>CM057346.1:340381537-341581537 GCA_030015575.1 Agapanthus africanus | reverse complement strand
GTGACACACTGCGTGCATGCTTACGATAGCCTTAGATGTTACTTACTACTCACAAGTTGGCAACTCACCCCGTTGTGCTACAGTATTTGTAGGTCTGATCCATCAGCGCAGGAGCGGCAGGTGTACTTTCTATTTCCGTTTCTTTTGTTTCGGCTTGCAGCTTGCTCATAGGTAGGTTTTGGAGGATTTTCTTTTGCTCCCACCGTGTATTTTATTTGTATCTAGTATACTCCATCTACCCTTGTATATTAGACTAGACGGTGAGATTTGTGAGACTTGTATTTATGGTTTGGTGTCGATGCTCACTTGAGCCGACGTAATGTTTTTATGCTTTCATGCTTATTTCGTATTATTATGATATATTCATTGCATGTGGTTGTGATTTCGCCTTTGGCAAAGAGTTAGCTCCATCTTGAGGATGCCTTTATTCATTTGTATGTATTTTCATGTGTTGTACCCGTTTGGGGGACAGTATTTACAAAGGAGACTCTACCGAAATTTTCGGGAATTTTGATGTTTTTAAAAATGTTTAATGCGACTTATTCGGTTAAAAACCGCTTTCCTTAAATAAATTTTCCTTCACTCTACTTCTTTAAATGGTTTAGATTTCTAGGCTTTGGCTTACTTAGTTTACGTACGCCTTGAGACGTTTCATAAATTAAGTGCCAGTCACGTTCCGTACCTTCGGGTCGTGACAAAGGTTGTATCAGAGCGTAGAGTTTTACCTTTATGAGTGTAGGATGACCCTTGGTAGATGGAGTAGGTGACTTAAGCAGAGTGACGTGGCGTGTGTATGTTCCGCGGTATACTTACAATACGGTACTCCGCCTAAGTGACCTTAGGATATATATATATACTTGCTTGAATTTCCCTTCTTGATTCTGGAAATCCTTTGATTCGATCGCGATGTTCCTATCGATCATGTTCTTGCTCTAGCCACTATGTCGCCAGAGACTATGAGGGCCAGAGGGCTGCCGCCGAGGATGAGATTAGAGTAGGCTCGTTTGAGACATGGACCGATCAGGACGGTATGCCTACCCCTCACGGACAGAGTGGTCCGCTTTTCTCCAGGACGGATGGCTAAGCTAGAGTCGAGTATTCAGGACGTGTGACAGATGGTTGGATTGTTAGTTGTGGCTAGCCGAGCTCCGAGAGCCGATGATGTCCCTCCTATTTCAGGGACTGTGTTTGTACCTGCTGCTCAGGTAGCTGTTTCTGTTGTTACCAGGATTTTTTTTTCCGTTTCCTTACAGGAGTTTTCAAGGCTGAAGCCTCTAGCTTTTACAGGCACAGATGCAGCGGAGGATCCATAGTCAATCCTCGACGGGATGGCTAGAATTTGTCATTCACAAAGATGTTCTGACGAGATATGGGTTGAGTTTGTAAGTATTCGTCTAGAGGTCTTGGTCAAACGTGGTGCGAGTCAGTTGAGAGAAGCCAAGCTGCAAATCTACTTCCTATGATTTGGGATGAGTTCACAGCTGTAATTCTTGCTCGTTTCCTTCCTGAGAGGTTTCGAAATGCCCGAGCTCGTAGTTTTGAGCTTTTGCGTATGACTTCAAGGATGACAGTGTCCGAGTACGACATTCAGATTTCTTGGTGGTTCGATATGATCCTTACCTGGAGGAGACTAAAGAGAAGCAGATAAAGTGGTTTGTATGGGGATTGGACATGCAGTTATTTCTTGCTGTCGGCACCCAACCTTTTGGCACTTGTGTCATTACTATGAACGCAGCCTTACTTTTGGAGGTGCGTATTTCTGAGACTTCAGTCATTTCTTGACCAAGCGGATTTGTACTAGTATGCAAGCTTAGAGGTGGTTAGATAGACGCCATTGTGACAGGTATTCTTTCGGTGTTTTCTTCCGATGCGTATCCGTTTTTGGTGGCGTTTGGAATGGTTTCCACTTACTTTGTATCGAAGTCTAGCCGATAGTAGTCCTTGCTAAATCAGCTGCTTGTTGTGATTTCTTCCATAAACTGATCGTTTGTCGCTCGGAAGGTTTTCGCTCGTATTTGTTGTGTTCGCATCGGAGATAGGTATTCTCCTGTCAATTTTATTTTTCCTGATATGTTGGACTTCGAAGTTATTCTGGGCATGGATTGGTTAGCCACGTGTTGTGCGTCCGTGGACTGCCGTAAGGAGGAAGTCAGATTTAGTTTTCCGGGGGAGCCAATTCTTGTTATGCAGGGAGACTGTAGCGCCACCCTTCCTAATTTGATTGCTTCTCTTCGCGCTACTCCGTTCTTGAGGAAAGGAAGGCCGTTTGCGTCTATGTATTGGTTGTCGTCAGTTGAATCGGGTTACTGTACGGGATGTTTCTCGAAGATGAACTTGCAATCAGACTATCACTAGTTGCGGATTTGAGAGGATGATATTCAGAAGATTATTTTTCACACAAGTTACCAGCGTTATGAGTTTTGGTGATGTCGTTCGAAGCTCACCAATGCCCCAGCAGCGTTTATGGATTGGATGAACCGAATATCCAGGTCGTTCTTAATCAGTTTATCATCGTGTCCATTGAGGACGTCTTAGCGTACTTTTGGAGCCGAGTGGAGCCTAGGCAGTAATTGAGGATTTCGTTGCAGTCTTTGAGGGAGCGCCAGCTATTCTCTGAATTATCTAAGTGTGTTTTCTGGTTGGATGGTGTTGACTCCTTAGGTCATGTAGTTAAGAAAGATAGTATATGTATGGAACCTAATGAGATTGTGGTCGTTCAGCACTGGCCCAGACCTATATCAGTGACGGAGGTTCGCAGCATTTTGGGTTTAGATGGATGCTATGGACATTTCGTATAGGGTTTTTCTCATATAGCTGCAACGTTGGCCGGGTTGACTCAGAAGTGAGTTCCTTTTCTTTGGACCGGGAATTGTAAACAGTGTTTTCAGCAGTTAAAGATTCGTTGGACTACGGCGCTAGTATTGTCTTTGCCTTCAGGATCAGGCGGTTTTGTTGGTTATTGCGATGCTTTCCGGCAATTGAAGAAGCGCGGGCAGAACTATTCCATGCATGATTTAGAGATGGCTACAGTGATTGTTACACTTAAGATTTGGATACGAGTAGCGCAAGATATTTATGGATCACAAGAAGCTTAAGGTATATCTTTCAGCAGCGAAATCTAATTTTAAGACAGCGCAGATGGATAAAGCTAGTGAAGACTATGACTGCGAGATTTTTTTTTATCGTCCGGGCAAGGCGAATGTTGTGGCAGATGTTTTGAGTCGGAGTCTCGAAGGTAGCTTTTGTTGTTTAAGCACGGTTCAGAGACACTCGACGGCAGATTAGCAGATTCTTCATAACGGCCGGCCCTGTTTGAGAGTTCTGGCTTCAAAATTTTTTTCAGTGTTCCAGGATCTGGGTTTTAGAGTTTCAGGTGTTTCTTGTTTTTGCTAAGTTTGCATGAGATGTGATCTTACAATATAGGCCATTCGGAATGTTTTGTATTCATAGTTTTAACATTGTTTCGGGTTTTCGCATGTTGTCTAGGCGAAGTTAAAAAAGTTCGAACGAATATCAAAAATCCATTTTTCCAAGTCTAAGGTATTCGGAAAATCATGCAAGTAATTCTGTGGACCCTCTAGAAGAATGAAAGCCTAACTGGACATAATGACCATTGAACCGCTTTCGAACCTTAGGGTTTGCGACAGTTCCATAGTGCCATTAATGAGGCTTGGATCTGCCCTTCTACGGTTGGTCCATAGGTACTGTGGCATGTTCTGGGTATTTTTTTTAAACTGTGCTCAAGTGTTGAGCTCTCGGGAAATTGTAGGACTTTGATGAATCGATCGAAAAGTTTAACATCGTCCGGATATCATGTGAAGGGATGAAGAGAGATGGCATAGATTTGTTTCGAGATGCTGACTTATCAGCAAGTCAGGGCCGAGCATCAGGGGTCAGCAGGAGAATTACAACCTTAGGCCATTCTGGAGTGGAAACGGGAATAGACTTCTATGGATCTTATTGTGGGCCTACCTAGGACTAGTCAAGAGTATGACTCTATTTGGAGATTGTAGACCGATTGACGGAAAGTAGCTCATTTTCTGCCAGTCAAGACCATTTCGGATTCGTTCAGTATGCTCAGATGTATGTTTATAAGATGGTGCGACTGCATGGAGTTCCGACTTGTATTGTGTCCAGTATAGGCACTCCGCTCACCAGTCGGCTATGGCAGAAACTTTAGGAGGCTTTGGACACCAATTGAGATTTAGTGCAGTTTTCTATCCGCAGACCGACGGTCAATCAGAGAAGACCATTCAGATTCTTGAGGACATGCTCCGAGCTTGCGTTCTAGATTTCATGGCAGTTGAGATCGCCACCTACCATTGATAGAGTTTTCCAATAATAAAAGTTTCCAGGAGAAGATCCAGACGGCACCCTTCAAAGTATTATATAGGAGGAAATGTCGATCATCCATAAGTTGAGCAGTATGTTGGGGCCAAAGATGGTGTAAGAAACGACCGAAAGGATTCGGTGATTCAGGATAGGTTGAGAGTGGCCCAGAGCGGGTAGAAGTCTTATCTAGACCGATGTCGGCGTAGATTTAAGTTTACTATTGGTCATCATGTTTTTCTTAAAGGTTTCTCCGATGAAGGGCGTGTTGAGATTCAGGAGAAAAAGAAAGCTTAATTCAAATATGTGGGTCTCTTAGAGATTCTCAAGCATGTTGGCGCGGTGGTTATCGTGCGGCTCTTTTACCTAGTTTTCCAGTTTGTTCATCCCGTATTTTATGTATCGATGCTCCGCTAGTACCTTCATGACCCTCTTATGCGATGTAGTACCAGACGATTCAGCTGGAGCGCAATCTTTCTCTCACAATGCAGCCGATAATCATTCTAGATTGGCAGATGATGAAACCGAGGTACGAGGTCATACCGATCCTTTTGATTCTTTGGCGTGGCCCGAGCGGCAAAGAGGACACATGGGGAGCCTAGGACGAGATGAGACCAGGCTATTCCCATGCGTGTAGTTAGATTTTAAATTCGGGGACCGAAATTCTTTAAGGGGGGAAGATTGTAACGTTTTAAAAATAAATAAATAAAATTCTTTAGGTGAATTTTCTGATAATCGGTAAAATAAACCGTATTTTCCGTAAAACTTAAGTATAATTATTTTTCATCATAGATGTAAATACGCTTATTCTAACTATGTAATTACCAGTAATTGGCATTTATTTAGTCACTAATAAATTATTAGTTAATTAAATATTTTTCCGATGAAGGGCATTTTAAATATTATTATAAGCTTTCATTTATACATTTAATTGGTGTAAATTACAAATTGTAATGGGTTAATCACAAAATTGTGCACCATGACAACTTAGAATTTAGTTTGTAACATGTTTTCTTTTTCTCTTTTTGTTTATAAGGTTCTAGTCAATTCTAGACAACATGGGAATTAGAAATAAAATAAAATTTAAATAGAAATGAAGTGAGATGTAATAATGAGTTTTGAAGGGGGTTTTCTTGACTTGGAAATTTCTTTCCCACACACACATACTCCCCTCACCATGTGGCCGAGCTCCCTCGACAGCCCTCTCTCTCCAATCAACTCAAATCCTTCTCATCAAATAAAAGAAAAAGTAAAAATTAATGAAATAAATGAAAACATGTATTAATTAAAGACAATTCTACACACATCTACACATTCTCTATCTCTTTTCACTTCAAATTCATCACAAAATCCATCAAAAATACAAACAAAAACTCATAAATTCAAAACTAATTCTTCCCCCAATTCTCCTTGTTCATTATTGCTTGGATTCTTGAGGCAAGAAGCCATTTGGGAGACAAGTTTGCATGTTTGGATCTCAAATTGTGAGGTATAAATTCTAACCCTATAGTTATATTGTTGGTTAAATGCTTTAATCTAGCTTATTTAGATTTTTAATTGATTCTAATTGTAAGAATTTGATTGTAAAGAGAAGGGTTTTGAATTCAAGATAGGATTTTATCACATCATTAAGGTTTCCATGTGTAGTTTAACCTTTTAAGACATGCAAATCTAGTTTAGTTGTTAAATTTTAAATTTTTACTTTAAAATTTTTCAAATTAGAAAATTTTGCAAACTAGATTTTTAGGATTTAATTAAATTGGTGATATAAAATTTAAGTAATGATTTGTGTGACTTAGTTAAGATATTATGTGAGCAATGTGGCCACTAAAATTGTTAAAACATCAAGATTTGAACTAAAATGGAAAATGGATGCTTACTAGGTTTTTGAAATAAATCGATTCTAATTAACTTTGAGGTTTTGTTGAGTTATAACTTAATCCTTAAGATACTTAATGTGTTGTGAATGAGCAATTGGTACGAATGAGTACTAGGATGGGTAGATGTCACGTATAGCGACCTTAGTTGAAATTTGTGACGTTGGCGCGAGCGCGTTGTGCGCCAAGTGCGTGCGCGTTTAATTAGCGCGCGTTGTTTGATTTGTGCCGTTTGTCCTGCGACTAATCGTATATTATCCTCTTAATTGCTTGTGTGCAATTCTAGGATTGGGTGCAGTGGCGTCGGATGTGGCGTGGAAGAGACATGGCCAAGATCAGATCAGATTAGCCGAAGTGTTCCGGTGAATAGATATACACATCTATGGGGGATCGTCAGGATGGCGCGAGGCACACGATTGTTTAGGATTATTTGTAGTAGTTGCATTCATATGCGTAGCTATATAGTTATTCATCTCATGGCATCGCATCGTTATCTTTATACATATATGTGATATCACCTCGTAGGACACTTGCACCATTAACATTGGTTCATGCTGCACGTGCACTATTCATGTGAACTCACACGCCTTTGGTAATTGCCATGCCACAAACACTTTAGAACTTGCTTAGCTCAGTATCAAACACTTGCATCATATATGATACGTAACTGATAGTTGTATATCTCTATTCTTCAGGATGGATACATCGGATTGCTAGTCATTTATACCCCATTTTATCATCATTCTTACATAGTTTCCTAGTTATAAATCACATTGCATACTATCGACATCATAGGCATATATCTTTTACAACATGTTCAGATATTGTTATTTTCTTGGGGATTTCAGTGTTGATGAGATTTCTGAATTTTGGGGAAAACCGCAAGGATTTAATAAAAACTATTGTCATCTTAAAAAATGCAAGTTGCGGTTTTCTCGTGATATATGTGTCGTCCACCATGAGTTTCCTGATTGTTGTTGGTTTTCGAGACCCGATTCGAGGAGTGGAGGAACCGTCACGGGTACATGATGGGCCCGGTATGGTACCCCCGGGCGAGGTAGTTTTCGTGAGGATGACGATGAGCCTGGCAGGGGCACAGATTACCTACCGGTGATGTCTGGCACGGCGGTTATCCGGAGGATACCGACCGTAGTCATGTGATTTGATTATTTGGGCCGATCCCGACTGGCGGAGCCCGAGATATTGAGTTTAGATGATTTGGACCGATCCGGACTGACGGAGCCCGAGATATTGAGATTTGAGATACAGAGATATTGTGATATTGTGACATTGAGATGTCGAGACATTGAGATATTGAGGCATTGAGATTTATTCTGATTTTGTATCTATACTTGACATAGATTTCTGTTGATTTCATTGATATTACTTCAGTTACTTCACATGCACCTTTTTTCTAAGATAAAAATAAAGATTTTCTCATACCAGATATGTTAAGGTTCGGGTATTGATTATGCATTCATGTTGCATTCATGCCAGTGTATAGTATCATATCGGTATATGTAGGGTGTGACGCACTGCGTGCATGCTTACGATAGCCTTATTAGATGTTACTTACTACTCACGAGTTGGCAACTCACCCCGTTGTGCTATAGTATTTGCAGGTCTGACCCGTCAGCGCAGGAGCGGTGGGTGTATTTTCTATTTCCGTTTCTTTTGTTTCGGCTTGCAGCTTGCTCATAGGTGGGTTTTGGAGGATTTTCTTTTGCACCCACCTTGTATTTTATTTGTATCTAGTATACTCCATCTACCCTTGTATATTGGACTAGACGGTGAGATTTGTGAGACTTGTATTTGTGGTTTGGTGTCGATGCTCAAATGAGCCGACGTAATGTTTTTATGCTTTCATGCTTATTTTGTATTATTATGATATATTCATTGCATGTGGTTGTGATTCCGCCTTTGGCGAAGAGCTAGCTCCCCTTTGGGGATGCCTTTATTCATGTATATGTATTTTCATGTGTTGTACCCGTTTGGGGGCCAGTATTTACAAAGGAGACTCTGCCGAAATTTTCGGGAATTTTGATACTTTTAAAAATTTTTAATGCGACTTATTCGGTTAAAAATCGCTTTCCTTAAATAAATTTTCCTTCACTCTACTTCTTTAAATGGTTTAGATTTCTGGGCTTTGGCTTACTTAGTTTACATACGCCTTGAAACGTTTCATAAATTAAATATCGGTCACGTTCCGTACCTTTGGGTCGTGACACATGGTATTCCCCTATTTCCTGCTCAGACTTATAGCAATTATAAGAAAGAACGGAACCAACATTCCCCAGCACTGTATAACAAGCGGGTTCGGTCAATACATCCATATTATTATCTTCATTAAGGCATGAAACGGTCGCTACCAGGAGACAGAGAGAGAAGAAAACACTCAGTGTATGCTCTTGCAAGATTAGATTTGTTATTATTTTATTTAATCAGGATGACTACTACTATTTTTATCAAATCTTCTTTCAAACCTAAAAGGTAAGACTAGCCGGGATTAATTACACCCTATAAGTTCACCAATCTTTCAGCCAAGTCAGTGTCGGTACTTTGAGGGAGGTTCCCCGTGCTTTCGCACTGACCTAATTAAAATAAACCTCGTTTTCCCAAGGGCCTAATCCCGTTAACACCTTTTTAGACACCTACTTTGATCGGCTAATTGTAATGTGTAAAACTCTCTCAGGAGTAACTCTTACTCGCAGTGGGTATCGGGATCTAACTATCTCATAGAAGGTTTTCACACTCATTGCAAATTTCAACACTTGAAATTCTCGATAATATTTTGCCCCAAGCCTCCAATGATCTTGACAAAGGCCAACAAACCATAGGATGCTAGTCAAGTTCAACCCGTACATTTCATAATTGAATTAAAACCACCCGCACGACCCTTGACAAAGGCCAACATGGTCGCACGACTACCCTAATCCAATCGCATCACATGCTTAAGCAGATAAACACTAATCAGCTACCGCACACTACGCCTTGACAAAGGCCAATAAATGCAGCACGAATACTAAATAGTCCTTATTTGAAATGACAGAGGGCTACGACAGGCTTTTAAGAAAACCCTTTGCGTAATGAACTTGATATCATTATAGAATCAAGTGAATTTTAAAAAGAATGTTTTTGAGGCTTTTGCTAATTTTGCTAAATATGTCACTCCCGGTGAAGGGATCTCGATTCTTTCCTCATCGAATGAGGTGCTGGATATTCATGAATATCACTATGCAAAGCAAGAACTAAAAAAGCAATCAAAAACAAAACCAAGTGGGTTGCAGCATCTGCCAGTTTCGCTAAAGAGATCACTCCCGGTGAATGGATCTCGGCTCTTTCCTTATCGAATAAGGTGCTGGATATTCTATAAGGAATACCGCTATGCAAAGCAAGAACTAGAGCTACCAGTTTTTAAAACAGGATTCTGCAACATTTTAGGTTTCTTTCTTTTTCATTAACCTCATTAATGAAGTCCCATCAATTATGCTTCCTAAGCATCACAGAAAAATGAAACGAAAATAGAACGTACGCTTATGCCATCCACATTCGCCATAGTGTCCCGTTATGCACCGTTAGGTTACTTAACTAACGACACAGCGGGGAGGGACTAGCGCGGGTGCAAAACATAAGCAACGTTTATTATATATAATATATATAATAACAACATTCGTCTCATCATACAAAGTGATCACATCACAGAATATCAGCAGCAGAAGATAACATATGAAATATTGGATATACTAGGATTTCCGCATTTTAAATTAAGCCAGTATAAAACACAGATTCCACGGTCGTGATGAATAGCCAAACCCACATCCCTAGACCCCTACGAGAGCGGCAAGCAACCCTCCCAATTCTAGAGATAGGAGACCCGGTCTCGACTCCTCGAGATGGTCTCCCACTGGACTCTAGAACCCGGTTACTTGTGCTCCCCACCTTGGGTCTATCCTAATGCAGAAAAATATATAATATACATCAATGGTGACATTATCCTCAACCCGGAAGTGCCCCAATAAAAGAATATCACATAAAAGTTTTTACAGGAATGAAAATGAAAAACTCCCATCTCACGCAAAACCCCCGGTTATTCAAACACGATGATCCAATATAACATATCACAGCAACACATAACATCGCATGTCATCAACGTAAGTAAATATGTGTATGCCAATTGTCGTTGACATATAGCAACAAAACCGGCGATACACCACATATTACACTTACGGTCGCAGAAAAGAAAGTGAAAACTACAACAATTGGAATCCGCAACCACCTTAGACATTATAAACCCAATGTATAATATACTTCGGATTTCATGCCTAACCAAATGAATTCCTTAGACAGCATAAACCCGAAATATCACATATTCCGAATTTCATGCCTAACAATTATAAACCCCGTATTTTGGTCTCGTTATTGAAAACACTTTCCAATAACAAGTCGGGCAATTCAACAAGATTCCCGACATCCTGATCGAATACTCGTTGGAAACTGTAGTAGACAGCCGCACCCCCGAGTCCGTCGAAGAAGTGCACTTAGGCGGAACACCGGGCCGCGAGCACCTAGGGGGATGCTTTTGGCAACGGGATTCTCCTACAGTCACTTGGTCGGGGCTATTGGGCGTATCTATCTAGTAAGATTACCCGGCGAGTATCCACGTACACTACGTAATTGCGATGGACTTTTGATCCACATCAAAATCCCGTGGCAACCGATCACTTGAGACTAAATTGCTAGATTTATAAAATTCAAATTAATTTTCACAAAACTAATCTTTGTGGATTCCAAATATTATATCACAATCACAGATACCTAAATGATGTTAAACTTTTCGATCGAATCAATAAACACCCAAAATTTCTCAGAGAGCTCAACACTTGAGCACATTTTAAATATTACCTAGAACATGCTACAGCACATATGGACCAACCGTAGAAGGGTCGACCCATGCCTCACTCATGGCTCCGCGGAACTGCCGCAAATTCTAGGGTTTGGCCATGGTTCTGTGGTTAAAGAGTCGAGTTTGGGTATCGTTCTTCTAGAGGGTCTATAGAAAACACCTGCATGATTTTCTGAATATTTTAAACTTAGAAAAATCCAACTTTTGGAAAATTTCCAGCGAGAGAGAAAATGGGTTATTGATATTCGTTCGAACTTTTTAACGTTGTCTATATTACCCAAAACGATGTTAGAATTACGACTACGAAGCACTCCAAATTGCCTTTACAGAAAGATAACATCACATGCAATCTTAGTAAAAACAAGCAACACCTGAAACACCAAAACCCAGAGCCTGGAACACCATAGAAAATTCAACCCAAAACTTCACTGAAAAAACGGCCATGCCGGGATTTATCATGATGTGGCCGGTCAAAATCCAGCGAAGGGGGCTCAATTTTCTGTGGTGTTCATGATACATCATATGTACATTCTGCAGTTGCTTAAAAAAATTTTAGACACTCTAAAAAATTCGATAGAAACCAGGTTTTTGTTTCGAGTGTTTCGGAGTTGTTTCAGTTTTGTAATTCTACAAATATCGTCTAATTCTCTAACATGGCTCTGATACCACTGATGGGTTCTATAGCACCGCCACTGGGTTTCGGGAGGCATCGACCATGCCATTTTCAAAAAATTGGCGCGCTAAAGAACCCTAACCTAGAATCTTAACTAGAGAATTAGACGAAACATGCATGTAAACATCTTTACATCTAAGTGAACAAGGAATACAAACTTTGTAGACCGGTCCTTCACTTTATAAGCTCCGTGTAGTAGTCTCTTCACTCCAAGTAGTGATCTCCCAGACTCTAGTAAGGCTCCACAAGGTGAAATGAACAAGCTTGCTTGAAGTCTGCGAGGCCGAAGATGATCTACGTCGAGGAGACACTAACTCAAGCTCCCTCTTCACTAATGTGGAATTAGTGAAGTAAACAACCTAAACTAAATGGCTAGTCTAGTGTAGGTTGATGAAGTAGGAATTTTGCTCACTTTAGAAATATTTTTGTCATTCATTTTCTTCACCTCCCAAAAAGCTAGAGAGCTTGAGGAGATGAAGAAAAGCAACCATGGAAAGAAGCAAGTGTAGAATGGCAACCATGGTTGAGAAATATCTCATATAACTCATGTAGAGACTTAACCATGGCAAATCATAATGTTTGGGTTAATAAATATCTTAAGTAAAACAAAATTAGTGGACTAAGTCAATAGTTCCACAAGCTTCCACTATGCTCAACCATGTGACTGATTTCCAACTAATTTTGTTTTACTTTAAATAAATAAAACCCATCATTATGATAAGCATGGTGTGAGTCTCATACACCCATGTCACATGTATCAACTTGTTAGGTTACGGCAGCTCCCCGGCCATCAAACCGTGGCCAAATGTGGAACAAAAATTTTCTAAATTGGCGCTACCATGACCCGATACCTGGATCTACCCTAAATCCTATACCAGCAAGCAATATAAAGAGTTAGGAATGGTTATACTAAGTAGATCCGTATCCTTCGGTCTTCAACCTTCATCCCAAGCTCCTAGAGGTTGCGGATAGAGTTTGGTTGCCGGTCTTCCTCCATCTACGATGATCCACCTGAAGGAAACGGCGCAAGCTTCAGCCTCGCTAAGCGAGACGATGCTATAAGGTTGCTAGCAATAGAGAGTGGAGGTGTAGGAATATGTCACTATAATTTTTCTCTCATCACAAATGCTACATGAGCAACTTAAGAAGATGAAGAGGAGGTGAGGAAACATGTGTCATGAGCAACTAAGGAAATGTGCTAATCTTTTTCCAAGTGAGAATGAGAATGAAAGTGAGCCATGAAGAAAGTGATCAATCAAGTGAAGAAAAGAAAATTGAGCAAGGCCACTCAAGAATGTGGCTGCCCCCCCTCTCAAAATCATGCACACACACCAAAATATCTCATTTCATTTTTATAATAAACAAATGCAAACCATACCTCTCTACATGCCATCACCCATGCTCATGCCAACTCACCATCTACCTCATTTCCCAAAATGATTTTCTAAAATGAAAATCAATTAATGAGGTGGACATCTTCTAGAAACCATTCTGTATAAATACGGAATACAACCTGGTATATGTATCGAAATACATATACGCGTATTCGTACAAAAATACGAATAGCCAAGAGAGAAAATGAATAGTGATCAATACTAGAATACATATATATAAATACATATATAAATTATTAAATCAAAACATGATTTAATAATCCTGCTTAATCGTAAGCCGCTAGTATTATTAACCGTCCGATTAAAGTCTCTGTAGCCTGTACACATATTTAATCGGACACCTGTATGTACCAACATACGTCATCTACACCATATCGTCTGAACCGTGAAAACCCTCTGTGTGGGACTATAAAGACTCGTCAATACAATGGCAGTGGGTTTAACCACAAGCACGTCAATGGCACTAACTGTACGTAACGGCTACCCAGGTATTGAGCGAAAGGAAGGCCGATGAGCAAACTCATCCAAAACCCCTACTGAGCCTGACATTGACAATATCCGTAAAGTCCGGTCTGTTCGTCTAAGGGTATCGCATATCGAGTCTAGGGGGGTGGATAAAGTCAGACCCCTACTGACGCGATAATTCGTGTCGGTATGTAACCCATCACCACCTGAGAAACTATCGATCCTGGATCTCTAATTCTCGTCTAGACCGGCCGAGGATTTCTGGTGATGGCCATCCGTGCACTACGTGACATCAACCCCCAATACCGGGAGAGGCGAATCCCCGACGATCTGCTCACTGCCTCCATGTGGCTCGGGACTGTACCCAACTAAACCTGTTTGCATGACTCCTTTGATCCGTGGTAGGGTAGTAATCAAAGCACGGTGGTAGCTCACACGAGACAAATGACGATCTCAGGTCGACAGACTAACCTGTACACATGTCACCTCGGAACTGCTATCCGACAATAGGTATAATACCAACTAGCATATTCCCGGTGAGTCCGTCCAGTGTACTCATAACTCAATGAGCACCTGTATACTATCTTAGGTGAACAAACTAACACCAATGGCTTGTGAGACCCCCTCGTCGGGGTCTCGATCAGTATACACTAGTCTACACTGGAGTATCGATGCCCAGTCTCGATACTCCCACGACTAGGGACATTCACGGATGTGCTTATAGACCCCCAACTCCCACGTATATGATCGCCATCATAATGCTGGTAGTCAAGAAAGAATCTTATAGGCTCTATCAATATGTACATGATGATAAAGACAAACCAGATAGTATACTATCATCTCGAGTATGACTGTTCTATCGGTATAGGTCCTCCCTCAATCATCATAATCACCTGCCTGCGACTACAATAATTGCCTTGAGAGCACTATAGCCAATAATCTCCCACTTGGACTTAAGACCAATTATTGCGATGTCGCATACTCACAGCCCGTGTGATACCGAACACCCAACTTCTCTACTAATCAGTCTCACAAAACCTGTTTGTGAAACTAATGTGTTCGAGAAATAGCCTCAGTGAGTGGATCCGCTCCAATGTATCTTTCTATATCTCTCTATATCTCAATTTCGCGGAGAGAGCTATCTCCCGAAATAAGCGATACTTGTCTTGGAATTTGTCTTGATATCTAATGGGAACCAATTCACAAATGAACTCCAAATCCATCAAACTTCCTAGACTGTATTATCCACCGAATTTAATCAGTATCATGCGCCATGACTTTCCTCAGTATCCGCTTGGACCACCTGTCCAACATACTGCCCCTGAAAGGAGGGAAAAACTACAAATCAGATAGCCACTCTGTCATTCAGGTCGCCTTGGAAGCCTGGAATGATAACTGTCTCCCAAAGGAGGCTGTCGTTACCATATCCCAAGAACATCCACTTATGTTCATAAACTGCTTCCCAATGTTTCTCCAGGATTGGATTAATATATGTTTATTGCAGCTAGTGCAAAAATAACATTTGGTGTGGTACTTGACATCACATGATTGACTCAAATGCCTAAGCAAGTGATATGCCAATCATGCAAATCCCTATATCCTTCAGTCTGTAAGACATCCTTTAGAGAGAGTGACTCCATCACCTACAGGTACACCACCACGCCAGGAGTCGTCCATTCTAAAACACTTTAGAATGGTGTCAAGTAACTAAATTGGAACACTTCCCAAATCTAGATCTAAAACCATAGATCTAGTGACCAGAAAAACTGACATTTATCCAAATCATATATGAAGAAACAACTGTGTGACAACCACAATATAACCGATCGTAGTATAGGAATTTCACTTCCTATAAAGTGCATGTTATCCCAAATACCAGGACATCACACCCTACTACCTTCTTACGAGATCCATCTCCTATTCTGATGGGGTCAAGACCTATAACTGTCACATCAAAAATAGATGATCTATTTCCGCTATACTTGCTTTAGTCTATAAATAGACTTAAGCTACTTGCCCACTATGATTCCGGTGCTCCTTCTGACTACAACAACCCTCTGGCAGAGTCATATACACGTGCACTTTTAAAGCTAGTTTAGAACGACACTATATTAATCCTCCTGCCGGGTCTTATAGTCTAGAACAATAGCAATGGAAAGTCTGGGTAAACAAGAACCTCCCTGTCGCCGTCTCTGAGAAGACCGAAGTACCTCTCGGGTGCCTGAGGCTACCCACCAAATCTGTGGAGTAGCTAATAGAATGTTGAATCCAATTGAATCTTTAGGTTCTATTAAATTTTCAGTAATCGTTTGTGGTTCTGAAATCATTTCTAGTTCTACCATACTCCCACTTTTGTTTTCTGAAAAATCCATTTTTACTAAAACTGTTGCGAGTCAAGAACAATATCACTATTGATCTTCCTGATGGTAGAAAGTTATTCCTCGTCAAAGCCCGGGATAACCCACAAACTTCCATTACTGAAACGTGCCTCGAGTTTATCCGGATTCTGTTTTTAAGCATCAGCCGGACAACTCCCTATACCTTAACATCGTTAAGATATAAATTGATTCTATATATATCCAATATAGAAACAAAAGCACTAATTTAATTGGAACCAGATTCAAATCATGCATCTGTCTCCAGCGCATATCAACCAAATGGAAAAAGGCCAATCAACATTAATCATCTAGGAGTGCATCCATATATGAGTAACCCGAAAAAGAAGCAAGTTCTCAAAACCATTACTATCAACGGAATACCAAACACAAGTATCTACATCTTCGACTACCTCGAAGAATCCCGATATTTGCAATATATGGTTCTCTACTTTATTCTTATACATATAACTTCTCAATATCTGGACCTTGCATTTCAACGAAATACTTGTCTAGAACTGGAGAAGTCATGAGTAAACAGAATATAGTATGAGTACCAAACCCTTTGTCCTAATGGACACCGGACAACATACAATACTTTGTATAAGTCCCCAGAGTTTAATAACTCAAACCTTGTCCGTCGTATGTTGAAAACTATACTATGGTTAAGAAGAATTACATCGCTGTTGAATACACCTTATCTAACCATTAACTGATATAGGTAAATGTCACCGACATAATTTCAAAAAGTTATATCTCACTTTATAAAATAAACGTACAGATATATCAGTTTGAAACTGGTGCATAACTACGGATATTCAAAAGCAAAAATTTTGTCGTCAGGCAAAAACCAGATTATTTCCTCAAATATCACCAATTACAACGAATTCCGATAAAATGATGATCTAATCACCCAATTCCCAATAACTTACTCCTACTCACGATCTGTAATAACATACAGATATGAGAAACTGATCTGGTAAATACATACCCTGGAGTTAGATTCCAATTAGAAAAATAGTTTTCAATTAACATCGCACAGTGAAACTGAAACATGAAAATGTTTCAAAGGGGTTAGCTGGTATTCCTAGTAACGCATCTTCCACTATCCTGATTCATAACAGTAACCATATACTTACCTACCCTTGCTTCAATCCATTTATTATGTCTTTACTTATTACCTTCTGTATACCTTCTTTAGGCTAATTGGTTTTCTTCCTTCCCTTCCCTTTGGCACCAGCCTATGGTTTGGAAGAAGACTATCCAACAAGTGTAATAGGTGTACACTCCTTATGCCAGGAGCCCTCGCAACCTGAGAGAAGGTAATGGGAAAAGACATCTGAATAATCATATTCTTATTACTCCTGAACCGGAAACCATCCTCGAATCTGGAACGAATTCCTTCGACTTCGTATGTAACTATACGATGGAATATCCAATTGGAGTGGATATCCGTAGTGATACGGAGTGTTCTGGAGAAATCCAAAGTGGATGTGGCAGTGGCAGGGGTATACACGGTTTTTATCATGAATCATAGCAGTTGCAATTTTCTTTGCCATTATTCTAATCCCTTTATATGTCTGTACTTATTACCTTTTGTACTACATCTTTAGGCTAACTAGTTTTCTTCCTTCCCCACCTTTCGGCACCTGCCTATGGTCTAGAGGAAGTCTATCCAATAAGCTCAATAGGTGTACCCTCTCCTAATCCTAGGAGCTCTCACAACTTAAGAAAAGGTAAAGAGAAAAGACAACCGAATAATCTTATTCAATCTCTCCAGAACCAGAATCCATCCTCGAATCTGGAAAAAGTTCTTTCGAGTTCGTATGTAACTATACGATGGATTTAACCAATATGAATGGATGTTCATAGTGATACGGGGTGTTCTAGAGAAATGCAAATGTGATATAGAAGTGGCAATGATATTTTGCGACTCCATGACATTCCAAAAGCCAAAGTGTTTTAAGAAGGTTCGGTTAACTTGGTTCATGAGTTTTAATCAAGGGTCGGGTCATGGTCGCTGCCAGAGAGAGAAAATAAACACTCAGCGTGCACTCTAACCTAGATCAGAATGGTTATTTATTTATCTAATCAGGATGGCTCCCACTGTATCTTCGAATTCTCCTCCAAACCCAAAAAGGAGAATTAGTCAGGATCATCTAAAATCACCTGAGAAGTAAACGAACTCATCAGTGGGAATCGGGATCCAACTATCATCGTATGATAACTTGATGGAAGCCACTCAAGTTATCACACTCCAGAAGGTATGCGCATGCCTGTCATGTTTCAGTAAGTTTGAAACTCCCGATGTGATTTTTATCCCATACTCTTTTGACCTTGATGAAGACCAACAAATCATATGTCACATGTCAAGTTCTACCTATCATTGTCCAGATTAATTTGAACCCACCCGTACATACCCTTGATGTAGGCCAACAAAGTAGTACGACTGTCCCAAACCAACGCATCTATCTATGAAACAGAAAAGTAACAAATAGCTATCATACACTATGCCTTGACGATGGCCAACAAACATAGCATGAATACTAAGTGCTACTCGTCTGAAATGACAAAGGGCTACGGATGGTTTTTGGCGAAAAACCTTTAACGTAATGAACTTGATATCATTGAAGGAACCTGATAGCTTTTATAAATATATAGTTGCGAAAACCTTTGCTAAAGAGGTCACTCCCGGTGAAGGGATCTTGGCTCTTTCCTCATTGAATGAGGTGCAGGATATTCCAAATTGAATACCACGATGCAAAGCAAAAGAATCGACTATAGTAAAGTTATTACGTTGACGTAATCTTTTACTAAGGGGCCACTCCCAATGAAGGGATTTCGGCCCTTGCCTCGTCGAATGAGGTGCTGGATATTCATAACCGAATACCGCTGTGCAAAGCAAAAGAAAACGTCTGTAACATCATTTTTAAAATTGGTCCCGACAACATCAAATAGGTTTATTTTATCCTTTCATTGATAAGAATCAATGCAGTCGCATCAACTAATCACACCAGAAAAGAACGAAAATATGATGTACGTATATGCCATCCGCATTCGCCACTGGGTCCCGTCATCACCCATTATGTTACTTAACTAACAACACAGTGGGGATTGGGCTAGCGCGGGTGCAAAACATATACAACATCTACTAGTATATATATAAATATATATATAACAATCGTCCTAGGCATGATATAAAGAAACATCACAGAAGCATCATAGAAGCAATACAGAATGGTGGATAATCTTGGAGCCCCGGGTTTCACTTGAGCCGCAAGTGAGACCCGTTCCCCTGTCGTGTGGATAGCCTGTGCAATGAAAACCTAGACCCCTACGAGCGCGGAAAGTTACCTTGCAATCCCATAAGCGAGGAAACCCCAATCAACAACGTGAATAGGCCACCCAGTTTGGGTTACCTACAACGACAGCAAGGTTTCGGGTGGCATCATACATGCCAATTTCAAATTTTGCCATTGAAGAAAACCCTAAACCTAGGAACTTTAACTAGAGAATCAAACCAAACAAGCATATTAACACTTGAACATCTAAGAGTTAGGGATTACAACCTTTATATTCCGTTCCTTCGCTTCATAAGCTCCGTGTTGAGGTCCCTTCGCTGCGATCATCATGTACCCGGAGTCTAGAGAGGCTCCATGAAGAGAAAGATGCAAGCTTGCTTCCAATCTTCAACAACCAAGATGATCTACCTTGAAGAATCTCAAACCCAAGCTCTTGCTTCACTAATCAAGTATTAGCAAAGCAAACACCCTAATCTAAGTGGCTAGAATAGATGAGGATGATGAAGTAGGAATTTAGCTCTCTTTTGTTTTCAATTTCTCACTTATAAACATCACAAATGAAAAAGCTAGTGAAGGTTTTCTTCATGAAGCAAGACGAAGAAGATAAAGCAAATCCTTTTGTTATGAATAATGATTATTGTTGTGGTTACTAATTCAACCATGAGTTAAGTATGGAGGCTTTAACTCATGTAAAGAATAAACTAGAGTTAATGGTTTGGATTGGGTTATAAATATCTACACAAAAAATCAAAACTAAAGACAAAAGTCAAAGCTTCATGAAGCTTCATGAAAGCTAACCCAAAAGCTAACCCTAATCCAAACCCTAACTAAGTTTTAACTCTAAATCATTGTTGCATTTGTAACCCTAACTTGTTACAATATTATATATCACATATACAATATATTTTGTAACAAAAGAAAATAATACAAGTAACATATATCTCATATATATCAATGTATTATCCAGTGAGAAAATGAATCAATAAAGCGAGCTTATATTAGTTAACGTAATGTAATATATCTCATATATAATTATACATTAAATTATATAATCAACACTTGATCCGATAATCCGGCTATTTCACAAATAACCGACTAATATAACATGTACCATTTCATCGAATCAACACTTGATCCGATGACCCGATTATATCACATATACCCGGCCGATATCACATATCGCGAGAATCAAATACAGTATCACATACTCGTATTATTCTCGATCCCGCACATATCATATATGTGCTCCTACTCCGTTTTTCCTGAGCCAGGAAACCTCTGTGTAGGACTTTAAAGAATCATCAATATGCCGGCAGTAGATGATGATCATATCAAACACACACAAGCTGCAAGTTGTCAGCTAAATGTAACAGCTACCCAGGTATTGAGCGATCAGAAGATCAACAAGCAAGCCTGTACATTCTCCTGTGAATCCAATCAGTAACACTCCCGTACAGTCCGGTCTCTTCGTCTGACATCTCGCATATCTAGTCTAGGGGTGGTAAACGTCAAACCCCAGTAACTGATAAGTCGTGTCGATATGAGGTCCATAACAGTTCGAGAAACTACTGATAACTCTTACCAGTAAATCTCAGCAACCCTGGCCAGGGATTTCCAGTTATGGCCAATCGAGCACAGCGCAACATCAACTCCCTATACTGGGAGAGACGAAACCCCTCCTATCGCTCATTGCCTCCATGTGATTCGGGACTGTACCCAAAAGGCACCGTTTTGCACGTTCACTTGAACGTGGTAAGGTGGAAATCAAAGCACAGTGGGAATTATACAAGACTGCATGACGATCTCGGGTCTACAGACTAACCTGTACCAGTGTCACCAGAGAACTGCCATCTGACGTGAGGTATAATACCATCTGCGAGTTCTCGGCGAGTCCGTCCAGTGTACCCAGTCTCCACTGAGCACCCGTATACTATCTCTGATGTTAAAAACCAATGGATATGGGATCATCCATCGCACATCTACATGGGTCGAGAAGCATACGCTAGTCTACTCTGGTATATCGATGCCCTGTCTCGATACACCTACGACTAGGAACATTTGAAGGATGTACTTAGCGACTACACTGTCCCCACTAGTATGATCTACATCATAGTCCTGGTAGTCAAGTACTCATCCTAAGGGCTTCATCAACATGTAACATAGAGACAATCAGAGTACATGTTAAGATAAAGAGCAACCAGATAGCATACTATCATGTCGAGCAAGAAAGTCCTTACTATATATGTCCAAGCATCAACTACAATATACATCGTATGTACAGTAATGGCCTCTAGGGCATACATATCACTAACAATCTCCCACCTGCATTAGGGCCATCTGTTGTGGTATCTCATACCCAACAATCAGATGTGGTTGAAGTATCTCATACTCACCCATCCCATAAAAGTCTCTACTGGGAAATAGGCCTTTATGAGTGGATTCACGCTGTTGTCCTATGTATCTACTCTCCTATCCTCGATCTCCTGGAGATCAACCATCTCCATGATCAGGTGATACTGCCTAACAATATGTCTGGATCTCTGATGGGACGAGGGTTCCTAGGCATATGCCACAACTCCATTGTCACACAATAGTAGGAACGAAGTTCATCTCATGAACTTATATATATCCAGACTGCCTCTTTGGTAGCATCCTTGGTAACGATGTATCTTGCCTTTAATCGTCTAGTTTGCCACTGTATCTAGTTTGGAACTCTTCCAATATACCGTCCCTCTACTGAGGGTAAAGACAATGCATGTGACTGACATTCAGTCGACCTTACCACCCTGGAAGCTTTCCAGTGATTCTCCTTAGGATCGATAGATACTATCTCACTACACCTAGTGAGAATCCTAACATCCAATTAGATTTATCTCATAGATCCAAAACCCAGGATTTAGGAGGTATCACCTTGATCCTATATGGAGAATCCTTGTGATAAGAGGAGATTGATCGAGCGTAGCATAGGAAACTCCTTCCCTATTAAGAGTATGTCATCCATGTACTATACGAGGATCACCACCATACTCCCTACTACCTTTTTGTATATACAAGGTTCATCTACCATTTTGATGAAGTCAAACTCTTTGACTACCACATCAAAACAGATGTTCCAACTCCGTGATGCCTGATTTATCCCATAAAACAACTTCCACATGTTTCTACTGCTCCCACTGTCTGCGAAGCCCTATGGCTGTGTACTTATAGACGCTCTCTTCTAAATCACTATTTAGAAAAGCAGTCATGACACACAACCGCCAGATATCGTAGTCATGGTATGTAGCAGTGGTAAGTAGGATCTGGATGGACTTAAGCATTACTTTGAAAGTCTCAACTTTTCCATGTACACCAAGTAATCTTCTCAAGATATACTTGCTTCTGATGGGGATTTAACCCTTCACATAAAGCAACCAAAGTCTATACTTTGTTGGTGTATATGGATTCCATCTCAGATCGCTAAGCATCCATCCATTCTTACAGAGTCCCCACTCTTGATGGCCTGCTCGAAACAAGTTGGGTCATCATCTCATGATGCAATCCTCGCTCCTACTGTCATAGAGAAAACTGAAGTATCTCTCAGGTGGGTGAGGAACCCTACCAAATCGGCAGAGAGGCTGAGGTTCGTTGGAAACTATTGAATCCTCCGGGTTTACCAAATCATCAGCTGCAGTTTGTATAGCTGGAACTCCTTCCAGTTCTACCTCATGACCACTAATTTCTTCACAAGAAATTCCCTTTCCAGAAGGTGGCATGCTGAGAATCAAAACACCTTTTGTTCCTCAGTGTGGTAGAAGATATTCCCTTGGGAATGCTTAGGATATCCAACAAACTTCCACAGAACTGACCTTGCCTCGAGCTTGTCCGGATTTTGCTTTTGACATAGGCCGGACAACCCTAAATCTTAACATCCTTAAGAGATGGGCTCTTCCCATACTATATCACATATGGAGTGGTAGGCACCTGATTTGATTTGAACCTATTCAATAGATATGCAGTTTACAAGTGCATAACACCCAAAAGGAAATAGGCAACTTAGTAGTACTCATCATAGAGCACACCATATCACATAGGGTGCGATTGCTCGGCCCTGATGCACTGACGTGCTGTGGTGTATACGGAGGAGTAATGCTGAGAGAGAATCTCATTCTGCTTTAGAATAGTCCAGGATCTCCGTGCTCAAGTATTCACCTCCCTGATCACATCAAAGGACATAATACTCATACCCGTTTTGGTTCTCTACTTCTAACTTATATTCGTTGAATTTCTCAAAAGGCTTAGACTTGTGTTTCAACAGGAACATATGTTCGAATCTTGAGAGATAATCAGTGAATGTAATGAAGTATAAAGAACCGGTCCTAGCATGTGTAGATAGGAGACCTTACATACATCATCATGTATCAATCCCAAAAGTTTATTAAATCTTTCTCTGTTTCCAATAAACAGAGCTATGGTCATCTTATCTTTGTGACATGACTGGCAAGTTTCACAAGATATAAATTCAAACAGATTTAAATATGCATCTTAATTTAACTTAGCTAGTCGGGTCGCATTGATATTACCTAGTCTACAATGCCTCAAGAAGAATTCGTTCATTTCTGAACTCTTTCTCTTGTGTGTGTTCTGTACGTTAAGAACTGTAGTTTGATTTAGAACGTATATTCTTTTAGATAACGTGCCTGAACCGATCAACTCTTGATATAGGAAATGTTCAAAACATTATCCAACAATACAAAATTATATCATTCTTTACTAAATAAAGAGACTGATATGATGTTGTATATCTGGTTCGGTATGTAATAACATTCATTCAGAATCAATGTATTTGGTAATACAGGGTGATAACTGCCAACAGACTTAGCTGCAACACTTGCACCATTTTTAACTCTTAAAACTTATCACCCTTTCTCAGTTCTCTACCTATCTGTAGCCCATGTAACAGATTACGTTTGTGGGATCCTGATCCGGTATCTTATACCCAGGACGTAAAGGTAACTGAGAAACAGTTCTTGGTAATAAACACACCCGAAGAAGATGCATCAGCATGCACTTTTTCGTTTGGGCGGCACGGTAATTCTAATAATCCCCTATTTCCTGCTCGGTCTTATAACAATTATAAGTTGGAGCGGGACCAACGTTCCCTAGCGCAGTATAACAAGCGGGTTCGGTCAATACATCCATATTATTATCTTGATTAAGGCGTGACATGGTCGCTACCTAGAGAGAAAGAGAAGAAAACACTCAGCGTATGCTCTTGCAAGATTAGATTAGTTATTAATATATCTAATCAGGATAGCTCCCACTATTTTAGTCAAATCTTCCTTCAAACCCTAAAAGGAAAGACTAGCCGGGAGTATTTACACCCTACAATTTCGCCAATCTTTTAGCCGGGCCAGTGCCGGTACTTTGAGGGAGGTTCCCTGTGCTTTCGCACGGACCTAATTAAAATAAACCTCATTTTCCCAGGGGCGTAACCCCGTTAACACCTTTCTAGATACCTACTTGATCGGCTAATTGTGATGTGTAAAACTCTCCCAGGAGTAACTCTTACTCGCAGTGGGTATCGGGATCCAACTATCTCATAGGAGGTATGCAATCTCATTGCAAATTTCAACACTTGAAATTCCCGATAATATTTTACCCCGAGCGATCTATGACCTTGACAAGGTCAACAAACCATAGACCGCAAGTCAAGTTCAACCCGTCATTTCCTGATTGAATTAACCCCACCCGCACGACCCTTGGTTAAGGTCAACAAAGTCACACGACTACCCTAACTCAATCACATCTCATGCTTATGCAGATAAGCATAAATAGCTACCGCACACTACGACTTGACAAGGTCAACAAACACAGCACGAATACTATGAAGTACTTATCTGATATGACAGAGGGCTACGACAGGTTTTTAAGAAAACCTTTTGCGTAATGAACTTGATATCATTGTAGAATCAAATGTTTTAAATGCAGTGTTTTTTAGGCTTTTACTAGTATTGCTAAAGAGGTCACTCCCGGTGATGGGATCTCGGCTTTTTCCTCATCGAATGAGGTGCAGGATATTTCATAAATACCACTATGCAAAGCAAGAACTAGAAAAGCAATCAAAAAGAAAATCCAAGGGTTGTAGCATCTGCTAGTTTCGCTAAAGAGGTCATTCCCAGTGAAGGGATCTCGGCTATTTCCTTATCGAATAAGGTGCTGGATGTTCTACAAGGAACACCGCTATGCAAACCAACAACTAGAGCTACCTGTTTTTGAAAATTCGATTCCATAATATCTTTAGGTTTCTTTTATTTCATTAATCTCATTAATGATGTCCCATCATTTAAGTTTACCTAAACATCACAGATAAATACAACGTACGCTTATGCCATCCGCATTCGCCTCGATGTCCCCTCGTGCACCGTTAGGTTAGGTAACTAACGGCAAAGCGGGACAGTGTTAGCGCGGGTGTAATACATAAGCAATGTCTATATAATATATCACATATACTATATCCTGTATTCATCACAACATATCAAATGATCACATCACAGATATCGCAGCAGAAGAAACATATAAAATATTGGATATACTAGGAGGTCCGTGTTTTAATGCGAGCCTGTATAAAACACGGATTCCATGGTCGTGATGAATAGCCAATCCCACACCCCTAGACCCCTACGAGAGCGGCAAGCAACCCTACCAATTCTAGAGTTAAAAGACCCGGTCTCGACTCCTCAAGATGGTCTCCCACTGAACCCTAGAACCCGGTTACTTGTGCTCCCCGCCTTGGGTCTATCCTAATGCGGAAAAGTAAATAATATACAATGGTGACATCATGCTCAACCCGGAAGTGCCCCAATAAAAGAATATTACATACAATGAATTTTACATGAATGAAAATGAAAAACTCTCATCTCACATAAAACCCCCGGCTATTCAAAAACACGATGATCCAATATAATATATCCAAGCAACACATAACATCACATGTCATCAACGTAATTAAATATGCGTATCCCAATTGTCGTTGATGTATAGCAACGAAACCGGCGATACACCACATATTACACTTACGGTCGCAGAAAAGAAAGTGTAAAACTACAACAGTTGGAATCCGCAACCACCTTAGACATCACATGCCTAACTTAATGAATTCCTTAAACATCGCATGCCTAACAATTATAAACCTCGGATTTTAGTCTCGATCTCGAAAACACTTTTCAATATCTAGTCGGGCAATTCAACAAGATTCCTGACATCCTGATCGAATGCTCGTCGGAAACTTTAGTACACGGCCGCACCCCCGATGCCGTCGACGAAGTGCACTAAGGCGGAACACCGCTGCCGCGAGCACCCGAACGGATGCTTTAGCGATGGGGTTCTCCTACAGTCACTTGGTCGGGACTATGGGGCGTGGCTATCTATTAAGTTTACCCGGTGAGTATCCGCGTACGCTACGTGATTGCGACGGACTTTTGATCGCATCAAAATCCCGTGGCAACCGATCAACTGAGACTAAACTGCTAGATTTATAACATTCAAATTAGTTATCTCATAACTATTTGTGGATTCCAAATATTGTATCACATTACAGAAAAAGTTAGACGATGTTAAGCATTCCGATCGAATCAACAAACACCCAAAATTTTCCTTTAGTTCTCAACACTTGAAATTAGTTTGAAAGCATCCATCACATGCCACGGTACCAATGGTCCAGCCGTAGAAGGGTCAAACCAACGCCTCACATGTGGCAACGCCGAACTACCAAAAACCCTAGGATTTAGAGGCGGTTCTGACGGTCACATAATCGAGTTAAGGTTTTAGTTCTTCTAGAGGGTCCACCGCGTTACTTGCATGACTTTGAATGTTCTTTAACTAAGGAAAAATCCAACACTTGGAAATTTTCCGGCAGGGGAAAAAGTGAGTTATTGATATCCGTTCGAACTTTTTAACACTGTCTAAACAATCATGAAACCAAGCTAGAATTGCGAAAACGAAACACTCCGAATTAGTTAATGCAGTAAATTAACATCACGTGTAATTTTAGCAGAAAATAAACAACACCACAAGTACCAAACCCCAGAACTTGGAGCACACCACAAAACCCAAACCCTAACCCTAAGCAAAAACCGGGGTCGCCGGAATTTCTAGCCGAGTCGCCGGCCCAGATCCTAGCAGGGGGGTAGGTTTTGTGCTATGTTCATATTGCATCACATACAACATTCTGCAATTGTTTGGAAATTTTTTTGACTCCAGAAAAATTTCGACAGAAACTAGGGTTTCGATACGGGTGTTTCGGAGTTGTTTCGGTTTCGTAATCCTACACTTATCCATCTAATTCTGTAGCTAGGCTCTGATACCACTGTTGGGTTACCAACAACTGCAGCAAGGATTCAGATGGAATCACAAATGCCAATTTCAAATTTTGCCATTGAAGATAACCCTAAACCTAGGAACTTTAACTAGAGAATCAAACCAAATAAGCATGTTAACACTTTAACATCTAAGAGTTAGGGATTACAACCTTTGTAGTCCGTTCCTTCGCTTCACAAGCTCCGTGTTGAGGTCCCTTCACTGCGATCATCATGTACCCGGAGTCTAGAGAGGCTCCATGAAGAGAAAGATGCAAGCTTGCTTCCAATCTTCAACAACTAAGATTATCTACCTTGAAGAATCTCAAACCTAAGCTCTTGCTTCACTAATCAAGTATTAGCAAAGCAAACACCCTAATCTAAGTGGCTAGAATAGATGAGGATGATGAAGTAGGAATTTAGCTCTCTTTTGTTTTCAATTTCTCACTTATAAACATCACAAATGAAAAAGCTAGTGAAGGTTTTCTTCATGAAGCAAGAAGAAGAAGATGAAGCAAATCCTTTTGTTATGAATAATAATTATTATTGTGGTTACTAATTCAACCATGAGTTAAGTATGAAGGATTTAACTCATGTAGAGAATAAACTAGAGTTAATGGTTTGGATTGGGTTAACAAATATCTACACAAAAAATCAAAACTAAAGACAAAAGTCAAAGCTTCATGAAAGCTAACCCAAAAGCTAACCCTAATCCAAACCCTAACTAAGTTTTAACTCTAAATCATTGTTGCATTTGTAACCCTAACTTGTTACAATATTATATATCACGTATACAATATATTTTGTAACAAAAAAAATAATACAATTAACATATATCTCATATATATCAATATATTATCCAGTGAGAAAATGAATCAATAAAGCGTGCTTATATTAGTTAACGTAATGTAATATATCTCATATATAGTTATACATTAAATTATCGAATCAACACTTAATCCGATAATCCGGCTATTTCACAAATAACCAACTAATATAACATGTACCATTTCATCAAATCAACACTTGATCCGATGACCCGACTATATCGCATATACCCGGCCGATATCACATATCGCGAGAATCGAATACAGTATCACATACTCGTATTATTCTCGGTCCTGCACATATCACATATATGCTCGTACTCTGTTTTGCCTGAGCCAGGGTGTAAGTGTACGGCGGCGCCCGGCCGTCTGAACGAGGCCAAAATACGGAAACAATACTTTTCTTTAACTTTTGAAACCGGCACCTCCGCGCACTAAAATTCCGGATCGGGCCATTAACCTACTCCTAGCTAACTAGAGAACGGGTAGAGAGATATACCGAGTGATCCATGTCCTTCAGTCTTCTCGTCGACGTCCCGATCTCCCCGCGGGATCTCCGGTCTTCATCTCCTCGTCGGAAGGGCACCACATCGCCGGGTTCTTTTACGGGTTCCCACCTCTGGACCGAGGCAACTCGGGCACGAATATGGCGAGTCGACATGTCCACGAATTGCTGTAGAATAGTGTGGAAGTCTATGTCTCATGGGGTTGTAAGAAGTTGCCTTTTTTGAAGTGGAGGAAAAATGAACAAGAGGAATGAGCTTGAGGATTTTTCTTTTGCAATGAAATGAACCAAAAATCCTCATACCAAAAAAAAAATTAATATCTCTCTCCTTACAATAGTGGCCGGCCTCAATATGAGAGAGGAGGGTGGTTGTGTATGATGCAAGAAAGAGAGTGATGAGTGATGATAAGAAAAATCATGATCACAAAAAAGTCTCCTCAAAAACCCATCATCATAAAGCAAGCAATGATTAACAAAGAAGTCAAATGATGGTTGAACCATCATGAAGCAACAATATACAAAGACCACCCTCCACAATGCTAATTTGCACAATTGCAAATAACCCCCTCCACACCAATTTCCAGCAAAAGAAAGATACAAAGGAAAATGGCCGAAACGGAATGCAAACTGGCAACTTCAAAAAACGGATCCCGTAATAAATTACAGGTAAACCCCGCGACTGTATATACATACCCGCATTTGTATTCCTACCGAACACAAATGCAATGAGACAAAATCTACACGGTACAATAGTAGGATCCGGCTTAAACCAAATCCCGCTAGTATTATCCGTCCGATCATGATCCGTGCAATACCGCACGCATATGATCAAACCCTGCCATATCTCCATACGACCTCTACAGCGTTTCGCCCGAAACTTGAGAAACGGTCTGTGGGGGACTCTAAAGACTCGTCAATACTTTGGTTGTTGATTTAACCACTAGCACGTCAGAGGTATTAGCCATACATAACGGGCTACCAGGTATTGACCAAAAGGCACGTCGATGAGCGAACTCATCCTGACACCCTATTGAGCCTGTCAGTGACAATATCCGTACAGTCCGGTCCGTTCGTCTATGAGCATCGCATGGCGGGCCTAGGGGGTTGGTAAAAGTCAGACCCCCAAAAGCGGTACAAGTCGTGTCGGAGTGTAGCCCAGAACACCATGAGATACTACTAGAATACCTTTCAGTAAATCTCCTGCCTTGGCCAAGGACTTCGTGTAATGGCTCTCCTAGATACAGCGCGACCTCACCCTCAATACCGGGAGAGACGAACCCCTGAAGATCCGCTCACTGCCTCCATGTGGCTCGGGACTGTACCCAACTAAAACCTGTTTGCACGTCTCCTTTGAGTGTGGTAGGGTAGTAATCAAAGTACAGTGGGAAATCACACGAGACAAATGACGATCTCAGGTCGATGAACTAACCTGTACACATGTCACCAGGGAACTGCTATCTGACGTCTGGTATAAGACCAACTAGCATGTTTCCGGTGAGTCCTGTCCGGTGTACTCATAACCCAATGAGCATCTGTATACATCTTGGGTGAACCAACTGACACCAGTGGCTTGTGAGACCGGCCACCGCCCCTCGTCAGGGTCTCGACTGTATACACTAGTCTACTCTGGAGTATCGATGCCCTGTCTCGAAACTCCCACGACTAGGGACCTTTTAAGGATGTGCTTATAGACTACCAGCTCCCACGTATATGATCGCCATCATACTGCTGGCTGTCATGCAAGAATCCTAAGGGCTCTATCAACGCGCAATAGTGACCTGTAAGGTCACCTAAAGCAGTACACGATGATAAAGATAAACCGATAGCATACTATCATCTTGAGTAAGATTGTCCTACCGGTATAGGTCCTCTCTCAATCATTGCAATCACGTGCCTGTGATCCAATAATTGACTCTGAGGGTACTATCTCCAACAATCTCCCACTTGCACTCAAGGCTAATTATTGCGATGTCGCATACTCACAGCCCGTGTGATACCGAACACCCAACTCCTCTACTTATCAGTCTCACAAACCCGTTTGCGAAACTATTGCGTTCGAGGAATAGCCTTAGTGAGTGGATCTGTTAGTTATATGTATGCCCTAGAGGCCATTACTGTACATTGGATGTATATTGTAGTGGATGCTGGGACATATATAGGGAGGACTTTCTTGCTCGACATGATAGTATGCTATCTGGTTGATCTTTACCTTAACGTGTACACTGATTGTCTCTCTGTTACATGTTGGTAAAGCCCTTAGGATGTGTACTTGACTACCTGGACTATGATGCGGATCATACTAGTGGGGACATGGTAGTCCATAAGTACATCCTTCAAGGTCCCTAGTCGTGGGTGTATCGAGACAGGGCATCGATATACCAGAGTAGACTGGCGTATACCTTCTCGACCCATATAGATGGGCGATGGATGATCCCATATCCATTGGTGTTTGACATCAGAGATGATATACGGGTGCTCAGTGGAGACTGGGTACACTGGACGGACTCGCCGAGAACTCCCAGATGGTATTATACCTTACGTCAGATGGCCGTTCTCAGGTGACACCGGTACAGAGTAGTCTGTTGATCCGAGATCGTCATAGAGTCTTGTGTGGTTCCCACTGTGTTTTGATTTCCACCTTACCACGTCTAAGAGGGCGTGCAAAACGGTGGTTTTTGGGTACAGTCCCGAATCACATGGAGGCAATGAGCGATAGGAGGGGATTCGTCTCTCCCGGTATAGGGAGTTGATGTTGCGCTGTGTTCGATTGGCTATAACCGGAAATCCCTGGCCAGGGTTGCTGAGATTTACTGGTAAGTGTTATCAGTAGTTTCTCGAACTGTTATAGGCCTCAAATCGACATGACTTATCAAGCTATTGGGGTCTGACGTTTACCACCCCTAGGCGAGATATGCGACATATCAGACGAGCAGACCGGACTGTACGGTAAGTGTTACTGGTTGGATTCACAGGAGTGTGAGCGGGCTTGCTCGTCGATCTTCTGATCGCTCAATACCCGGGTGGACGTTACGTTTAGCAGACTGCTTGCGGCTTGTGGATGTTTGATATGATCATCACCTGCTGCCGGCGTATTGACGAGTCTTTAGAGTCCTACACAGAGGTTTCCTGGCTCAAGCGAAATGAAATAGGAGCGCATATGAGATATGTGCGGGACTGAGAATAATGCGTGTATGTGATACCGTATTTCATTCTCGCGATGAATGTATTGATTGGTTGTATGCGATATAACCTAGTTATCGAATCAAGGATTGATTCGATAAGCCGATACATAGGTTACTAGTCGGTTATATGCGATATGACCGGATCGTTAAATCAAGTGTTGATTTAATGATTTAATGTATAATTATATATTTGATATATTACTTTGCATTAACTAGTATTGGTTCACTTTAAATGGATTTTCTCACTTGCATTGCACAAGTTGTATATGTGATATACTTTTGTGCACTTGATTGTATCATGTTTGATGATACATGTTTACTTGGTTAAGTGTAAAGAAATAAACCTTGGTTAAGTTAATGATTAGGGTTTTCTTTTTCTTCTTATTTATTTATTTATTTATTTTGGAAAAGATAAGAAATGAAATGATTGCTAGTTTTGTTTTTCTTTGAAACTTCTTGAAGCTTTGAATAAGTGACCATTTTGTCTCATGCTTAACCCTAACCATTCCACTTAACCCTAGTTCATTCTCTACACTTGACCATGGTTGTATTATGATAAGTATTGTTTTTCTTTTTCTATTTTGAATAACTTATCATAACATTATCATCTTCTTCTTCTTCTTCTTCACAAGAAGAGAAGCTTGCTTGATCAATGGTGATTTGAGCAAAAGTGTGAGAAATCCAATTCTAAAGTGAACCCACCTCCTATTTCTTCATCCTCTACCTCTTGCCAAGTAGTATAGGGTGTTTTCTTCACAAGTTTCATGACTTGGTGAAGTGGGAGCTTGATCTTGTGATGCCTCGACGTAGATCATCTTCGGCATCGAAGTCGACGACCTAGCCCGCCCATTTCTCCGATGAAGCCAACGCTAGAGCCCGGGATTTGTTATGGACAGCGAGGAGACTTCATTGCGGAGCTATGGAGGTGGAGGACCGGATCTACAAAGGTTGTATTTCTGTTCTTGTAGTTAAGTTGTTAACTAGTTTCATTCTTTCGCCTAAAATTCTAGTTAACGATCCGTATTAGGGTTTCTCGGCACCCGTAAAATTTGAAATAGGCATGGTTGATGCCTTGTGAGACCTCATTAGCGTGCCTAGGAACCTTACCGTGGTATCAGAGCCTAGCTAGAGCCTTAGGCGATGCTTAGACGATGTTAGAAACTCGATCGAACCGAAACCCTAAACCCAAAATACCCTACCAATTCTAGAGTTAAGAGACCCGGACTCGACTCCTCGAGTTGGTCTCCCACTGGACTCCAGAACCCGGTTACTTGTGCTCCCTTCCTTGGGTCTAGGGGTGTGGGTTTGGCTATTCATCGTGACCGTGGAATCTGTGTTTTATACTGGCTCGTATTGAAAACACGGACGTCCTAGTATATCCAATATTTCATATGTTTCTTCTGCTGCGATATCTGTGATGTGATCATGTGATATGTTCTGTGATGGATACTTTATATAGTATATATGATATATTATATAGGCGTTACTTATGTTTTACACCCACGCTAGCCCTGCCCTGCTCTGCCGTTAGTTACCTAACCTAACGGTGCACGAGGGGACATCGAGGCGAATGCGGATGGCATAAGTGTACGTCATATTTATCTGTGATGTTTAGGTATTTAAATGATGGGACTTCATTAATGTGATTAATGAAAGTAAAAGAAACCTAAAGTTGTTGTAGAATCGAATTTCAAAATAAAAAGGTAGCTACGGTTCTTGCTTTGCACAGAGGTATATGTGATATATCCTGCACCTTATTCGATGAGGAAAGGACCGAGATCCCTTCACCGGGAATGACTCCTTTAGCAATAACTGGCAGATGCTACACACTCGGTTTGTCTTTTGATTGCTTTTAAGAGTTTTTGCTTTGCACAGTGATATATATGATATATCCAGCACCTCATTCGACGAGGAAAGGACCGACGATCCCTTCACCGGGGGTGACTCCTTTAGCAAAACTAGAAAAGCCTCAAAAACACTCCATTTTAAAATCATTTGATTCTACAACGATATCAAGTTCATTACGCAATAGGTTTTCAGAAAAACCTGTCGTAGCCCTCCGTCATTTCAGATAAGTTGTATATAGTATTCGTGCTGCATTTGTTGGCTTTCGTCAAGGTGCAGTGTGCGGTAGCTATATGCTGCTTATCTGCTGCATACGATGCGATTGGATTAGGGTAGTCGTGCGGCTTTGTTGGCTTTCGTCAAGGGTCGTGCGGGTGGGTTTAATTCAATCCGGAAATGTACGGGTTGAACTTGACTAGCGGGCTATAGTTTGTTGGCTTTCGTCAAGGTCATAGCACGTTAGGGGCAAAATATTATCGGGAATTTCAAGTGTTGAAATTTGCAATGAGATTGCATACCTTCTATGAGATAGTTGGATCCCGATACCCACTGAGAGTAATTGTTACTCCTGGGAGAGTTTTACACATTACAATTAGCCAATCAAGTAGGTGTCTAGAAAGGTGTCAACGGGGTTACGCCTCTGGGAAAATGAGGTTTACTGTAATTAGGTTCGTGCGAAAGCACGAGGGACCTCCCTCAAAGTACCGACACTGGCCTGGCTGAAAGATTGGCGAACTTGTAGTGTGTAATTAATCCCGGCTAGTCTTTCCTTTTAGGGTTTGAAGGAAGATTTGATAAAAACAGTGGGAGCCATCCTGATTAGATAAAATAATAACCAATCTGATCTTGCAAGAGCGCACGCTGAGTGTTTTCTTCTCTCTCTCTCCAGGTAGCGACCATATCACGCCTTAATCAAGATAATAATACGGAATATTGACCGAACCCGCTTGTTATACTGAGCTGGGGAACGTCGGTCCCGCTCCAACTTATAATTGTTATAAGACAGAGCAGGAAATTGGGGATTACTAGAATTCCCGTGCCGCCCAAACGAAGAGAGTGCATGATGATGCATCATCTTCGGGTGTGTTTATTACAGAGAACAGTTTCTCAATATCCTTTACGTCCTGGGTATGTGATACCAGATCAGGATCTCAGATATGTAATCTGTTACATAGGGCTACAGAAAGGTAGAGGACTGAGAACGGGTGATAAGTTTCATGAGACAGAAAACGGGGCAAGAGTTGCAGCCAAGTCTGTTGGTCACTGTCACCCTGTATTACCAATACATTGATTCTGAATGAATGTTATTAGATACCGAACCTGATATACAAAATCATATCAGTCTCTTTATCAGTAAAGAAATGATAAAATTTTGTATTGTTGGATAATGTTTTGAATATTTCCTATATCAAAAGTTGATCGGTTCAGGCACGTTATCTAAAAGCATTGATGTTCTAAATCAAACTACAGTTCTTAGTATACGGAACACACACAAGAGGAAGAGTTCAGAAATGAACGAATCCTTCTTGAGGCATTGTAGACTAGGTCATATCAATGCGACCCGACTAGCTGAAGTTACTTGTAGATGCATATTTAAATCAGTTTGAATTTACATCTTGTGAAACTTGCCAGTCATGTCACAAAGATACGATGACCATAGCTCTGTTTACTGGAAACAGAGAAAGAGTTAGTAAACTCTTGGGATGATACATGATGATGTATGTAAGGTCCCCTGTCTACACATGCCAAGACCGGTTCTTTGTACTTCGTTACATTCTCTGATAGTCTCTCAAGATTCAGACATATGTTCCTGTTGAAACACAAGTCCGAACCTTTTGAGATATTCACAGAATATGATTTAGAAGTAGAAAACCAGAACACGGGTATAAGTATTATGTCCTTTGATGAGATCGAGAAGGAGAATACTTGCGCATGGAAATCCTGGACTATTCTAAAAGGAGAATGAGATTCTCTCTCAGCATTACTCCTCCGTATACACCATAGCACGATGGTATATCGGGGCGGAGCAATTGCACCCTATTCGATATGGTGCGCTCTATGATGAGTACTACTGAGTTACCTGTTTCCTTTTGGGAGTTATGCGCTTGAGAAGCAGCATACCAATTGAATAGGGTTCAAATCAAATCAGTTGCCTACCACTTCATATTTGATATGATAAGGGAAGAGCCCATCTCTTAAGTTAGTTAAGATTTAGGGTTGTCCGGGCTATGTCTAAAAGCATAATCCGGATAAGCTCGAGGCAAGATCTGTTATGTAGAACTGGAAAGGTTCCAGCTATACAAAACTGCAGCTGAAGATTTGACAGAACCAAAGGATTCAATAATTACCAACGAACCTCAGCCTTTCCGCCGATCTAGTAGGGTTCCTCACCCACCTGAGAGATACTTCGGTTCCTCTATGACAGTGGGAGCGAGGATTGCATCATGAGATGATGACCCAACTAGTTTCAAGCTGGCCGTCAGGAGTAAGACTCTGTAAGAATGGCTGGATGCTTAGTGATCTGAGATGGAATCCTTATACACCAACAAAGTATGGACTTTGGTTGCTATATCTGAAAGGTTAAATCCCCATCAGGAGCAAGTACATCTTGAGAAGATTACTTGGTGTACATGGAAAGGTTGAGACTTTCAAAGCTAGACTTGGTAAAGGTTTGCATCATTCACCAAGTGTGGATCATGATGAAACTTTTTCTAAAGATCTATGCTTAAGTCTATCAAGATCCTACTTGCCACGGCTACATACCATGACTACGATATCTGGTGGTTGGGTGTCATGAATGCTTTTCTAAATGATGTTTTGAAAAAAAAGGAGCGTCTGTAAGTACACAGCCAGAGGGCTTCGTAGACAGTGGGAGCAGCGGAAACGTGTGCAAGATGCTTTATAGGATAAAGCAGGCATCGCGGAGTTGGAACATCTGTTTTGATATGGTAGTCAAAGAGTTTGACTTCATCAAAATGGTAGATGAACCTTGTATATACAAAAAGGTAGTAGGGAGTATGGTAATGATCCTCGTAGAGTACGTGGATGACATACTCTTGATAGGGAAGGAGTTTCCTATGCTACGCTCGGTCAATCTCCGCTTATCATAATAATTCTCCACATAAGGATCAAAGTGATACCTGCTAAATCCTGGGTTTTGGATCTATGAGATAAATCTAAATGGATGTTAGGATTCTCACTAGTTGTAGTGAGATGGTATCAATTGATTCTGGGGAGAATCACTGGAAGTGTTCCAGGATGATAAGGACGACTGAATGTCAGTCACAGGCATTGTCTTTACCCTCAGTAAAGGGACGGTATGTTGAAAGAGTTCCAAGGTAGATACCGTGGCATACTATAAGATAAAGACAGGATACATCGCTACTTAAGATGCTACCAAAGAGGATGTTTGGGTGTATATTGGTTCATGAGATGAACTAAGTTCCTCCCATTGTGTGACAATGGAGTTGTGGCTTATGCCAAGGAACGCCGGTCCCATCAGTGATCCAGACATATTCTAAGGCAGTATCACCTGATCATGGAGATGGTTGATCTCTAGGGTGATCAAGGTTAGGAGAGTAGACTCAGAGGATAACACGGCGGATCCACTCACGAAGGCCTTTTCCCAGAGAGAGACTTTTATGGGATGGTTGAGTATGAGATACTACAACCACTGCTATCAGATGGCCCTAGTGCAAGTGGGAGATTGTTAGTTATATGTATGCCCTAGAGGCCATTACTGTACATTGGATGTATATTGTAGTGGATGCTGGGACATATATAGGGAGGACTTTCTTGCTCGACATGATAGTATGCTATCTGGTTGATCTTTACCTTAACGTGTACACTGATTGTCTCTCTGTTACATGTTGGTAAAGCCCTTAGGATGTGTACTTGACTACCTGGACTATGATGCGGATCATACTAGTGGGGACATGGTAGTCCATAAGTACATCCTTCAAGGTCCCTAGTCGTGGGTGTATCGAGACAGGGCATCAATATACCAGAGTAGACTGGCGTATACCTTCTCGACCCATATAGATGGGCGATGGATGATCCCATATCCATTGGTGTTTGACATCAGAGATGATATACGGGTGCTCAGTGGAGACTGGGTACACTGGACGGACTCGCCGAGAACTCCCAGATGGTATTATACCTTACGTCAGATGGCAGTTCTCAGGTGACACTGGTACAGAGTAGTCTGTTGACCCGAGATCGTCATAGAGCCTTGTGTGGTTCCCACTGTGTTTTGATTTCCACCTTACCACGTCCAAGAGGGCGTGCAAAACGGTGGTTTTTGGGTACAGTCCCGAATCACATGGAGGCAATGAGCGATAGGAGGGGATTCGTCTCTCCCGGTATAGGGAGTTGATGTTGCGCTGTGTTCGATTGGCTATAACCGGAAATCCCTGGTCAGGGTTGCTGAGATTTACTGGTAAGTGTTATCAGTAGTTTCTCAAACTGTTATAGGCCTCAAATCGACACGACTTATCAAGCTATTGGGGTCTGACGTTTACCACCCCTAGGCGAGATATGCGACATATCAGACGAGCAGACCGGACTGTATGGTAAGTGTTACTGGTTGGATTCACAGGAGTGTGAGCGGGCTTGCTCGTCGATCTTCTGATCGCTCAATACCCGGGTGGCCGTTACGTTTAGCAGACCGCTTGCGGCTTGTGGGTGTTTGATATGATCATCACCTGCTGCCGGCGTATTGACGAGTCTTTAGAGTCCTACACAGAGGTTTCCTGGCTCAAGCGAAACGAAATAGGAGTGCATATGAGATATGTGCGGGACCGAGAATAATGCGTGTATGTGATACCGTATTTCTGTTAGTGTATATGCCCTAGAGGCCATTACTGTATCATACTAGTTTGTATATTACTTGATGGAAGCTTAGGATATTCACCTTGTATAAACAATCTTGCTCAATATAGTAGTATGCTACTTGGTTTGTTTCTACTTCAATGTGTACTTGTGTTTATTTCAGTATATCACTTATACGCATTAGTAGAGCCCTTAGGATCTTTGCTTGATTACCAGCGTTGTGATGGCAGTCACACTAGTGGGGGCTGGGTAATCTATAGGCACATCCTTATACAGGTCCCTAGTCGTAGGACTATCGAGACAGGGCATCGATACTCCGGAGTAGACTAGCGTATGCGCTTCTCATCCCAGTGTGGGAGATGGTCTGTCCCACAGCCATCAGTACGTCGTACTGGAGATAGTATACGGGTGCTCGTTGGGTTACGAGTACACTGGACAGGACTCGTCGGGAACTGACAGGTTGGTATTATACCTATCGTCAGTTATCAGTTCCCAGGTGACATGAGTACAGCTTAGTCCGCTGACTTGACACTGACACTTCGCCTCGAGTGTGTTCCCACTGCACTTTGATCACTACCCTACCACGGCTCAAAGGAGTCGTGCAAACAGGTGGTGGTTGGGTGCAGTCCCGAAGCACTTGGAGGCAGTGACGGTTAGACAGGATTCGTCTCTCCCGGTATTGGGGGTTGACATCGCGCTGTGTCTAGGAGAGCCATTACACGAGTAGTCCCTGGCCAGGGCAAGCGAGATATACTGGTAGGTTTCCAGTGTTATCTCAGGGTGTTTTGGGCTTCACTCCGACACGACTTGTACCGCTATTGGGGGACTGACGTTTTACCGCCCCCTAGGCCCGCCATGCGATGTATCAGACGAACAGACCGGACTGTACGGAGAATGTCACATTCAGACTCAGTAGGAGTTCAGATGGGGTTTCACCTCGTCAGCCTTCTTGTCGGCATCTACCTGGGGACCGTTACGCACAGCTAGTGCCGCTTGCGGTCTGTGGTTAAACCCACTGCCAGCGTAGTGTCGAGTCTTTAGAGTCCCACACAGAGGGTATTCGCCTCTGGGCAAAACAGAGTAGAGGTCGCATGGTTTTGCGACAGGGTTCGTTCTCATCCGCGCACTTGTGCACGTTTGGAGTCCGGACGGATATTACCAGTGGGCTCTGGTTTGAGCCGGATGCTGGTATAGTATTTGGGGTTGCTTTTATCTCTTAGTATTCATGTTCCTCGGAACAAGAATGCAGGTGTGTATGCACAGTTATTTGAGGAGGAGGAAGATGACTTTCATTAGGGTTTCGGAACGGGTGCGTATGCACAGTTGACAGTCGTCTTTTTCCAAACCCTAATGGATTTGTATTATATCATTTAATAATATATAATAAAATGAAATTGTGTCATGGTTAGTTTTTTTGTTGACTTGTTGACCATGGTTGACTTGTTGACCATGGTTGAACATTTGACTACCATCATTACAAATGCAAGATGCTTTTTCATTCTTGCTTTTTCATTTAATGTTTGTAATGATATTAGTCATTCCTAAACTTTCCATCAAACCTTTTTCATTTTGATTATTATTATTATTTGATTATTCTTTTTCTTTTGTTATGGTTGCAAAAGGAAAAGAGAGGCTCATTCTATCATACTCACTCTCTCTCCTCATTTCATCTTCTTCTTCCTATTGAAAAGAGAAACCTTCTCATGTGTTGAGAATCATTCTCTTTAGATAGAAAAGCAAACCCTAGACACTCTCTACTCACTCTAGGATCAAGGGTTTAGCAAGCCGGCGATTCTAGTTCACTCCAAGTACGAGAAAGAGCCCAAAGGTCGAGCCTTCGAGGTGGATCTATCTTCGGCAAGAAGAAGGCGACGAGAAGAGAACCATTCAAGCTTCTACAAAGAACAAGAAAGAAGAACAACAACAAGAAGAGAAGGAGTTCAAGTTTAGGTATAACCATCCTCCATAGTAGCTAACTCTCTTTAGCTTGTTAACTAGTTTTAGTTTAGACAACGATCCCGACATAGTTTAGTCCATGTTGCCTCTTGCGATAAAAATTCGTTTTTTATACCGTTTCCGCCTCCCCGTAAGTACCGGGGGTCGCAATATGGACTTACAGTGGTATCAGAGCCTAACTAAACTTAAACTAGCTTGGTAGTGAAGTGTAACGAAGTTCGGAACCGAAAAATCGCAAAACCGGAAAAACGAAAACCTAACTTTCTGTTGAAATTTTTTCTGCTCAAAATGAAAAACTTTATACTTGTAAAATCGTCTCAGGGTTTTCTAAGAACACACAAGAAAAACGATATCATGATTCCTCCAAACCGCCGCGCTTCCGCGGCCTCACCTACTCATCTGGCCGCGGAACCGCCGCAAGTTGGTGTCATCTTTGCATCGTTTTTCGTGCAGTGTTCTTCTGTGTTGGTTTTGGGATTTTTAAGATATATTATATGTACCCAGATTTTCCAGAACTGAAATTCACTTTTGGGGTCCTATAATTCCGTATTTTTTTCCGAACTTCACTGCACTTTAGCTATGTTGGTTATATCTGTGATGTTTGCATGTATTGAACGTCGGCTAATCGCTATAAGTCGATTAGTCGGGGTTATACATGATCTGTAATGTTCTGGAATGTGTATATGAATGTGTTGGACTGTCGCGGGTGAATAGCCGGGGTGGATGTGAGATGAGCTTCTGTTTTTTCTTTCATTCATTGTAAATGTAAATTGATGTAATTATATTATTTGTTTGGCCGCACAACCGGGTCGGGGTTGTAGCCGTCATTGTATAATTCTTTTTACTGTTTTTGCTCCTAGGATAGACCCATGGTGGGGTGCACAAACTACCGGGAACATGGAGGGTAGTTTGCCGCACCCGTAGGGGTCTTGGGTGGGGTATTTGCTATTCACCGCGACCGTGTTATCCGCTTTTCGTTTCAGGCTCGAAAGGAATGCGGATTGCTAGTATATCCAATGTATTCATCTGTGATCTGTAATGTCTATCATTGCTTTCTATTTAGGCGTTGCTTATGTTTTACAGCCGCGCTAGCCCAGCCCCCGCTCTGTCGTTAGTTAAGTAACCTAACGAGTGATGACGGGACCCCGTGGCGAATGCGAATGGCATAAGCGTACGTCATATTTTGGTTGTTTTCTGCAATGGTAGGAATTAAATGATGGGACGCATTAAAAGAACTAATGCAAGAATATCACGCATTAAAAGAACTAATGCAAGATAATAAACCAAGTTTAAAGTCGTTGGAACACTTTCGAAAAACCACTCGGTTCTTTTCAAAAATAACTTTTAAATGCGGAGCTTGAGCCACTCCTTCTAAAAGCTATCTCGTTCCATCGACTATATCAAGTTCACTACGTTCACGGTTTCGCCAAAACCATTCGTAGCCCTCCATCATTTCAGTTAAATGTACGGTAGTATTCAAGCTATGTATTTTGACCTCACGCCAAGGCATAGTGATTGGTAGCTGCCGGATATTTATCTGTTGCATAGATAGAATGCGTTGGTTTGAGACAGTCGTACTGCCATTTTGGCCTACGTCAAGGGTATGTACGGGTGGATTCAAATTAACCTGGATAATGATGGGACGAACTTGACATGTGACTTATGACATTTTGACCTCACGCCAAGGTCATAAGAGCATGGGGCAAAAATCCACATCGGGAGTTTCATAAGTACTGAAACTTGCTAGATTTGCATACCATTTGGAGTGTGATGATTATGGTAGGATTCCTTCATTTTCGTCACGCGATGATATTTGGATCCCGATCCTACTGTGAGTATATGCTACTCCTCGGGAAATTTCTCACTAAACGATCAATGCTATAAACCTAGTAGGTGCCTAGAAAGGTGTTAGCGGGGCTACGCCCCCAGGGAAAAGAGGTTCTTAAATTAAGGAACTTCGCGAAAGCGTTGGAAAACCTCCCTCGAAGTACCGACACTGGCCTGGCTGAACGGTTAAGCAAGTATTGTACGGTGGGATTGATCCCGGCTAATTCTTCCTTTGTGGTTTGAGGAGGGATTCGAGAGACAGTGGGAGCCATCCTGTTTAGACAAATTAAAAACCATTCTAAACTTGCAAGAGCATCGTGCTAAGTGTTTCTTCTCTCCCCCTGCAGCGACCAAATCGAAATGACTGGACTTAAGTTACTTCTAGATAAAAACATATTGACAGGGCCAAACTACAAAGATTGGCTCAGGAATGTCAAATTGGCAATCTGTTACGACAAGCTGGGGTATCTTCTTACCAGCAAAGCTCCCCCCGTCCCAGGTCCCACCTCCAGCGTCGCGGATAAGGAAATCCGTAAGACTTGGGAGATTGACAGCGCGAAGGCCAGATGCCTCGTACTTGCCTCGATGGACAATGACCATCAGAGGAGGCACGAGAATATGGATTTGGAATCCATATTTCTTCATACAAAAGAACTGTATGGAGAGCAGTCTCGTATCGCAAGATACGAAGTGTCGAAGAAGTTATTTTCGACAAAGTTGGCCGTCGGATCATCGGTAGCGGACCACGTGCTTAAGATGATTGGCTACACTGAGGAGCTCGCGGAACTTGGGACCACGTTGGATAGTGAACTTTACACGGATATAATTCTCCAGTCCCTTCCATCCACTTACGCCCAGTTCATACTGAATTTCAACTTGCAAGAAAAGGAAGTTGAACTTTCAGAACTCCTCAACCTGCTGAGGAGCGCAGAGGGCACCCTACAGAAGGGTAGGGATACATCCACTTTGTTTGTAGGAGGATCTTCTTCTTCTAGGTCCAAGGCGAAAGCCAAGGGAAAGAAGAAGAAAGCCCCCGCCAAACCAAGAGGCGGTGTTAGTAAAGTGGGTGCGAAGGGAAAGGAAAAGGCAACAAAGATAGCGGGGAAGCTTGTTGGTAAAGAGGAATGCTTCTATTGTCACAAGAGTGGACACTGGAAGAAAGATTGCAGGGCTTGGAAAGCCAGGACACAGGAACTGAAGCAGGTTGCGGCTTCAGCTTCAGGTGTGTATGTTATTGAAAACTGTCTTTCTATAAACTCTACTTCCTGGGTATTGGATACCGGATCAGGATCTCATATCTGTAATTCTTTGCAGGCGTTGAGAAACCGTAGGTTTTTGAAGGAAGGTGACATGACCCTCAGAGTTGCGAACGGAGCTAGCATGGATGCTAAAGCCGTGGGGGACTATCACCTAGGAATGTCAGATGGACATGTTTTGGTTTTGCGTAATTGCTTTTTTGTACCCAACGCAACTTGTAATATCATTTCTGTATCTTTGGTTTCTAAAGAAGGTTATGAATTTGCGTTTGTAAGTAATGTTGTTAACATTCACCTTAATCAAGTTCTGATTGGGTCAGGTACATTGAGCAATGGTATATACGTATTAAACCAACCACAGATTTTCAATGTCCAGAATACACACAAAAGAAAGTCACCAGATATTAATCAGACTTTCTTATGGCATTGTAGATTGGGTCACATCAATGAGAGAAGGTTGACGAAGTTACATACAGAAGGGTATTTGAATGCGTTCGAATATCAATCGTATGCCACTTGTCAATCCTGTCTCAAGGGAAAGATGACAAAGACTCCGTTTACTGGACATGGAGTAAGAGCGAGCGAGCTCTTGGGACTCGTACACAGTGACGTGTGCGGTCCAATGTCTACACATGCCCGAAGCAGACATTCTTACTTCATTACTTTTACGGATGACTTCTCAAGGTACGGTTATGTCTTCTTAATGAAACATAAGTCCGAGGCCTTTGGAAAATTCCAGGAGTATAAGAATGAAGTAGAGAAACAGACCGGCAAAAGTATTAAGATTCTAAGATCGGATCGAGGTGGAGAATACTTAAGTGCCGAGTTCCTGGACTATTTAAAAGAGAACGGAATTCTCTCTCAGCTTACTCCTCCATACACCCCGCAACATAACGGTGTATCGGAGAGACGGAATCGCACCCTATTGGATATGGTACGGTCTATGATGAGTAACGCTGAGTTGCCGCGATCATTCTGGGGGTATGCGCTAGAATCAGCTGCGTACCTTTTGAACCGAGTTCCTACTAAGACTGTGCCTACCACACCATATGAGTTATGGAGTGGGAAGAAACCCTATCTTCAGTACCTGAAGATTTGGGGATGTCCAGCTTATGTCAAAAAGCAGCATGCGGACAAGCTCGAGGCACGCTCAGTACTGTGCAAGTTTGTGGGATACCCAAAGAACTCCAGGGGGTATCTTTTCTATTACGCAGAGGAGCAAAAAGTCCTTGTTTCTCGTAATGCCCATTTTCTGGAACATCAGTTCTTAGAAAAAGAAGTAAGTGGGAGCGCAATAGAACTGGAAGAAATTCCAGAACCACAGACTATTACTGAAAGCTTAATGGAACCAGAGGGTTCAAATGAACAGGACATTCCTATGCCGCTCCGCAGAAGTAGTAGGCAGTCTCATCCGCCCGAGAGATACTACGGTTTTCTCATAGACGGGGATAGAGAGGATTGCATCATAGACTATGATGAGCCTACTAGCTTCCAGCAGGCCGTTCAGAGCATTGACTCGGTAAAATGGCTGGATGCAATGCGGACCGAAATGGAGTCCATGTACACCAACAAAGTATGGACGTTGGACATTGCTCCAGACGGGGTAAAACCCGTAGGATGCAAGTGGATCTTCAAAAGGAAGATTGGTGTAGATGGACAGGTTGAGACCTATAAAGCTAGACTTGTAGCAAAGGGTTTCCGTCAAAGACCTGGCTTGGACTACGACGAAACCTTTTCTCCAGTGGCTATGCTGAAATCCATTCGGATCCTTCTTGCCATTGCTGCCTTCCACGATTATGAGATTTGGCAGATGGACGTAAAAACCGCTTTTCTAAATGGAAATTTAGAGGAGTGTGTCTATATGGATCAGCCGGAGGGTTTCATTCAGAGTGGGAGCAGCGGAAAGGTGTGCAAGTTGCTTAAGTCCATTTATGGACTAAAGCAGGCATCGCGGAGTTGGAACATCTGTTTTGATGAGACGGTCAAGGAATTTGACTTTATCAAAAATCCAGATGAACCGTGCATCTATAGTAGATTTGTAGCGAGAACTGTGGTATTCCTTGTTTTATACGTGGATGACATTCTCTTAATAGGAAATGACATTCCTATGCTACAATCTGTCAAGGGTTTCTTGTCACACAGGTTCTCCATGAAAGACCTGGGTGATGCCTCTTACATCCTGGGGATCCGGATCCATCGTGATAGATCCAAGAGGATATTAGGACTTTCACAGTCCAGGTACATCGACACCGTACTGAAAAGATTCAGTATGGAAGATTCCAAGCGCGGTAACTTACCGGCTTGTCACGGGATCACCCTCTCTAAAGAGATGTCTCCCAAGACTGATTTGGAGAGGGATCGCATGTCTATTATACCCTACGCTTCTGCGGTAGGCTCTATAATGTATGCGATGTTGTGTACCAGACCGGATGTAGCTTATGCACTGAGTGTAGTAAGCCGGTATCAGTCAAACCCTGGGGAGAAACATTGGATAGCGGTAAAGAACATTCTCAAGTACCTGAGGAGGACTAAGGAGATGTTCTTGGTGTATGGCGGAAAAGACCTCCAGATTGAGGCCTTTGCTGACTCCAGCTTCCAGAGTGACAAGGATGATTCCAAGTCCATGTCGGGTTTTGTCTTTACCCTCAATGGAGGGGCGGTGTGTTGGAAGAGTTCCAAACAGGAAACCGTTGCAGACTCGACTATGGAAGCGGAATACATCGCTGCATCTGATGCCGCAAAAGAAGCTGTCTGGATAAGGAAGTTCTTAAAAGAACTTCAGGTGGTTCCGTCCATTGTTGACCCAGTACCTCTGTATTGCGACAACAACGGGGCTATAGCTTTAGCAAAGGAACCCAGGTCCCATCAGAGATCCAGGCACATCTTGAGGCGGTATCACCTGATCAGGGAGATCGTGGATCGCAAGGAGATCGAGGTTCGGAGGGTTGCTTCAGAAGAGAACACTGCAGATCCATTCACCAAGGCCCTACCCCAGACTCAGTTCGAGCGGCTGATCGAGATGATAGGTCTTCGATACGCCAGTACATGGCCTTAGTGCAAGTGGGAGATTGTTAGTGTATATGCCCTAGAGGCCATTACTGTATCATACTAGTTTGTATATTACTTGATGGAAGCTTGGGATATTCACCTTGTATAAACAATCTTGCTCAATATAGTAGTATGCTACTTGGTTTGTTTCTACTTCAATGTGTACTTGTGTTTATTTCAGTATATCACTTATACGCATTAGTAGAGCCCTTAGGATCTTTGCTTGATTACCAGCGTTGTGATGGCAGTCACACTAGTGGGGGCTGGGTAATCTATAGGCACATCCTTATACAGGTCCCTAGTCGTAGGACTATCGAGACAGGGCATCGATACTCCGGAGTAGACTAGCGTATGCGCTTCTCATCCCAGTGTGGGAGATGGTCTGTCCCACAGCCATCAGTACGTCGTACTGGAGATAGTATACGGGTGCTCGTTGGGTTACGAGTACACTGGACAGGACTCGTCGGGAACTGACAGGTTGGTATTATACCTATCGTCAGTTATCAGTTCCCAGGTGACATGAGTACAGCTTAGTCCGCTGACTTGACACTGACACTTCGCCTCGAGTGTGTTCCCACTGCACTTTGATCACTACCCTACCACGGCTCAAAGGAGTCGTGCAAACAGGTGGTGGTTGGGTGCAGTCCCGAAGCACTTGGAGGCAGTGACGGTTAGACAGGATTCGTCTCTCCCGGTATTGGGGGTTGACATCGCGCTGTGTCTAGGAGAGCCATTACACGAGTAGTCCCTGGCCAGGGCAAGCGAGATATACTGGTAGGTTTCCAGTGTTATCTCAGGGTGTTTTGGGCTTCACTCCGACACGACTTGTACCGCTATTGGGGGACTGACGTTTTACCGCCCCCTAGGCCCGCCATGCGATGTATCAGACGAACAGACCGGACTGTACGGAGAATGTCACATTCAGACTCAGTAGGAGTTCAGATGGGGTTTCACCTCGTCAGCCTTCTTGTCGGCATCTACCTGGGGACCGTTACGCACAGCTAGTGCCGCTTGCGGTCTGTGGTTAAACCCACTGCCAGCGTAGTGTCGAGTCTTTAGAGTCCCACACAGAGGGTATTCGCCTCTGGGCAAAACAGAGTAGAGGTCGCATGGTTTTGCGACAGGGTTCGTTCTCATCCGCGCACTTGTGCACGTTTGGAGTCCGGACGGATATTACCAGTGGGCTCTGGTTTGAGCCGGATGCTGGTATAGTATTTGGGGTTGCTTTTATCTCTTAGTATTCATGTTCCTCGGAACAAGAATGCAGGTGTGTATGCACAGTTATTTGAGGAGGAGGAAGATGACTTTCATTAGGGTTTCGGAACGGGTGCGTATGCACAGTTGACAGTCGTCTTTTTCCAAACCCTAATGGATTTGTATTATATCATTTAATAATATATAATAAAATGAAATTGTGTCATGGTTAGTTTTTTTGTTGACTTGTTGACCATGGTTGACTTGTTGACCATGGTTGAACATTTGACTACCATCATTACAAATGCAAGATGCTTTTTCATTCTTGCTTTTTCATTTAATGTTTGTAATGATATTAGTCATTCCTAAACTTTCCATCAAACCTTTTTCATTTTGATTATTATTATTATTTGATTATTCTTTTTCTTTTGTTATGGTTGCAAAAGGAAAAGAGAGGCTCATTCTATCATACTCACTCTCTCTCCTCATTTCATCTTCTTCTTCCTCTTGAAAAGAGAAACCTTCTCATGTGTTGAGAATCATTCTCTTTAGATAGAAAAGCAAACCCTAGACACTCTCTACTCACTCTAGGATCAAGGGTTTAGCAAGCCGGCGATTCTAGTTCACTCCAAGTACGAGAAAGAGCCCAAAGGTCGAGCCTTCGAGGTGGATCTATCTTCGGCAAGAAGAAGGCGACGAGAAGAGAACCATTCAAGCTTCTACAAAGAACAAGAAAGAAGAACAACAACAAGAAGAGAAGGAGTTCAAGTTTAGGTATAACCATCCTCCATAGTAGCTAACTCTCTTTAGCTTGTTAACTAGTTTTAGTTTAGACAACGATCCCGACATAGTTTAGTCCATGTTGCCTCTTGCGATAAAAATTCGTTTTTTATACCGTTTCCGCCTCCCCGTAAGTACCGGGGGTCGCAATATGGACTTACAATTTCATTCTCGCGATGAATGTATTGATTGGTTGTATGCGATATAACCTAGTTATCGAATCAAGGATTGATTCGATAAGCCGATACATAGGATACTAGTCGGTTATATGCGATATGACCGGATCGTTAAATCAAGTGTTGATTTAATGATTTAATGTATAATTATATATTTGATATATTACTTTGCATTAACTAGTATTGGTTCACTTTAAATGGATTTTCTCACTTGCATTGCACAAGTTGTATATGTGATATACTTTTGTGCACTTGATTGTATCATGTTTGATGATACATGTTTACTTGGTTAAGTGTAAAGAAATAAACCTTGGTTAAGTTAATGATTAGGGTTTTCTTTTTCTTCTTATTTATTTATTTATTTATTTTGGAAAAGATAAGAAATGAAATGGTTGCTAGTTTTGTTTTTCTTTGAAGCTTCTTGAAGTTTTGACTAAGTGACCATTTTGTCCCATGCTTAACCCTAACCATTCCACTTAACCCTAGTTCATTCTCTACACTTGACCATGGTTGTATTATGATAAGTATTGTTTTTCTTTTTCTATTTTGAATAACTTATCATAACATTATCATCTTCTTCTTCTTCTTCTTCACAAGAAGAAAAGCTTGCTTGATCAATGGTGATTTGAGCAAAAGTGTGAGAAATCCAATTCTAAAGTGAACCCACCTCCTATTTCCTCATCCTCTACCTCTTTCCAAGTAGTATAGGGTGTTTTCTTCACAAGTTTCATGACTTGGTGAAGTGGGAGCTTGATATTGTGATGCCTCGACGTAGATCATCTTCGGCATCGAAGTCGACGACCTGGCCCGCCCATTTCTCCGATGAAGCCAACGCTAGAGCCCGGGATTTGTTATGGACAGCGAGGAGACTTCATTGCGGAGCTATGGAGGTGGAGGACCGGATCTACAAAGGTTGTATTTCCGTTCTTGTAGTTAAGTTGTTAACTAGTTTCATTCTTTCGCCTAAAATTCTAGTTAACGATCCGTATTAGGGTTTCTCGGCACCCGTAAAATTTGAAATAGGCATGGTTGATGCCTTGTGAGACCTCATTAGCGTGCCTAGGAACCCTACAGGATCCGCTTTGATGTTTCTTTCTATGTCTCTCTTTATCTCAAGTTCGCGGAGAAACCCATCTCCCGAAATGAGCAATACCTGTCTTAGAATATGTCTGGATATCTGATGGGACCTAGTTCATAAATGAACTCTAAATCCAAACTTCTTAGACTGTATCGTCAACTGAAACCAATCAGTATCCTACGCCATGCCTCCCTCAGTATACTCTTGGACCACCTGTCCAAATACTGCCCCTATTCAGAGGGAAAACTATAACTCTGACAGTCACTCTGTCATCCAGGTCACCTTGGAAGCCTGGAATGATAACTGTCTCCCGAATGAGGCTGTCGTTATCATAACCCTAGAATATCCACTTATGTTCTAAAACTGCTTCCGAATGTTTCTCCAGGATTGGATCAATAGCAACTTATTTCATCTAGTGCAAAAACAACATCTGGTGTGGTACTTGACATCTCATGATTGACTCAATTGCCTAAGCAAGTGATCTGCCAATCATGCACATCCCTCTCCCCTTTAGTCTGTAAGACACCTTTAGAGAGGGTGACTCGATCACCTGCAGGTACACTACCGTGCCAGGAGTCGTCCATTCTAAAGCACCTTTAGAATGCTGTCTAAGTACCCAGATTGGGAAACTACCCAAATCTAGATCTAAAACCATAGATCCAGTAACCAGAATGTCTGATATGAAATCCAGGTCCTATGTGGAGAAACTACCGTGTGACAACCAAAGTATAATCGACCGTAGTATAGGAATTTAACTTCCCACTCTGTGTATGTCATCCAAATACCAGGACATCACACCCTACTACCTTCTTAACAAATCCATCCCCTACTCTGATGAAGTCAAACCTATGACTGTCACATCAGAAATAGATGATCTATCTCCGCTATATCTGCTTTAGTCTATTAATAGACATAAGCCACCTGTCCACCAATGCTTCCGCTGCTCCCGCTGACTACGACAACCCTCTGGCAGAGTCATATAGACGTACACTTCTAAAGCTAGTTTAGAACGACGCTATACTCATCCTCCTGCCGGGTCTCACAGTTTGGAACAACAACAATGGAAAGTCTGGGTAAACAAGAACCTCCCTGTCACCGTCCTTGAGGCTACCGGAGTACCTCTCGGGTGCCTGAGGTTAAACACCACATCTGCGGAGTGGCCAATGGAATGTCAAACCAGATTGAATCTTTAGGTTCTTATCAAATTTTCAGTAATCGTTTGCGGTTTTGGAATCACTTCCAGTTCTACCATACTCCCACTACTGTTTTCTGAAAAAAAATCCATTTCTTTTAAAACTGTGGCGAGTCTAGAGCAATATCACTATTGATCTTCCAGATGGTAGAAAGTCAACCCTCGTCATAGCCTGGGTCAACCCACAAACAGCCACTACAGAAACGTGCCTTGAGTTGTCCAGTGTCTAGTTTTAAGCATAAGCCGGACAACTCCCCGTACCTTAACATCGTTAAGATATGAACTGTTCTATATCCAATACAGAACCAGAGGCACTGATTTAATTGAACCAGATTCAAATCATGCAGCTGTCTCCAGTGCATGTCAACTAATGGAGAGAGGCCGATCATCATTACTCAACTTAGAAGTATTTTCAATTATGAGTAACCTGAAAGAGAAGCAAGTTCTCTTAATCATTACTATTATCTGAATACCATACACAAGAATCTACATCTTCGATCATCTTGAAGAATCCCGATACTTGCAACACCTGGTTCTCTACTTTATTCATATACCTATAACTTCTCAAAACTTCGGACCTTGCGTTTCTACGAAACACTTGTCTAAAAACTAGAGAAGTCATAAGTAAACCGAATATAGTACGAGGACCAACCCCTCTGTCCTAATGGACACTGGACAACATACAATACTCTGTATAAGTCCTCTGCGTCCAATAACTCATTCACTGTGTGTCGTAAGTTGAAAACTGTACTTATGGTTAAGAAGAATTACACCGCTGTTTAATGCTCCTTACCTAATCATCCACTGATATAGGTAAATGTCATGGACATAATTTCAAAAAGGTATATCTCACTCTATAAAAATAGACGTACAGATATATCAATTTGAAATTGGTGCATAACAGCGGATATTCAAAACCAAATATTTGCCGTCCGACAAGCAACCCAGGTGACTTCCTCAAATATCACCGATTACAACGAATCCCGATATAATGAGGATGATCACCTAATTCCCAATAACTTACTCCCACTCATTATCTGTAAAACCATACAGATGTGAGATTCATACCCGGTAAATACATACCCTGGAGTAAGTGTCTAATTGGGAAATCAGTTTTCTTTTAACAGTACACAGTGAAACTGAAACATTGAAATGTTTCGTAGGGGTATCATGGTATTCCTAGCAATTCCTCTTCCATTATCCAGATTCACAACTGTAACCGTATATTTCTATGCCATCTCTCCACATCCCTTCATATGTCTTTAGTCATTACCTTCTGCACACCCCTTTAGGCCAAATGGTTTTCTTCCTTCCCTACCGTTCGGCACCAGCCTATGGTTTGGAAGAAGACTATCCAATAAACATAATGGGTGTACTGTCCTAATCCTAGGAGCACTCGCAATGCGAGAGAAGGTGAAGATAAAAGACAACCGAATAAACCTTATTCCTATTTCTCCTGAACCAGAATCCATCCCTGAATTGGAACAAGTTTCTTTCGAGTTCGTATATAACCATACGATGGAGTATCCAATAAACTGTGGATCTTCGTAGTGATACAGAGTGTTCTGAAGAATTACAAAGGTGAAGTGGGAGTGGTAATGAAATACTTGGTTTGGTCGTGAATAGCAGTCGCAATTTACTTTGCCCTCCTTCTAATCCCTTTATTTGTCTTAACTTAATACCTTTTGTACACCATCGTTAGGCTAATTGGTTTTCTTCATTCCCTACCGGTCGGCACCTGCCTATGGTTTAGAAGAAGACTATCCAATTTGCGTAATATGTGTACTGTCCTAATCCAAGGAGCACTCGCAACCTGAGAGAAGGTAAAAGGAAAAGACAACTGAATAGTCCTATTCGTTTTCTCCAGAACCAGAAACCATCCTCGAATAAATTCCTTCGAGTTTGTATATAACCATACGATGGTTTTATCCAATGGAAGTGGACGTTCGTAGTAATACAGGGTGTCCTGGAGAAAAGGGTAAAAGTAGGAGTGGCAATGAGGTTTGCAACTCTGACAATCCAAAAGCCAGTGTTTAAGAAGGTTCGGTCAACTTGGTCACTGAGTCATAGTCTAGGTCGAGTCATGGTCGCAGCCAAAAAGAGAGAGAAAAGAAACACTCAGCGTGCACTCTTACCTAGATCAGAATGGTTATCACTTTATCTAATCTGGAAACCTCCCACTGTACCGTCAAATTCTCCTCCAAACCTGAAAGAAGAATTAGTCGGGATCACCCGAGGAGTAAACCAACTCATCAGTGGGAATCGGGATCCAACTATCATCGCATGATAACGTGACGAAATCCGCTTACGTTATCACACTCCAGAAGGTATGCGCATATCTGGCAAGTTTCAGTTTCTTTAGAAACTCCTGATGTGATTTTTGCCCCATGCTCTTATGACCTTGATGAAGGCCAACAAATCATAAGTCACATGTCAAGTTCTACCCGTCATTAGCCAGGTTAATTTGAACCCACCCGTACAAGCCCTTGACTTTGGCCAACAAGGCTATACGACTGTCCCAAACCAACGCATCTATCTATGCAGCAGAAAGGTAACAAGCAACTACCATACACTATGCCTTGACGAAGGCCAACAAACATAGCATGAATACTACGTGCTACCCGTCTGAAATGACGGAGGGCTATGAATGGTTTTTGGCGAAAAACCTTTAACGTAATGAACTTGATATCGTTGAAGGAACTGGATAGCTTTATAAAAATATAGTGACGAAAACCTTTGCTAAAGAGGTCACTCCCGGTGAAGGGATCTCGGCTCTTTCCCCGTAGAATGAGGTGCAGGATATTCCAACTGAGTACCATGATGCAAAGCAAAAGTAATCGGCTATAGTGAAGTTATTGCCCTGACGCAAACTTCTGTCCAAGGGGTCTCTCCTGGTGAAGGGACCTCGGCCCTTGCCTCGTCGACTGAGGTGCTGGATATTCATAACCGAATACCACTGTGCAAAACAAAAGAGAACGTCCTTGCAACAACAGCTTTTTGAAAAATTGTTCCAACAACATCAGATTAGGTTTGTTTAGCTTGCATTGATCCGAATCAATGCAGTCCCATCAATTGATCACACCAATAAAGAACGAAAATAATGATGTATGTATATGCCATCCGTATTCGCCACTGGGTCCCGTCATCACCCGTTAGGTTACTTAACTAACGACAGAGCAGGGACTGGACTAGCGCAGATGCAAAACATATACAACATCTACTAGTATATATATCAATATATAATATTTGCTCAAGGCGTGATAAAATGCAACATCACAGAAATTTAATAAGCATCACAGAAAATTACAGATATCTGGGATCCCCGGGTTTCATAGAGCCGCTACTGAAACCCGATGGTCCCCTGGTCGTGTGGATAGCCTGTGCAATGAAATCCTAGACCCCTACGGGCGCGAAAAGTTACCCGCCAAAACCTGAAGCGAGGCAGCCTCCTTCAGCAACGTGAATGGACCACCCAGCACTTCACGGAATCCGGTAACTTGGGCACCCCTCCTGAGTCAACCTATACCCCGTACGAGTGCGGCGAATAGCCCGCCAATTCTAGAGTGAAGCCCCCTCCATCTCAATGCCATGAGATGCGGGCCTGTTGCCCTCTAGAACCCGGCTATCCGTGCACCCCTCCGCGGGGTAATCCTAGTACAGTAAGTAAAATATACATACAATGGGTACATCGACCTCAGCCCGGTCGTGCCCCAAAAGAATAATATACAAACAGGCAGTGACGGCAGTCCACATGTCGGACGCTCGCCCCGCAATATCAAATGTACATATACAACAAAACTGTACTACCATTGCATCCAGGCTATCCACCATGACTGATCCGCAACATCACAGCACTATACAGAACATCAACGTGAATGTCACGTTCATAAATCCGTCTAAAAGGGCTATAGCAGTTAGACAGGATTTACCGATCAAATGACATTCACGGTCGCAGATATAATGTAAATACTGTGAACTAACATGTTTAAAATTTTCGATCGACTAAATTTTCCGAAGTGGGCCCCAAGCACTACTGTAGCACTCAAAGAAAATCTGGGCCCAAAAATAATATACCAAAAACCCCAATTTCAAGTCAGGAAGCTACTGTAGAAATATGGTACAGTGTTGACATTTTCCTGCCGCGGAACCGCGGCCAGAACAGGGGTTTCGCCGTGGTTCCGCGGTCCTACTGTAGAATCACTGTATCAAATTTTTGCAGAATGCTTAAAAATGCCTGCATGAATTTCTGCAACACTCCAAAAAAATTTTCGAGCCAAAAATAATTCGACAGAAACTGATGCAAATGAAATCGCGGTTTTGGGATATATGTTCGATCGAAGTTTTAAACACGCTAGAGCAAGCTAGACTAAGTTATGGCATGGCTCTGATACCAGTGTAAGTGCACGGCGGCGCCCCGGCCGTCTGAACGAGACCAAAATGCGGAAACGATACTTTTCTTTAACTTTTTGAAACCGGCACCACCGCGCACTAAAATCCCGGATCGGGCCATTAACCTACTCCTAGCTAACTAGAGAAGGGGTAGAGAGATATACCGAGCGATCCGTGTCTTTCGGTCTTCTCGTCGTCGTCCCGATCTCCCCACGGAATCTCCGGTCTTCATCTCCTCGTCGGAAGGGCACCACATCGCCGGGTTGTTTAACGGGCTCCCACCTATGGACCGAGACAACTCGGGCACGAAGTTGGCGAGTCGACGTGTCCAAGAATTGCTGTAGAATAGTGTGGAAGTCTATGTCTCATGGAGTTGTAAGAAGTTGCCTTTTTTGAAGTGGAGGAAAAATGAACAAGAGGAATGAGCTTGAGGATTTTTCTTTTGCAATGAAATGAACCAAAAATCCTCATACCAAAAAAAAATGAATCTCTCTCTCCTTACAATAGTGGCCGGCCTCAATATGAGAGAGGTGTTAGTGTATATGCCCTAGAGGCCATTACTGTATCATACTAGTTTGTATATTACTTAATGGAAGCTTGGGATTTTCACCTTGTATAGACAATCTTGCTCAATATAGTAGTATGCTACTTGGTTTGTTTCTACTTTAATGTGTACATGTGTTTATTTTAGTATATCATTTATACACATTAGTGGAGCCCTTAGGATCTTTGCTTGATTACCAGCGTTGTGATGGCAGTCACACTCGTGGGGGCTGGGTAATCTATAAGCACATCCTTATGCTGGTCCCTAGTCGCAGGACTATCAAGACAGGGCATCGATGCTCCGGAGTAGACTAGTGTATGCGCTTCTCATCCCTGTGTGGGAGACGGCCTGTCCCACAGCCGTCAGTACGTCGTACTTGAGATAGTATGCGGGTGCTCGTTAGGTTACGAGTACACTGGACATGACTCGTCGAGAACTGTTGGTTGGTATTATACCTATCGTCAATTATCAGTTCCGAGGTGACATGAGTACAGCTTAGTCCGCTGACTTGACACTGTCACTTCGCCTCGAGTGTGTTCCCACTGTACTTTGATTACTACCCCACCACAGCTCAAAGGAGTCGTGCAAACAGGTAGTTTTTGGGTGCAGTCCCGAAGCACTTGGAAGCAGTGACGGTTAGACAGGATTCGTCTCTCCCGGTATTGGGGGTTGACATCGCGCTGTGTCTAGGAGAGCCATTACACGAGTAATCCCTGGCCAGGGCAAGCGAGATATACTGGTAGGTTTCCAGTGCTATCTCAGGGTGTTCTGGGCTTCTCTCCGACATGACTTGTACAGCTATTAGGGGACTGATGTTTACCGCCCCCTAGGCCCGCCATGCGATGTATCAGACGAACAGACCAGACTATACGGAGATTGTCACATTCAGGCTCAGTAGGAGTTCAGATGGGTTTCACCTCCTCAGTCTTCTTGTCGACATCTACCTGGGGACCGTTACGCACAGCTAGTGCCGCTTGCGGTCTGTGGTTAAACCCACTGCCAGTGTAGTGTCGAGTCTTTAGAGTCCCACACAGAAATCTATTCTCCTTTAGGCAAAAGAGTAGAGGTCGCATGGTTTTGCGACAGGTCGCATGGTTTTGCGACAGGGTTCGGTCACATCCGTGCACTTGTGCACGTTTCGGGTCTGGACAGTTAACACTCGCGGCCTTTGGTTTAAGCCAGATCCTAGTGTACATTTTGGGATTAGTTTTATCTCGTTTGTATTCGTGTTCCTCGGAACGCGGATGCGGGTGTGTATGCATAGTTGACAGAGAGACAGAGGCAGAGGATTCTCATTGGGGTTGTTGACTGTTGACTATTGACTTTTAGCTAAACCCTAATTAGAATAAGAAATATAATTAACAATAATATTAATTAAGTATTATGGTGACATGGTTGTTGAGGGGTTGACTTTGTTGACTTGTTGACTTTGTTGACCGGTTGACTAGGTTGGACTAGTTGACCATCATCATGACAATGGCTATCATTTCATGGCAAAGACTTTTGCTTGCTTGTTTGTTTTTGGAAAATGAGTGCATGAAATGATATAGCCATTTTGACTTGAACCATCACATAATACTTGATTACTATTTTTGTTATGATGGTTTTGGATTATCAGAGCATAGATGGCAAAAGAGTTACTCATTCTCTCATTTCATTTCTCTCTCTTGCTTGAGCTCTCCCTCTTGCTCTTGCTCTTGCTCTCTCTCTAGCTCAAGGCAACACCCTCTCATGAGTTGAGAAACATTGCCTTAGAGATAAAAGAAAACCCATATCACTTCTCTACTCATCCTAGTTCACAAGGTTTAGCAAACCAAGTGTTCTAGTTTCTTCAAGTTCGAAGAAGAAGCCAAAGGTAGAAGCTTTCAGGTGGATCCATCTTCGGCTCAAGGAGACGACGAGGTGAGGCCGATCCGTACACTGGAAAGAGTTGAAGATGAAGGAGTTTAAGAAAGGTATAACGTCCTAACCGAGTAGGTAAAACTCTTGTTAGGTTTGTTAGTTAGTTGTTTAACAAAGATCCGTATTTTGAGTCCATGTTACCACCTCTTAAAAATCGTTTTTCATCATTTTCGCAAGCCCGTAAGTACCGGGAGAGGTAGCATGGACTTACAGTGTTATCAGAGCCTAGTTAAACACTATCTAACATGTTAGCAAAGTAAGTAGAAGTTCGATCGGAGAAAATATCACGAAACATACCCGAATAGCATAGTTTCTGCCGATTTTTCCCTCTGTTCAAAAAATAATAAATCATACATGAAAAATCGGCTCAGGCTTTTGTTTAAACACCCAAGAAAATTGGTCCAACGAACCGGTCAAGTCGCCGTGGAAACGCGGTGGGAGCATGCTCCCGCGGCGGTTCCGCGGCCGAGTTGACTCGGCCGTGGCACAATTTTGCTGCAGTGTGTTTCTGGGGTTGTTTTGGGATTTTTTAAATATGTTTTTTCTACCCAGATTTTCCAGAAAGAAAAATTTGTGTTTGGGGCCTAAAATCCGCATTTTGATCGAACTTCTAAAGACTTAAGCTGACGGGTATATATCTGTGATGTGATATATGTATTGAACGTCCGCTAATCGCTATACGTCGATTAGTGGGGGTTATACATATCTGTGATCTGTAATGTTGATGGTATGTGTATATGAATTCATTGGATTGTCGCGGATGAATAGCCGGGGGTTGTAAGATGAGAGTTTTCTTTTATCTTTCAATTCATGTAATATGAAAATTGATGTAATATTATTTGTATGGCTGCACAACCGGGTCGGGGTTGTAGCCGTCATTGTATAATTTCTTTTTACTGTTTTTGCTCCTAGGATAGACCCAAGGTGGGGTGCACAAACTACCGGGTATCTCGAAGCGCCGAGTGGCCTACTCACGAGTTGAGGGAGGTTGCTTCGCTTCGGGTACTTGGCGGGTAGTTTGCCGCACCCGTAGGGGTCTAGGGTGGGGTTTGGCTATTCACCGCGACCGTGTAATCCGCTTTTCGTTACAGGCTCGTACGAATTGCGGATTCCTAGTATATCCAATGTATTCATCTGTGATCTGAAATGGCTATCATTGCAATATATCTATATATGATATTATTTAGGCATTGCTTATGTTTTGCATCCGCGCTAGTCCAGCCCCCGCTCTGTCGTTAGTTAAGCAACCTAACGGGTAATGACGGGGCCCCATGGCGAATGCGGATGGCATAAGCGTACGTCATATTTTGGTTGTTTTCTGCAATGGTAGGATTAAATGATTGGACGCATTGGAATTAATGCAAGAAAAATAAACCAAGTAAAAGTCGTTGGAACACTTTCAAAACCACTCGGTTTCTTTTCAAAAATAACTTTTAAACGCGGAGCTTAAGCCACTCCTTTTAAAAGCTATCTCGTTCTTTCGATTATATCAAGTTCACTACGTTCACGGTTTCGCCAAAACCATTCGTAGCCCTCCGTCGTTTCACATGAATGGTCAATAAGTATTCAAGCTATGTTTGTTGGCCAAAGTCAAGGCATAGTGATCGGTAGCTATTGGGTATTCATATGCAGCATAGTTAGATGTGTTGGTTTGGAGCAGTCATTCTACCTTGTTGGCCAAAGTCAAGGGTATGTGCGGGTGGGCTCAAATTAACCTGGAGAATGACGGGTAGAACTTGACATGTGACGTATGATTTGTTGGCCAAAGTCAAGGTCATAAGAGCATGGGGCAAAAATCTACATCGGGAGTTTCAAAAGAACTGAAACTTGCTAGCGCTGCATACCATTTGGAGTGTAATGATTCTGGTAGGATTCCTTCAGTTTTGTCACGCAATGATATTTGGATCCCGATCCTACTGTGAGTATATGCTACTCCTCAGGAAATTTCTCACTTAACGATCAATGCTATAAACCAAGTAGGTGTCTAGAAAGGTGTTAGCGGGGCTACGCCCACAGGGAAAAGAGGTTATTTAATTAAGGAACTTCGCGAAAGCGTTGGAAAACCTCCCTCGAAGTACCGACACCGGTCTGACCGAACGGTTAAGCAAGAATAGTACGGTGAGATTGATCCTGACTAATTCTTCCTTTTTGGTTTGAGGAGGGATTCGAGAGACAGTGGGAGCAATCCTGTTTAGACAAATTAAAAACCACTCTAAACTTGCAAGAGCATCATGCTAAAGTGTTTCTTCTCTCTCTCCTAATTGCAGCGACCAAACATCATGACCGGACTTAAGTTACTACTAGATAAAAATATACTGACAGGGCCAAACTACAAAGATTGCCTCAGGAATGTCAAAATGGCAATCACTTATGACAAGTTGGGGTATCTCCTTACCACCATAGCTCCCCCTATCCCAGGTCCCAAAACCAGCGTCGCGGATAGGGAAATCCGTAAGATCTGGGAAATCGATTGCGCGAAAGCCAAATGCCTCGTGCTTGCCTCTATGGACAACGAACATTAGAGGAGGCACGAGAATATGGACCTCGAATCCATATTTCTCCATACAAAAGAACTGTATGGAGAGCAATCTCGTATCGCAAGATACGAAGTGTCGAAAAAGTTATTTTCGGCAAGGTTGGCCGTCGGATCATCAGTAGCGGAACACGTACTTAAGATGATTGGCTTCATAGAGGAGCTCGCGGACCTTGGGACCACGTTGGAGAATGAGCTCTATACGGACTTGATTCTTCAGTCCCTTCCTTCCACTTACGCCCAGTTCATCCTGAATTTCAACTTGCAAGAAAAGGAAGTTGAACTTTCAGAGCCCCTCAACATGTTGAGGAGTGCAGAGGGCACCCTACAGAAAGGTAGGAAAACATCCACTTTGTTTGTAGGAGGATCTTCCTCTTCTAGGTCCAAGGCGAAAGCCAAGGGAAAGAAGAAGAAAACCCCCACCAAACCAAAGGGCGGTGTTAGTAAAGTGGATACGAAGGGAAAGGCAAAAGCAACAAAGATAGCGGGGAAACTTGTGGGGAAGGAAGAGTGCTTTTACTGTCATAAGAGTGGGCACTGGAAGAAAGATTGCAGAGCTTGGAAAGCCAGAACACAGGGTCTGAAGCAAGTTGCGGCTTCAGCTTCAGGTGTGTATGTTATTGAAAACTGTCTATCAATAAACTCTACTTCCTGGGTATTGGATACCGGATCAGGATCTCATATCTGTAATTCTTTGCAGGCATTGAGAAACCGTAGGTTTTTGAAGGCAGGTGACATGACCCTCAAAGTTGCAAACGGAGCTAGCATGGATGCTAAGGCCATGGGGGACTATCACCTGGGAATGTCAGATGGACATGTTTTGGTTTTACGTAATTGCTTTTTTGTACCCAACGCAACTTGTAATATCATTTCTGTATCTTTGATTTCTAAAGAAGGTTATGAATTTGCGTTTGTAAGTAATGTTGTAAACATTCACCTTAATCAAGTTCTGATTGGGTCAGGTACATTAAGCAATGGTATATACGTACTAAACCAACCACAGATTTTCAATGTCAAGAATACACACAAAAGAAAGTCTCCGGATACAAACCAGGCTTTCTTATGGTATTGTAGACTGGGTCACATCAATGAGAGAAAGTTGACGAAGTTACATACAGAAGGATATTTGGATCCGTTCGAATATCAATCGTATGCCACTTGTCAATCCTGTCTCAAAGGAAAGATGACAAAGACTCCGTTCACTGGACACGGAGTAAGAGCGAGCGAGCTCTTGGGACGCGTACACAGCGACGTGTGCGGTCCAATGTCTACACATGCGCGAAGCGGTTATTCATACTTCATTACTTTTACGGATGACTTTTCAAGGTACGGTTATGTCTTCTTAATGAAACATAAATCCGAAGCCTTTGGAAAATTCCAGGAATATAAGAATGAAGTAGAAAAACAAACCGGCAAAAGTATCAAGACACTGAGATCGGATCGAGGTGGTGAATACTTAAGTGCCGAGTTCCTGGATTACTTAAAAGAGAATGGAATTCTCTCTCAGCTTACTCCTCCATACACCCCGCAACATAACGGTGTATCGGAGAGACGGAACCGAACCCTATTGGATATGGTACGGTCTATGATGAGTAACGCTGAGTTACCGCGATCATTCTAGGGATATGCACTAGAATCAGCTGCATACCTTTTGAACCGAGTTCCAACTAAGACTGTGCCTACTACACCATATCAGATGTGGTGTGGGTAGAGACCCTATCTTAATCACATTAAGACATGGGGATGTCCAGCTTTTGTCAAAAAGCAGCATGCGGACAAACTCGAGGCACGCTCAGTACAGTGCAAGTTTGTGGGATATCCAAAGAACTCCAAGGGATATTTCTTCTATTGCGAAGAGGAACAAAAGATTTATGTTTCTCATCATGCCCACTTCTTGGAAACCGAGTTTTTGGAAAATCAGATAAGTGGGAGCGCAATAGAACTGGAAGAAATTCCAGAACCACGAGCTATTACCGAAAGCTTAGTAGAACCAGAGGGTTCAAAAGAAAATGACATTCCTACGCCGCTCCGCAGAAGTAGTAGGCAGTCTCATCCGCCCGAGAGATACTACGGTTTTCTCGTAGACGGGGATAGAGAAGATTGCATCATTGATTATGATGAGCCGACTAGCTTCCAGCAGGCCATTCAGAGCGTTGACTCGGTAAAATGGCTGGATGCAATGCGGACCGAAATGGAGTCCATGTACACCAACAAAGTATGGACGTTGGACGTTTCTCCAGATGGGGTAAAACCCGTAGGATGCAAGTGGATCTTCAAAAGGAAGATTGGTGTAGATGGACAGGTTGAGACCTATAAAGCTAGACTGGTTGCAAAGGGTTTTCGTCAAAGACCTGGTTTGGACTATGACGAGACCTTTTCTCCAGTAGCTATGCTGAAATCCATTCGGATCCTTCTTGCCATTGCCGCCTTCCACGATTATGAGATTTGGCAGATGGACGTAAAGACCGCTTTTCTAAATGGAAATTTAGAGTAGTGTGTTTATATGGACCAGTCAGAGGGTTTCATTCAGAGTGGGAGTAGCGTAAAGGTGTGCAAGTTGCTTAAGTACATCTACGGACTAAAGCAGGCATCGCGGAGTTGGAACATCTGTTTTGATGAGACGGTCAAAGAATTTGGCTTTATCAAAAATCCAGATGAACCATGCATCTATAGTAGATTTGTAGCGAGAACTGTAGTATTTCTCATTTTATACGTGGATGACATTCTCTTAATAGGAAATGGCATTCCTATGCTACAATCTGTCAAAGGGTTCTTGTCACACAGGTTCTCCATGAAAGACCTGGGCGATGCCTCATACATTCTGGGGATCTGGATCTATCGTGACAGATCTAAGAGGATACTGGGACTCCCACAGTCCAGGTACATCGACACCATACTGAAAAGATTCAGTATGGAAGATTCCAAGCGCGGTAATCTACTGGCTTGTCACGGGATCACCCTTTCCAAAGAGATGTCTCCCAAGACTGATTTGGAAAGGGATCGCATGTCTATTATACCCTACGCTTCTGCGGTAGGCTCTATAATGTATGCGATGTTGTGTACCAGACCAGATGTAGCTTATGCACTGAGTGTGGTAAGCCAGTATCAGTCAAACCTTGGGGAGAAACACTGGATAGCAGTAAAGAACATTCTCAAGTACCTGAGAAGGACTAAGGAGATGTTCTTGGTGTATGGCGGAAAAGACCTCCAGATCGAAGCCTTTGCTGACTCCAGCTTCCAGAGTGACAAGGATGATTCCAAATCCATGTCGGGTTATGTCTTTACCCTTAATGGAGGGGCGGTGTGTTGGAAGAGTTCCAAACAGGAAACTGTTGCTGACTCGATGATGGAAGCGAAATATATCGCTGCTGCAGATGCCGCAAAAGAAGCCGTCTGGATAAGGAAGTTCTTAACAGAACTTCTGGTGGTTCCGTCCATTGTTGATCAAATACCGCTGTATTGCAACAACAACGGGGCTATAGCTTTAGCGAAGGAACCCAGGTCCCATCAGAAGTCCAGACACATCTTGAGGCGGTATCACCTGATCAGGGAGATCGTGGGTCGCCAGGAGATCGAGGTTCGGAGAGTTTCTACGGAAGATAACACTGCCGATCCACTCACAAAGGCCTTACCCCAGACTCAGTTCGAGCGGCTGATCGAGATGATAGGTCTTCGATATGCCAGTACATAGCCTTAGTGCAAGTGGGAGATTGTTAGTGTATATGCTCTAGAGGCCATTACTGTATCATACTAGTTTGTATATTACTTAATGGAAGCTTAGGCTATTCACCTTGTATAGACAATCTTGCTCAATATAGTAGTATGCTACTTGGTTTGTTTCTACTTTAATGTGTACATGTGTTTATTTTAGTATATCACCTATACACATTAGTGGAGCCCTTAGGATCTTTGCTTGATTACCAGCGTTGTGATGGCAGTCACACTCGTGGGGGCTGGGTAATCTATAAGCACATCCTTATGCAGGTCCCTAGTCGCAGGACTATCGAGACAGGGCATCGATACTCCGGAGTATACTAGCGTATGCGCTTCTCATCCCAGTGTGGAAGACGGCCTGACCCACAGCCGTCAGTACGTCGTACTTGAGATAGTATGCGGGTGCTCGTTAGGTTATGAGTACACTGGACAGGACTCGTCGGGAACTGTTGGTTGGTATTATACCTATCGTCAGTTATCAGTTCCGAGGTGACATGAGTACAGCTTAGTCCGTTGACTTGAAACTGTCACTTCGCCTCGAGTGTGTTCCCACTGTACTTTGATTACTATCCTACCACGGCTCAAAGGAGTCGTGCAAACAGGTAGTTTTTGGGTGCAGTCCCGAAGCACTTGGAAGCAGTGACGGTTAGACAGGATTCGTCTTTCCCGGTATTGGGGGTTGACATCGCGCTGTGTCTAGGAGAGCCATTACATGAGTAGTCCCTGGACAGGGCAAGTAAGATATACTGGTAGGTTTCTAGTTCTATCTCAGGGTGTTCTGGGCTTCACTCCGACACGACTTGTACCGCTATTAGGGGACTGACGTTTACCGCCCCCTAGGCCCGCCATGCGATGTATCAGACGAACAGACCGGACTGTACGGAGATTGTCACATTCAGGCTCGGTAGGAGTTCAGATGGGTTTCACCTCGTCAGTCTTCTTGTCGGCATCTACCTGGGGACCGTTACGCATAGCTAGTGCCGCTTGCGGTCTGTGGTTAAACCCACTGCCAGCATAGTGTCAAGTCTTTAAAGTCCCACACAAAAAGCTATTCGCCTTTAGGCAAAAGAGTAGAGGTCGCATGGTTTTGCGACAGGTCGCATGGTTTTGCGACAGGGTTCGGTCACATCCGTGCACTTGTGCACGTTTGGTGTCCGGACAGTTAACACTAGCGGGCTTTGGTTTAAGCCAGATCCTAGTGTACATTTTAGGATTAGTTTTATCTCGTTTGTATTCGTGTTCCTCGGAACGCAGATGCGGGTGTGTATGCACAGTTGACAGAGAGACAGAGGTAGAGGATTCTCATTGGGGTTGTTGACTGTTGACTGTTGACTATTGACTTTTGGCTAAACTCTAATGAGAATAAGAAATATAATTAACAATAATATTAATTAAGTATTATGGTGACATGGTTGTTGAGGGGTTGACTTTGTTGACTTGTTGACTTTGTTGACCGGTTGACTAGGTTGGACTAGTTGACCATCATCATGACAATGGCTATCATTTCATGGCAAAGACTTTTGCTTGCTTATTTGTTTTTGCAAAATGAGTGCATGAAATGATATAGCCATTTTGACTTGAACCATCACATAATACTTGATTACTATTTTTGTTATGATGGTTTTGGATTATGAGAGCTTGGATGGCAAAAGAGTTACTCATTCTCTCATTTCATTTCTCTCTCTTGCTTGAGCTCTCCCTCTTGCTCTTCCTCTTGCTCTCTCTCTAGCTCAAGGCAACACCCTCTCATGAGTTGAGAAACATTGCCTTAGAGATAAAAGAAAACCCATATCACTTCTCTACTCATCCTAGTTCACAAGGTTTAGCAAACCAAGTGTTCTAGTTTCTTCAAGTTCGAAGAAGAAGCCAAAGGTAGAAACTTTCAGGTAGATCCATCTTCGGCGCAAGGAGACGACGAGGTGAGGCCGATCCATACACCGGAAAGAGTTGAAGATGAAGGAGTTCAAGAAAGGTATAACCTCCTAACCGAGTAGGTAAAACTCTTGTTAGGTTTGTTAGTTAGTTGTTTAACAAAGTTCCGTATTTTGAGTCCATGTTACCACCTCATGAAAATCGTTTTTCATCATTTCCGCAAGCCCGTAAGTACCGGGCGAGGTATCATGGACTTACAAGAGGATGGAGGTTTGTAAGTGCACGGCGGCGCCCCGGCCGTCGATCCGACGCCGGAATGCGGAAGCGGTGAATAACTTAAAATTTGCGGACTTAGCAAACCGGCACCACCGCGCACTATCACCCGGATCGTTACCATTAACTAGTCTAAGCTAACTACAAGAATGGGAATAGAGATATACCGACGATCCAAGTCCTCCGGTCTTCTCGTCATGGTCCCGATCTCCTGCGGAAAAGTCCCGTCTCCTCCTCGTCGCCGGAAGTGCACCACATCGCCTACTTTGTTTACGAGCTCCCACCTCAATGCCGAGGCAACTCGGGCACGAAGCCGGCTACTCGACGTGCCCAAGATTTGCTGTAGAATATAATGTAGAGATCTCATTTTGGGGTTGTAGGAATTGCCTTTTTGGTGGAGGGATGATACAAGCTTTTGGAGGTTGTTCTTGTGGGATTTTTACCAAAGCAAAAACACCAAAAACCCCACATAGGAAATTTGGACAGCCCCTACAAGGAGTGGCCGGCCATGGACATGGTGAGAGGGGAGAATGAGAGTGAGTTCTCCAAAAAGGAGAGAGTGTCAACCATATCCACAAAGGAGAGAGGAATGGTTATCATGTGAAAAGAAATGATAGCAAGGAAAATCTAACACTCAAACACCAATGATCACTACCATAACCCACACTCCAAAACAAGTAATCAACAACCATGATGGTTACTAAAAGTCAAGCCATCATGAAGATAACAAGTCAAAGGATGGTGCTATCATGATACAACAAAATGCAAAGAACCCCTCCACAAATACTTATTTGCAATAATGCAAATAAGCCCTCCTCCACCAATCTTCGGCCAATGAACGGAACAATGGAAATCGGCCGAAACGGAAAGCAAACTGGCAACTCCAGAAAACTGGTCCCGTAATAAATTACAGGAAAACCCCGATACTGTGCATACACACCCGCATCTGTATTTCGACAGAAATACAAATGCAATGAGACAAAATCTCCACTGTACTATACTAGAATCCGGCTTATACCAAAACCGGCTAGTAATATCTGTTCGATCCTGATCCGTGCAATACCGCACGTATCTGATCGAACCCTGCCATATAACCATACGGCCTATAGTACAAACTGTCCGATCCTGATCCGTGCAATACCGCACGTATCTGATCGGACCTTGCCATATCTCCATACGGCCTCTACAACCTTTCGCCCGAAAGCTGAGTAACTGTAAATGTGGTGGACTCTAAAGACTCGTCAATACTATGGCTGTGGATTTAACCACTAGCACGTCAGAGGTATATGCCAATACGTGACGGGCCACCAGCTATTGACCAAAAGGGACGTCGATGAGGAAGCTCACCCCGACACCCAACTGAGCCTGTCAGTGACAATATCCGTGCAATCCGGTCCGTTCGTCTATGAGTATCGCATGGCGGGCCTAGGGGGTTGGTAAAAGTCAGACCCCCAAAAGCGGTACAAGTCGTGTCGGAGTGTAGCCCAGAACACCCTGAGATACTACTGGAATACCTACCAGTAAATCTCCTTGCCTTGGCCAAGGACTTTGTGTAATGGCTCTCCTAGACACAGCACGACCTCACCCCCAATACCGGGAGAGACGAACCCCTGAAGATACGCTCACTGCCTCCATGTGGCTCGGGACTGTACCCAACTAAAACCTGTTTGCACGACTCCTTTGAGCCGTGGTAGGGTAGTAATCAAAGTACAGTGGGAACTCACACGAGACAAATGACGATCCCCAGGTCGATGAACTAACCTGCACACATGTCACCAGGGAACTGCCATCTGACGTCTGGTATATGACCAACTAGCATGTTCCCGGCGAGTCCTGTCCGGTGTACTCATAACCCAATGAGCACCTGTATACATCTTAGGTGATCCAACTGACACCAGTGGCTTGTGAGACCGGCCACCGCCCCTCGTCGGGGTCTCGACTGTATACACTAGTCTACTAATGGAGTATCGATGCCCAGTCTCGAAACTCCCACGACTAGGGACCTTTTAAGGATAAGCTTATAGACCTCCAGCTCCCACTTATATGATCGCCCTCATACTGCTGGTGGTCAAGCAAGAATCCTAGGGGCTCTATCAACGTGTAATAGCGACGTGTCATGTCACTTAAAACAGTACACGATGATAAAGGTAAACCAGATAGCATACTATCATCTCGAGTAAGACTGTCCTACCGGGATAGGTCCTCCCTCAATCATTGCAATCACGTACCTGTGATCCAATAATTGACTCTGAGGGCACTATCTCCAACAATCTCCCACTTGCACTCAAGGCTAATTATTGCGATGTCGCATACTCACAGCCCGTGTGATACCGAACACCCAACTCCTCTACTAGTCAGTTTCACAAAGCTCGTTTGCGAAACTATTGCGTTCGAGGAATAGCCTCAGTGAGTGGATCCGCCTTGTTGTCTCTTTCCATGTCTCTCTAAATCTCAAGTTCGCGGAGAAACCCATCTCCCGAAAAGAGTAATACCAGTCTCAGAATATGTCTGGATGTCTGATGGGACCTAGCTCATAAATGAACTCCAAATCCAAACTTCTTAGACCGTATCGTCAACTGAACTTAATCAGTATCCTGCGCGCCATGCTTCCCTCAGTATTGCCTTGGACCACCTGTCCAAAATACTGCCCCTCATCAGAAGGAAAAACTATAACTCTGACAACCTTCTTGTCGTCCATGTCACCTTGGAAGCCTGGAATGATAACTGTCTCCTGAATGAGGCTGTCGTTATCATCTCCCTAGAACATCCACTTATGTTCTAAAACTTCTTCCGACTGTTTCTCCAGGATTGGATTAATGTCAAGTTATTGCATCTAGTGCAAGAATAACATCTGGTGTGGTACTTGACATCTCACGATTGACTCAATTGCCTGAGCAAGTGATCTGCCAATCATGCCCGTCCCTCTCCCCTTTAGTCTGTAAGACACCTTTGGAGAGGGTGACTCCATTACCTGCAGGTACACTACCGTGCCAGGAGTCGTCCATCCTAAATACTCTTAGAACGCTGTCAAGTACCCTGATTGGGAAACCACCTAAATCTAGATCTAAAACCATAGATCTAGTAACCAGTATGTCTTATATAAAATCCATTTCCTTTGTGGAGAAACAACTGTGTGACGACCAAAGTATAACCGATCGTAGTATAGGAGTTTCCTTTCCTACTTTGTGTATGTCATCCAAATACCAGGATATCACACCCTACTACCTTCTCAACAGATCCATCCCCTATTCTGATGAAGTCAAACCCATGACTGTCACGTCAGAAATAGATGATCTATCTCCGCTACTGGTGCTTCAGTCTGTAAATAGACATAAGCTACCTGTCCACCAATGCTTCCGCTGCTCCCACTGACTACGACAACCCTCTGGCAGAGTCATATAGACGTACACTTCTAAAACTGGTTTAGAACGACGCTATACTCATCCTCCCGCCGGGTCTCGTAACCTGGAACAACAGCAATGGCAATTGTGGGTAAACTAGAACTTCCCTGTCACCGTCCTTGAGGCTACCGTAGTGCCTCTCGGGTGCCTGAAGTTACCCACCTTATCTGCGGAGTGGCCAATGGAATGTCAATTCAGATTGAATCTTTAGGTTCCTTATCAAATCTTCAGTAATCGTTTGTGGTTCTGGAATCACTTCCAGTTCTACCATACTCCCACTACTGTTTTCTGAAAAATCCATTTTTAATAAAACTGTGGCGAGTCTAGAACAATATCGCTATTGTTCATCCAGATGGTAGAAAATCAACCCGCGTCATAGCCTGGGTCAACCCACAAACAGCCAATACAGAAACGTGCCTTGAGTTATCCGGAGTCTGGTTTTAAGCATAATCCGGACAACTCCCCGTACCTTAACATCGTTAAGATATGAACTGTTCTATATCCAATATAGAAACAGAGGCACTGATTTAATTGAACCAGATTCAAATCATGCAGCTGTTCCCAGCGCATGTCAACTAAATGGAAGGAGGCCGATCAGCGTTACTCAACTTAGGAATACTTCCAATTATGAGTAACCTGAAAGAGAAGCAAGATCTCTTTATCATTACTATCAACTGAATACCATACACAAGTATCTACATCTTCGATCTCTTTGAAGAATCCCGATACTTGCTATACCTGGTTCTCTACTCTATTCAAATACCTATAACTTCTCCAAATTTGGACCCTGTGTTTCCACGAAACACTTGTCTAAAAACTAGAGAAGTCATAAGTAAACCGAATATAGTACGAGGACCAACCCCTCTGTCCTGATGGACCCTGGACATCATACAATACTCTGTACAAGTCCCTTGAGTCTGATAACTCTTTCACTGTGTGTCGTAGGTTGAAAACTGTACTTATGGTTAAGAAGAATTACACCGCTGTTTGATGCTCCTTACCTAACCATCCACTGATATAGGTAAATGTCATCGACATAATATCAAAAGGTATATCTCACTCTATGAAAATAGACGTACAGATATATCAATTTGAAATTGGTGCACAACAGCGGATATTCAAAACCATATATTTGCCGACCGGCAAACAACCCAGGTGATCTCCTCAAATATCACCGATTACAACGAATCCCGATATAATGAGGATGATCACCCAATTCCCAATAACTTACTCCCACTCATCATCTGTAAAACCATACAGATATGAGAATCAAACCTGGTAAATACATACCCTGGAGCAAGTGTCTAATCGGGAAATCAGTTTCCTTTAACAGTACATAGTGAGACTGAAACATTGAAATGTTTCGATGGGGTATCCTGGTATTCTTAGTAATGCCTCTTCCAGATTCACGACTGTAACCGTATAGTTCTTTGCCACCTCTCCAAATCCCTTCATATGTCTTTAGTCTTTACCTTCTGCACACCCCTTTAGGCCAAATGGTTTTCTTCCTTCCCTACCGTTCGGCACCAGCCTATGGTTTGGAAGAAAACTATCCAATAAGCATATTGGGTGTACTGTCCCAATCCTAGGAACACTCGCAACACGAGAGAAGGTGAAGATAAAAGACACCTGAATGTACTTTATTCCTATTTCTCCTGAACCAGGATCCATCCCCGAACTGGAACAAGTTCCTTTCGAGTTCGTATATAACCATACGATGGAATATCCAAATAAACTGCGGATCTTCGTAGTGATACGGAGTGTCCTGGAGAAATACAAAGGTGATGTGGGAGTGGTAACGAAATATTTGGTTTGGTCGTGAATATCTGTTGCAATTTACTTTGCCCTCCTACTAATCCCTTGCTTTGTCTGAACTTAATACCTTCTGCACACCATCGTTATGCTAATTGGTTTTCTTCATTCCCTACCGGTCGGCACCAGCCTAAGGTTTGGAAGAAGACAATCCAATTTGCGTAATAGGTGTACTACCCCTAAACCAAGGAGTACTCGTAACCTGAGAGAGGGTAAAAGGAAAAGACAACTGAATAATCCTATCCGTTTTCTCCAGAACCGGAAACCATCCTCGAATAATTCTTTCGAGTTCGTATCTAACCATACGATGGTTTTGTCCAATGGAAGTGGACGTTCGTAATAATACGGGGTGTCCTGGAGAAAAGGGTAAAAGTAGGAGTGGCAATGAGGTCTGCAACTCTGACAATCCAAAAGCCAGTGTTTAAGAAGGTTCGGTCAACTTGGTCACTGAGTCAAAGTCTTAGGGTCGGGTCAATGGTCGCTGCCACAGAGAGAGAGAAAAGAAACACTCAGCGTGCACTCTAACCTAGATCAGAATGGTCACCTATTTATCTAATCTGGAAACCTCCCACTGTACCTCAAATTCTCCTCCAAACCTGAAAGAAGAATTAGTCGGGGTCACCCGAGGAGTAAACTAACTCATCAGTGGGAATCGGGATCCAACTCTCATCGCATGACAACGTGACGGAATCCGCTCATGGTATCACACTCCAGAAGGTATGCGCATATCTGGCAAGTTTCAGTACTTTTGAAACTCCCGATGTGATTTCTGCCCCATGCTCTTATGACCTTGACGAAGGTCAACAAATCATAAGTCACATGTCAAGTTCTACCCGTCATTATCCAGGGTTAATCTGAATCCACCCGTACAAACCCTTGACGAAGGTCAACAAGGCTATACGACTGTCCCAAACCAACGCATCTATCTATGCAGCAGAAAGGTAACAGGCAGCTACCATACACTATGCCTTGACGAAGGTCAACAAACATAGCATGAATACTACGTGCTACCCGTCTGAAACGACGGAGGGCTACGAATGGTTTCTGGCGAAAACCTTTAACGTAATGAACTTGATATCGTTGAAGGAACGGATAGCTTTTTGAAAATATAGTGACGAAAACCATTGCTAAAGAGGTCACTCCCGGTGAAGGGATCTCGGCTCTTTCCCCGTAGAATGGGGTGCAGGATATTCCAAATGAATACCGCGATGCAAAGCAAAAGTAATCGGCTATAGTGAAGTTAATGCCCTGACGCAAACTTCTGTCCAAGGGGTCACTCCCGGTGAAGGGATCTCGGCCCTTGCCTCGTCGACTGAGGAGCAGGATATTCTAACTGAATACCACGATGCAAAACAAAAGTAAACGTCCTTGCAATAACAGCTTTTTGAAAAAGTGTTCCAACAACATCAGATTAGGTTTGTTTTTAACTTGCATTGATTCGAATCAATGCAGTCCCATCAATTGATCACACCAAAAAGAACGAAAATATACTGATGTACGTATATGCCATCCGCATTCGCCACTGGGTCCCGTCATTACCCGTTAGGTTAGCTAACTAACGACAGAGCGGGGACTGGACTAGCGCGGATGCAAAACATATACAACATCTACTAATATATATACCAATATATTATATTTCGCTCAAGGCGTGAATAAAATGCAACATCACAGAAAATGAACAGCATCACAGAAACAATACAGATATCTGGGATCCCCGGGTTTCACAGAGCCGCTGAAACCCGACGTTCCCCTGGTCGTGTGGATAGCCTGTGCAATGAAATCCTAGACCCCTACGGGCGCGGCAAGTCACCCGCCAAAACCTGAAGCGAGGCAGCCCCCTTCAGTGCCGTGAATGGACCACCCAGCACTTCACGGAATCCGGCAACTTGGGCACCCCTCCTGGGTCAACCTGTACCCCCTACGAGTGCGGCGAATAGCCCGCCAATCCTAGAGCGAAGCCCCCTCCGTCTCAATGCCATGAGATGCGGGCTTGTTGCCCTCCAGAACCCGGCTATCCGTGCACCCCTCCGCGGGGCAATCCTAGTACAGAAAATAAAATATACATACACCGGGTACATCGACCGCAACCAGGTCGTGCCCCAAAAGAATAATACAAACAGGCAGTGACGGCAGTCCACATGTCGGACGCTCGCCCCGCAATATCAAATGTACATAATACAACAGAACTGTACTAGCATTGCATCCAGGCTATCCCCCACGACCGATCCGCAACAACACAGCAAATACATAGAACATCAACGTGAAAGTCACGTTCGCAAATCCGTCTAACCGGGCTATAGCAGTTAGACAGGATTTACCGATCGAGTGACATTCACGGTCGCAGATATAATGTAGATACTGTGAAAAATGTGTTTAAGATTTTCCGATTGACCAAAAATTAACAAGTGGGCCCCAAACTAATACTGTAGCACTCACAGAAATAATTGGCCCAATTTTAATATTCCAAAACCCCTAATACTAGCCCAGAAGCCCACTGGGAAATTTTGGCCCATTGATCTCTCTAAGTTGCGGCGGATCAGCGGCCCAATAGAAGGGTGAGGCCGCGGTTCCGCGCTCTGGAAGAGGGATCAGTGCGTCGAATTTTCCCAGAGTGCTTAGAATTTCCTGCACATCATTCTGAGACCACCTGAAAAATTTTTGGACACCAAAAAATCTTAACAGAAAACTGATGTGCACAAAAACATAGATTTTGGAATTTTGGTCGATCGGAAAAGCAAAACACATCAAACGAAAGCTAGACGAAGTTAATGGCGAGGCTCTGATACCACTGTAAGTGCACGGCGGCGCCCCGGCCGTCGATCCGACGCCGGAATGCGGAAGCGGTGAATAACTTAAAATTTGCGGACTTAGCAAACCGGCACCACCGCGCACTATCACCCGGATCGTTACCATTAACTAGTCTAAGCTAACTACAAGAATGGGAATAGAGATATACCGACGATCCAAGTCCTCCGGTCTTCTCGTCATGGTCCCGATCTCCTGCGGAAAAGTCCCGTCTCCTCCTCGTCGCCGGAAGTGCACCACATCGCCTACTTTGTTTACGGGCTCCCACCTCAATGCCGAGGCAACTCGGGCACGAAGCCGGCTACTCGACGTGCCCAAGATTTGCTGTAGAATATAATGTAGAGATCTCATTTTGGGGTTGTAGGAATTGCCTTTTTGGTGGAGGGATGATACAAGCTTTTGGAGGTTGTTCTTGTGGGATTTTTACCAAAGCAAAAACACCAAAAACCCCACATAGGAAATTTGGACAGCCCCTACAAGGAGTGGCCGGCCATGGACATGGTGAGAGGGGAGAATGAGAGTGAGTTCTCCAAAAAGGAGAGAGTGTCAACCATATCCACAAAGGAGAGAGGAATGGTTATCATGTGAAAAGAAATGATAGCAAGGAAAATCTAACACTCAAACACCAATGATCACTACCATAACCCACACTCCAAAACAAGTAATCAACAACCATGATGGTTACTAAAAGTCAAGCCATCATGAAGATAACAAGTCAAAGGATGGTGCTATCATGATACAACAAAATGCAAAGAACCCCTCCACAAATACTTATTTGCAATAATGCAAATAAGCCCTCCTCCACCAATCTTCGGCCAATGAACGGAACAATGGAAATCGGCCGAAACGGAAAGCAAACTGGCAACTCCAGAAAACTGGTCCCGTAATAAATTACAGGAAAACCCCGATACTGTGCATACACACCCGCATCTGTATTTCGACAGAAATACAAATGCAATGAGACAAAATCTCCACTGTACTATACTAGAATCCGGCTTATACCAAAACCGGCTAGTAATATCTGTTCGATCCTGATCCGTGCAATACCGCACGTATCTGATCGAACCCTGCCATATAACCATACGGCCTATAGTACAAACTGTCCGATCCTGATCCGTGCAATACCGCACGTATCTGATCGGACCTTGCCATATCTCCATACGGCCTCTACAACCTTTCGCCCGAAAGCTGAGTAACTGTAAATGTGGTGGACTCTAAAGACTCGTCAATACTATGGCTGTGGATTTAACCACTAGCACGTCAGAGGTATATGCCAATACGTGACGGGCCACCAGCTATTGACCAAAAGGGACGTCGATGAGGAAGCTCACCCCGACACCCAACTGAGCCTGTCAGTGACAATATCCGTGCAATCCGGTCCGTTCGTCTATGAGTATCGCATGGCGGGCCTAGGGGGTTGGTAAAAGTCAGACCCCCAAAAGCGGTACAAGTCGTGTCGGAGTGTAGCCCAGAACACCCTGAGATACTACTGGAATACCTACCAGTAAATCTCCTTGCCTTGGCCAAGGACTTTGTGTAATGGCTCTCCTAGACACAGCACGACCTCACCCCCAATACCGGGAGAGACGAACCCCTGAAGATACGCTCACTGCCTCCATGTGGCTCGGGACTGTACCCAACTAAAACCTGTTTGCACGACTCCTTTGAGCCGTGGTAGGGTAGTAATCAAAGTACAGTGGGAACTCACACGAGACAAATGACGATCCCCAGGTCGATGAACTAACCTGCACACATGTCACCAGGGAACTGCCATCTGACGTCTGGTATATGACCAACTAGCATGTTCCCGGCGAGTCCTGTCCGGTGTACTCATAACCCAATGAGCACCTGTATACATCTTAGGTGATCCAACTGACACCAGTGGCTTGTGAGACCGGCCACCGCCCCTCGTCGGGGTCTCGACTGTATACACTAGTCTACTAATGGAGTATCGATGCCCAGTCTCGAAACTCCCACGACTAGGGACCTTTTAAGGATAAGCTTATAGACCTCCAGCTCCCACTTATATGATCGCCCTCATACTGCTGGTGGTCAAGCAAGAATCCTAGGGGCTCTATCAACGTGTAATAGCGACGTGTCATGTCACTTAAAACAGTACACGATGATAAAGGTAAACCAGATAGCATACTATCATCTCGAGTAAGACTGTCCTACCGGGATAGGTCCTCCCTCAATCATTGCAATCACGTACCTGTGATCCAATAATTGACTCTGAGGGCACTATCTCCAACAAGGTTGTGTATGATGCAAGAAAGAGAGTGATGAGTGATGATAAGAAAAATCATGATCACAAAAAAGTCTCCTCAAAAACCCATCATCATAAAGCAAGCAATGATTAACAAAGAAGTCAAATGATGGTTGAACCATCATGAAGCAACAATATACAAAGGCCACCCTCCACAATGCTAATTTGCACAATTGCAAATAACCCCCTCCACACCAATTTTCAGCCAAAGAAAGATACAAAGGAAAATGGCCGAAACGGAATGCAAACTGGCAACTTCAAAAAACTGATCCCGTAATAAATTACAGGAAAACCCCGCGACTGTATATACATACCCGCATTTGTATTCCGACCGAACACAAATGCAATGAGACAAAATCTACACTGTACAATAGTAGGATCCGGCTTAAACCAAATCCTGCTAGTATTATCCGTCCGATCATGATCCGTGCAATACCGCACGTATATGATCGAACCCTGCCATATCTCCATACGGCCTCTACAGCATTTCGCCCGAAACTTGAGAAACGGTCTATGGGGGACTCTAAAGACTCGTCAATAATTTGTTTGTGGATTTAACCACTAACACGTCAGAGGTATTAGCCATACGTAATGGGCTACCAGGTATTGACCAAAAGGGATGTCGATGAGCGAACTCATCCTAACACCCTACTGAGCTTGTCAGGGACAATATCCGTACAGTCCGGTCTGTTCGTCTATGAGCATTGCATGACGGGCCTAGGGGGTTGGTTAACGTCAGACCCCCAAAAGCGGTACAAGTCGTGTCGGAGTGTAGCCCAGAACACCCTGAGATACTACTGGAATACCTACCAGTAAATCTCCTGCCTTGGCCAAGGACTTCGTGTAATGGCTCTCCTAGACACAGCGCGACCTCACCCCAATACCGGGAGAGACGAACCCCTAAAGATCCGCTCACTGCCTCCATGTGGCTCGGGACTGTACCCAACTAAAACCTGTTTGCACGTCTCCTTTGAGCGTGGTAGGGTAGTAATCAAAGTACAGTGGGAACTAACACGAGACAAATGACGATCTCAGGTCGATGAACTAACCTGTACACATGTCACCAGGGAACTGCTCTCTGACGTCTGGTATTAGACCAACTAGCATGTTCCCGGCGAGTCCTGTCCGGTGTATTCATAACCCAATGAGCACCTGTATACATCTTAGGTGAACCAACTGACACCAGTGGCTTGTGAGACCGGCCATCGCCCCTCGTCGGGTTCTCGACTGTATACACTAGTCTACTCTGGAGTATCGATGCTCTGTCTCGAAACTCCCACGACTAGGGACCTTTTAAGGATGTGCTTATAGACTACCAGCTCCCACGTATATGATCGCCATCATACTGCTGGCTGTCAAGCAAGAATCCTAAGGGCTCTATCAACGCGCAATAGTGACCTGTAAGGTCACCTAAAGCAGTACATGATGATAATGGTAAACCAAATAGCATACTATCATCTTGAGTAAGACTGTCCTACCGGTATAGGTCCTCCCTCAATCATCGTAATCACGTGCCTGTGATCCAATAATTGACTCTTAGGGCACTATCTCCAACACAGGAAACCTCTGTGTAGGACTCTAAAGAATCGTCAATATGCCGGCAGTAGGTGATGATCATATCAAACACCCATAAGCTGCAAGCGGTCAGCTAAACGTAACAGCTACCCAGATATTGACCGATCAGAAGATCAACAAGCAATCCTGTACATTCTCCTGTGAATCCAATCAGTAACACTCCCGTATAGTCCAGTTTCTTCGTCTGATATGTCGCATATCTAGTCTAGGGGTGGTAAATGTCAGACCCCAGTAACCGATAAGTCGGGTCGATATGAGGTCCATAAGAGTTCGAGAAACTACTGATAACTCTTACCAGTAAATCTCGGCAACCTTGGCCAGGGATTTCCAGTTATGGCCAATCGAGCACAGCGCAACATCAACTCTTTATACCGGGAGAGACGAAACCCCTCCTATCGCTCATTGCCTCCATGTGATTCGGGACTGTCCCAAAAGCCACCGTTTTGCACGTTCTCTTGAATGTGGTAAGGTAGAAATCAAAGCACAGTGGGAATCACACTAGACTCTATGACGATCTCAGGTCTACAGACTAACCTGTACCAGTGTCACCAGAGAACTGCCATCTGACGTGAGGTATAATACCATCTGGGAGTTCTCGGCGAGTCTGTCCAGTGTACCCAGTCTCCACTGAGCACCCGTATACTATCTCTAATGTCAAACACCAATGGATATGGGATCATCCATCGCCCATCTACATGGGTCAAGAAGCATACGCTAGTCTACTCTGGTATATCGATGCCCTGTCTCGATACACCTACGACTAGGAACATTTGAAGGATGTTCTTAGCGACTACACTATCCCCACTAGTATGATCTACATCACAGTCCTGATAGTCAAGTACTCATTCTAAGGGCTTCATCAACATGTAACATAGAGACAATCAGAGTAAATGTTAAGATAAAGAGCAACCGATAGCATACTATCATGTCGAGCAAGAAAGTCCTCACTATATATGTCCAAGCATCCACTACAATATACATTGTATGTACAGTAATGGCCTCTAGGGCATACATATCACTAACACTCAATACTTCACGGAATCCGGTAACTTGGGCACCCCTCCGTGGGTCAACCTATACCCCCTACGAGTGCGGCGAATAGCCCGCCAATTTTAAAGTGAGGTCCCCTCCGTCTCAACGCCATGAAATGTGGACCCGCTGCCCTCTAGAAACCGGCTATTCGTGCACTCAACCGCGGGGTAATCCTAGTACAGAAAAGAAAATAATATACAAGGGTGACATCGACCTCAACCCGGTCGTGCCCCAAACAAATAATATACAAACTGGCAAAGACGGCCGTCCACATGTCGGACGCTCGCCCCGCAATATCAAATGTACAAATGGAACTAAACTGTACTACCATTGCACCATAGTTATCCACCACGACGATCCAACCACAACCACAGCACAACACAGAACATCAACGTGAATGTCACGTTCGCAATCCCGTCTAAAAGATCATATAGCAATTAGATGAGTTGTACCGCTCGAATGACATTCACGGTCGTAGATAGTAATGTATGTACTATAAACATTTAAACAGTGTTAAATTATCGACTTCGAAACACCCCGAATTGCCCCTGAAGAAAAGATAACATAATATCCAAAATGAGCAAACAAGCAATACCAATGAACCAATATTCCAGAGACTAGACCACACCAAAAATTTCAAATCCAAACTCCACTAAAAAACCGGCCTCACCCGTTTTTTCACAAATCTCGCCAGGTCAAAACCGGGGGTTTGGGATCGTATTTGTGGTGTGTTCTAGTTGTCACTTAAGTAGCCTTCTGCAGTTGCTTAAAATTTTTTTTGAAGACTTTGAAAAATTGACAGAAACTGGAAGGTGCAGTGCACTGTTTTGGGGTCGTTTTGGTTTCGATACTTTAACATCGTCTAAACTTGCTAGCTAAGGGTTTAATGGTTGGCTCTGATACCATGTTGGGTTACGGCAGCGCCCCGGCCATCAAACCGTGGCCAAATACGGAACAAAAATTTTCTAAACCGGCACTACCTTGACTCGATACCTGGATATACCCTAAATCCTATACTAGCAAGCAATATAAAGAGTTAGGAATGGTTATACAGAGTTGATCCGTGTCCTTCAGTCTTCAACCTTCATCCTAAGCTCCTAGAGATTGCGGATCGAGTTTGGTTGCAGGTCTTCCTCCATCTACGATGATCCACATGAGGCAAACGGCGCAAGCTTCAGCCTCGCCAAGCGAGGCAACTGACGCTCCAAGGTTGCTAGCAATGGAGAGTGGAGGTACAGGAATGTGTCACTATAATTTTTCTCTCATCAAAAATGCTACATGAGCAACTCAAGAAGATGAAGAGGAGGTGAGGAAACATGTGGCATGAGCAACTAAGGAAATGTGCTAAACTTTTTCCAAGTGAGAATGAGAATGAAAATGGGCCATGAAGCAAGTGATCAATCAAGTGAAGAAAAGAAAATTGAGCAAAGCCACTCAAGAATGTGGCTGCCCCCCTCTCTCTTAATCATGCACACACACACCAAAATATATTATTTCATTTTTACAATAAATAAATGCAAACCATACCTCCCTACATGCCATCACCTATGCTCATGCCAACTCATCATCCACCTCATTTCCCAAAATGATTTTCTAAAATGAAAATCAATTAATTAGGTGGAAATCTTCTAGAAGCCATTCCGTATAAATACGGAATACAACCTGGTATACGTATCGAAATACATATATATGTATTCGTACAAAAATACGAATAGCCAAGAGAGAAAATGAACAGTGAACAATAATACTAGAATACATTTATATAAATACATATATAAATTATTGAATCAAAACCTAATTTAATAATCCAGCTTAATCCTACGCCGCTAGTATTATTAACCGTTCGATTAAAGTCTGTGTAGCCTGTACACATATTTAATCGGACACCTGTATGTACAAACATACGTCATCTACACCATATCGCCTGAACCGTGAAAACCTTCTCTGTGGGACTCTAAAGACTCGTCAATACGCTGGCAGTGGGTTTAACCATAAGCACGTCAGCGGCACTAGCTGTACGTAACGGCTCCCCAGGTATTGAGCAAAAGGAAGGCCGACGAGCAAACTCATCCAAAACCCCTACTGAGCCTGACAGTTATAATATCCATACAGTCCGGTCTGTTCGTCTAAGAGTATCTCATATCGAGTCTAGGGGGGTAGATAAAGTCAGACCCCTACTGACGCGATAATTCGTGTCAGTATGTAACCCATCACCACCTGAGAAACTATCGATCCTAGATCGGTAATTCTCATCTACCCCGGCCAAGGATTTCTGGTGATAGCCATCCGTACACTGCGCGACATCAACCCCCAATACCGGGAGAGGCGAATCCCCGACGATCCGCTCACTGCCTCCATGTGGCTCGGGACTGTACCGAACTAAAACCTGTTTGCACGACTCCTTTGAGCCGTGGTAGGGTAGTAATCAAAGTACAGTGGGAACTCACACGAGACAAGTGACGATCTCAAGTCGACAAACTAACCTGTACACATGCCACCTGGGAACTGTTATCTGATAATAGGTATAATACCAACTAGCATGTTCCCGGTGAGTCCGTCAAGTGTACTCATAACTCAATGAGCACTTGTATACTATCTTAGGTGAACAAACTAACACCAATGGCTTCTGAGACCTGGCCACTGTCCCTCATCGGGGTCTCGATCAGTATACACTAGTCTACAATGGAGTATCGATGCCCAGTCTCGATACTCCAATGACTACGGACATTTAAGGATGTGCTTATAGACCCCCATCTCGCACGTATATGATCGCCATCATAATGCTTGTAGTCAAGAAAGAATCCTGTGGGCTCTAGCAACATGTACATGATGATAAAGACAAACCAGATAGCATACTATCATCTCGAGTAAGACTGTTCTATCGGTATAGGTCCTCCCTCAATCTTCATAATCACCTGCCTGCGACTACGATAATTGCCTTGAGGGCACTATAGCCAACACATTTAGCATGACACGCAAAAATGTACATTAATATATATCACATATATACTAAATTCACAAGTGAGAAAAAGAATTCTTAAGTGAGCTAATATTACTTAATATATCAAATATATAATTATACATTAAATTATTAAATCAACACTAGAGTTAATAATCCGGCTATATCACATATAACCGACTAATATCATGTGTAACAACTTATCGAATCAACACTTAATTCGATAACCCGGCTATATCACATATAACCGACCGATAACATAAATCGTGAGAATAGAATACGGTATCACATACACGTATTAATCTCGGTCCCGCACATATCACATATGTGCTCCTACTTAGTTTCGCCTGAGCCAGGAAACCTCTGTGTAGGACTCTAAAGACTTGTCAATACACCGGCAGTAGGTGATGATCATATCAGTCACCCACAAGCCGTCAGAGGTACTAGCTGGACGTAACGGCTACCCGGGTATTGAGCGATCAGAAGATCAACAAGCAAGCCTGCTCATACTCTTGCGAATCCAATAAATAACACTACCATACAGTCCGGTCTCTTCGTCTGATATGTCACATATCTTGCCTGGGCGTGGTAAACGTCAGACCCCAATAACTTGATAAGTCATGCCGATGCAAGGCTCATAACGGTTCGAGAAACTACTGATAACGCTTACATGTAAATCTCGGCAACCCTGGCCAGGGATTTCCTGTTATGGCCAATCGAGTATAGCGCAACATCAACCCCCAATACTAGGAGAGAAGAATCCCCTCCTATCGCTCATTGCCTCCATATGACTCGGGACTGCACCCAAAAACCACCGTTTTACACGTTCTCTTGAACGTGGTAAGGTGGAAATCAAAGCACGGTGGGAATCACACAAGACTCTATGACGATCTCGTGTCGACAGACTAACCTGTACTAGTGTCACCAGAGAACTGCTATCTGACGATAGGTATAATACCATCTAGGAGTTATCGGCGAGTCCGTTCAGTGTACCTAGTCTCCACTGAGCACCCATATACCATCTTTGATGTCAAACACCAATGGATGTGGGATCATCCATTGCCCATCATATGGGTCAAGAAGCGTATACGCTAGTCTACTCTGGAATATCGATGCCCCGTCTCGATACTCCCACGACTAGGAATATTTGAAGGATGTACTTACCGACTTGCCTTGCCCCCACTAGTATGATCTACATCATAATCCCGGTAGTCAAGTACTCATCCTAAGGGCTTTATAAATATGTAACAGAGAGACAATAAGTGTACATGTTAAGATAAAGAGCAACCAGATAGCTTACTATCATGTCAAGCAAGAAAGTTCTCCCTATATATGTCTAAGCATCCACTATAATATACATCATATGTACAATAATGGCCTCTAGGGTATACATATAACTAACAAATATATCTATTTTACTTATGTAATTGCTTATTTTATTGGAATTTATTAGTTATTTATTTAATCAAATGTTCACTTAATTATTTTCCTTATTTATTAATTATTAAAAAATATTTTACACATGCACACACTCTAAATTAGTGTTAATCACAAGTTAGGATAGGTTAATACATGTTTTTGCAACCATGGCTATCGAAACTAATTTTGTAACTTGTTTTTCCTCTCAAAATATTGTAAATAGTTATAGAATTATGTAGAAAAGATTTTAAAAAATGAAAATTTGGGGTATGGTGCATTTAATGAGGCATGAGGGATGCCAAGACTCTCTCTCTTTCTCTCTCCCCCCTCCCCTCTCCCTCTCCCTCTCCCTCTCCCTCTCCCTTAACATGGCAGCTTCCCCTCTTCCTCTTCTTCTCTGATACTAATCTCTCTACCTCATCTCTAAAAGCCTACACAAAAAACCCCACAAATTCTTCACAAATCAATTCAAAACATTCAATTTCAAATCTCTTTTATGGTTCTTGAAGCAAGTCTTCAGTTTGGGAGGCAAGGATATCAAGTTTCAATCTTTTCCAAATCATCTTGAGGTATAAAACCAAGTTTTAACTTGCTTTTCTAATCTTTGCTTTTAATTGTCTTAATTAGGCATTTAAGTAGCTTAAATGCAAGTTTAGTGTGTTTAAGTGAGGGTTAGGTTAAGTTAGGTTTTTTTTTGCTTATTAGGGTAGTTAAGAGTACATTATCACCCAATAGTTCGATAATTACATACTAGTCTACTCTGGAGTATCAATGCTCAGTCTCGATACTCCCTCGACTAGGAACATTTAAGGATGTGCATATAGACCATCCAGCTCCCATGTATATGATCGCCATCATAATGCTGGTAGTCAATCAAGAATCCTATGGGCTCTATCAAAATGTAATAGTGATCTGTAATACCACATAATGCATATACATGATGATAAAGTAAAACCATATAGCATACTATCATTTTGAGTAAGACTGTTCTACCCGTATAGGTCCTCCCTCAATCATCATAATCACCTGCCTGCAATTACAATAATTGCCTTGAAGGCACTATACCCAACATTGACACGGTCAACAAACACAACACGAATACTAAGTACTACTCGTAGGAAATGGCAGTGGGCTACAGCTGGTTTTTGGTGAAAAACCTTTAACGTAATGAACTTGATATCGTTGAAAGAACCAAGTGGTTTTACAAATATATATAGTGGCGTAAACTTTTGCTAAAGAGGTCACTCCCTATGAAGGGATCTTGGTTCTTTCCTCATCGAATGAAGTGCAGGATATTCCTAACTAAATACCATAATGCAAAGCAAAATAATTAACTATAGTGATGTTATTACAAAAACGCAAACTTTTTCCCAAGAGGTCACTCCCTTGAAGAGATCTCGGCTCTTGCCTCGTCGAATGCGGTGTTGGATATTCAAAACCGAATACCATGATGCAAAGCAAAAGAATCGACAATAGTGAAGTTATTACAATGACGCAAACTTTTGCCCAAGAGGTCACTCCCCATGAAGGGATCTCGGCTCTTGCCTCGTCGAATAAGGTGATGGATATTTAGAACCGAATACCGTTGTGCAAAGCAAAAGCAAACATCTGTAATGTCAGTTTTTTTAAAAACTTGGTTCCAACAACATCATTTAGGTTTATTTTTCCTTACATTAATCAAAATTAACGCAGTCCCATCAATTAAACCATATCACACCAGAAAAGAACGAAATACAATGTACGTATATGCCATCAGCATTCGCCACGGGCCCCGTCATGCACTATTAGGTTACTTAACTAACTGCAGAGCGGGGGTTAGACTAGCGCGGATGCAAAACATATACAACATCTACTAGTATATATAAATATATATATAACATTCATCTCAGGCATGATATAAGCAACATCATATAAAAGCGATAAGCAACACAGAATAACGGATAATCTAGAAGCCCCGGGTTTCCTTTGAGCTGCAAATAAAACCCGACATTCTCCGGTCGTGTGGATAGCCTGTACAATATATAACAAGACCCCTACGAGTGCGGTAAGTTACCCGCCAATCCCAGAAGTGAGGCAACCCTAATCAACAAAGTGAATGGGCCACCCAGCACTTTACAGAATCTGGTAACTAGAGCACCCCTCCGTGGGTCATCCTATATCCCCTACGAGTGCAGCGAATATCCCGCCAATTCTAGAGTAAGGTCCCCTCTGTCTCAACGCCATGAGATGCGGGCCCGTAGCCCTCTAGAATCCGTCTATTCGAGCACTCCACCGCGGGGTAATCCTAGTACAGCAAAGAAAAGCATATATACAACGGTGGCATCGATCTCAACCCGGTCGTGCCCTAATAAAAGAATATACAATCTGGCAGAGACGGTTGTCCACATGTCGGACGCTCGTCCTGCAATAACGAATATACAAATGAATCTAAACTATACAACAGCCATTGCAGTAGAGGCTATGCCACACGACAATCCGAACATATTCATCTCAGATATCAACATCACAGCAGTATAAGCAAGTATGTGCAACCCCGTCTAAACAACATATAGCAAATAGACGACGTTTGAAAAACACATACACCGCATCACAGATATGAACGATGCAAAATTTCAACTTTTGAAACTTTCCAAGTTGCCCCCAAGCAAAGATAACACTAAGTGAAATCTGGGGCAAATTAAACAAGACCAAAAATACTAATTTACAAAACACAAAACACAAAATGAAAATGAGGCCTAGATTTGAATAGTGAACCGACCAGGCCGGTTTTTTGTACAACTTGGCCGGCCAAAGTTGGATGAAATTTCCTCGTTTTCATTGTGTGTCATATTCATGTCTAAACTAAGGCTCTGCACTTGTTTAAAAAAATTTCAGAGATCAAAAAAATTTCAGAACAGAGAGTGGGTTTTGAAATCAGAATTTTTCGGTTTTGAAACTAATGCATCGTCTACTACTAGTTTCTAATGTTTGGATGGCTTTGATACTATGTTGGGGTTCCTAGCGTTCTGGCCATCGACCGCGGCTGTTGTGGAACGAAAAATTTTAGGGTTTAAAAAACTTGGCGGTAGAAACAACTACCTAGAATCAAAACCAAACATGAAACTAGCAACTACAAAGAGCATATCTACTGTGATAGAAGCGTTATACCAAACGATTCATGTCCTTCGGTCTTCTACCCTCTTATTTGGCTCATTATGGTGTCCTCGATTGAGCTTGGATGCCGGTCTTCCTCCATTAAAGATGATCCACCCAAGAGATGTAGTTCATAGCTCTAGCTCCACACTAAGAATCTAGTGAAGCAACTAGAGACTCTAGGTTGCTAATCTAGAGTGCCTAGGGATATAGTGAGTTGCTTTAAGTGTGTATCTATCTCTCTTCTACACTTGTTTCTCAACACATGAGATGGTAGGGTAGAAGATGAAGAAGAAGGATGAGAGCTCAAGAAAGGAAGTGAAGAGAGCAAGCAAATGGTGAGAGTGAGAAAAATCCCATGTAGAAAAAATGATCCATTTTCTAGTGAGAGAAAATATGAAGCACGGTTTTGTAAAACCATACTCTCTTCTTTACCTTTACACCTCATTTCTATTTAAATAAATAAATGGATGATCCAAAATGAGGTGTCCACCTTCTAGAATGTTTTCTGTATAAATATGGATTACACTCAACTGTATATACATACATGTATTCATACCGAAATACGAAAACCTAAAGAGATAGAATAATAAAAAGAACATAATACTAGAATATACATATCGAAATACATATAGGTAAATTATTAAATCAATACATGATTCAATAATCCGGCTCAATCCCGAGCCGGCTAGTATTATCAACTGTCCGATCGAAATTCTGGGTAACTAGTACAATCATTCGATCGGAACCCTGCACGTATCAAAATACGGCTACTACATCATTTCGCCTGAACCAGGGAAACTCTCTGTGTAGGACTCTAAAGACTCGTCAATATGCTGGCAGTGGGTTTTAACCACAAGCAAGTCAGCGGCACTAGCTGTACGTAACGTCTACCCAGGTATTGAGCGAAAGGAAGGCTGACGAGCAAACTCATCTGAACCCCTACTGAGCCTGTCCATGAAAATCTCCGTACAGTCCGGTCTGTTCGTCTATGTCACGGCCCGAAGGTATGGAACGTGACTGGCACTTAAATTACGAAACATTTAGAGGCGTAAAGTAATCTAAGTAAGCTAAAGCCCAGAAATCTAAACCATTTAAAAAAATAGAGTGAAGGAAAACATATAAAATCGCTTTGAAAGTCTTTATAATAAGCTCAAGATTTTATAAAATTTTCGGCAGAGTTTCCTTTGTAAAAACTGTCCCCAAACGGGTACAAAACAGGAATATACATAAGTAATGAATAAGGCATCCCCAAGCGGGAGCTAGCTCTTCGCCAATTGGCGGAAACAACCACACAAGCAGTATAATATACAACGCCGAAGGGTGAGGATCAAAAACTCAGAAAGAAAACCAACATCCTTAAGAAAACCAGTAAAGAACCATAATAATACAAGCGCGCGACTCTAAGGTCGAAAGAATAAACAAATGGTTTTCTATGTCTATCAAATATACAAGTCTGGTTGATGGATCTTACTAGATACAACTGAAATAAATAAAAGTAAAATGGTGGTCACGATACTAGTGAACCCACGTACCAAAGCAATCACTCGGAAGGAAACTGTGTGCCAGCAAGCCGCAACGAAACCTGTACGGCCAAACGTACAAGAAACTGTGGCACAACAGGGGTGAGTTGCCAACTCGTGAGTAGAAGACATCACCGAGTAGAAATTGCATGTATGACGATCTCCTAGGTCATACAATAAAATACTCAATATGACACTAGACATCTAGTAGTGGCAGGATAATAATCTATGCATAAGTGCGATACTCAGTACTCGTGTCTTTGTTACTAAGCAGCAACAAGTCATAAATCTGATGTATGAATGCATCATGAATGAGACAATCAACCCCAAAATCTGGATATAAGAAAATCTGTATTTTGATCTTAGTAAAACTTGTATAATAAAACTGGAAATCATCAGTGAAATCGGCGGAAAATCCGTGTCAAGCCTCGACACAATATATGTATATCTCAAAATCTCAATGTCTCAATATCTCAGTATCTCAATATCTCGGGCTCCGTCAGTCCGGATCAACATCATCAAATCTTACGACTACGATCGGTATCCTCCGGATATCCGCCGAGTCAAACATCACCGGTCGGTAGTGCTCCCATGCCAGGCTCAACGCCTTCTATGTGATCTTCTTGTGTCACGACCCAATTTAAGAACGGGACCGGCACTTAAACCACGTGACGTCATCAAGCATAATGCAATTCAAGTAAGCCGAAAACCCAGAAATCTAAACCAAGAGAAGAAGTAAAGTAATAAAACATTACTAAAATCATTTGGAAATCCCAAGTTAAAATCTCAGACTTTAATCATTTTCCTAAAATATTTGGCAACACCTCCTTTGTAAAACTAGCCTCGAAATGGGTACACACACAGGATATAAATAAAGCAATCCCAAACGGGAGCAAATCACACCTAAAGGTAGAAAACAATCACCACAAGCATATATACGATGCGGTAGCGAAGAAATAGACAATAAAAATGAAAACAATATAAAAGAGATAAAGCAACATAAGAAAGGCCGGCTCACACGAGCACGACACCCAGAGTCATAAAATATACAATATCGATCCTCACAAACTCATCTCTAAGTCAATACATGAAAGTGGTAGATGGAGAGTACTAGATACAATGAGATATACAATGGATGTGTTCGGATAACCGCAAATCCACCTACACAAAAAAGGCCTCACAGCCAACCGTAGCAGTATTCGCAGAAATAGATACAATAAGGAGCTCTGCCGCGACTACTCTGAGGGTCAAACCTTCAAAACACTGTGGCACAACGGTGGTGAGTTTCCAACTCATGAATAGTAAATAACATCATACAGATAATTGCAAGTATGCACGAACAACGATAATCTAGAACATGCAATCTGATAGCATAAGTATGGCAATATGGATATGCAACAATCATGATGAAGGTACACCATCAGGATACTACAACTACATGAAACAATGCATATCAAATAAATCCTGAGAGTGGGATAAAACATAACATCATCAATGAATCATCATCGTGGAAAAACCCGGTGTCCATCAACGACACCTCAAAGCCCAATAGTTCAGGCGTCGTCATTGTGATCGGCCCTCATATCCGTAAATCTCATGGAACCTGAGTGCCCAACATCGACACTCAAAACATCATAAAAACCCATGTCCAGCATCGACACATAAATCCACATAACTCGGGCTCCATTAGTCTGGATCGGCCCATGGGCTCTATCAGTCCGGATCAGCCCATATCCATCTCACGACTCTGGTCGGTATCCTCCGGATAACCGCTGGGTCCAAACTATCACCGGTAAGTAGTAGTCCCTCTGCCAGGCTCATCGTCTACTGCACAACATACCATTCTTGCCCCGGGGTACCATACCGGGTCCACCATGAACCCGCAAACGGATCATCCATCTCCTCGAATTGGGTTTCGAAAACCAATCTCAGAACCGAGAAAACTCATGGTGGACGCATCGAAATATCATATCAAGAGAAATCGGGTTTTCAAAACAATGCATTCTTTCTTTGAAATATAACCACGGTTCTCAAATCCATAAATCACATGAAATCGGTATCTCAATGCGTAAATCCATGAAATACGATGTATGCAACATATAACAGTAATATGAGCATATCAAGGGAAAACCGCTCTTTTAAATGAATCAAGTTTTTAAAGATATCATGCGGTTCCCAAATTCCCCGATGTCAAATCAACAACATATAAAGGTGTATATGTAGCTATATCAAGGTATGTATGTTTGCATGTATATATGTATGCATGATGCAATTCATATGCGCAATAGAACAAGATGCAGCGTCTAACTATTGATAATAATGAAGGCGGTACAACACATATTATTTTAGTAAAGTGGTACAAGAACAACTACCTCAATGTCAACAACGAATGCAGTACCATATATATATATATGTGTTGGGTTACCTACAACGGCAGCAAGGTTTCGGGTGGCATATCTCATGCCAATTTCAAAAAATTTCCATTATAGATAACCCTAAACCTAGATCTTTAACTAGAGAATCAAACAAAACCAGCATGTTAACACTTTAACATCTAAGAGTTAGGGATTACAATCTTTATAGTCCGTTCTTTCGCTTCATAAGCTCCGAGTTGAGGTCCCTTCGCTGCGATCATCAAGTACCAGGACTCTAGAGAGGATCCATGAAGAGAATGATGCAACCTTGCTTCTAATCTTCAAAGACTAAGATGATCTACCTTGAAGAAACACTAACCCAAGCTCTCACTTCACTAATCAAGTATTAGTGAAGCAAACACCCTAATCTAAGTGGCTAGAATAGATGAGGATGATGAAATAGGAATTTTTCTCTCTTTTATTTTCAATTTCCCACAAAACATCATCACAAACCCAAAAGCTAGTGAAGCTTTTCCAAGAGAGGAAGAAGAAGAAGAAAGCTTTTGTGATGAATAATGAATTATTGTTGAGCTTTGAAATGCAACCTAGGGTTAAGCATGACATGCTTAACCCTTGTAGAGACTTTACCATGGGTTAAGATTTGGGTTGGGTTAACAAATATCTCTCCAAAATATCAAAGAAAATGGACAAAGTCAAACCTTCATGAAGCTTCCTCAAAGCTCATCCAAAACCCTAATCCAAAAGCTTAACCTTAATCCAAACCGTAACATGGTTAAATCTCAAAAACTTTGTTGCATTTGTAACCCTAACATGTTACAATATTATATACCACAAATATAATATATAATGTAATAAAATAAAATAATAAAATTAACATATATCGCATATACATCAATGTATTATCCAAGTGAGAAAAAGAATCAATAAAGCGAGCTTATATTAGTTAATGCAATGTAATATATCATATATATAATTATACATTAAATTACAGAATCAACACTTGATCCGATAATCCGGCTATTTCACAAATAACCGACTAATATAAAATGTATCAGTTCATCGAATCAACACTTGATCCGATGACCCGGCTATATCACATACACCCGGCCGATATCACATATCGTGAGAATCTAATACGGTATCACATACACGTATTATTCTCGGTCCCGCACATATCACATATGTGCTCCTACTCCATTTTTCCTGAGCCAGGAAACCTCTGTGTAGGACTCTAAAGAATCGTCAATACGCCGGCAGTAGGTGATGATCATATCAAACACCCACAAGCTGCAAGCGGTCAGCTAAACGTAACAGCCACCCAGGTATTGAGAGATTAGAAGATCAACAAGCAAGCATGTATATTCTCCTGTGAATCCAATCAGTAACACTCCCGTACAGTCCAGTCTCTTCGTCTGATATGTCGCATATCTAGTCTAGGGGTGGTAAACGTCAGACCCCAGTAACCGATAAGTCATGTCGATATGACGTCCATAACAGTTCGAGAAACTATTGATAACACTTACCAGTAAATCTCAGCAACCCTAGCCAGGGATTTCCAGTTATAGCCAATCGAACATAGCGAAACATCAACTCCCAATACCGGGAGAGACGAAACCCCTCCTATCGCTCAATGCCTCCATGTGATTCGGGACTATACCCAAAAGTCACCGTTTTGCACGTTCTCTTAAACGTGGTAAGGTGGAAATCAAAGCACAGTGGGAATCACACATGACACTATGACGACCTCGGGTCTACAGACTAACTTATACCGGTGTCACCAGAGAACTGCCATCTGACGTGTGGTATAATACCATCTGGGAGTTCTCGACGAGTCCGTCCAGTGTGCCTAGTCTCCACTGAGCACCCGTAAACTGTCTCTAATGTCAAACACCAATGGATATGGGATCATCCATCGCCCATCTACATGGGTCGAGAAGTTATACGCTAGTCTACTCTGGTATATCGATGCCCTGTCTCGATACACCCTCGACTAGGAACATTTGAAGGATGTACTTAGCGACTACACTGTCCACACTAGTATGATCAGCATCATAGTCCTGGTAGTCAAGTACTCATCCTAAGGGCTTTATCAACATGTAATATAGAGACAATCAGAGTACATGTTAAGATAACGAGCAACCAGATAGCATACTATCATGTCGAGCAAGAAAGACCTCCATATATATGTCCAAGCATCCACTACAATATACATCGTATGTACAGTAATGGCCTCTAGGGCATACATATCACTAACAATCTCCCACTTGCACTAGGGCCATCTGTTGTAGTATCTCATACCCAATAATCAGCTGTGGTTGAAGTATCTCATACGCAACCATCCCATAAAAGTCTCTACTGGGAAATAGGCCTTTGTAAGTGGATCGCGCTGTTGTCCTCTGTATCTACTCTCCTATCCTCGATCTCCCTGGAGATCAACCATCTATCAGGTGATACTGCCTAAGAATAAGTCTGGATTACTGATGGGACTGGGGTTCCTAGGCATATGCCACAACTCCATTGTCACACAATGGTAGGAACAAAGTTCATCTCATGAACTTATATATACCCAGACTGCCTCTTTGGTAGCATCCTTGGTAACGATGTATCTTGCCTTTAATCGTCTAGTCTGCCACGGTATCTAACTTGGAACTCTTCCAACATACCGTTCGTCCACTGAGGGTAAAGACAATGCCTGTGACTGATATTTAGTCGACCATACCACCCTGGAAGCTATCCAGTGATTCTCCCCAGGATCGATTGATACCATCTCACTACACCTAGTGAGAATTCTAACATCCAATTAGATTTATCTCATAGATCCAAAACCCAGGATTTAGGAGGTATCAACTTGATCCTATATGGAGAATCCTTGTGATAAGAGGAGATTGATTGAGCGTAGCATAGGAAACTCCTTCCCTATCAAGAGTATGTCATCCACGTACTATACGAGGATCACCACCATACTCCCTACTACCTTTTTGTATATACTAGGTTCATCTACCATTTTGATGAAGTCAAACTCTTTGACTACCACATCAAAACAGACGTTCCAACTCCGCGATGCCTGATTTATCCCATAAAACAACTTGCACACGTTTCTGCTGCTCCCACTATCTATGAAGCCCTCTGGCTGTGTACTTATAGACGCTCTCTTCTAAATTACTATTTAGAAAAGCAGTCATGACACACAACAGCCAGATATCGTAGTCATAGTATGTAGCAGTAGCAAGTAGGATCTGGATGGACTTAAGCATGGCTTTGAAAGTCTCAACTTTTCCATGTACACTAAGTATTCTTCTGAAGAAATATTTACTCCTTATGAGGATTTAACCCTTCAGATAAAGCAACCAAAGTCCATACTTTGTTGGTGTATATGGATTCCATCTCAGATCGCTAAGCATCCAGCCATTTTTACAGAGTCCCCACTCTTGATGGCCAGCTCGAAACTAGTTGGGTCATCATCTCATGATGCAATCCTCACTCCTACTGTCATAGAGAAAACCGAAGTATCTCTCAGGTGGATGAGGAACCCTTCTAGATCAGCGGAGAGGCTGAAGTTTGTTGGAAACTATTGAATCCTCCGGTTCTACCAAATCATCAGCTGCAGTTTGTATAGCTAGAACTCCTTCCAATTCTACCTCATGACCACTAATTTCTTCACAAGAAATTCCCTTTCCAAAAGGTGGCATGCTGAGAAAACAAAATACTTTTTGTTCCTCAGTTCGGTAGAAGATATAACCTTGCGAATGCTTGGGATATCCAACAAACTTCTACAGACCTGACCTTGCTTCGAGTTTTTCCAGATCATACTTTAGACAACCCCAAATCTTAACATCCTTAAGAGATGGGCTCTTCCCATACCATATCACATATGGAGTGGTAGGCACCTGATTTGGTTGGAACCCTATTCAATAGGTATGCAGCATCTCAAGTGCATAACACCCAAAAGGAAATAGGCATCTCAGTAGTGCTCATCATAGAGCACACCATATCACATAGGGTTCGATTGCTCCGCCCCGATATACCAACGTGCTGTGGCGTATACGGAGGAGTAATGCTGGGAGAGAATATCATTCTCTTTTAGAATAGTCCAGGAATTCCATGCTCAAGTATTCTCCTCCCTGATCTCATCAAAGGACATAATACTTATACCCTCTTTGGTTCTCTACTTCGAACTTATATCATTGAATTTCTCAAAAGGTTCAGACTTGTGTTTCAACAGGAACATATGTCCGAATCTTGAGAGATCATCATTGAATGTAATGAAGTACAAAGAACCAGTCCTGGCATATATAGATAGGGGACTTTGTTAGTTATATGTATGCTCTAGAGGCCATTACTGTACATAGGATGTATATTGTAGTGGATGCTGGGACATATATAGGGAGGACTTTCTTGCTCGACATGATAGTATGCTATCTGGTTGAACTTTACCTTAACGTGTATACTGATTATTTCTCTGTTACATGTTGGTAAAGCCCTTAGGATGTGTGCTTGACTACCTGGACTATGATGCGGATCATACTAGTGGGGACATGGTAGTCCATAAGTACATCCTTCAAAGTCCCTAGTCGTGGGTGTATCGAGACGGGGCATCGATATACCAGAGTAGACTAGCGTATACCTTCTCGACCCATACAGATGGGCGATGGATGATCCCATATCCATTGGTGTTTGACATCAGAGGAGATATACGGGTGCTCAGTAGAGACTGGGTACACTGGACGGACTCGCCGAGAACTCCCAGATGGTATTATACCTCACGTCAGATGGCAGTTCTCTGGTGACACTGGTACAGAGTAGTCTGTTGACCCGAGATCGTCATAGAGTCTTGTGTGGTTCCTACTGTGCTTTGATTTCCATCTTACCACGTCCAAGAGGGCGTGCAAAACGGTGGTTTTTGGGTACAGTCCCGAGTCACATGGAGGCAATGAGCGATAGGAGGGGATTCGTCTCTCCCGGTATAGGGAGTTGATGTTGCGCTGGGTTCGATTGGCTATAACCGGAAATCCCTGGCCAGGGTTGCTGAGATTTACTGGTAAGTGTTACCAGTAGTTTCTCGAATAGTTATAGACCTCATATCGATACGACTTATCGAGCTATTGGGGTCTGACGTTTACCACCCCTAGGCGAGATATGCGACATATCAGACGATCAGACCGGACTGTACGGTAGTGTTACTGGTTGGATTCACTGGAGTGTGAGCGGGCTTGCTCGTCGATCTTCAGATCGCTCAATACCCGGGTGGCCGTTACGTTTAGTAGACCGCTTGCGGTTTGTGGGTGTTTGATATGATCATCACCTGCTGCCGGCGTATTGACGAGTCTTTAGAGTCCTACACAGAGGTTTCCTGGCTCAAGCAAAACGAAATAGGAGCGCATATGAGATATGTGCGGGACCGAGAATAATGCGTGTATGTGATACCGTATTCTATTCTCGCGATGAATGTATCGAATGGTTGTATGCGATATAACCTAGTTATCGAATCAAGTATTGATTCGATAAGCCGATACATTGAATACTAGTCGGTTGTGTGCGGCATGACCGGATCGTTAAATCAAGTGTTGATTTAATGATTTAATGTATAATAATATATTTGATATATTACTTTGCATTAACTAGTATCGGTTCACTTTAAATCGATTTTCTCGCTCGGATGTGCACATTGTATATTCGATATAGTTTTTTGCACATGCTTGTATCATGTATGATGATATATGATAGCTAGGGTTTGTGTAAAGAGTTAATACCTTGGTTAAATAATTGGTTAAGGTTTTTATTCATTTATTCATGAAATTATCTTTTAATTTGGATTAAAAGAAAAAGTGAAAAGAAAATAAAAAGGTTGCTTTCTTACATGAAGCTTCTTGTAGCTTCATGCAACTTTGACTTATGTAACCTTTTTGTCTTCTTGTTTAAACCCTAACCATTCATCTAACTTGAGTTAACTCTCTACATCTAACCTTGGTTTAAGTTATGATAAGTATAATTCTTTTTCTATTATAATTCTTATCATAATAATTATCATCTTCTTGCTTTCTTCTTCTTCATTATTTCAAGAAGAAAAGCTTGACTACATCAATGGTGGATTGATGAAATGAGTGAGAAATCCAATTCTAAATTCTACCCACTTCCTATTTCTTCATCCTCTACCTCTTGCCAAGTAGTAGAGTGTGTTATCTTCACAAGTTTCTTGACTTGGTGAAGTTGGAGCTTGATCTTGCGATGCCTCGACGTAGATCATCTTCGGCACGGACATCGACGACCTAGCTCGCCATTTCTCCGACGAAGCCGACGCTAGAGCCCAGGAATTCATTTGGACAGCGAGGGGACTTCGTTGCGGAGCTATGGAGGTGGAGCACCGGATCTACAAAGGTTGTATTTCCGTATTCTTTATAGTTAAGTTGTTAACTAGTTTCTAGTTTCGCCTAAACTTTAGCCAACGATCCGTATTAGGGTTTCTCGGCACCTAGATTTTTTGAAATTGGCATGATTGATGCCTTGTGAGACCTCATTAGGGTGCCTAGGAACCCTACAGTGGTATCAGAGCCTAGCTAGAGCCTTAGGCGAAGTCTAGACGGAATTTGAAACCCGAACGAACCCGAAACCCATCTCAAAAAATGCTCTCTGTCCTTTTTTCAAAAACGTGGATTTTTCCAAATTAAAAATTGCTAAAAAATTCAGCAGGGAAAAATATGAATTACGATGCAAATTTTTTTCGATGAACAGTATTTATTGCGGCGGAACCGCGGCAGAAGCCTAGCTTCTACGGCGGTTCCGCGGCTGTCTGGTGACGTCAGCCCTCAATCTTTGCACAGTAATTCCTGATAAATTATGCTGGGTCTTCTGGAAATTTTTAATATTTATTCAAGAGTTGAATTTTCTGGGATTGTTTTGGGGATTCGGTGTTTCGATCGGAGTATCAAATTTTGTCTGTGTGGCTTTCCGGATAAATTTTAGAATATGTTAAAAAGTTCGACCGGATATAAATACCCAATTTTCCCTGTCGGGAAATTTCCAAGTGTTGGATTTTTCCGTAGTTTAACGACGTTCTAAGTAGTGCAAGTAACGCGATGGACCCTCTAGAAGACAACAAACCTTAACTCGATTATGTGACCGTCTTGAACTGCCCTTTGAACCTTCGGGTTTGGGGCAGTACGGCGTGCCACATGTGAGGCGTTGGCTTGACCCTTCTACGGCTGGACCGTCGGTACTGAGGCACGAACTGAATGTTGTTAGACTTATTTCATGTGTTGATCTGTATCGGGAAAAATTGGGTGTTCGATTGTTCGATCGGAAAGTTTGACATTTTCTATTTATCCGGAATGGGATACAATAATTGGAATTCACAAGAAGTTATGAGATAACTAAATGAATGTTATAAACATAGCAGTTTAGTCTCACTTGATCGGTTGCCACGGAATTTTGATGTGATCAAAAGTCCGTCGCAATCACGTAGCGTACGCGGATACTCGCCGGGTAAACTTAATAGACAGCCTCATTCCATAGCCCCGACCAAGTGACTGTAGGAGAACCCCGTCGCCGAAAGCATCCGTTCGGGTGCTCGCAGTAGCGGTGTTCCGTCTTGGTGCACTTCGTCGACGGCGTCAGGGGTGCGGCCGCCTACTGAAGTTTGCGACGAGCATTCGATCAGGATGTCGGGAATCTTGTTGAATTTCCCGACTTGATATTGAAAAGTGTTTTCGATTTTGAGACTAAAATGCGGGGTTTATAATTGTTAGGCATGTGATGTCTAAGGAATTCATTTGATTAGGCATGCGATGTCTAAAGAGATTGCGGATTCCAACTGTTGTAGTTTTACACTTTCTTTTCTGTGACCGTAAGTGTAATATGTGATATCGCCGGTTTCGTTGCTATATGTCAACGACAATTGGGATGCGCATATTTACTTACGTTGATGACATGTGATGTTATGTGTTGCTGGATATGTTATATTGGATCGTCGTGTTTGAATAGCCGGGGGTTTTTATGTGAGATGAGTGTTTTTCATTTTCATTCATGTAAAAAGTTGTATGTAATATTCTTTTATTGGGGCACTTCCAGGTTGCGGAAGATGTCACCCTTTGTATATTATTTACTTTTCCGCACTAGGATAGACCCAAGGAGGGGAGCACAAGTAACCGGGTTCTGGAGTCCAGTGGGAGACCAACTCGAGGAGTCGAGTCCGGGTCTCCTAACTCTAGAATTGGTAGGGTTGCTTGCCGCTCTCGTAGGGGTCTAGGGGTGTGGGTTTGGCTATTCATCGCGACCGTGGAATCCGTGTTTTATACTGGCTCGTATTGAAAACACGGACGTCCTAGTATATCCAATATTTCATATGTTTCTTCTGCTGCGATATCTGTGATGTGATCATGTGATGTTCTGTGATAGATACAGTATATAGTATATATGATATATTATATAGGCGTTACTTATGTTTTACACCCGCGCTAGCCCTGCCCCGCTCTGCCGTTAGTTACCTAACCTAACGGTGCACGAGGGGACATCAAGGCGAATGCGGATGGCATAAGTGTACGTCGTATTTATCTGTGATGTTTAGGTACTTAAATGATGGGACTTCATTAATATGATTAATGAAAGTAAAAGAAACCTAAGATGTTGTAGAATCGAATTTCAAAATAAAACAGGTAGCTACAGTTCTTCCTTTGCACAGCGGTATATATGATATACCCTGCACCATATTCGATGAGGAAAGGACCGAGATCCCTTCACCGGGAGTGACTCCTTTAGCAATAACTGGCAGATGCTACATACTCGGTTTGTCTTTTGATTGCTTTTAAGTGTTTTTTGCTTTGCACAGTGATATATATGATATATCCCGCACCTCATTCGACGAGGAAAGGACCGATGATCCCTTCACCGGGAGTGACTCCTTTAGCAAAACTGGAAAAGCCTCAAAAGCACTCCATTTCAAAATTCATTCAATCCTACAACGATATCAAGTTCATTACGCAATAGGTTTTCAGAAAAACCTGTCGTAGCCCTCCGTCATTTCAGATAAGTACTAGTTAGTATTCGTGCTACGTTTGTTGACTATGTTAAGGCGTAGTGTGCGGTAGCTAATTAGTGCTTATCTGCATAAGCATATGATGCGATTGGATTAGGGTAGTCGTGCGACTTTGTTGACTATGTTAAGGGTCATGCGGGTGGGTTTAATTCAATCGGGAAATGACGGGTTGAACTTGACTAGCACTTATGATTTGTTGACTATGTTAAGGTCATATAGCTGCTAGGGGCAAAATATTATCGGGAATTTCAAGTGTTGAAATTTGCAATGAGATTGCATACCTTCTATGAGATAGTTGGATCCCGATACCCGCTGCGAGTAAGAGTTACTCCTGGGAGAGTTTTACACATTGCAATTAGCTGATCAAGTAGGTGTCTAGAAAGGTGTCAACGAGGTTACGCCTCTGGGAAAATGAGGTTTACATTAATTAGGTTCGTGCGAAAGCACGGGGGACCTCCCTCAAAGTACCGACACTGGCCTGGCTGAAAGATTGGCGAACTTGTAGTGTGTAATTAATCCCGGCTAGTCTTTCCTTTTAGGGTTTAAAGGAAGATTTGATAAAAAGCAGTGGGAGCCATCCTGATTAGATAAAATAAAAACCAATCTATTCTTGACAGAGCGCACGCTGAGTGTTTTCTTCTCTCACTCTCCAGGTAGCGACCATATCACGCCTTAATCAAGATAATAATACGGAAAATTGACCGAACCCGCTTGTTATACTGAGCTGGGGAACGTTGGTCCCGCTCCAACTTATAATTGTTATAAGACAGAGCAGGAAATTGGGGAATACCAGATTTCCCGTGCCGCCCAAACGAAGAGAGTGCATGCTGATGCATCATCTTCGGGTGTGTTCATTACAGAGAACTGTTTCTCAGTATCCTTTACGTCCTGGGTATGTGATACCAGATCAGGATCCCAGATGTGTACAGTTACATAGGGCTACAGAAAGGTAGAGAACTGAGAACAGGTGATAAGTTTCATGAGACAGAAAACGGGGCAAGAGTTGTAGCCAAGTCTGTTGGTCACTGTCACCCTGTATTACCAATACATTGATTCTGAACGAATGTTATTAGATACCGAACCTGATATACAAAATCATATCTGTCTCTTTATTAGTAAAGAAACGGTAAAATTTTGTATTGTTGGATAATGTTTTGAACATTTCCTATATCAAAAGTTGATCGGTTCAGGCACGTTATCTAAAAGCGTTGATGTTCTAATTCAAACTACAGTTCTTAGTATACGGATCACACACAAGAGGAAGAGTTCAGAAATGAACGAATTCTTCTTGAGGTATTGTAGACTAGGTGATATCAATGCGACCCGACTAGCTAAGTTACATTTAGATGCATATTTAAATCAGTTTGAATTTACATCTTGTGAAACTTGCCAGTCATGTCATAGAGATAAGATGACCATAGCTCCGTTTATTGGAAACGGAGAAAGAGTTAGTGAACTCTTGGGATGATACATGTTGATGTATAAAGGTCCCCTGCCTACACATGCCAAGACCGGTTCTTTGTACTTCATTACATTCTCTGATAATCTCTTAAGATTCAGACATATGTTCCTGTTGAAACACAAGTCCGAACCTTTTGAGATATTCACAGAATATGATTTAGAAGTAGAGAACCAAAACACGGGTATAAGTATTATGTCCTTTGATGTGATCGAGGAGGAGAATACTTGAGCACGAAAATCCTGGATTATTCCAAAGGAGAATGAGATTCTCTCTCAGCATTACTCCTCCGTATACACCATAGCACGATGGTATATTGGGGCGGAGCAATAACACCCTATGTGATAAGGTGTGCTCTATGATGAGTACTACTGAGTTACCTATTTCCTTTTGGGAGTTATGCGCTTGAGAAGCTGCATACCTATTGAACAGGGTTGGAATCAAATCAGTTGCCTACCACTTCATATTTGATATGATATGGGAAGAGCCCATCTCTCAAGTTAGTTGAGATTTGGGGTTGTCCAGCCTATGTCTGAAAAGCGAAATCCGGACAAGCTCGAGGCAAGATCTGTTATGTACAACTGGAAAGGTTCCAGCTATACAAACAACAGCAAATGATTTAGTAGAACCAAAGGATTCAGTAGATTCCAACGAACCTCAGCCTCTCCGCCGATCTAGTAGGGTTCCTCACCCACCTGAAAGATACTTTGGTTTCTCTATGACAGTGGGAGCGAGGATTGCATCATGAGATGATGACCCAACTAGTTCCGAGCTGACCATCAGGAGTGTGACTCTGTAAGAATGGCTGGATGCTTAGTGATCTGAGATGGAATCCATGTACACCAACAAAGTATGGACTTTAGTTGCTCTATCTGAAGGGTTAAATCCCCATCAGGAGCAAGTATATCTTGAGAAGATTACTTGGTGTACATCGAAAAGTTGAGACTTTCAAAGCTAGACTTGTTAAAAGTGTGCATCATTGACCAGGTGTGGATAATGATGAAACCTTTTTCAAGTAGCTATGCTTAAGTCCATCCAGATCCTACTTGTCACGGCTACATACCATGACTACGATATCTGGTGGTTGGGTGTCATGACTGCTTCTAAATGATGTTTTAGAAGAGAGAGTCTATAAGTACACAGCCAGAGGGCTTCGTAGACAGTGGGAGCAGCGGAAACGTGCACAAGATGCTTTATAGGATAAAGCAGGTATCGCGGAGTTGGAACATCTGTTTTGATGCAGTAGTCAAAGAAGTTGACATCATCAAAATGGTAGATGAACCTTGTATAAACAAAAAGGGTAGTAGGGAGTATGGTGACGATCCTCGTAGAGTACGTGGATGACATACTCTTGATAGGGAAGGAGTTTCCTATGCTACGCTCGATCAATCTCCGCTTATCACAATGATTCTCCATAAAGGATCAAAGTGATACCTCCTAAATCCTGGATTTTCATCTATGAGATAGATCTAATTGGATGTTAGGATACTCACTAGTTGTAGTGAGATGGTATCAACTGATCCTGAGGAGAATCACTGGAAGGGTTCCAGGGTGATAAGGACGACTGAATGTCAGTCGCAGGCATTGTCTTTACCCTCAGTAAAGGGACGGTATGTTGGAAGAGTTCCAAGCTAGATACCGTGGCATACTAGACGATAAAGGCAGGATACATCGCTACTTAAGATGCTACCAAAGAGGATGTTTGGGTATATATTAGTTCATGAGATGAACTACGTTCCTACCAATGTGAGACAATGGAGTTGTGGCTCATGCCGAGGAACGCCGGTCCCATCAGTGATCCAGACTTATTCTAAGGCAGCATCGCCTGATCATGGAGATAGTTGATCTCCAGGGTGATCGAGGTTAGGAGAGTAGATTCAGAGGACAACACAGCGGATCCACTCACAAAGGCCTGTTCCCAGAGAGAGATTTTTATGGGATGGTTGAGTATGAGATACTACAACCACTGCTACAGATGGCCCTAGTGAAAGTGGGAGATTGTTAGTTATATGTATGCCCTAGAGGCCATTACTGTACATAGGATGTATATTGTAGTGGATGCTGGGACATATATAGGGAGGACTTTCTTGCTCGACATGATAGTATGCTATCTGGTTGAACTTTACCTTAACGTGTATACTGATTGTCTCTCTGTTACATGTTGGTAAAGCCCTTAGGATGTGTGCTTGACTACCTGGACTATGATGCGGATCATACTAGTGGGGACATGGTAGTCCATAAGTACATCCTTCAAAGTCCCTAGTCGTGGGTGTATCGAGACGGGGCATCGATATACCAGAGTAGACTAGCGTATACCTTCTCGACCCATACAGATGGGCGATGGATGATCCCATATCCATTGGTGTTTGACATCAGAGGAGATATACGGGTGCTCAGTAGAGACTGGGTACACTGGACGGACTCGCCGAGAACTCCCAGATGGTATTTACCTCACGTCAGATGGCAGTTCTCTGGTGACACTGGTACAGAGTAGTCTGTTGACCCGAGATCGTCATAGAGTCTTGTGTGGTTCCCACTGTGCTTTGATTTCCATCTTACCACGTCCAAGAGGGCGTGCAAAACGGTGGTTTTTGGGTACAGTCCTGAGTCACATGGAGGCAATGAGAGATAGGAAGGGATTCGTCTCTCCCGGTATAGGGAGTTCATGTTGCGCTGTGTTCGATTAGCTATAACCGGAAATCCCTGGCCAGGGTTGCTGAGATTTACTGGTAAGTGTTACCAGTAGTTTCTCGAATAGTTATAGACCTCATATCGACACGACTTATCGAGCTATTGGGGTCTGACGTTTACCACCCCTAGGCGAGATATGCGACATATCAGACGATCAGACCGGACTGTACGGTAGTGTTACTGGTTGGATTCACTGGAGTGTGAGCAGGCTTGCTCGTCGATCTTCAGATCGCTCAATACCCGGGTGGCCGTTACGTTTAGCAGACCGCTTGCGGCTTGTGGGTGTTTGATATGATCATCACCTGCTGCCGGCGTATAGACGAGTCTTTAGAGTCCTACACAGAGGTTTCCTGGCTCAAGCGAAACGAAATAGGAGGGCATATGAGATATGTGCGGGACCGAGAATAATGCGTGTATGTGATACCGTATTCTATTCTCGCAATGAATGTATCGAATGGTTGTATGCGATATAACCTAGTTATCGAATCAAGTATTGATTCGATAAGCCGATACATTGAATACTAGTCGGTTGTGTGCGACATGACCGGATCGTTAAATCAAGTGTTGATTTAATGATTTAATGTATAATAATATATTTGATATATTACTTTGCATTAACTAGTATCGGTTCACTTTAAATGGATTTTCTCGCTCGGATGTGCACATTGTATATTCGATATAGTTTTGTGCACATGCTTGTATCATGTATGATGATATATGATAGCTAGGGTTTGTGTAAAGAGTTAATACCTTGGTTAAATAAATGGTTAAGGTTTTTATTCATTTATTCATGCAATTATCTTTTAATTTGGATTAAAAGAAAAAGTGAAAAGAAAATAAAAAGGTTGCTTTCTTACATGAAGCTTCTTGTAGCTTCATGCAACTTTGACTTATGTAACCTTTTTGTCTTCTTGTTTAAACCCTAACCATTCATCTAACTTGAGTTAACTCTCTACATCTAACCTTGGTTTAAGTTATGATAAGTATAATTCTTTTTCTATTATAATTCTTATCATAATAATTATCATCTTCTTGCTTTCTTCTTCTTCATTATTTCAAGAAGAAAAGCTTGACTACATCAATGGTGGATTGATGAAATGAGTGAGAAATCCAATTCTAAAGTCTACCCACTTCCTATTTCTTCATCCTCTACCTCTTGCCAAGTAGTAGAGTGTGTTATCTTCACAAGTTTCTTGACTTGGTGAAGTTGGAGCTTGATCTTGCGATGCCTCGACGTAGATCATCTTCGGCACGGACATCGACGACCTAGCTCGCCATTTCTCCGACGAAGCCGACGCTAGAGCCCAGGAATTCATTTGGACAGCGAGGGGACTTCGTTGCGGAGCTATGGAGGTGGAGCACCGGATCTACAAAGGTTGTATTTCCGTATTCTTTATAGTTAAGTTGTTAACTAGTTTCTAGTTTCGCCTAAACTTTAGCCAACGATCCGTATTAGGGTTTCTCGGCACCTAGATTTTTTGAAATTGGCATGACTGATGCCTTATGAGACCTCATTAGGGTGCCTGTGAACCCTACAGACTTTACATACATCATCATGTATCAATCCCAAGAGTTCACTAACTCTTTCTTCGTTTCCAATAAACGGAGCTATGGTCGTTTTATCTTTGTGACATGACTGGCAAGTTTCACAAGATATAAATTCAAACTGATTTAAATATGCATCTGTATGTAACTTCAGCTAGTCGAGTCACATTGATATGACCTAGTCTACAATACCTTAAGAAGGATTTGTTCATTTCTGAACTCTTCCTCTTGTGTGCGTTCTGTACGTTAAGAACTGTAGTTTGATTTAGAACGTATATACTTTTAGATAACGTGCCTGAACCGATCAACTCTTGATATAGGAAATGTTCAAAACATTGTCCAACAATACAAAATTATATCCTTCTTTACTAATAAAGAGACTGATATGATATTGTATATCAGGTTCGGTATCTAATAACATTCGTCCAGAACCAATGTATTTGGTAATACAGGGTGATAACTGCCAACATACTTGGCTGCAACACTTACACCATTTTTAACTCTTAAAACTTATCACCCTTTCCCAGTTCTCTACCTTTCTGTTGTAGGGTTATTAGGCACTGTCACAAGGTTCTACAAGGTATCAACCATGCCAAAATCAATTTTTTCATGTGCCGAACAACCCTAACCAAGATCTTAGACTAGAGATTAGGCAAAACAAAGCAAGTAAGCAACTTTACTTTTAAGAGTTAGGGATTACAACCTTTGTAGTCCGTTCCTTCACTTCTAAAACTCCGTGTTGAGGTCCCTTCGCTGCGATCATCGAGTACCCCGACTCATGAGAGGCTCCATGAAGAGAAAGATGCAATCTTGCTTCCGATCTTCAATAACAAAGATGATCTATCTTGAAGAAACTCAAACCCAAGCTCTTGCTTTGCTAATTAAGTATTAGCAAAGCAAACACCCTAATCTAAGTGGCAAGAATAGATGAGGATGATGAAGTAGGAATTTAGCACTCATTTTTTTTCAATTTCTCACTCATTTTCATCACATATGAGAAACCTAGAAAGCTTTTTCCAAGCAAGAAAGAAGAAGATGATGATCAAATCCTTTTGTGATGAATAATGAAATCAAGTGTGAGGTTAGAAATGCAACCATGGGTTAAGAATGATAACTTAACCCATGTAGAGAATTAACCATGGTAAAGGGTTGGGTTGGGTTGAAGAAGTATCTATGCAAAATATCTTTACAAAATCCCTTTGCATAAAAACAAAAAACAAAGCTTCTAGAAGCTTCAAGAAAGCTTAACCCTAATACAAACCCTAACCATGTTTAAACTCCACAAAATATGTTGCATTTGTAACCTTAACTTGTTACAATATTATATATCACGTATATAATATATTTTGTAACAAAATAAAATAATACATTTAACATATATCACATATATATCAATGTATTACCCGAGTGAGAAAAAGAATGTTTAAGTAAGCTTATATTAGTTAATATAATTTAATATATCAAATATATAATTATACATTAAATTATCGAATCAACACTTGATCCGATAATCCGGCTATTTCACAAATAACCGACAAATATAATCTATATCAGTTCATCGAATCGACACTTGATCCGATGACCCGGCTATATCACATATACCCGGCCGATATCTCATATTCCCGAGAATCTAATACGGTATCACATACACATATTGTTCTCGGTCCCGCACATATCACATATGTGCTCCTACTCCGTTTTGCCTGAGCCAGGAAACCTCTGTGTAGGACTCTAAAGAATCGTCAATACGCCGGCAGTAGGTGATGATCATATCAAACACCCACAAGCTGCAAGCGGTTAGCTAAACGTAACAGCCACCCAGGTATTCAGCAATCAGAAGATCAACAAGCAAGCCTGTACATTCTCCCGTGAATCCAACCAGTAACACTCCTGTACAGTCCCGTCTCTTCGCCTGATATGTCGCACATCTCGCATAGGGGTGGTAAACGTCAGACCCCAATAGCGTGATAAGTCGTGTCGATATGAGGTCTATAACAATTCGAGAAACTACTGATAACACTTGCCAGTAAATCTCAGCAACCCTGGCCAGGGATTTCCAGTTATAGCCAATCGAACACAGCGCAACATCAACTCCCTATACCGGGAGAGACGAAACCCCTCCTATCGCTCATTACCTCCATGTGATTCGGAACTGTACCCAAAAGCCACCATTTTGCACGTCCTCTTGGACGTGGTATGATGGAAATCAAAGCACAGTGGGAATCACACAAGACTCTATGACGATCTCGGGTCTACAGACTAACCTGTACCAGTGTCACCAGAGAACTGCCATCTGACGTGAGGTATAATACCATCTGGCAGTTCTCGCCGAGTCCGTCCAGTGTACCCAGTCTCCACTGAGCACCCGTATACCTTCTCTGATGTCAAACACCAATGGATACGGGATCATCCATCGCCCATCATATGGGTCAAGATGCGCATACGCTAGTCTACTCTGGAGTATCGATGCCCTGTCTCGGTACTCCCACGACTAGGAACATTTGAAGGATGTACTTGGCGACTACACTATCCCTACTAGTATGATCTGCATCATAGTCCGGGTAGTCAAGTACTCATCCTAAGGGCTTTATCAACATGTGACATAGAGACAATCAGAGTACATGTTAAGATAAAGAGTAACCAGATAGCATATTATCATGTCGAGCAAGAAAGTCCTCCCTATATATGTCCAAGCATCCACTACAATATACAACGTATGTACAGTAATGGCCTCTAGGGCATACATATAACTAATAATCTCCCACTTGCACTAGGGCCATCTGTTGTAGTATCTCATACCCAATAATCAGCTGTGGTTGAAGTATCTCATACTCAACCATTCCGTAAAATTCTCTGCCGGGAAATAGGCCTTTGTGAGTGGATCCGTGCTGTTGTCCTCTGTGTCTACTCTCCTAACCTCGATCTTCCTGGAGATCAACCATCTCCATGATCAGGCGATACTACCTAAGAATATGTCTGGATCTCTGATGGGACGGGGGTTCCTTAGCATAAGCCACAACTCCATTGTCACACAACGGCAGGAACGAAGTTCATCTCATGAACTAAAATATACCCAGACTGCCTCTTTGGTAGCATCCTTGGTAACGATGTATCTTGCCTTTAATCGTCTGGTATGTCACGGTATTTAGCTTGGAACTCTTCCAACATACCATCCCTCCAATGAGGGTAAAGACAATGCCTGCGACTGACATTCAGTCGTCCTTATCACCCTGGAACCTTTCCAGTGATTCTCCCCGGGATCGATTGATACCATCTCACTACAACTAGTGAGAATCCTAACATCCAATTAGATCTATCTCATAGATCCATAACCCAGGATTTAGGAGGTAACAGCTTGATCCTATAGAGAATCTTTATGATAAGAGGACATTGACCGATCGTAGCATAGGAAACTCCTTTCCTATCAAGAGTATGTCATCCACGTACTATACGAGGATCACCACCATACTCCCTACTACCTTTTTGTATATACTCGGTTCATCTACCATTATGATGAAGTCAAACTCTTTGACTACTACATCAAAAGAGATGTTCCAACTCCGCGATGCCTGATTTATCCCATAAAACATCTTATACACGTTTCCGCTGCTCCCACTGTCTACGAAGCCCTCTGGCTGTGTACTTATAGACACGCTCTTCCAAATCATCATTTAGAAAAGCAGTCATGACACCCTGCCACCAGATATCGTAGTCATGGTATGTAGCCATGGCAAGTAGGATCTAGATGGACTTAAGCATAGCTTTGAAAGTCTCAACTTTTCCATGTACACCAAGTAATCTTCTCAAGATATACTTTCTCCTGATGGGGATTTAACCCTTCAGATAAAGCAACCAAAGTCCATACTTTGTTGGTGTATAAGAATTCCATCTCAGATTGCTAAGCATCCATCCATTCTCACAGAGTCCCCACTCCTGATGGCCTGCTCGAAACTAGTTGGGTTATCATCTCATGATGCAATCCTCTCTCCCACTATCATAGAGAAACCGAAGTATCTCTCAAGTGGACGAGGAACCCTACCAGATCGGCGGAGAGTCTGAGGTTCGTTGGAAACTATTGAATCCTCCAGTTCTACCAAATCATCAGCTGCAGTTTGTTTTAGCTTGAACTACTTTCAGTTCGACCTTATGACCACTAATTTCTTCACAAGAAATTCCCTTTTACTCAAAAAGTGGTATGCCGAGAAATAAAAAATCTTTTGTTCCTCGGTGTGGTAGAAGATATTCCTTTGTGAATACTTGGGATATCCAACAAACTTCCACAGAACTAAGCTTGCCTCGAGCTTGTCCGGATTTTGCTTTTGACATAGGCCGGACAACCCCAAATCTTAACTTCCTTAAGAGATGGGCTCTTCCCATACCATATCACATATGGAGTGGTAGGCACCTGATTTGGTTGGAACCCTATTCAATAGGTATGCAACTTCTCAAGTGCATAAGCCCAAAAGAAAATAGGCAACTCAGTAGTACTCATCATAGAGCACACCATATCACATAGTGTGTGATTGCTCTACCCCGATACACCGACGTGTTGTGCTGTATACGGAGGAGTAATGCTGAGAGAGAATCGCATTCTCCATTAGAATAGTCCAGGAATTCCGTGCTCAAGTATTCTCCTCCTTGATCTCATCAAAGAACATAATACTTATACCCATTTTCGGTTCTCTACTTCTAACTTATATTCTGTGAATATCTCAAGAGCTTCAGACTTCTGTTTCAACAGGAACATATGTTTGAATCTTGAGAGATCATCAGAGAATGTAATGAAGTACAAAGAACCGGTCCTGGCATATGTAGACAGGGGACTATCATACATCATCATGTATCAATCCTAAGAGTTCACTAACTCTTTCTCTGTTTCCAATAAACGGAGCTTTGGTCATCTTATCTTTGTGACATGACTGGCAAGTTTTACAAGATGTAAATCCAAACTAATTTAAATATGCATCTTTATGTAACTTCAGCTAGTCAGGTCGCATTGATATGATCTAGTCTACAATGCCTCAAAAAGGATTCGTTCATTTCTGAACTCTTCCTCTTGTGTGTGTTCTGTACGTTAAGAACTGTGGTTTGATTTAGAATGTCTATGATTTTAGATAACGTGCCTGAACCGATCAACTCTTGATATAGGAAATATTCAAAACATTATCCAACAATACAAAATTATATTCTTTTTTATTAATAAAGAGACTGATATGATGTTGTATATCAGGTTCGGTATCTAATAACATTCGTTCAGAATCAATGTATTCTGATAATACAGGGTGATAACTGCCAACAGACTTGGCTGCAACACTTACATCATTTCCAACACTTGAAACTTATCACCCGTTCTCAGTTCTCTACCTATCTGTAGCCCTTGTAACAGATTACATTTGCGGGATCCTGATCCGGTATCTCATACCCAGGACGTAAAGGATACTGAGAAACAGTTCTTGGTAATGAACACACGCGAAGAAGATGCATCAGCATTCACTTTCTTCATTTGGGCGGCACGGGAATTCTGGTAATCCCCTATTTCCTGCTCTGTCTTATAACAATTATAAGTTGGAGCACGACCAACGTTCCTTAGCGCAGTATAACAAGCGGGTTCGGTCAATACATCCGTATTATTTATCTTGATTAAGGCGTGACATAGTCGCTACCTGGAGAGAGAGAAGAAAACACTCAGCGTGCACTTTTACAAGATTAGATTGGTTATCAATTTATCTAATGAGGATGGCTCCCACTGTTTTTGTCAAATCTTCCTTCAAACCCTAAAAGGAAAGACTAGCCGGGATTAATCACACCCTATAAGTTCTCCAATCTTTCAGCCAGGGCAGTGCCGGTACTATGAGGGAGGTTCCCCGTGCTTTCGCACAGACCTAATTAAAATAAACCTCGATTTCCCAGGGGTGTAACCTCGTTGACACCTTTCTAGACACCTACTTGATCGGCTAATTGTAATGTGTAAAACTCTCCCACGAGTAACTCTTACTCGCAGCGGGTATCGGGATCCAACTATCTCATCGGAGGTATGCAATCTCATTGCAAATTTCAACACTTGAAATTCCCAATAATATTTTACCCCTAGTGACTTATGACCTTAACTATGGTCAACAAATCATAAGCACTAGTCATGTTCTACCCGTCATTTCTTGTTAATTTAGACCCACCCACATGATCCTTAACTATGGTCAACAAAGTCATATGATTGTCCTAATTAATCGCATCATATGTTATATAGGAAAACATCACTCAGCTACCATACACCGCGCCTTAACTATGGTCAACAAACGCAGCACGAATACTAAGTACTCTATTTCCTAAAATGACGGAGGGTTACGGCAGGTTTTTAAGAAAACCCTTTACGTAATGAACTTGATATCGTTGTAGAATCGAGTGATTTTAAATGGAATGTTTTTTAGGCCTTTCCTAGTTTTGCTAAAGAGGTCACTCTCGGTGAAGGGATCTCGGCTCTTTCCTCATCGAATAAGGTGCAGGATATTTCACAAATATCACTATGCAAAGAAAAAACTATAAAAACAATCAAAAGACAAACCGAGTTTGTAGCATCTGCTAGTTTCGCTAAAAAGGTCACTCCCGGTGAAGGGATCTCGACTCTTTCTTTATCGAATAAGGTGCTGGATATTCTACAAGGAATACCGCTATGCAAAGCTTGAACTAGAGCTACCAGTTTTTAAACAAGTTTCTACAACATCTTTAGGTTTCTTTTATTTCATTAATCTCATTAATGAAGTCCCATTTTATTATGCTTCACAAGCATCACATTTGAAACGAAATTTGCAATATAACATATATCTCATATATATAATATAAACATTCATCTCAGGCAGTAATATGATCTCATCACAGAACATTGCAGCAGAAGAACTTTTTTAAAAAATTGGATATACTAGGAGGTCCGTGTTTTAATACGAGCCTGTATAAAACACGGATTCCACGGTCGCGATGAATAGCCAAACCCACATCCCTAGACCCCTACGAGAGCGGCAAGCAACACTGCCAATTCTAGGGTTAGGAGACCCGGTCTCGACTCCTCGAGATGGTCTCCCACTGGACCCTAGACCCGGTTACTTGTGCTCCCCGCCTTGGGTCTACTTAATGCGGAAAAGTAAATAATATACAATAGTGACATCATCCTCAGCGCGAAAGTACCCCAATAAAAGAATATTACATACAATGAATTTTACATGAATGAGAAAGAAAAACTCTCATCTTACATAAAACCCCGGCTATTCAAAACGCGACGATCCAATATAACATATCATAGCAACACATAATATCTCATATTATCAACGTAAGCAAGTATGCGTATCCTGATTGTCGTTGATGTATAGCAACGAAGCCGGCGATACACCACATACTACGCTTACGGTCGCAGAAAAGAAAGTGTAAAACTACAACAGTTGGAATCCGCAACCTCCTTAGACATCGCATGCCTAACCAAATGAATTCGTTAGACATCTGATGCCTAACAATTATAAACCCCGCATTTTAGTCTCGATCTCGAAAACAATTTTCAATATCAAGTCAGGCAATTCAACAAGATTCCCGACATCTTGATCGAATGCTCGTCGCAAACTTTAGTAGACGGCCACACCCCCGGATGCCGTCGACGAAGTGCACTAAGGCGGAACACCGCTGCCGCGAGAACCCGAACGGATGCTTTTGACGACGGGGTTCTCCTACAGACACTTGGTCGGGGATATGGGGCGTGGCTATCTATTAAGTTTACCCGGCGAGTATCCGCGTACGCTACGTGATTGCGACGGACTTTTGATCACATCAAAATCCCGTGGCAACCGATCAAATGAGACTAAACTGCTAGATTTATAACATTCAAATTAGTTATCTCATAACTACTTGTGAATTCCAAATATTGTATCACATTCCAGATAAATAGACAATGTTAAACTTTCCGATCGAATAAACAAACACCCAAGATTTCCCAAATAGCTCAACACTTGAGCGGAGTTCAAAAAGTATCCATCACATACCACAGTACCAATGGTCCAACCGTAGAAGGGTCAAACCAACAACTCACATGTGGCAACGTCGTACTGCCCTAAACCCTAAGGTTTAGAGGCGGTTCAGACGGTCACATAATCGAGTTAAGGTTTGTGTTCTTCTAGAGGGTCCACCGCGTTACTTGCACGACTTAGAACGTTCTTTAACTAAGGAAAAATCCGAAACTTGAAAATTTTCCGACAGGGGAAAAAGTGAGTTATTGATATCCGGTCAAACTTTTTAAGACATTCTAAATTATCCGGAAAAAATTTAAACGAAGTTAAACTTTCCGATCGAATCAATGAATACAAAAGATCTCCAGAAAACTCAACACTTGAGTAATATCAAAAATTCTCAGAAGCATCAGGAAATACATACGGATGTTACTGTGCAAAGAGTAAACCCTAATTCCACTGTACGGCCACGGAACCGCCGCGCAAGGCATGTTATTGCCGCGGTTCCGCGGCGCTTTAATAGGATTAGTAGCTCGTTTTTCACAATAATCCATATAATTCCCTGCTTTATTTTCTGAGTATTTTTAATACAGAAAAAATTAACATTTTAAAAAATTTCCAGAGAGGGGTATTGTGCGACGTTTCGGGGTTCGTTCGGACTTTAAACTTCGTCTAAAGCTCTAGCTGGGCTCTGATACCACTGTAGGGTTACTAGGTACTGTCACAAGGTTCTTCAAGGCATCAACCATGCCAAAATCAAATTTTTCATGTGCCGAACAACCCTAACCAAGATCTTAGACTAGAGATTAGGCGAAACAAAGCAAGTAAACAACTTTACTTCTAAGAGTTAGGGATTACAACCTTTGTAGTCCGTTCCTTCACTTCTAAAGCTCCGTGTTGAGGTCCCTTCGCTGCGATCATCGAGTACCCCGACTCATGAGAGGCTCCATGAAGAGAAAGATGCAATCTTGCTTCCGATCTTCAATAACAAAGATGATCTACCTTGAAGAAACTCAAACCCAAGCTCTTGCTTTGCTAATCAAGTATTAGCAAACCAAACACCCTAATCTAAGTGGCAAGAATAGATGAGGATGATGAAGTAGGAATTTAGCTCTCATTTGTTTTCAATTTCTCACTCATTTTCATCACATATGAGAAAGCTAGAAAGCTTTTTCCAAGCAAAAAAGAAGAAGAAGATGATCAAATCCTTTTGTGATGAATAATGAAATCAAGTGTGAGCTAAGAAATGCAACCATGGGTTAAGAATGATAACTTAACCCATGTAGAGAATTAACCATGGTAAAGGGTTGGGTTGGGTTAAAGAAGTATCTATGCAAAATATCTTTACAAAATCCCTTTGCATAAAAACAAAAAACAAAGCTTCTAGAAGCTTCAAGAAAGCTTAACCCTAATCCAAACCCTAACCATGTTTAAACTCCACAAAACATGTTGCATTTGTAACCTTAACTTGTTACAATATTATATATCACATATATAATATATTTTGTATCAAAATAAAATAATACATTTAACATATATCACATATTTATCAATGTATTACCCGAGTGAGAAAAAGAATCTTTAAGTGAGCTTATATTAGTTAATGTGATTTAATATATCAAATATATAATTATACATTAAATTATCGAATCAAAACTTGATCCGATAATTCGGTTATTTCACAAATAACCGACTAATATAATCTGTATCAGTTCATCGAATCAACACTTGATCCGATGACCCGGCTATATCACATATACCCAGCCGATATCTCATATCGCGAAAATCTAATAAGGTATCATTTGTAAGTGCACGGCGGCGCTCCGGCCTCCATCCCGAGACCAAATGCGGAAGCGATGGTTAACTTTAAATTTTCTTGAACCGGCACCACCGCGCACTAAAACCCGGATCGTACCATTAACTAGTCCTAGCTAACTACAAGATGGGGAAGAGAGATATACCGACTGATCCGTATCCTCCGGTCTTCTCGTCGTCGTCCCGATCTCCCGCGGAAGCTCCGGTCTCCACCTCGTCGCCGGAAGGGCACCACGTCGCCGGCTTCTTTTACGGGCTCCCACCTCTATACCGAGGCAACTCGGGCACGAAGTTGGCGAGCCGACGTGCCCAAGGTTTGCTGTAGAATATAGTGTAGAGTGCTATGTCTTATTTGGGGTTGTAGGAGGTTGCCAATTTGGTGGAGGAAATGAAGTGGTGGAATTTTGTGATGAACTTGGGATTTTAGCAAGTATGAAGAGAGAAAATCCCCACTACAAAATTTGGGACAGCCCCCTTTTCCTCTCTTTGGCCGGCCATGGCATGGGAGTGGAGAGAAATGAGAGTGTCCACACAATAATGCAAGAGGGAATCAAAAGAAATCATGAAAGAACATGATCACAAACACATCCACACTCAACCACAACCATCATCAAACATGATGACTCCAAAAGTCAAGCAATGATGAAGAGAACAAGTCAAGGTCAACAAGAGCTATCATGAAGCAACAAAAATGCAAAGACCCCCTTCCAAATTGCTTATTTGCACAAATGCAAACAAGCCCTCCTCCACCAATCTTCGGCCATAGAAAGATACAAATGAAAATGGCCGAAACGGAAAGCAAACTGGCAACTCCAGAAAACTGGTCCCGTAATAAATTACAGGAAAACCCCGATACTGTGTATACACACCCGCATCTGTATTCCGACCGAAATACAAATGCAATGAGACAAAATCTACACTGTACTATACTAGGATCTGGCTTAAACCAAAGCCGGCTAGTAATATTCGTTCGATCCTGATCCGTGCAATACCGCACGTATCTGATCGAACCCTGCCATATATCCATACGGCCTGTAGTACAAACTGTCCGATCCTGATCCGTTCAATACCGAACGTATCTAATCGGACCTTGCTATATCTCCATACGGCCTCTACAGTTTTTCGCCCGAAAACTTGAGCAACTGAATGTGGGGGACTCTAAAGACTCTTCAACACCTAGGTTGTGGATTTAACCACTAGCACGTCAGAGGTATAAGCCAATACGTGACGGGCCACCAGCTATTGACCAAAAGGGATGTCGATGAGCGAACTCATCCTGACACCTTACAGTGCCTGTCAGTGAAAATATCCGTACAGTCCGGTCCGTTCGTCTATGAGCATCGCATGGCGGGCCTAGGGGGTTGGTAAAAGTCAGACCCCCAAAAGCGGTACAAGTCGTGTCGGAGTGTAGCCCAGAACACCCTGAGATACTACTGGAATACCTACCAGTAAATCTCCTGCCTCGGCCGAGGGCTTTGTGTAATGGCTCTCCTAGACACAGCGCGACCTCACCTCCAATACCGAGAGAGACGAACCCCTGAAGATCCGCTCACTGCCTCCATGTGGCTCGGGACTGTACCCAACTAAAACCTGTTTGCACGTCTCCTTTGAGCGTGGTAGGGTAGTAATCAAAGTACAGTGGGAACTCACACGAGACAAATGAGGATCCTCAGGTCGATGAACTAACCTGTACACATGTCACCAGGGAACTGCTATCTGACGTCAGGTATAAGACCAACTAGCATGTTCCCGGCGAGTCCTGTCCGGTGTACTCATAACCCAATGAGCACCTGTATACATCTTAGGTGAACCAACTGACACCAATGGCTTGTGAGACCGGCCACCGCCCCTCGTCGGGGTCTCGAATGTATACACTAGTCTACTCTGGAGTATCGATGCCCTGTCTCGAAACTCCCACGACTAGGGACCTTTTAAGGATGTGCTTATAGACCCCAGCTCCCACTTATATGATCGCCCTCATACTGCTGGTGGTCAAGCAAGAATCCTAGGGGCTCTATCAACGTGTAATAGCGATATGTCAGGTCACCTAAAGCAGTACACGATGATAAAGATAAACCAGATAGCATATTATCATCTCGAGTAAGACTGTCCTACCGGGATAGGTCCTCCCTCAATCATTGCAATCACGTACCTGTGATCCAATAATTGACTCTGAGGGCACTATCTCCAACAATCTCCCACTTGCACTCAAGGCTAATTATTGCGATGTCGCATACTCACAGCCCGTGTGATACCGAACACCCAACTCCTCTACTAGTCAGTCTCACAAAGCTCGTTTGCGAAACTATTGCGTTCGAGGAATAGCCTCAGTGAGTGGATCCGCCTTGATGTTTCTTTCTATGGCTCTTTATATCTCATGTTCGCGGAGAAAGCCATCTCCGGAAATGAGCAATACCTGTCTTAGAATGTGTCTGGATGTCTGATGGGACCTAGCTCATAAATGAACTCCAAATCCAAACTTCTTAGACTGTATCGTCAACTGAACTTAATCAGTATCCTGCGCCATGCCTCCCTCAGTATTTCCTTGGATCACCTGTCCAAAATACTGCCCCTCGTCAGAAGGAAAAACTATAACTCTGACAACCTCCTTGTCGTCCAGGTCACCTTGGAAGCCTGGAATGATAACTGTCTCCCGCATGAGGCAATCATTATCATATCCCTAGAACATCCACTTATGTTCTAAAACTGCTTCCGACTGCTTCTCCAGGATTGGATCAATGCCAACTTATTGCATCTAGTGCAAGAACAACATCTGGTGTGGTACTTGACATCTCATGATTGACTCAATTGCCTGAGCAAGTGATCTGCCAATCATGCACATCCCTCTCCCCTTTAGTCTGTAAGACACCTTTAGAGAGGGTGACTCCATCACCTGCAGGTACACTACCGTGCCAGGAGTCATCCATTCTAAATACTCTTAGAATGCTGTCTAAGTACCCTTAATTTGGAAACCACCCAAATCTAGATCTAGTAACCAGTATGTCTGATATAATATCCAAGTCCCATGTGGAGAAACCACTATGTGACGACCAAAGCATAACCAATCGTAGTATAGGAATATCACTTCCTACTCTGTGTATGTCATCCAAATACCATGACATCATACCCTACTACCTTCTTAACAGATCCATCCCCTATTCTGATGAAGTCAAACCTATGACTGTCATATCAGAAATTGATGATCTATCTCCGCTATATCTGCTTTAGTCTATAAATAGACATAAGCCACCTGTCCACCAATGCTTCCGCTGCTCCACTGACTACGACAACCCTCTGGCAGAGTCATATAAACGTACACTTCTAAAACAAGTTTAGAACGACGCTATACTCATCCTCCTGTCGGGTCTCACAGTCTGGAACAACAGCAATGGCAAGTGTGGGTAAACAAGAACCTCCCTGCCACCGTCCTTGAGCATACCGAAGTACCTCTCGGGTGCCTGAGGTTACCCACTGTATCTGCGGAGTGGCCAATGGAATGTCAAACCAGATTGAATCTTTAGGTTCCTATGAAATCTTCAGTAATCGTTTGTGGTTCTGGAATCACTTCCAGTTCTACCATACTCCCACTACTGTTTTCTGAAAAAATCCATTTTTATTAAAACCGTGGCGAGTCTAGAACAATATCACTATTGATCTTCCAGATGGTAGAAAGTCAACCCTCGTCATAGCCTGGGTCGACCCACAAACAGCCATTACAGAAACGTGCCTTGAGTTGTCCAGTGTCTGGTTTTAATCATAAACCGGACAACTCCCCGTACCTTAACATCATTAAGATATGAACTGTTCTATATCCAATATAGGACCAGAGGCACTGATTTAATTGAACCAGATTCAAATCATGCAGCTGTCCCCAGTGCATGTCAACTAAATGGAATGATGCCGATCAACGTTACTCAACTTAGGAATGCTTCCAATTATGAGTAACCTGAAAAGAGAAGCAAGTTCTCTTAAATCATTACTATCAACTGAATACCATACACAAGTATCTACATCTTCGATCACTTTGAAGAATCCCGATACTTGCTACACCTGGTTCTCTACTCTATTCAAATACCTATAACTTCTCAAAATTCGGACCCTGTGTTTCCACGAAACACCTACCAAAAAACTAGAGAAGTCATAAGTAAACCGAATATAGTACGAGGACCAAGCCTTTTGTCCTGATGGACCCTGGACAACATACAATACTCTGTATAAGTCCCTTGAGTCTGATAACTCATTCACTGTGTGTCGTAGGTTGAAAACTGTACTTATGGTTAAGAAGAATTACACCGCTGTTTAATACTCCTTACCTAACCATCCACTGATATACGTAAATGTCACAGACATAATTTTAAAAAGATATATCTCACTCTATAAAAAAAGACGTACAGATGTATTAATTTGAAATTGGTGCATAACAGCGGATATTCAAAACCAAATATTTGCCGACCGGCAAACAGCCCAGGTGATTTTCTCAAATATCACCGATTACAACGAATCCCGATATAATGAGGATGATCACCCAATTCCCACTAACCTACTCCCACTCATCATCTGTAAAACCATACAGATGTGAGAATCATACCTGGTAAATACATACCCTGGAGCAAGTGTCTAATTGGGAAATCAGTTTTCTTTTAACAGTACACGGTGAAACTGAAACATTGAAATGCTTCGATGGGGTATCCCGGTATTCCTAGTAATGCCTCTTCCAGATTCACGACTGTAACCGTATAATTCTTTGCCACCTCTCCAAATCCCTTTTTATGTCTTTAGTCATTACCTTCTGCACACCCCTTTAGGCCAAATGGTTTTCTTCCTTCCCTACCGTTCGGCACCAGCCTATGGTTTGGAAGAAGACTATCCAATAAGCATAATGGGTGTACTGCCCTAATCCTAGGAGCACTCGCAATGCGAGAGAAGGTGAAGATAAAAGACAACCGAATAAACCTTATTCCTATTTCTCCTGAACCAGAATCCATCCCCGAACTGGAACAAGTTCCTTTCGAGTTCGTATATAACCATACGATGGAGTATCCAATAAACTGTGGATCTTCGTAGTGATACGGAGTGTTCTGGAGAAATACAAAGGTGATTTGGGAGTGGTAATGAAATACCTTGTTTGGTCATGAATATCAGTTGCAATTTACTTTGCCCTCTTACTAATCCCTTGCTTTGTCTTAACTTAATACCTTCTGTACACCATCGTTAGGCTAATTGGTTTTCTTCATTCCCTACCGGTCGGCACCAGCCTATGGTTTGGAAGAAGACTATCCAATTTGCGTAATAGGTGTACTATCTCCTAAACCAAGGAGTACTCGCAACCTGAGAGAAGGTAAAAGCAAAAGACAACTGAATAGTCCTATCCGTTTCCTCCAGAACCGGAAACCATCCTCGAATTCCTTCGAGTTCGTATATAACCATACGATGGTTTTGTCTAATGGAAATGGACGTTCGTAGTAATACGGGGTGTCCTGGAGAAAAGGGTAAAAGTAGGAGTGGCAATGAGGTTCGCAACTCTGACAATCCAAAAGCCGGTGTTTTAAGAAGGTTCGGTTAATTTAGGTCACTGAATCATAGTCTTAGGGTCGGGTCAATAGTCGCTGCCAAAAAGAGAGAGAAAAGAAACACTCAGCGTGCACTCTAACCTAGATCAGAATGGTTACCAATTTATCTAATCTGGAAACCTCCCACTGTACCTCAAATTCTCCTCCAAACCTGAAAGAAGAATTAGTCGGGTTCACCCGAGGAGTAAACTAACTCATCAGTGGGAATCGGGATCCAACTATCATCGCATGATAACGTGACGGAATCCGCTCACGCTATCACACTCCAGAAGGTATGCGCATATCTGGCAAGTTTCAGTTTCTTTAGAAACTCCCGATGCGATTTTTGCCCCATGCTCTTATGACCTTGACTTTGGCCAACAAATCATAAGTCACATATCAAGTTCTACCCGTCATTCTCCAGGTTAATTTGAGCCCACCCACACAAGCCCTTGACTTTGGCCAACATGGCTGTACGACTGCCCCAAACCAACGCATCTATCTATGCTGCATATGAATACCCCAATAGCTACCAAACACTGTGCCTTGACTTTGGCCAACAAACACAGCTTGAATACTATTGACCACCCATATGAAACGACGGAGGGCTACGAATGGTTTCTGGCGAAAACCTTTAACGTAAAGAACTTGATATCGTTGAAGGAACGGATAGCTTTTAAAAATATAGTGACGAAAACCTTTGCTAAATAGGTCACTCCCGGTGAAGGGATCTCGGCTCTTTCCCCGTAGAATGAGATGCAGGATATTCCAACTGAATACCACGGTGCAAAGCAAAAGTAATCGGCTATAGTGAAGTTAATGCCCTGATGCAAACTTCTGTCCAAGGGGTCACTCCCGGTGAAGGGATCTCGGCCCTTGCCTCGTCGACTGAGGAGCAGGATATTCCAACTGAATACCACGATGCAAAACAAAAGAGAATGTCCTTACAATAACAGCTTTTTAAAAAATGTTCCAACAACATCAGAATAGGTTTGTTTTTAACTTGCATTGATCCGAATCAACACAGTCCCATCAATTGATCACACCACAAAGAACGAAAATATACTGATGTACGTATATGCCATCCGCATTCGCCACTGGGTCCCGTCATTACCCGTTAGGTTAGCTAACTAACGACAGAGCGGGGACTGGACTAGCGCGGATGCAAAACATATACAACATCTACTAGTATATATATATATCAATATATAATATTTCGCTCAAGGCGTGATAAAATGCAACATCACAGAAATGTACAGCATCACAGAAACAATACAGATATCTGGGATCCCCGGGTTTCACAGAGCCACTACTGAAACCCGACGTTCCCCTGGTCGTGTGGATAGCCTGTGCAATGAAAACCCTAGACCCCTACGGGCGCGGCAAGTTACCCGCCAAAACCTGAAGCGAGGCAGCCCCCTTCAGCAACGTGAATGGACCACCCAGCACTTCACGGAATCCGGTAACTTGGGCACCCCTCCTGGGTCAACCTGTACCCCCTACGAGTGCGGCGAATAGCTCGCCAATTCTAGAGTGAAGCCCCCTCCGTCTCAATGCCATGAGATGCGGGCTTGTTGCCCTCTAGAATCCAGCTATCCGTGCACCCCTCCGTGGGGCAATCCTAGTACAAAAAGTAAAAAATACATACAATGGGTACATCGACCGCAACCTGGTCGTGCCCCAAAATAATAATACAAACAGGCAGTGACGGCAGTCCACATGTCGGACGCTTGCCCCGCAATATCAAATGTACATAATACAACAGAACAACTGTACTAGCATTGCACCCAGGCTATCCCCACGACCGATCCGCAACATCACAGAACAATCACAAAACATCAACGTGAAGGTCACGTTCGTAAATCCGTCTAACCGGGCTATAGCAGTTAGACAGGATTTACCGATTAAGAGACATTCACGGTCGCAGATATAATGTAAATACTGTGAACTAATGTGTTTAAAATATCCGATCGATTAAATTTTATCAAGTGGGCCCCCAAGCTTTACTGTAGCACTTAAAGAAATTCTGGGCCCAAAATTAATATTCCAAAACCCCTATTTTCAGCCCAAAAGCCCACTGGAAAAAATTGGCACAATGATAACACAGAACCGCCGCGGAACCGCGGCCATAAGGGGGTTTTGGCCGTGGTTCCGCGGTCTTCTTGTCGAATCATGTTGTCGAATTTTTACAGTAGGCTTAAAAGTCCATGCACATACTTCTGCAACACACTGAAAAATTTTTGGAGCATAAAAATTTTTAACAGAGAACTGATGCATGAGAAAATGCGGATTTTGAAATTTTTGATCGATCGGAAATGTAAACACATTAAACAAAGCTAGACTAAGTTAATGGCGAGGCTCTGATACCACTGTAAGTGCACGGCGGCGCCCCGGCCTCCATCCCGAGACCAAATGCGGAAGCGATGGTTAACTTTAAATTTTCTTAAACCGGCACCACCGCGCACTAAAATCCGGATCGTACCATTAACTAGTCCTAGCTAACTACAAGATGGGGAAGAGAGATATACCGACTGATCCGTGTCCTCCGGTCTTCTCGTCGTCGTCCCAATCTCCCGCGGAAGCTCCGGTCTCGACTTCGTCGCCGGAAGGGCACCACGTCGCCGGCTTCTTTTACGGGCTCCCACCTCTATACCGAGGCAACTCGGGCACGAAGTAGAATATAGTGTAGAGTGCTATGTCTCATTTGGGGTTGTAGGAGGTTGCCATTTTGGTGGAGGAAATGAAGTGGTGGAATTTTGTGATGAACTTGGGATTTTAGCAAGTATGAAGAGAGAAAATCCCCACTACAAAATTTGGGACAGCCCCCTTTTCCTCTCTTTGGCCGGCCATGGCATGGGAGTGGAGAGAAATGCGAGTGTCCACACAATAATGCAAGAGGGAATCAAAAGAAATCATGAAAGAACATGATCACAAACACATCCACACTCAACCACAACCATCATCAAACATGATGACTCCAAAAGTCAAGCAATGATGAAGAGAACAAGTAAAGGTCAACAAGAGCTATCATGAAGCAACAAAAATGCAAAGACCCCCTTCCAAATTGCTTATTTGCACAAATGCAAACAAGCCCTCCTCCACCAATCTTCGGCCATAGAAAGATACAAATGAAAATGGCCGAAACGGAAAGCAAACTGGAAACTCCAGAAAACTGGTCCCGTAATAAATTACAGGAAAACCCCGATACTGTGTATACACACCCGCATCTGTATTCCGACCGAAATACAAATGCAATGAGACAAAATCTACACTGTACTATACTAGGATCTGGCTTAAACCAAAGCCGGCTAGTAATATTCGTTCGATCCTGATCCGTGCAATACCGCACGTATCTGATCGAACCCTGCCATATATCCATACGGCCTGTAGTACAAACTGTCCGATCCTGATCCGTTCAATACCGAACGTATCTAATCGGACCTTGCTATATCTCCATACGGCCTCTACAGCTTTTCGCCCGAAAACTTGAGCAACTGAATGTGGGGGACTCTAAAGACTCTTCAACACCTAGGTTGTGGATTTAACCACTAGCACGTCAGAGGTATAAGCCAATACGTGACGGGCCACCAGCTATTGACCAAAAGGGATGTCGATGAGCGAACTCATCCTGACACCTTACAGTGCCTGTCAGTGAAAATATCCGTACAGTCCGGTCCGTTCGTCTATGAGCATCGCATGGCGGGCCTAGGGGGTTGGTAAAAGTCAGACCCCCAAAAGCGGTACAAGTCGTGTCGGAGTGTAGCCCAGAACACCCTGAGATACTACTGGAATACCTACCAGTAAATCTCCTGCCTCGGCCGAGGGCTTTGTGTAATGGCTCTCCTAGACACAGCGCGACCTCACCTCCAATACCGAGAGAGACGAACCCCTGAAGATCCGCTCACTGCCTCCATGTGGCTCGGGACTGTACCCAACTAAAACCTGTTTGCACGTCTCCTTTGAGCGTGGTAGGGTAGTAATCAAAGTACAGTGGGAACTCACACGAGACAAATGAGGATCCTCAGGTCGATGAACTAACCTGTACACATGTCACCAGGGAACTGCTATCTGACGTCAGGTATAAGACCAACTAGCATGTTCCCGGCGAGTCCTGTCCGGTGTACTCATAACCCAATGAGCACCTGTATACATCTTAGGTGAACCAACTGACACCAATGGCTTGTGAGACCGGCCACCGCCCCTCGTCGGGGTCTCGAATGTATACACTAGTCTACTCTGGAGTATCGATGCCCTGTCTCGAAACTCCCACGACTAGGGACCTTTTAAGGATGTGCTTATAGACCCCAGCTCCCACTTATATGATCGCCCTCATACTGCTGGTGGTCAAGCAAGAATCCTAGGGGCTCTATCAACGTGTAATAGCGACATGTCAGGTCACCTAAAGCAGTACATGATGATAAAGATAAACCAGATAGCATACTATCATCTCGAGTAAGACTGTCCTACCGGGATAGGTCCTCCCTCAATCATTACAATCACGTGCCTGTGATCCAATAATTGACTCTGAGGGAACTATCTCCAACATCATTTACACGTATTGTTCTCGGTCCCACACATATCACATATGTGCTCCTATTCTGTTTTGCCTGAGCCAGGAAACCTCTGTGTAGGACTCTTTAATACGCCGGCAGTTGGTGATGATCATATCAAGCACCCACAAGCTGCAAGCTGTCAGCTAAACGTAACAGCCACCCAGGTATTGATCAATCAGAAGATAAACAATCAAGCATGTACATTCTCCCGTGAATCCAACAATCAAGCATGTACATTCTCCCGTGAATCCAACCAGTAACACTCTCGTACAGTCCGGTCTCTTCGCCTGATATGTCGCATATCTCGCCTAGGGGTGGTAAACGTCAAACCCCAATAGCTTGATAACTCGTGTCGATATGAGGTTTATAACAGTTCAAGAAACTACTGATAACACTTACCAGTAAATCTCAGCAACCCTGGCCTGGGATTTCCAGTTATAGCCAATCAAACACAGCGCAACATCAACTCCCTATACCGGGAGAGACGAAACCCCTCCTATCTCTCACTGCCTCCATGTGATTCGGGACTGCACCCAAAAGCCACCATTTTGCACGCCCTCTTGGATGTGGTACGATGGAAATCAAAGTATAGTGGGAATCACACAAGACTCTATGACAATCTCGGGTCTATAGACTAAACTGTACCAGTGTCACCAGAGAACTGTCATCTGACGTGAGGTATAATACCATCTGGGTGTTCTCGGCGAGTCCGTCCAGTTTACCTAGTCTCCATTGAGCACCCGTATACCTTCTCTGATGTCAAACACCAATGGATATGGGATCATCCATCGCCCATCATATGGGTCAAGAAGCGCATACGCTAGTCTACTCTGGAGTTTCGATGCCCTGTCTCGGTACTCCCACGACTAGGAACATTTGAAAGATGTACTTGGTGACTACACTGTCCCAACTAGTATGATCTGCATCATATTCCTGGTAGTCAAGTACTCATCCTAAGGTCTTTATCAACATGTGAAATAGAGACAATCAGAGTACATGTTAAGATAAAGAGTAACCAGATAGCATACTATCATGTCGAGCAAGAAAGTCCTCCCTATATATGTCCAAGCATCCACTACAATATACAACGTATGTACAGTAATGGCCTCTAGGGCATACATATAACTAACATCTGTAGCCCATGTAACATAATACATAAGTGGGATCCTGATTCGGTATCTCATACCCAGGACGTAAAGGATACTGAGAAACAGTTCTCTGTAATGAACACACCCGAAGAAGATGCATCATCATGTACTTTCTTCGTTTGGGCGGCACGGAAATTCTGGTAATCCCCTATTTCCTGCTCGGTCTTATAACAATTATAAGTTGGAGCGGGACTAACGTTCCTTAGCTCAGTATAACTAGCGGGTTCGGTCAATACATTCATATTTGTTATCTTGATTAAGGCGTGACATGGTCGCTACTTGGAGAGAGAGAGAGAAGAAAACACTCAGCGTATGCTCTTGTAAAATTAGATTGGTTATTAATATATCTAATCAGGATGGCTCCCACTGTTTTAGTCAAATGTTCCTTCAAACCTTAAAAGGAAAGACTAGCCGGGATTAATTACACCCTGCAAGTTTTCAAATCTTTCAGCCAGGCCAGTGCCGGTACTTTGAGGGAGGTTCTCCGTGCTTTCGCACGGACCTAATTAAAATAAACCTCATTTTTCCAGGGGCGTAACCTCGTTAACACTTTTCTAGACACCTACTTGATCGGCTAATTGTAATGTGTAAAACTCTCCCAGGAGTAACTCTTACTCGCAGTGGGTATCGGGATCCAACTATCTCATAGAAGGTATGCAATCTCATTTGCAAATTTCAACACTTGAAATTCCCGATAATGTTTTACCCTTAGTGACTTATGACCTTAACTATGATCAGCAAATCATAAGCATTAGTCAAGTTCTACCCGTTCATTTCTTGATTAATTAGACCCACCCACATGACCCTTAACTATGGTCAACAAAGTCACATGACTGTCCTAATTAATCGCATCATACGCTATGTAAGAAGACATAACTTAGCTACCGCACACTGCGCCTTAACTAAGGTCAACAAACGCAGCACGAATACTAAGTACTCTACTTTCTAAAATGACGGAGGGCTACGACATGTTTTTAAGAAAACCTTTTGCGTAATGAACTTGATATCGTCGTAGAATCGAGTGAATTTTAAAAGGAGTGTTTTTTAGGCTTTTACTAGTTTTGCTAAAGAGGTCACTCCCGGTGAAGGGATCTCGGCTCTTTCCCTATCGAATAAGGTGCAGGATATTTCATAAATACCACTATGCAAAGCAAAAACTATAAAAGCAATCAAAAGACAAACCGAGTTTGTAGCATCTACTAGTTTCGCTAAAGAGGTCACTCCCGGTGAAGGGATCTCGGCTCTTTCCTTAACGAATGAGGTGCTGGATATTCTACAAGGAATACCGCTATGTAAAGCAAGAACTAGAGCTACCAATTTTCGAGACAAGTTTCAACAACATCTTTAGGTTTCTTTTATTTCATTAATCTCATTAATGAAGTCCCATCATTTAAGTTTACCTAAACATCAGAGATAAATACAACGTACGCTTATGCCATCCGCATTCGCCTCGATGTCCACTCATGCACCGTTAGGTTAGGTAACTAACGGCAGAGCGGGGCAGTGCTAGCGCGGGTGTAAAACATAAGCAACGTCTATATAATATATCACATATACTATATCCTGTATTCATCTCATCAATATATCAAATGATCACATCACAGATATCGCAGCAGAAGAAACATATGAAATATTGGATATATTAGGAAGTCCGTGTTTTATTTTGAGCTTGTATAAAACACGGATTCCACGGTCGCGATGCATAGCCAATCCCACACCCCTAGACCCCTACGAGAGCGGCAAGCAACCTTACCAATTCTAGAGTTAGGACACCTGGTCTCGATTCCTCGAGATGGTCTCCCACTAGACCCTAGAACCCGGTTACTTATGCTCCCCGCCTTGGGTCTATCCTAATGCGGAAAAGTAAATAATATATAATGGTGACATCATCCTCAACCCGGAAGTGTCCCAATAAAAGAATATTACATACAATAAATTTTACATGAATGAAAATGAAAAACTCCCATCTCACATAAAACCCCGGCTATTCAAAACACGACGACACAATATAACATATCACAGCAACACATAACATCACATGTCATCAACGTAAGTAAATATGCGTATCCCAATTGTCGTTGACGTATAGCAACGAAACCGGCGATACACCACATATTACACTTACGGTCGCCGAAAAGAAAGTGAAAAACTACAACAAGTGGAATCCGCAACCTCCTTAGACATCACATGTGTAACCCTTCGAAAATCGTTTAGGCAGTTTTTCGGCAAACGGCTAATTTTTCGGCTTTTTCCGTAAAAAGTCAAAATTGATATTTTTCATTATAGACCTAATTATACAAAATTTAAATAAGATATTACTATAATTTTGTCACTAAAATGTCATTTATAATTTTCTAGTTAAATAAAAAAAAATTCGTAATTAATTATTTTTTTATTATTTTAAGCCTTTTTAAATACATTTAATTAGGGATAAATACAAATTTAATTAGGTAAATTTCTTAATTAGGAGTCTTTATAAGCTAAAATATGGTGTTAATAAAATTGTGTCATGACTTTCACATTTTTAGTTTTTGGGTTGGAAATTTAATGAGAAAATGAGGTAAAATAAGGGTTTTTTTTGTAAAATGTTGAAAAGAAATGCATTAAATGATAACATGGGGGTGTTTTGGACCTAGAATCTTCTCCAAATTTCCCAAACTCTCTCCTCCACCTGCTGGCTGACCCCTTCACCTGCAGTTTTCCCCACTTCCTCACTCCATTTGGCTTCATTTCTTGCAAAAAAATTCAAGAAAAATCCACAATTTCCACCTCCATTCAAAGCTTAACCCTAATCCCTTCTCTCTTCAACCCAAATTCGTTCAAAAACATGATGAAAGGAGGCTTCTTGGAGACTTGATCAAGCTAGGGTTCAAGCTTGAGAGGTGAAAATCCTAAACTAGTTTGCTTACTTGAGGTTTAATTGTGTTAGAATTTCAATTCTAAATATTAGTTTACTAGTAAATGTTTGATTAGGAAAAATCAAGAGAAGGTTTTGATTTTAGAAATTAGGGCTTGTAGCATAATGGTGGGATTATGTTAGGGATGGTTATCTAGGTGATTGGAGTGGTTAATTGTGTATTGGTATGCTCGCTAAAACGACAAATTTCAACGTTTGTATCGATTTGGTTTGAAAATCGCTTACTAGATTTTTACGAAAAATAGTATGCGTTCAAATTGCGCTAGGTTAGCGATATTATTAGCTTCGTATAGGATTTTTAGAGTGTGCGAACGTGGGGTTTCGTCTAGTCGGGTTGTAGTTTTGTCGATTTCCCCGAAATGACGATTTTAGCTAAAAATTAGCGATTTTCGTGCGTTTTTCCGCACACCGAGTGCATGCTATGTTTAATTTGTGAGCGTCGATATTTGTATAATGTGACTTGCATCGTTTAGGGTTATGTAATCTTATACTTGGTGTTGTGCAAATTTAGGATCGGTCGGGGAAACGTCGGATACGGCACGAAAAGGCAAAGCGGTGGCCGGATCAGATTAGCGGGGATTTCTGGTGAGTAGATATATTCATCTACGGGGGGAATCGTCTGGATGGCGCGAGGCGCCCCCCCTCTAGTTAGGATTACCCTACTTTATGCATTAATTATATTGTTAGCTAGCTTATCCATTTATATACATGGCATACCCTCATAGCTAACCCTATACTAGATTGCATGGACATTCATATGACGTTCATATATACATACGCGATATCATTTCGTAGGACACGAACACATTACCATTGGCATCGATTGCACGCGCACTATTCATGTGACACACACGCCTTTGGTAATTGCCATGCCACGTACACTAGAAAACCTGTTTAACTTAATATCGCTATTTGCATTCAAACATGATATATACCTCGCATTGCATGCATATACCTCGCATTAACATCATATTTATATAGATTGCTACTAAAACTCACATCATATACATTGATATCATAGACATTTATTATATATAACATATGGACACTATGATTTTCTTGATGATTTCAGTTTTTCTGTGATTTCTGGATTTTTGGGGAAAACCGCAAGAATTTAACAAAACCTTAGATTTATCATTTTCAAAACAAAGTTGCGGTTTTCTCGTGATGTCTGTGTCGTCCACCATGAGTTTTCATGTTTTCTGTTGGATTTCGAGACCCGATTCGAGGAGTGGATGAACCGTCTCGGGTACATGGTGGGCCCGGTATGGTACCCCGGGGCAAGAAGATCGAGTTGTAGACGATGAGCCTGGCAGGGGAAGACTACCTACCGGTGATGTCTGGCGCGGCGGATATCCGGAGGATACCGACCGTTGTCGTGAGATTTATGATATGGGCCGATCCGGACTGACGGAGCCCGATATTGAGACAGATATGATTCCTATTTGGTGTCGATGCTTGACACGGGTTTCCAGATGATTTCTTGATGATATTTAGCTATTATACAGACATTCATTTTCTAAAAGTTAAGAATGCAGTAACTTTAACATTCTAAACACTTAAAGAGTTAGAAAAGATATTGCATACCTGTGCATGCATACTAGAGTTATTATATCACATATGGACATACATGTTGTGGTGCATTGCGTGCATTCTTACGATTGCCTTATTAGATGTTATATTTACTCACGAGCTGGCAACTCACCCCCGTTGTGCCACAGTGTCTTGCAGGTCGGACCCGTCAGTCTCGTAGCGGCGGGCTATCTTGTCATCAGTTCTTTTGCTCAGACTCGCGACATCGCCCGTAGGTGGGTTGCGAGTATACTTTATTCCTTTTTGCTTTATCATTGTATCTAGTATTCTCCATCTACCACTTGTATTGTATATGCGACCTAGTGATGAGAATGAGAGATATGTATATTTGTGGTTTCTTTTGGGTCGAGCTCACTTGAGCCGGCGTTGCGTTTTCTGATATTTTGGGTTTCTTCTGCTCTTTTCTTAGTATTGCTTATATATATTGCATGTGGTTGTGATCCGCCTTGGGCGAAGAGCTAGCTCCCGCTTGGGGATGCCATTTTTATGATTTCATATGTATTATCTTGTTGTACCCATTTTTGGGGATAGAAAATGCAGGGGAGACTCTGCCGAAATTTTCAGAAATTTTTGATGTTTTAAAAAGGGATTCTTTGCAACTCAATTGATTTAAAAAAAAAAACGTTTTCATTTAAGGTTTTCCTTCACTCTCTTTTGATTTTGGTTTAGATTTTCTGGGTTTTGGCTGACTTAGGTTACGGTACGCCTTTAGACGTCTCGTAATCTAAGTGCCAGTCACGTTCCGTACTTTCGGGTCGTGATAAAGTTGGTATCAGAGCGTAGGTTTTACCTTTCTGAGTGTAGGACGACCTTGGTAGATGGAGTAGGTGACTTAAGCAGAGTGGCGTAGCGTGGGTATGATCCGCGGCATACTTACGATACGGTACTCCGCCTAAGTAACCTTAGGACATAATTGCTTGTATTTCCTTTCTTGATTCCTTGCATTCCTTGATTCAATTGCAATGTCCTTATCAGTTCTATTTCTTATTCCAGCTTCGATGCCGCCAAAGACTACGAGAGCTCAGCGGGCTGCCGCTAGGGATGAGATTCGGGCGGGCCCGTCTGAGGCGAGGATCGAGCGGGAGGATACTCCTACCCCTCAGGGTCCTACTGATCCGCCTTATCCAGACCGTATTGCCAGATTAGAGGCCGGCATGCAAGAGTTGCGGCAGATGATGGGATCTTTAGTTGAGTCCAGCCGGGCACAGAGATCCGAGGACGTTCCTTCCACCGCACAGACCACGATCGTACCTGCTGCACAGATGGTCACTCCTGCTGCTACTACGGAGACTATCCCTGTTTCACTACAGGAGTTCATGAGATTGAGACCTCCAGCTTTTACCGGTACAGATGCGACAGAGGACCCACAGGCATTTCTCGATAGGATGGCACGGATTGGTCGTTCGTTGAGGTGTTCTGAGGATAGATTGGTGGAGTTTGCGAGTTTTCGTCTGGAGGGTCTTGCCCAGACATGGTACGACTCAGTAGAGAGAGGCCGAGCTGCAGGTCTGCCTTCTATGACCTGGGATGAGTTTACAGCTGCATTTATTGCCCGTTTTCTTCCGGAGAGTGTTCGAGATGCTCGAGCCCGTAGTTTTGAGTCTTTGCGCAAGACTCCGGGGATGACAGTGTCGGAGTATGATATACAGTTTACCCAGTTGTCTCGATATGCTCCGCACCTAGTCGACACAGAAGAGAAGAGGATAAAGAGGTTTGTACGAGGGCTTGATACACAGCTATTCCTTGCCATCGGCACCCAGCACTTTGATACATACGCAGCCGCGATGGACGCAGCCTTACTTTTGGAGGAGCATATTTCTGAGACTCCGGTCGCTTCTGGGCCGAAGAGGATCCGTACTGATACGCCAGCTCAGCGGCAGATGGGCAGACATCGTGATAGATTATTTCCGGGAGATGGCGGAGGCAGAGGATTGAGACGAGGTCAGTTATTTGGTTCATATCCACAGACCCAGCAGTCGTCTCCAGGATGTTTTCGGTGTGGGAGTCAGTATCACCGTGTCAGAGACTGTACCATGGGACGTCCGGGCGCGGCGACAGTCCCGCATGTGACTTTACCACCTTCACCACCTTCGCAGAGAGCTTTACTTCCTCCTTCTGATGATGCTTCACGCCAGCCAGATGCTTCTAGAGGCCGTGGGCGTGGCGGTCCGGTTCAGAGAGGACGAGGCGACAGAGGCAGAGGCCGAGGTAGAGGCAGAGGACAGCCAGCTATTAGTGGTGGACAGGCCCGAGTGTTCGCGTTGACTCCTCAGGATGCACAGGCATCCAATGCCGTCGTGACAGGTACTCTGCCAGTATGTTCTTTTAATGCACGGGTATTATTTGATCCAGGCTCCACACATTCCTATGTTTCCACGTATTTTGCACCGAGGTTGGGCCGAGAGTCTTGTCCGTTAGATCAGCCGCTTGTCGTTATTACCCCGGTAGGCGAGTCTTTTGTTGCCCGTTTTGTATACCGATCTTGTTCCGTTCGTATCGGGGAGAGAGATTCTTCAGTAGATTTGATTCTCCTCGATATGCTAGACTTTGACGTTCTTCTTGGTATGGACTGGCTAGCCACCTGTTATGCATCCGTGGACTGCCGTGAAAAAGCAGTCAGATTCAGTTTTCCTGGTGAGCCGGTTCTTATTATTCAGGGAGATCGTAGCGCTACCCTTCCCAGCTTGATTTCTTCTCTTCGCGCTGGTCAGCTCTTAAGGAAAGGGTGTCAGGGATTCTTAGCCTATGTTTGTGATACTAGCTCCACAGAGGTTCCGTTGAACCAGGTCCCTGTTGTGAGAGAGTTTCCTGATGTATTCCCTGACGAGCTGCCTGGTCTGCCACCAGAGCGCGAGATTGAGTTCTGTATTGACTTGATCCCCGGCACGGGGCCTATTTCTATACCTCCTTATCGGATGGCCCCGGCGGAGCTGAGAGAGCTAAAGGATCAGTTACAGGACTTGCTGGACAAAGGGCTTATCCGACCGAGTGTGTCACCTTGGGGCGCTCCCGTCTTGTTTGTTAAGAAGAAGGACGGAAGTATGCGCTTATGCATTGATTATCGTCAGTTGAACCGAGTTACTGTGCGGAACAGGTATCCCCTACCCCGCATTGATGACTTATTTGATCAGCTCCAGGGTGCAGGGTTTTTCTCGAAGGTTGATTTACGATCAGGTTATCACCAGTTGCGGGTTCGGAAGGAGGATATTCCGAAGACTGCCTTCCGTACTCGTTATGGTCATTACGAGTTCTTGGTGATGTCGTTCGGGCTCACCAATGCCCCGGCAGCTTTTATGGATTTGATGAACCGCGTATTCAGGCCGTATCTCGATCAGTTCATTATTGTGTTCATTGACGACATCTTGGTTTATTCTCGGAGCCGGGAGGAGCATGAGCAGCACTTACGTATCACATTGCAGACTTTGAGGGAGCATCAGCTGTTCGCCAAATTCTCCAAGTGCGCATTCTGGCTAGACAGTGTCGACTTCTTGGGTCATGTGGTGACGAGAGATGGTATTTGCGTGGACCCGAAGAAGATCGAGGCAGTTCAGCGTTGGCCTAGACCGGTATCAGTCACAGAGGTTCGCAGCTTTCTAGGTCTGGCCGGCTATTATCGACGTTTCGTCCAGGATTTCTCCCGCATTGCTGCACCGTTGACCGGGTTGACCCGGAAGGGGGTTCCTTTTGATTGGACACAGGCATGTGAGGATAGCTTTCAGCAGTTGAAGACTCGTCTGACTACTGCTCCAGTGTTAGCATTGCCTTCAGGATCAGGCGGGTTCGTGGTATATTGTGATGCTTCTAGAGTGGGGCTGGGCTGTGTATTGATGCAGCACGACAGAGTCATCGCGTATGCTTCTCGGCAGCTGAGGAAACACGAGCAGAACTACCCCACCCATGATTTAGAGATGGCTGCAGTGGTATTTGCACTTAAGATCTGGAGACATTACCTATACGGTGAGTCGTGCCAGATATTCACTGACCACAAGAGTTTGAAGTATATCTTCCAGCAGCGAGACCTGAACCTGAGACAGCGCCGTTGGATGGAGTTGGTGAAGGATTATGACTGCGAGATTTTATACCATCCGGGCAAGGCGAATGTGGTGGCAGATGCTTTGAGTAGGAGGCCCGGAGGTAGCTTATCTTGTTTGAGCGCAGCACAGATGCAGTCGACGGCGGATTGGCAGGTTTTATGTGATAGCAGAGTGCAGTTCGAGTTTACTCCTATAGGAGGACAGCTGGCCCATTTCAGAGCACGCCCACAGTTACTTGACCGTATCCGCGAGGCACAGTCCGGCGATGCCCGTATCTTAGATATCATTGAGCAGATTCGGCAGGGCAGAGTTTCTGAGTTCGTGATTGATGATCAGGGGATACTTCGCTTTGGGACTCGACTGTGCGTGCCAGATTCAGAGGGATTGAGGCGTGATATTCTCGAGGAGGCACATAGATCAGTATACAGTGTTCACCCAGGTTCCACCAAGATGTACCGTGATTTGAGAGAGGTTTACTGGTGGGACGGGATGAAGAAGGATATTACAGACTTTGTATCGAGATGCCTGACTTGTCAGCAAGTCAAGGCTGAGCACCAGAGGCCAGCCGGCGAGTTACAGCCTTTGCCCATCCCTGAGTGGAAGTGGGAGCAGGTCTCTATGGACTTCGTTGTGGGTCTACCCAGGACCAGTCGAGGGTATGACTCTATTTGGGTGATTGTGGATCGACTGACGAAAGCAGCTCACTTTCTGCCAGTAAAGACCACTTTTGGATTTTCTCAGTACGCCCAGGTTTATATTGATGAGATAGTGCGACTGCATGGTGTTCCGACTTGCATCGTGTCCGACCGTGACACCCAGTTTACCAACCGATTGTGGCAGAAACTCCAGGAAGCTTTGGGCACCCGATTGAGTTTTAGCACAGCCTTTCATCCGCAGACTGACGGTCAGTCGGAGCGTACTATTCAGACTCTTGAGGACATGCTCAGAGCTTGTGTTTTGGATTTCGGTGGTAGCTGGGATCGTCATTTGCCTTTGATCGAGTTTTCCTACAATAATAGTTTCCAGGAGACGATACAGATGGCACCTTTCGAGGCTTTATATGGGAGGAGATGTCGATCGCCTGTATGTTGGACAGAGCTCAGGGAGAGCAGTATTTTGGGGCCTCAGATCGTACAGGAGACGACCGAGAAAATACAGCTGATTCGGGACAGGATGAGAGCGGCACAGAGCAGGCAGAAATCTTATGCTGACAGGCGTCGTCGCCGACTCGAGTTCGCTGTTGGCGATCATGTTTTCCTGAAGGTCTCTCCGATGAAGGGTGTGATGAGATTTGGGCGGAAAGGGAAACTGTGTCCTAGATATGTTGGTCCTTTCGAGATCCTAGAGCGTGTTGGTCCAGTCGCTTATCAGTTAGCTCTTCCGCCCAGCTTCCCCGATGTTCACCCCGTATTCCATGTCTCGATGCTCCGCAAGTACCTTCATGATCCTTCCCAGGCGATTCAACACCAGACGATCCAGTTAGAGAGTGACCTTTCTTTCACCGAGCAGCCGGTTGTCATCTTGGATCGGCAGGTGAAGAAATTGTGGTCGAAGGTCATACCGTCTGTCAAAGTCCTTTGGCGTGGCCCGAACAGCGAGGAGGTCACCTGGGAGACCGAGGTCGAGATGAGGAAAAGATATCCCCATCTTTTTGAAGGTACGCGTAGTTAAATTCTAATTCGGGGACCGAATTTCTTTAAGGGGGGAAGATTGTAACCCTTCGAAAATCGTTTAGGCAGTTTTTCGGCAAACGGCTAATTTTTCGGCTTTTTCCGTAAAAAGTCAAAATTGATATTTTTCATTATAGACCTAATTATACAAAATTTAAATAAGATATTACTATAATTTTGTCACTAAAATGTCATTTATAATTTTCTAGTTAAATAAAAAAAAATTCGTAATTAATTATTTTTTTATTATTTTAAGCCTTTTTAAATACATTTAATTAGGGATAAATACAAATTTAATTAGGTAAATTTCTTAATTAGGAGTCTTTATAAGCTAAAATATGGTGTTAATAAAATTGTGTCATGACTTTCACATTTTTAGTTTTTGGGTTGGAAATTTAATGAGAAAATGAGGTAAAATAAGGGTTTTTTTTGTAAAATGTTGAAAAGAAATGCATTAAATGATAACATGGGGGTGTTTTGGACCTAGAATCTTCTCCAAATTTCCCAAACTCTCTCCTCCACCTGCTGGCCGACCCCTTCACCTGCAGTTTTCCCCACTTCCTCACTCCATTTGGCTTCATTTCTTGCAAAAAAATTCAAGAAAAATCCACAATTTCCACCTCCATTCAAAGCTTAACCCTAATCCCTTCTCTCTTCAACCCAAATTCGTTCAAAAACATGATGAAAGGAGGCTTCTTGGAGACTTGATCAAGCTAGGGTTCAAGCTTGAGAGGTGAAAATTCTAAACTAGTTTGCTTACTTGAGGTTTAATTGTGTTAGAATTTCAATTCTAAATATTAGTTTACTAGTAAATGTTTGATTAGGAAAAATCAAGAGAAGGTTTTGATTTTAGAAATTAGGGCTTGTAGCATAATGGTGGGATTATGTTAGGGATGGTTATCTAGGTGATTGGAGTGGTTAATTGTGTATTGGTATGCTCGCTAAAACGACAAATTTCAACGTTTGTATCGATTTGGTTTGAAAATCGCTTACTAGATTTTTACGAAAAATAGTATGCGTTCAAATTGCGCTAGGTTAGCGATATTATTAGCTTCGTATAGGATTTTTAGAGTGCGCGAACGTGGGGTTTCGTCTAGTCGGGTTGTAGTTTTGTCGATTTCCCCGAAATGACGATTTTAGCTAAAAATTAGCGATTTTCGTGCGTTTTTCCGCGCACCGAGTGCATGCTATGTTTAATTTGTGAGCGTCGATATTTGTATAATGTGACTTGCATCGTTTAAGGTTATGTAATCTTATACTTGGTGTTGTGCAAATTTAGGATCGGTCGGGGAAACGTCGGATACGGCGCGAAAAGGCAAAGCGGTGGCCGGATCAGATTAGCGGGGATTTCTGGTGAGTAGATATATTCATCTACGGGGGGAATCGTCTGGATGGCGCGAGGCCCCCCCCCCTCTAGTTAGGATTACCCTACTTTATGCATTAATTATATTGTTAGCTAGCTTATCCATTTATATACATGGCATACCCTCATAGCTAACCCTATACTAGATTGCATGGACATTCATATGACGTTCATATATACATACGCGATATCATTTCGTAGGACACGAACACATTACCATTGGCATCGATTGCACGCGCACTATTCATGTGACACACACGCCTTTGGTAATTGCCATGCCACGTACACTAGAAAACCTGTTTAACTTAATATCGCTATTTGCATTCAAACATGATATATACCTCGCATTGCATGCATATACCTCGCATTAACATCATATTTATATAGATTGCTACTAAAACTCACATCATATACATTGATATCATAGACATTTATTATATATAACATGTGGACACTATGATTTTCTTGATGATTTCAGTTTTTCTGTGATTTCTGGATTTTTGGGGAAAACCGCAAGAATTTAACAAAACCTTAGATTTATCATTTTCAAAACAAAGTTGCGGTTTTCTCGTGATGTCTGTGTCGTCCACCATGAGTTTTCATGTTTTCTGTTGGATTTCGAGACCCGATTCGAGGAGTGGATGAACCGTCTCGGGTACATGGTGGGCCCGGTATGGTACCCCGGGGCAAGAAGATCGAGTTGTAGACGATGAGCCTGGCAGGGGAAGACTACCTACCGGTGATGTCTGGCGCGGCGGATATCCGGAGGATACCGACCGTTGTCGTGAGATTTATGATATGGGCCGATCCGGACTGACGGAGCCCGATATTGAGACAGATATGATTCCTATTTGGTGTCGATGCTTGACACGGGTTTCCAGATGATTTCTTGATGATATTTAGCTATTATACAGACATTCATTTTCTAAAAGTTAAGAATGCAGTAACTTTAACATTCTAAACACTTAAAGAGTTAGAAAAGATATTGCATACCTGTGCATGCATACTAGAGTTATTATATCACATATGGACATACATGTTGTGGTGCATTGCGTGCATTCTTACGATTGCCTTATTAGATGTTATATTTACTCACGAGCTGGCAACTCACCCCCGTTGTGCCACAGTGTCTTGCAGGTCGGACCCGTCAGTCTCGTAGCGGCGGGCTATCTTGTCATCAGTTCTTTTGCTCAGACTCGCGACATCGCCCGTAGGTGGGTTGCGAGTATACTTTATTCCTTTTTGCTTTATCATTGTATCTAGTATTCTCCATCTACCACTTGTATTGTATATGTGACCTAGTGATGAGAATGAGAGATATGTATATTTGTGGTTTCTTTTGGGTCGAGCTCACTTGAGCCGGCGTTGCGTTTTCTGATATTTTGGGTTTCTTCTGCTCTTTTCTTAGTATTGCTTATATATATTGCATGTGGTTGTGATCCGCCTTGGGCGAAGAGCTAGCTCCCGCTTGGGGATGCCATTTTTATGATTTCATATGTATTATCTTGTTGTACCCATTTTTGGGGATAGAAAATGCAGGGGAGACTCTGCCGAAATTTTCAGAAATTTTTGATGTTTTAAAAAGGGATTCTTTGCAACTCAATTGATTTAAAAAAAAAACGTTTTCATTTAAGGTTTTCCTTCACTCTCTTTTGATTTTGGTTTAGATTTTCTGGGTTTTGGCTGACTTAGGTTACGGTACGCCTTTAGACATCTCGTAATCTAAGTGCCAGTCACGTTCCGTACTTTCGGGTCGTGACAACATGCCTAACCAAATGAATTCCTTAGACATCGCATACCTAACAATTATAAACCCCGCATTTTAGTCTCGATTTCAAAAACACTTTTCAATATCTAGTCGGGCAATTCAATAAGATTCCCGACATCCTGATCGAATGCTCGTCGGAAACTTCAGTAGACCGCCGCACCCCCGATGCCGTCGACAAAGTGCACTAAGGCGGAACACCACTGCCGCGAGCATCCGAACGGATGCTTTTGGCGACGGGGTTCTTCTACAGTCACTTGGTCGGGGCTATGGGGCATGGCTATCTATTAAGTTTACCCGGCGAGTATCCGCATACGCTACGTGATTGTGACGGACTTTTGATCGCATAAAAATCCCATGGCAACCGATCAACTGAGACTAAAGTGCTAGATTTATAACATTCAAATTAGTTATCTTATAACTACATGTGGATTCCAAATATTGTATCACATTACAGAAAAAGGTAGACGACGTTAAACGTTCCGATCGAATCAACAAACACCCAAAATCTCCCTATTTTCTCAACACTTGAACTTAGTTTAAAAGCATCCATCACATGCCACAGTACCAATGGACCAGCCGTAGAAGGGTCAAACCAACGCCTCACATGTGACAACGCCGAACTGCCACAAACCCAAGGGTTTAGAGGCGGTTCTGACGGTCACATAATCGAGTTAAGGTTTTGTTCTTCTAGAGGGTCCACCGCGTTACTTGCACGAATTTGAATGTTTTTTAACTAAGGAAAAATCCAACACTTGAAAATTTTCCAGCAGGGGAAAAATTGAGTTATTGATATCCGTTCGAACTTTTTAACACTGTCTAAACAAACCGAAACAAAGCTAGAATTGCGAATACGAAACACTCCGAATTACCTTTATAGTAAATAAACATCTCATGCAAATTTAGCAAAAATAAACAACACCTGAAGTACCAAACCCCAGAGACCAGAACATGACTAAAAACTGGAGCTCAAAACCCACATAGGGGCCGGCCATCTCGGAAATCCAAGCCATGTGCTCGACCAAACTCCAAGCACATGGGTCCAAGTTTGGGCTATGTTCTCTATGTATCACATACATGATTCTGCACTTGTTTGGAAAATTTTTAGAGCTCATTTTAAAATCGATAGAAACTAGGGTTTTGCGTTTGGTGTTTCGGAGTTGTTTCGGTTTCGTAATCCTACACTTATCCGTCTAATTCTCTAGCTAGGCCCTGATACCACTGTTGGGTTACCTACAACAGCAGCAAGGTTTCGGGTGCATCTCTCATGCCAATTTCAAAAATTTGCCATTATAAATAACCCTAAACCTAGATCAGTAACAAGAGAATCAAACAAAACTAGCATGTTAACACTTTAACATCTAAGAGTTAGGGATTACAACCTTTGTAGTCCTTCATTCCCTTCATAAGCTCCGAGTTGAGGTCCCTTCGCTGTGATCATCAAGTACCCGGACTCTAGAGAGGCTCCATGAGGAGAATGATGCAACCTTGCTTCCAATTTTCAAAGACTAAGATAATCTACCTTGAAGAAACACTAACCCAAGCTCTCACTTCACTAATCAAGTATTAGTGAAGCAAACACCCTAATCTATGTGGCTAGAATAGATGAGGATGATGAAGTAGGAATTTTGCTCTCTTTTATTTTCAATTTCTCACAAAACATCATCACAAACCCAAAAGCTAGTGAAGCTTTTCCAAGAGAGGAAGAAGAAGAAAAAAGCTTTTATGATGAATAATGAATTATTGTTGAGGTTTGAAATGCAACCTAGTGTTAAGCATGACATGCTTAACCCTTGTAGAAACTTTACCTTGGGTTAAGGTTTGGGTTGGGTTAACAAATATCTCTCCAAAATATCAAAGAAAGTGGACAAAGTCAAACCTTCATGAAACTTCCTCAAAGCTCATCCAAAACCCTAATCCAAAAGCTTAACCCTAATCCAAACCCTAACAAGGTTAAATCTCAAAAACTTTGTTGCATTTTTAACCCTAATATGTTACAATATTATATATCACATATATAATATATAATGTAACAAAATAAAATAATACAATTAACATATATCGCATATACATCAATGTATTATCCAAGTGAGAAAAAGAATCAATAAAGTGAGCTTATATTAGTTAATGCAATGTAATATATCATATATATAATTATACATTAAATTATCAAATCAAGACTTGATCTGATAATCCGGCTATTTCACAAATAACCGACTAATATAAAATGTATCAGTTTATCGAATCAACACTTGATCCGATGACCCGGCTATATCACATACACCCGGTCGATATCACATATCGCGAGAATCTAATACAGTATCACATACACGTATAATTCTCGGTCCCGCACATATCACATATGTGCTCCTACTCCGTTTTGCCTAAGCCAGGAAACCTCTGTGTAGGACTCTAAAGAATCGTCAATACGCCGGAAGTAGGTGATGATCATATCAAACACCCATAAGCTGCAAGCGGTCAGCTAAACGTAACAGCCACCCAGGTATTGAGCGATCAGAAGATCAACAAGCAAGCCTGTACATTCTCCTGTGAATCCAATTAGTAAAACTCCCATACAGTCCGGTCTATTCGTCTGATATATCGCATATCTAGTCTAGGGGTGGTAAATGTCAGACCCCAGAAACCGATAAGTTGTGTCGATATGAGGTCCATAACAGTTCGAGAAACTACTGATAACACTTACCAGTAAATCTCAGTAACCCTGGCCAGGGATTTCCAGTTATAGCCAATCGAACACAGCGCAACATCAACTCCCAATACCGGGAGAGAAGAAACCCCTCCTATCGCTCATTGCCTCCATATGATTCGGGACTGTACCCAAAAGCCACCATTTTGTACGTTCTCTTAAACGTGGTAAGGTGGAAATCAAAGCACAGTGGGAATCGCACAAGACTCTATGACAATCTCGGGTCTACAGACTAACCTGTACCAGTGTCACCAGAGAACTGCCATCTGACGTGAGGTATAATACCATCTTGGAGTTCTCGACGAGTCCGTCCAGTGTACCCAGTCTCCAGTGAGCACCCGTATACTGTCTCTGATGTCAAACACCAATGGATATGGGATCATCCATCGTCCATCTACATGGGTCGAGAAGCTATATGCTAGTCTACTCTGGTATATCGATGCCCTGTCTCGATACACCTTCGACTAGGAATATTTGAAGGATGTAATTAGCGACTACATTGTCCCCACTAGTATGATCTGCATGATAGTCCTGGTAGTCAAGTACTCATTCTAAGGGCTTTATCAACATGTAAGATAGAGACAATCAGAGTACATGTTAAGATAAAGAGCAACCAGATAGCATACTATCATGTCGAGCAAGAAAGTCCTCCATATATATGTCCAAGCATCCACTACAATATACATCGTATGTACAGTAATGGCCTCTAGGGCATACATATCACTAACAATATGTTGTGCGTGTCATGGTAATTACCAACAGTATGTGTGTGGCATACCATTTAGTGCTCGTGCAACAAGAACCGTCAGTAATGGTGCAGTGTCCAAAAAGTACTAAGTCATGGTACAACGAATAATGGTATGCAGATGATGCTCATGCACAATCAACGTATATACATATAAACATGTGGCTATAACATCGAATCTAGCCATCGACGCTTAACGCCATATGGGCGATTCCCCCGTAGATGTTAAATCTACTCACCGACGATCTCGAGCTAGGTAAATCCAACCACTTGTTTCCCCTCCTTGCAGCTTGCAGCGTCCGAAGTCCCCGCCTGCTATCTTATTATCACACAACACAATAACACGTGGATTTAGCAAACTACCCAATAATAAATAAACACAACGCCAATTAACAAATCGGTTCCCTCAAACTACAAAAGGGTTCGCTTAGCTGCTAAACACGTACAGCGGCATCACCAAAATAAATCCACGACTGCAAGCTACCAGAAATGACTAAACTACGTCGGATTAATTGTATCGCACTTTGCTGAAACACTAAAAGCTAGCTAAGTGGTCCCAGATTTTTCTACTCAAACAATTAGTTAATGTTGCAAGTTCTACGAGACTACAAACAACCCCAGAGACCCCATGACCTAGACACGAACCATCACTCACCAGTCTGGCCGCAAATTGCGGCCAGAAGCAATTAAATTGCGGCCAATTTCAAAAAGAATGGGTTCAGGTTTTTATGGTGGGTTCTAGGCCTCTGAACTAGGTCTCTATGATGGCAACTTCTCAAACAACAACTTAGACCGATAGCAGATTCACCCGAGACACAACACTTTACCAAAATACGATATTTGCACAAAAACTATAACTTTAGTGTTCTAAACAGCAACTAATAAGCAACACAACATCTTAAAAGCCTAGTTAACAGTTAGAGATCACTACCATACCAAACTTGCTCAAAACCCTAGCTTTCCATGCTCCAAGTTATCAAGATGGGGCTTAGCTAGACTTGTGAAGGGTTTTAGTGAGGTTTAGTGAAGATTACGCTTGGGATTGAGATGAAAAGGTTAAGGTTTCAGTTGAAGAAGGGAATGAGAAGGAGAAATAATTGAGAATGAGAGAGTGAGTTGAGAAGGAGGGAGTGTATGAGTGAGGGATGAGGGAAATGAGGGTGTGAGGTTAGGAATGAGCCATGCCCTTTCTCTCTCCTCATTAATACTCCCATGCTTGCCCTATGCCTCATCAACCTTCAATGTCAACTCTCTCTCTCTCTCTCTCTCTCAAGTCAAAAGGATAAACTCTTTTTAAAAAAAATAAAGACAAGTAGGAAGAGTTAACATGGCTTCAAATTGGTTTAGGGTGACATGGCTACTTAAGCATGGTTAACACCTCCATAACCCCCAAGTTAACATGCACAAGTATGTGCAAGCAAAAACAAATAATAATAAAATATTAATTAATTTTTATAAAATATGTGAAAACTATTTTGGTTAACTTTTTACTAAAATACCGCAATATCGTTAATTAACACTAATCGCATTCTAAGGTGTTACAATCTTCCCCCCTTAAAGAAATTCGGTCCCCGAATTTAAAAATCTTATTATGCGTTCCTTCAAAGAGATGAGGGAATTTCTTCCGTATCTCGCTCTCGGCTTCCCATATGACATCTTCTCTATTCGGGCTATGCCAAAGAAGCTTCACAGATGGAAAGACCTTTGACCGAAGTTTCTTCACCTGCCGATCCAATATAACTACCGGCTGCTCGGTGAACGAAAGATTGCGCTCCAGCTGGACAGTCTGGTGCCGAATCATGTAAGAAGGGTCATGAAGGTACTTGTGAAGCATCGATACATGGAATACGGGGTGAACATCCGGAAAACTGGGCGGAAGTGCTAAACGATAGGCAACGATACCAACTCGATCAAGGATCTCAAAAGGACCCACAAATCTGGGACTAAGCTTCCCTTTCTTCCCAAATCTCATCACGCCCTTCATCGGAGAAATTCGTAGGAATACATGATCCCCCACTGCGAACTCAAGCTTGCGATGACGACGGTCGGCATAAGAGTTCTGTCTGCACTGGGCTGCTCTTATCCTATCCTGAATCAACTGGATCTTCTCCGTAGTCTCTTGAGCTAGCTGGGGTCCCAATATCCTGCTCTGCTGAGTACGATCCAACAGACTGGCGATCGACACTTTCTACCATACAAAGCTTCAAAAGGCGCCATCTAAATCGTCTCCTGATAACTGTTATTGTAGGAGAACTCTATCAACGGCAAGTGACGATCCCAACCGCCACCAAAATCAAGCATGCATGCATGAAGCATATCCTCCAGAGTCTGTATAGTCCGCTTTGACTGACCATCGGTCAGCGGATGGAAAGCGGTGCTAAAACTCAATCGGGTACCCAAAGCTTCCTGAAGCTTCTACCAAAGACGGCTGGTAAACTGGATGCCCCTGTCGGATATGATGCATGTGGGAACGCCATGCAAACGCACAATCTCATCAATGTACAACTGAGCATACTGAGCATATCCGAAAGTTGTCTTCACTGGAAGGAAGTTGGCCGCTTTCGTCAACCGGTCAACAATCACCCAAATGGAGTCATACCCTCGACTGGACCTGGGTATACCCACAACGAAATCTATGGAGATTCGTTCCTATTTCCACTCCGGAACGGGTAAAGGCTGCAACTGTCCTGCCGGTCTTTGATGCTCAGCCTTGACTTGCTGACAAGTCAGGCACCTCGAAACGAAATTCGAAACATCACTCTTCATCCCTGCCCACCAGTAGATATCTCTCAAGTCACGATACATCTTGGTGGAACCTGGGTGAACACTATAAGCTGACTGATGTGCCTGCTCTAGGATCTCGCGTCTCAACCCACCGATATCAGGTACACACAAACGAGTCCCAAAACATAGCACACCATGGTCATCAATCATGAACTCCACATCTCTACCCTGCCGAACACGCTCAAAAATCTCAGACAAACGGGCATCGTCGGGCTGTGCCTCACGAATACGATCAAGTAGAAGTAGACGGACGCGAACATGAGTAAGCTGTCCTCTAGTTGAAGTGAACTCAAACTGTACTCTACTGTGGCACATGATCTACCAATCTGCAGAAGGCTGTCTCTGAACTGCGCTCAACTGGGACAAGATACCCCCGGGCCTACGACTCAAAACATCAGCTACCACATTCCCCTTGCCCGGGTGATAAAGGATCTCACAATCATAATCCTTCACGAGCTCCATCCAACAGTGTTGTTTCAAATTCAGATCCCGCTGCTGGAAGATATACTTTAAGCTCTGGTGGTCTGTGAAAATCTGAGACGACTCCCCGTAAAAGTAGTGTCTCCAATTCTTAAGCGCAAAGACCATCGCGGCCATCTCAAGATCATGAGTGGGATAATTCTGCTCGTGCTTCTTCAGCTGCTGGAAGCATAAGCAATAACTCTATCTGTTAGTTGTATGTATGCCCTAGAGGCCAGCATTGTACAGATGATGTGTATTATATTCGATGCTTGGACATATATAGAGATGACTTTCTTGCTCGACATGATAGTATGCTATCTGGTTGCTCTTTATCTTAACATGTACACTAGTCTCTTTATACTGTCTTATAGTTACATGTTGGTAAAGCCCTTAGGATGTGTACTTGACTACCTGGACTATGATGTAGATCATACTAGTGGGGACATGGTAGTCCATAAGTACATCCTTCAAGGTCTCTAGTCGTGGGTGTATCGAGACGGGGCATCGATATACCAGTGTAGACTAGCGTATACGCTTCTCGACCCATGTGATGGGCAATGGATGATCCCATATCCATTGGTGTTTGACATCAGAGATGGTATACGGGTGCTCAGTGGAGACTGGGTACACTGGACGGACTCGCCGAGAACTCCCAGATGGTATTATACCTCACGTCAGATGGCAGTTCTCAGGTGACACTTGTACAGGTTAGTCTGTAGACCCAAGATCGTCATAGAGTCTTGTGTGATTCCCACTGTGCTTTGATGTCCACCTTACCACGTCCAAGAGGGCATGCAAAACGGTGGTCTTTGGGTACAGTCCCGAGTCACATGGAGGCAATGAGCGATAGGAGGGGTTTCGTCTCTCCCGGTATTGGGGGTTGATGTTGCGCTGTGCTCGATTGGCCGTAACAGGGAAGTCCCTGGCCAGGGCTGATCAGAGATTTGCTGGTAAGTGTTACCAGTAGTTTCTCGACCCGTTATAAGCCTCATATCGGCACGACTTATCGATTATTGGGGTCTGACGTATACCACCCCTAGACTTGATATGCGACATATCAGACGAACAGACCGGACTGTACGGTAAGTGTTACTGGTTGGATTCACAGGAGTGTGAGCGGGCTAGCACGTCGATCTTCTGATCGCTCAATACCCGGATGGCCGTTACGTTTAGCAGACCGCTTGCGGCTTGTGGGTGCTTGATATGATCACCATCTGCTACCGGCGTATTGACGAGTGTTTAGAGTCCTACACAGAGGTTTCCTGGCTCAAGCGAAACGAAATAGGAGCGCATATGAGATATGTGCAGGACCGAGAATGATGCGTGTATGTGATACCGCATTTCATTCTCGCGATATATGTTTCGATTGGTTATATTCGATATGACCTAGTTATCGAATCATTGATTCGATAAATCGATACATTGGATTCTAGTCGGTTATGTGCGATATGACCGGATCATTGAATCAAATGTTGATTTAATGATTTAATGTATAATTATATATTTGATATATTGCATTGCATTAACTAGTATTGGTTCACTTTATATGGATTTTCTCACTTGATGTGCAAATTGTATATGTGATATACTTTTGTGCACATGTTTGTATCATGTTTGATGATGCATGCTTATTTGGTTAAGTGTATAGAATTAAACTTAGGTTAAGAAAGTGATTAGGGTTTTTATTTATCCATTCTTTTATTTATTCATTTTTGGAAAAAGAATGGGATAAAAATACAAAATGGTTGCTTTCATTCTTGAACATTGTTGAAGCTTCATGAAGCTTTGACTTTGTGACCATTTTGTCTTCACACTAAACCCTAACCATTCTTCTAACCTTAGTTAATTCTCTACACTTAACTATGGTTCACATTATGATAAGTATTGATTTATTTTTTATTTTATCTCAACACTTATCATATTCTTTCTTCTTCTTCATCTTCATCTTCAAGAAAAAAGCTTGATGACCATCAATGGCAACTTGAGCTAAAGTGAGAGAAATCCAATTCTAAAGTGAACCCACCTCCTATTTCTTCACCCTCTATCTCTTGCCAAGTTGTTTTGGGTGTTTTCTTCACAAGTTTCACAACTTTGTGAAGTCGGAGCTTGAACTTATGATGCCTCGACGTACATCGTCTTTGACACGAAGCCGACGACCTATTCCGCTCGTTTCTCCGATGAAGCCGACGATTGAGTTCGGGATTCAAGATGGACAGCGAGAGGACGCCTACGTGGAGCTAAGGAAGTGGATAACCGGATCTACAAAGGTTGTAGCTCTCTTCCTTTAGTTAAAGTGTTAACTAGATTCGTTTTTCGCCTAGAAATCTAGCCGACGATCCGTATTAGGGTTTCTCGGCAACCATAAAATTTTAAATTGGCATGTTCGATGCCTTGTGAGACCTCTATAGCATGCCTAGGAACCCTACAGTGGTATCAGAGCCAAGCTAGAGCCTTAGGCGAAGTCTAGACGGAGTTTGAAGTCCGAACGAACCCGAAAACCCATTTTCAAATTGCTCTCTGTACAATTTTTAAAACTCTGGTTTTTTCAATATTAAAAATATGCAGAAAAATCAACAGGTGATTTTAAGAGTTTCTGTGAAATTCGTGTTCCTAAATCCATTGAACTGCCGCGGATCCGCGGCACGAGCATGGCTCGTGCGGCGGATCCGCGGCCTTACGGCCACCTTATTTAATATATTTTACACAGTAACTCCTAATTGATAATGCTGGATTTTCTGGGAATTTTTAATTTTTATTCAAGAGTTGAATTTTCAGGGGTTGTTTTGGGGATTCGGTGTTTCAATCGGAGTATCAAATTTTGTCTTTGTGTATTTCCGGATAATTTTTAGAATATGTTAAAAAGTTCGACCGGATATAAATACCCAATTTTTCCCCTGTCGGGAGATTTCCAAGTGTTGGATTTTTCCGGAGTTTAACGACGTTCTAAGTAGTGCAAGTAACGCGATGGACCCTCTAGAAGACAACAAACCATAACTCGATTATGTGACCGTCTTGAACTGCCCTTTGAATCTTCGGGTTTGCGGCAGTACGGCGTGCCACATGTGAGGCGTTGGCTTGACCCTTCTACGGCTGGACCGTTGGTACTGAGGCACGAACTGAATGTTGTTGGACTTATTTCATGTGTTGAGTTGTATCGGGAAAACTTGGGTATTCGACTGTTCGATCGGAAAGTTTAACATTTTTTGTTTATCTGGAATATGATACAATAATTGGAATTCACAAGTAGTTATGAAATAACTGAATGAATGTTATAAATCTAGCAATTTAGTCCCATATGATATTGAAAAGAGTTTTCGATAATGAGACTAAAATGCGGGATTTATATCTGTTAGGCATGCGATGTCTAAAGAGGTTGCGGATTCCAACTGTTGTAGTTTTACACTTTCTTTTCTGTGACCGTAAGTGTAGTATGTCCATATTGCCGGTTTCGTTGCTATACGTCAACGACAATTGGGGTATGCATACTTACTTACGTTGATGACATGTGATGTTATGTGTTGCTGGATATGTTATATTGGATCGTCGTGTTCGAATAGCCGGGGGTTTTTATGTGAGATGAGTGTTTTCCATTTTCATTCATGTAAAAACTTGTATGTAATATTCTTTTATTTGGTGCACTTCCAGGTAGCGGAAGTTGTCACCTTTTGTATATTATTTACTTTTCCGCATTAGGATAGACCCAAGGAGGGGAGCACAAGTAACCGGGTTCTGGGGTCGAGTCCGGGTCTCCTAACCTTAGAATTGGCAGGGTTGCTTGCCGCTCTCGTAGGGGTCTAGGGGTGTGGGATTGGCTATTCATCACGACCGTGGAATCCGTGTTTTATACTGGCTCGTATTGAAAACACGGACGTCCTAGTATATCCAATGTTTCATATGTTTCTTCTGCTGCGATATCTGTGATGTGATCATGTGATGTTCTTTGATGGATATAGTATATAGTATATATGATATATTATATAGACGTTACTTATGTTTTACACCCGCGCTAGCCCTGCCCTGCTCTGTCGTTAGTTACCTAACCTAACGGTGCACGAGGGGACATCGAGGCGAATGCGGATGGCATAAGTGTACGTCATATCTATCTGTGATGTTTAGGTATTTAAATGATGGGACTTCATTAATGTGATTAATGAAAGAAAAGAAACCTCAGATGTTGTAGAATCAAATTTTAAACAAAACAGGTAGCTACAGTTCTTGCTTTGCATAGCGGTATATATGATATACCCTGCACCTTATTCGATGAGGAAAGGACCGAGATCCCTTCACCGGGAGTGACTCCTTTAGCAATAACTGGCAAATGCTACACACTCGGTTTGGCTTTGATTGCTTTTAAGAGTTTTTGCTTTGCACAGTGATATATATGATATATCCCGCACCTCATTCGACGAGGAAAGGGCCGACGTTCCCTTCACCGGGAGTGACCCTTTAGCAAAACTAGAAAAGCCTCAAAATCATTCCATTTTAAAACTTCATTTGATTCTACAACGATATCAAGTTCATTACGCAATAGGTTTTCAGAAAAACCTGACGTAGCCCTCCGTCATTTCAGATAAGTACTAGTTAGTATTCGTGCTACGTTTGTTGACTATGTTAAGGCGTAGTGTGCGGTAGCTAATTAGTGCTTATCTGTATAAGCATATGATGCGATTGGATTAGGGTAGTCGTGCGACTTTGTTGACTATGTTAAGGGTCGTGCGGGTGGGTTTAATTCAATCGGGAAATGACGGGTTGAACTTGACTAGCACTTATGATTTGTTGACTATGTTAAGGTCATATAGCTGCTAGGGGCAAAACATTATCGGGAATTTCAAGTGATGAAATTTGCAATGAGATTGCATACCTTCTATGAGATAGTTGGATCCCGATACCCACTGCGAGTAAGAGTTACTCCTGGGAGAGTTTTACACATTGCAATTAGCCGATCAAGTAGGTGTCTAGAAAGGTGTCAACGGGGTTACGCCTCTGGGAAAACGAGGTTTACATTAATTAGGTTCGTACGAAAGCACGGGGGACCTCCCTAAAAGTACCGACACTGGCCTGGCTGAAAGATTGGCGAACTTGTAGTATGTAATTAATCCCGGCTAGTCTTTCCTTTTAGGGTTTGAAGGAAGATTTGATAAAAAGCAGTGGGAGCCATCCTGATTAGATAAGATAATAACCAATCTGATCTTGCACGAGCTTACGCTAAAGTGTTTTCTTCTCTCTCTCTCCAGATAGCAACCATTTCATGCCTTAATAAAGATAATAATATGGATGTATTGACCGAACCCGCATGTTATACTGTGCTGGGGAACGTTGGTTCCGTTCTTTCTTATAAGAGTTATAGGAATGAACAGGATATAGGGGAATACCAGGATTCCCATGCCACCCGAATGAAGAAAGTACATGTTGATGCATTTTCTTCGGGTGTGTTCGTTACAGAGAACTGTTTCTCCATTTGCTCTACGTCCTGGGTATTGGATACCGGGTCAGGATCCCATATATGTAATCAGTTACATGGGCTTAGGAAAGGTAGAGAACTTGGAGAAGGTGATAAAGACATTAGAGTTGGAAATGGTGCAATTGTTGCAGCTAAGACTGTCGGAGAATATCACCTTGTATTACCAACTGGAAATACATTGGTTCTGAACAAATGCTATTACATGCCGAACCTGATATGCAACATTATATCATTTTCTTTGCTGAGTAAAGAGGGATATAATTTTGTATTACAGGACAATGTTATGAACATTTTCCATAACCAAAAGTTGGTTGGATCAGGCACGTTGTGCAATGGCATTTACGTTCTAAACCAATCAACAGTTCTGAGCATAACAAACACACACAAGAGGAAGAGTTCAGAACTGAACGATTCCTTCTTGTGGCATTGTAGACTGGGTCACATCAATGTGACACGGCTGGCTAAGTTGCATAAGGATGGATATTTGAAACCTTTCGAATTTTCATCTTATGACACTTGCCAGTCATGTCTCAAAGGCAAGATGACCAAAACTCCATTTACGGGACACGGAGAAAGAGTTACCGAACTCTTGGGACTTATACATAGTGATGTATGCGGTCCCATGTCTACACATGCCAGGGATGGTTCTTCATACTTCATTACATTCACTGACGATCTCTCTAGGTTCGGGTATGTGTTCCTGATGAAACACAAATCAGAAGCCTTTGAGAAATTTAGGGAATATAAACAAGAAGTTGAGAACCAAACCGGAAAAAGTATTAAAATCCTACGATCTGATCGAGGAGGGGAATACTTGAGCAATGAATTCCTGGACTTCCTAAAAGAGAATGGGATTCTCTCTCAGCTGACTTCTCCATATACACCACAGCACAACGGTGTATCTGAACAGAGGAACCGCACCCTATTAGATATGGTGCGCTCTATGATGAGCACAGCTGAGTTACCTATTTCCTTCTGGGGATATGCACTGGAGACGGCTGCATACCTATTGAATCAAGTTCCATCTAAATCTGTACCTACCACACCATATGAGATATGGAGTGGGAAGAGACCATATTTTAAACGAGTTAAGATATGGGGTTGTCCGGCCTATGTCAAAAGGCAAAATCCAGACAAACTCGAGGCACGGTCAGTTCTCTGCAAGTTTGTAGGATATCCTAAGAATTCCCAAAGATATTTTTTCTACCATGCTGAAGAACAAAAAGTGTTTGTTTCTCAATATGCCACCTTTTTAGAAAAGGAATTCCTTGAAAAAGAAATTAGTGGCAAAGTGGTAGAGCTGGAAGAAATTCCAGATACACAAACTATAACTGAAGATTTAGTGGAACCAGAAGATTCGATAGTACCCGACGAACCCCAGCCTCTCCGCCAATCTAGTAGGGTTTCTCGTCCACCTGAGAGATACTACGGTTTTCTCATTGATGGTGGAAGCGAGGATTGCATCATGGATGATGATGACCCAACTAGCTTCGAGCAGGCCATCACGAGTAGGGACTCAGTGAAATGGCTGGATGCTATGCGGTCCGAGATGGAATCCATGTACACCAACAAAGTATGGACTTTGGAAGTTGCTCCTGAAGGGGTAAAACCCATTGGGAGCAAGTGGATCTTCAAGAAGAAATTTGGTGTAGATGGGAAAGTGGAGACTTTCAAAGCTAGACTTGTAGCAAAGGGTTTTCGTCAAAGACCAGGTATGGACTATGACGAAACCTTTTCTCCAGTGGCTATGCTTAAATCCATCCGAATCATGCTTGCCATTGCTGCCTTTCATGACTACGAAATCTGGCAAATGGATGTTAAGACCGCCTTTCTAAATGGTGATTTAGAAGAGTGCGTGTACATGACTCAGCCAGTGGGCTTCGTAGACAGTGGGAGCAGCGGGAAGGTGTGCAAGCTGCTTAAATCCATTTATGGATTAAAGCAAGCATCGCGGAGTTGGAACATCTGCTTTGACGTCGTTATCAAAGAGTTTGATTTCGTCAAAAATCCAGATGAACCTTGTATCTACAAGAAGGTGGCAGAGAGTAAGGTTGTCTTCCTCGTATTGTACGTGGACGACATACTCTTGATAGGAAATGATATTCCTATGCTGCAATCGGTCAAGCTCTTCTTATCACAAAGATTCTCGATGAAAGATCTTGGTGATGCCTCCTGCATATTGGGAATCAGGATCTATAGAGATAGATCCAAACGGATACTGGGATTGTCCCAATCCAGGTACATTGATACCATACTAAAGAGGTTTAGTATGGAAGAATCCAAGCATGGGAACTTGCCCACGATCTCTGGAGTCACTCTCTCCAAAGAAATGTCTCCCAAGGCTGATTTGGAGAGAGCGCGCATGCAAGGGATACCCTATGCTTCGGCAGTAGGCTCTATCATGTACGTGATGCTATGTACCAGACCCGATGTAGCATACTCACTAAGTGTAGTGAGCAGGTATCAAGCCGATCCTGGAGAGAATCACTGGACAGCTGTGAAGAGCATTCTCAAGTACTTGCGAAGGACTAAAGAGATGCTCTTGGTGTATGGTTACGGAGAACTCCAAGTGGAGTCCTTTACCGATTCGAGCTTCCAGAGTGATAAGGATGACTCTAAGTCGCAGTCGGGCTTTGTCTTTACCCTTTACGGAGGGGCGGTTAGCTGGAAGAGTTCCAAGCAGGAAACCGTGGCAGACTCGACGATGGAGGCTGAATACATCGCTGCCAACGATGCTGCCAAAGAGGCTGTCTGGATCAAGAAGTTCATTACTGAACTTGGAGTGGTTCCATCCATTGAGCATCCAATACCTTTGTATTGCGATAACAATGGAGCGGTGGCTTTAGCCAAGGAACCCGGTCCCATCAGCGATCCAGGCATATTCTGAGGCGGTATCACCTGATCCGGGAGATAGTTGATCGCCTGGAGATCGAGGTCAGGAGGGTTGACACGAAGAACAACACGGCGGATCCACTCACGAAGGCCATTCCCCAGATACAGTTTGAGAGACTCTTCGGGATGCTCGGTATGCAATACGACAGCAGCTGGCCCTAGTGCAAGTGGGAGATTGTTAGTTGTATGTATGCCCTAGAGGCCAGCATTGTACAGATGATGTATATTATATTCGATGCTTGGACATATATAGAGATGACTTTCTTGCTCGACATGATAGTATGCTATCTGGTTGCTCTTTATCTTAAAATGTACACTAGTCTCTTTATACTGTCTTATAGTTACATGTTGGTAAAGCCCTTAGGATGTGTACTTGACTACCTGGACTATGATGTAGATCATACTAGTGGGGACATGGTAGTCCATAAGTACATCCTTCAAGGTCCCTAGTCGTGGGTGTATCGAGACGGGGCATCGATATACCAGTGTAGACTAGCGTATACGCTTCTCGACCCATGTGATGGGCAATGGATGATCCCATATCCATTGGTGTTTGACATCAGAGATGGTATACGGGTGCTCAGTGGAGACTGGGTACACTGGACGGACTCGCCGAGAACTCCCAGATGGTATTATACCTCACGTCAGATGGCAGTTCTCAGGTGACACTTGTACAGGTTAGTCTGTAGACCCGAGATCATCATAGAGTCTTGTGTGATTCCCACTATGCTTTGATCTCCACCTTACCACGTCCATGAGGGCGTGCAAAACGGTGGTCTTTGGGTACAGTCCCGAGTCACATGGAGGCAACGAGCGATAGGAGGGGTTTCGTCTCTCCCGGTATTGGGGGTTGATGTTGCGCTGTGCTCGATTGGCCGTAACAGGGAAGTCCCTGGCCAGGGCTGATCATAGATTTGCTGGTAAGTGTTACCAGTAGTTTCTCGACCCGTTATGAGCCTCATATCGGCACGACTTATCGATTATTGGGGTCTGACGTATACCACCCCTAGACTTGATATGCGACATATCAGACGAACAGACCGGACTGTATGGTAAGTGTTACTGGTTGGATTCACAGGAGTGTGAGCGGGCTAGCTCGTCGATCTTCTGATCGCTCAATACCCGGATGGCCGTTACGTTTAGCAGACCGCTTGCGGCTTGTGGGTGCTTGATATGATCATCATCTGCTACCGGCGTATTGACGAGTCTTTAGAGTCCTACACAGAGGTTTCCTAGCTCAAGCGAAACGAAATAGGAGCGCATATGAGATATGTGCAGGACCGAGAATGATGCGTGTATGTGATACCGCATTTCATTCTCGCGATATATGTTTCGATTGGTTATATTCGATATGACCTAGTTATCGAATCATTGATTCGATAAATCGATACATTGGATTCTAGTCGGTTATGTGCGACATGACCGGATCATTGAATCAAATGTTGATTTAATGATTTAATGTATAATTATATATTTGATATATTGCATTGCATTACTAGTATTGGTTCACTTTATATGGATTTTCTCACTTGATGTGCAAATTGTATATGTGATATACTTTTGTGCACATGTTTGTATCATGTTTGATGATGCATGCTTATTTGGTTAAGTGTATAGAATTAAACTTAGGTTAAGAAAGTGATTAGGGTTTTTATTTATCCATTCTTTTATTTATTCATTTTTGGAAAAAGAATGGGATAAAAATACAAAATGGTTGCTTTCATTCTTGAACATTGTTGAAGCTTCATGAAGCTTTGACTTTGTGACCATTTTGTCTTCACACTAAACCCTAACCATTCTTCTAACCTTAGTTAATTCTCTACACTTAACTATGGTTCACATTATGATAAGTATTGATTTATTTTTTATTTTATCTCAACACTTATCATATTCTTTCTTCTTCTTCATCTTCATCTTCAAGAAAAAAGCTTGATGACCATCAATGGCAACTTGAGCTAAAGTGAGAGAAATCCAATTCTAAAGTGAACCCACCTCCTATTTCTTCACTCTCTACCTCTTGCCAAGTTGTTTTGGGTGTTTTCTTCTCAAGTTTCACAACTTTGTGAAGTCGGAGCTTGAACTTGTGATGCCTCGACGTAGATCGTCTTTGACACGAAGCCGACGACCTATTCCGCTCGTTTCTCCGATGAAGCCGACGATTGAGTTTGGGATTCAAGATGGACAGCGAGAGGATGCCTACGTGGAGCTAAGGAAGTGGATAACCGGATCTACAAAGGTTGTAGCTCTCTTCCTTTAGTTAAAGTGTTAACTAGATTCGTTTTTCGCCTAGAAATCTAGCCGACGTTCCGTATTAGGGTTTCTCGGCACCCATAAAATTTTAAATTGGCATGTTCGATGCCTTGTGAGACCTCTATAGTGTGCCTAGGAACCCTACACTATCATGCTGCATCAATACACAACCGAGCCCCACTCGAGAAGCATCACCGTAAACGACGTAGCCACCCGATCTAGAAGGCAAAGATAAAACTGGTGCAGTCGTCAATCGAGTCTTCAACTGCTGAAAACTCTGCTCGAATGCCTCAGTCCAAAGAAAAGGAACACCCTTCCTGGTCAGTACGATCAACGGTGCAGCGATACTCTAGAAGTCCTGCACGAAACGGCGGTAATAACCGGCTAAGCCCAAAAAGCTGCAGACCTCTGTCACTGATACAGGTCTGGGCCACAGTTGTACGGCCTCGATCTTCCTCGAGTCCACACGAATACCATCTTCCATAACCACATGACCCAGGAAGTCAACACTATCGATCCAGAAGGCACACTTTGAGAATTTATCAAACAGTTGGTGCTCTCTCAATGTCTGCAAAGCAATCCTCAAGTGCTACTCATGCTCCTCTCGACTCCTAAAATAAACCAAAATGTCGTCAATAAACACAATAATGAACTGGTCGTGGAATGGCCTGAAAATTCGGTTCATCAAATCCATGAACACTGCTGGGGCATTGGTGAGTCCGAAGGACATCACCAAAAACTCATAATGCCCGTAGCGCGTACGAAAAGCAGTTTTCAGAATGTCATTCCGAACCCGGAACTGATAATAACCTGATCTCAAATCAATCTTAGAAAAATGTCCTGCACCGTAGAGCTGATCAAACAAATCGTCAATGCGAGATAATGGATACCTATTCCGCACCGTAACGTGGTTAAATTAACGATAATCAATGCACAACCTCAAACTGCCGTCCTTCTTCTTGACGAACAAAACAGGAGCTCCCCAAGGCAAAACACTCGGATGCACAAGTCCCCTATCAAGAAACTCTTGTAGCCGATCCTTAAGCTCCTTAAGCTCCGCCGGGGCTATCCGGTAAGGCGGTATAGAAATAGGCCCCGTGCCGGGGATCAAATTAATGCAAAATTCAATCTCACGCTGTGGCGGCAATCCAGGTAACTCATCGGGAAATAAGTCGGGAAACTCTCTCACAATACGAACCCGGTCCAACAAATCTACCGTGGCTCCGGTATCACAAACAGATGCTAAGAATCCCCGACATCCTCTCTTCAAGAGCCGACTAGCGCAAAGGGCAGATATCAAATTGTGAGGGGAAGCACCATGGTCCCCCTGCACAACAAGAACCAACTTGCCCGGAAAACAAAACCTGACTGTCTTCTCACGGCAGTCCACAGACGCATAGCAAGTAGCTAACCAGTTCATGTCCAAGAGAACATCGAAGTCCAACATCTCAAGAAGGATCAAGTCGACGGACGAATCTCTATCTCCAATATGAACGGTACACGACCGAAACACATGTCGCGCAACAAAAGACTCACCAACAGGAGCAGTCATGACAAGCGGCTGATCTAGCAAACACAACTCTCGTCCCAATCTCGGCACGAGGTGTATAGAAACAAACGGGTGCGTGGATCCCGGATCAAACAAAACGTGTGCATCAAAAGAACATACCGAAAGAGTACCTGAAACTACTGCATTGGACGCCTGCTGTAACACCTTAGAATGCGATTAGTGTTAATTAAGCAATAATGCAGGTTTTTAGTAAAAAGTTAACTAAAATAGTTTTCACATATTTTATAAAAATTTGTTAATATTTTATTATTATTTGTTTTGGCTTGCACACACATGTGCATGTTAACTTGGGGATTATGGAAGTGTTAACCATGCTTAAGTAGCCATGGCACCTTAACCCTCATGCCATTATGTTATATCTATTTATTTAATTATTTAGTTTTTAAAACAAAGGGTTTGAATTAGGGTTGACTTGAGAGAGAGAGGGAGAGGGAGAGTTGACAATAGAAATGATGAGGCATGGGGCAAGCATGGGGAGCATTTAATGAGGAGAGAGAACGAGGCATGGCTCATCCTAACCTCACACCCCCATTTTTCTTCACCACTCTCACACTCTCATTCTCCTCATCACTCACACTCTCTCATTTGTGTTTTTCTTCTCATCTCCTCTCCCCTCAACTGAAACCTATTCTTATTCATCACAAAACCCAAGCCAATCCTCACTAAACCTCACTAAAACCCTTCACAAGCCTAGCTAAGCCCCATTTGATGACTTGGAGCATGGAAAGCTAGGGTTTTTTAGAAAGTGTGGTAAGGTAGTGATCTTTAACTGTTAATTATGCCCTTAAGATATTGTGTTGCTTGTTAGTTGCTGTTTAGAACGCTAAACTTATAGTTTTTGTGTAATATCGTATTTTTAGTGAGATATTGGAGTCTCTGTGATCTGCTATCACCACGATAGTTTATTGTAAAATCTAGCAATGTGTTAGTGTTGTGTTAGAAGCCCTGAGTGTTCACCTGAAACCCGAACCCAACCCAACCTAGTAAAACTGGCAAGATGAGGCGAAATTCCGGCGTCGCCGGATTTGTAGGGGCCTGGGGAGTTGGGGTTTTGAGGGTAGATGTCTGTTTGTTATACTGGGTGTTTGGTACTGCTTGAATTTTATTTATTGATGGTAAGTAAAATCTGGGAACACTTTGCTAGTTTCTAGTGTTTCGACAACGTGCGTTACGGTATCCGACACGGTTCGCATTCTTGGTGTAGCTTGCTGCACTTAGGTTTGATTTAGAATGTCGCTACACACGTTAGCCACTAAGCGAGCACTTGAGAGTTTGTTGGAGTCGGTGTGTCAATCAAAACGTAGTTTGTGTGTATTATTGAAAGGTTTCTAAGTTGCACTTGTTATGTTTTGTGTGATATTAGGATCGATTGCGGGGACTTCAAACGCTACAAAGAAGGGAAAGCGGGTAGTTAGATTTACCTAGCTCGAGATCATCGGTGAGTAGATTTAACATCTACGGGAGAATCGCCTGTATGGCGTTAAGCGTCGAGGGCTAGATATGATGTTATAGCCACATGTTATATGCATATGAGTTGATTGTGCATGAGCATCATTGCATACCATTACTTGTTGTACCTTAACTTAGTACCTATTGGACACTACACCATTACTGACGGTTCATGTTGCACGAGCACTAAATTGTATGCCACACACACACTGTTGGTAATTGCCATGACACGCACAACTTATACATATATGTGGTTCTGCATTCGTTATTGATATTGAGGCAGTTGTTCTTGTATCACCTTACTAAGGGAATATGTATTGTTCCGCCTTCACTATTATCAATAGTTAGATGTTGATTCTTGTTCTATTGCACATGTGAAATGCCTCATGCATACATACCTACATGCATACACACATACCTTGCTATAGCTACATATACACCTTTATATGATGTTGCATTTGATTTTGGAGAATGTGGGAACCGCATGATATTATTAAAAACTTGATTCATTTAAAAGAGCGGTTTTCCCTTGATATGCTCATATTACTATTCTATGTTGCATACATCATATTTCATGGATTTACGCATTGAGATACAGATTTCATATGATTTATGGATTTGAGAACCACGGTTATATTCCAAAGAAGTATGCATTGTTTTGAAAACCCAGTTTCTCTTGATATGATATATCGATGCGTCCACCATGAGTTTTCTCGGTTCTGAGATTTGTTTTAGAAACCCGATTTGAGGAGATAGATGATCCGTTTGCGGGTTCATGGTGGATCCGGTATGGTACCCCGGGGCAAGAAAGGTATATTGTGCAGTAGACGATGAGCCTGGCAAAGGGACTACTACCTACCGGTGATAATTTGGACCCGGTGGTTATCCGGAGGATACTAACCGGAGTCGTGAGATGGATATGGGCCGATCCAGACTGACGGAGCCCATGGGCCGATCCGGACTGACGGAGCCCGAGTTATGTGGATTTACATATCGATATTGGACACGGGTTTTCATGATGTTTCGAGTGTCGATGTTGGGCACTCAGGTTCTATGAGATTTACGGATATGAGGGCCGTGTAAGTTATATGTATGCCCTAGAGGCCATTACTGTACATGTGATGTATATTGTAGTGGATGCTTGGACATACATAGGGAGGACTTTCTTGCTCGACATGATAGTATGCTATCTGGTTGCACTTTGTCTTAACATGTTGACTTGTATAAGTGATGTTGTCTTGCTCTCACATGTTGATAAAGCCCTTAAGATGTGTACTTGACTACCAGGACTATGATGGAGATCATACTAGTGGGGCAAAGCGTAGTCAACAAGTACACCCAATAATTGTTCCTAGTCGTGGGAGTATCGAGACAAGGCATCGATACTCCAGAGTAAACTAGCGTATTCGCTTCTTGACCCATATGATGGGCGATGGATGATCCCATATCCATTGGTGTTTAACATCAGAGAAGGTATACGGGTGCTCAATGGAGACTGGGTACACTGAACGGACTTGCCGAGAACACCTAGATGGTATTATACCTATCATCAGATAGCGGTTCTCTGGTGACACTGGTACAGGTTAGTCTGTCGACCCGAGACGTCATAGAGTCTTATGTGATTCCCACTGTGCTTTGATTTCCACCATACCATGGTCAATAGATCGTGCAGAAAGGTGGTTTCAGGGTACAGTCCCGAGTCACATGGAGGCAATGAGCGATAGGAGGGGATTCGTCTCTCCCGGTATTTGGAGTTGATGTTGCGCTATGCTCGATTGGCCATAACAGAAAATCCCTGGACAGTGTTACTGAGATTTACTGGTAAGTGTTATTAGCAGTTTCTCGAACCGTTATGGACCTTGCATCGGCATGACTTATCAGGCTATCGGGGTTTGACGTTATACTACCCCCAGGCAATAATATGCGACATATCTGACGAAGAGACCGGACTGTAAGGTAGTGTTACTGATTGGATTCGTAGGAGTATGAGCAAGCATGCTTGTTGATCTTCCGATCGCTCAATACCCGGGTGGTCGTTACGTTTAGCAGACCGCTTGCGGCTTGTAGGTGTTTGATATGATCATCACCGACTGCCGGCATATTGACGAGTCTTCAGAGTCCTACACAGAGGTTTCCCGGTTCATGCGAAACGAAGTAGGAGAACATATGTGATATGTGCGGGACCGAGATTAATGCGAGTATATGATACCGCATTCTACTCTCGCGATATGTGATATCGGTCAGTTATATGTGATATAGCCTGGTTATCGGATCAAGTGTTGATTCAATAAATTGTTACATTTGATATTAGCCGGTTGTATGTGATATAGCCGGATTATTAAATCAAGTATTGATTTGATAATTTAATCTATAATTATATATGTAATATATTAATTTACATTAACTAATATTAGCTCACTTAGACATTTCTTTTTCTCAGTTATGTGCATATAGTATATATGTGATATATATTAATGTACATTATTTTGTGTCATGCTAGATGACACATGCTACATGGGAGTATGAGACTTACACCATGGTTATGATAATCCTAAGGCTTTTATTTATCTTGGAAATTCACAAATTAGTGGTAACTAGTCACATGGTTGAAGCTTGTAGAAGCTTCTGGAACCATTGATCAAGTCCACTCATTTTGGTTTACATGAAGATATTTATTAACCCAACCATTATTGTTAACCCGTGGTTTATTCTATACATGAGTTAGTGTAGGACACTAACTCACCCATGGTTGCTATTCTCACCTAATGAGTTCATTCTCTCATTCTTCACTAGAGCTTCTTCTTCTTCAATGAGAAAGCTCACTAGCTTTTCTAAGTGAGAAAATATTGTGAGAAAAACAAATCTAAAGTGAGCCCATTTCTTACTTCATCATCCTCTACTATTAGCTATTTAGTTTAGGGTGTTTATTTCACTAAACCCTAATTTAGTGAAGAGGTAGCATGAGCTTGAGTCTCCTCGATGTAGATCATCTTCGGCCTCGAAGACTTCGAGCAAGCTTGTTCATTTCTTCATGAGAACCCTTACTAGAGTTTGGGAGTTCACTACTTGGAGCAAAGGGACTACTACACTGAGCTTTAGAAGTGAAGGACCGGTCTACAAAGGTTGTATTCCTCATTCACTTTAGATGTAAAGTTGTTTGCATTGCTTATTGTTTAAATCTCTAGTTAAGATTCTAGGGTTAGAGTTATTTAGAATGGTAAATTTTTAAAAACGGCAAGGACGATGCCTCCCAAAACCTTGCTGTCGCGCTAAGTAACCCTATAGGCCGATCAAAGTGATGGCGCCTGAGGTATTGGGATTTAGGGTGTCGTTGATGGACACCGGGATTTTCCACGATGATGATTCATTAATGATGTTATGTTTTATCCCACACTCAGGATTTATTACATATGCATTGTTTCATGTAGTTGTAGTATCCTGATGGTGTACCTTGATCATGATTGTTGCATATCCATATTGCCATACTTATACTATCAGATTGCATGTGATAGATTATCATTGTTCGTGCATGCTTACGATTATCTGTATGATGTTACTTACTATTCACGAGTTGGTAACTCACCCCTGTTGTGCCACAGTGTTTTGCTGGCTTGGCCCTCAAAGTAGTCGCAGTAGGGCTCCTTATTGTATCTATTTCAGTGGATACCGCTACGGTTAGTTGTGAGGCATTTTTGCTGTAGGTGGGTTTGCGGTTATCCGCTTATATCCATTATATATCTCATTGTATCTAGTACTCTCCATCTACCACTTTCATGTATTGACTTAGAGACGAGTTTGTGAGGAACGATAATGTATTATATATGACTCTGGGTGTCGTGCTCGTGTGAGCCGGCCTTTCTTATGTTGCATTATCTCTTTTACGTTGTTTTCATTTTATTGTCTATTTCTTCACTACGGGGTCGTATATATGCTTGTAGTGATTGTTTTCCGCCCTTGGGCGTAACTTGCTCCCGATTTGGGATGCTTTATTTATATCCTTTGTTTGTACCCGTTTCGGGGCTAGTTTTACAAAGGAGGTGGTTCCAAAATTTTTAATAAAATAAACTTAAGCTTTAAGAATTTTACTTGAGATTTCCAAATGTTTTAACAATGTTTTATCACTTCTTTTTATGGTTTAGATTTCTGTGTTTTCGTCTTACTTAAATTGCATTACGCCTGTTGACGTCACGTGATTTAAGTGCCGATCACGTGCCTAAATTTGGGTTGTGACACCTGCGCATCCTGATGAGTCAAAGCAAATACTCGAGCCTGCCCTCTACCAGCGACTGGCTGTCCTCAGCCTCTACCACCCTGTCCTCTCTGAACAAAACCTCCGTGACCACGACCCCTCTGAGCAAAAGTCTGACACATAGCAATAACAGGTGTAAAAGCCAACACTCTCTGAAGTGGAGAAGGTGGTAAGGTGACATATGGTATGGCCGCCTCTCCCTTATGTACCTCAGCACAATCTCTGACGCGATGATATAAACTCCCACATCGGAAACATCCAGACGACGGCTGCTGACCCTCCTGGGGATAAGAGCTAAATAACTGGCCTCGTCCCAAGCCTCTGCTACCCCCACGACCTGAATGAAATCTGTCGCGGCGTCTATACATGTTTCTCCGGGCTGATACACCAGTACGAATCCTCTTCGGTCCCGGAACGACCAAAGTCTCGGAAAGACGCTCCTCAACAAGTAGGGCTGCGTCCACCACGGCTGTATATGTGTCAAAATGCTAGGCGCCGATAGCGAGAAACAACCGGGTAATTAGGCCTCGTACAAATCTTTTGATCTGCATCTCCTCAGTGTCCACCAAATATAGAGCATACACAGATAGCTGGGTAAACTGAATATCATACTCTGCCACCGTCATACCCGGACTCTGGCATAACGACTCAAAATTGGGAGCTCGACCATCCCTAACGCTCCGAGGAAGGAAACGAGCTATAAAAACCGTCACAAACTCGACCCAGGTCATAGGAGGAAGACCTGTGGCTCGGCCTCTCTCCAAAGACTCGCACCAAGTGTTAGTTATATGTATGCCCTAGAGGCCATTACTGTACATAGGATGTATATTGTAGTGGATGCTGGGACATATATAGGGAGGACTTTCTTGCTCGACATGATAGTATGCTATCTGGTTGAACTTTACCTTAACGTGTATACTGATTGTCTCTCTGTTACATGTTGGTAAAGCCCTTAGGATGTGTGCTTGACTACCTGGACTATGATGCGGATCATACTAGTGGGGACATGGTAGTCCATAAGTACATCCTTCAAAGTCCCTAGTCGAGGGTATATCGAGACGGGGCATCGATATACCAGAGTAGACTAGCGTGTACCTTCTCGACCCATACAGATGGGCGATGGATCACGACCAGTAACACTACCGTACAGTCCGGTCTGATCGTCTGATATGTCGCATATCTCGCCTAGGGGTGGTAAACGTCAGACCCCAATAGCTTGATAAGTCGTGTCGATATGAGGTCTATAACAATTCGAGAAACTACTGGTAACACTTACCAGTAAATCTCAGCAACCCTGGCCAGGGATTTCCGGTTATAGCCAATCGAACACAGCGCAACATCAACTCCCTATACCGGGAGAGACGAATCCCCTCCTATCGCTCATTGCCTCCATGTGATTCGGGACTGTACCCAAAAACCACCGTTTTGCACGCCCTCTTGGACGTGGTAAGGTGGAAATCAAAGCACAGTGGGAACCACACAAGACTCTATGACGATCTCGGGTCAACAGACTACTCTGTACCAGTGTCACCAGAGAACTGCCATCTGACGTAAGGTATAATATCATCTGGGAGTTCTCGGCGAGTCCGTCCAGTGTACCCAGTCTCTACTGAGCACCCGTATATCATCTCTGATGTCAAATACCAATGGATATGGGATCATCCATTGCCCATCTGTATGGGTCGAGAAGGTATACGCTAGTCTACTCTGGTATATCGATGCCCCGTCTCGATATACCCACGACTAGGGACCTTGAAGGATGTACTTATGGACTACCATGTCCCCACTAGTATGATCCGCATCATAGTCCAGATAGTCAAGTACACATCCTAAGGGCTTTACCAACTTGTAACAGAGAGACAATTAGTATACACGTTAAGGTAAAGATCAACCAGATAGCATACTATTATGTCGAGCAAGAAAGTCCTCCCTATATATGTCCAAGCATCCACTACAATATACATCCTATGTATAGTAATGGCCTCTAGGGCATACATATAACTAACACGTTGGACCCTCTAGAAGAACACAAACCTTAACTCGATTATGTGACCATCTGAACCGTCTCTAAACCTTAGGGTTTGGGGCAGTACGACATGCCACATGTGAGGCATTGGCTTGACCCTTCTATAGCTGGACCACTGCTACTGTGACATGTTCTTGGATTTTTGAACTCCGCTCAAGTATTGAGCTATTTAGGAAATCTTGGGTATTTGATTATTCGATCGGAAAGTTTAATACTGTCTATTTATCTGAAATGTGATACAATATGTGGAATTCATATAGTTAAGCATGAAATGCGAAGTATGTGATATTTCGGATTTACGATGTCTAAAGAGATTGTGAATTCCAAATGTTGTAGTTTTACACATTCTTTTCTGTGAACGTAAGCGTAGTATGTGGGGTATCGCCGGCTTCGTTGTTATATATCAACGACAATCGGGATACGCATACTTGCTTACGTTGATGATATGAGATATTATGTGTTGCTGAGATATGATGTGCAGGATTGTCGCGATTGAATAGCCGGGGGTTTTATGTGAGATGAGAGTTTTATTTTCATTCATGTATAAATCAATTGTATGTAATATTATTTTATTTGGGGCACTTCCAGGATGAGGAAGATGTTTCCATCATTATATATTATTTACTTTTCCGCATTAGGATAGACCCAAGGAGGGGAGCACAAGTGACCGGGTTCTAGGGTTCAGTGGGAGGCCATCTCGAGGAGTCGAAACCGGGTCTCCTAAACTCTAGAATTGGCAGGATCACTTGCCGCTCTCATAGGGGTCTAGGGGTATGGGCTTGGCTATTCATCGCGACCATGGAATCCGTATTTTCTATTGTTGGCTAAATACAAAGTACGGACATCCGAGATATCCTTTTATTTTCATATGTGCTTCTGCTGTTGATATTCTGTAATGTGATTACTTAGTATCTGAGACGAATGGATTATTACTATATATATGATATATAATAAACGTTGCTTATGTTTTACACCCGCACTAGTCCCGCCCCGCTATGCCGTTAGTTAAGTAACCTAACGGTGCATAACGGGACACTGTGGCGAATGCAGATGGCATAAGTGTACGTTCTATTTTCGTTTCTTTTCTGTGATGGCTTAGGAACTTAAATGATGGGATTACATTAATGAGATTAATGTAAAGTAAAAGAAACCTAAAAGATGTTGTAGAATCAGATTTGAAACCCACTCGGCCTTTTTATGAAAAATGCAAGTTTCAAAAGATGCGGAGCTTAAGCCACTCCTTTTTCTAAACTGTTTTGATTCTACAACGAGATCAAGTTCAAAGCGTTAAAGGTTTTCATAAAAACCATCCGCAACCCTCTGTCATTTTAGGAAGCAGAGTACTTAGTATTCGTGCTACGCATTTTGATCATAGTCAAGGCGTAGTGTACGGTAGCTAAGTGATGTCTTCCTACAAAGCATATGATGCGATCAGTTAGGACATTCATGTGATTTTGTTAATCATAGTCAAGGGTCATATGGGTGGGTCTAGTTAATCTCGAAATGACGGGTAGAACTTGACTAGTACTTATGATATTTTGACCATAGCCAAGGTCATAAGTAACTAGGGGTAAAAACAATATCGGGAGTTTCAAGAGTTGAAATTTGCAATGAGCTTGCATACCATCTATATGATAGTTGGATCCCGATCCCACTGTGAGTAAGTGTTACTTCTAGGAGAATTTTACACTTTACAATTAGCTAATCCAGTAGGTGTCTAGAAAGGTGTTAACGGGGTTTGACCTCTGGGAAAACGAGGTTTATTTTAATTAGGTCCGTGCGAAAGCACGGGGAACCTCCCTCAAAGTACCGACACTGGCCTAACTGACCGGTTAGCGAAACTGTAGAATGTAATTAATCCTGGCTAGTTTTCTTTTCAGGTTTTGAAAGAAATTTGATAAAAGCAGTGGGAGACATCGATTAGATAAGATAATAACCAATCTAATTCTTTGCAAGAGCATTTCGTTGAGTGTATTCTTTTCTCTCTCCTAATGGCAGATACCGATGACGGGACTTAAGCTTCTACTAGAGAAAAATAAACTGACAGGACCGAACTATAAAGAATGGTTGAGGAACTTGAACATTGCACTTACATATGATAAAGTATCATATGTCCTCACAACCCAAGCCCCACCCGTCCCAGGACCTGAATCATCTGTCTCGGATAGGGAGATCCAAAAAACTTAGGATATTGATTGTAACACGGCCAAGTGCCTCGCGCTTGCTTCTATGGACAATATCCATCAGAAGCAACACGAGAATATGGATGTACAATCCATCTTTCTTCACACAAAGGATTTGTATGAAGAGCTATTTCGTACTTTAAGTTACGAGGCATCTCGAAAGCTGTTTCAGATGCGAATGGCCTCTGGTACATCAGTAGGAGACCATGTTTTGAAAATGATTGGTCTTATAGAAGAACTTGAGGAACTGGGATGGACCATGGACAATGAGCAATATACGGATATTGTTCTACAGTCTCTCCCCCCCCGGCCTTTGCTCCGTTCATAGTGAATTTCAATATGAACGATTTGGAGAAATCATTGCCTGAACTTCTCAATATGTTGAGAAGTGCAGAGAGCACGTTGAAAACAACGAGGACTCCCGCTCTGCTTGCTGGGCCATCTTCCTCTTCAGTCCCAAAAGCCAAGGCTAAGGGAAAGAAAAAGAAGAAGTCCGTCAAACAGAAAGTTGGAGTTTAAAAGGCAAAGGGGAAAGACAAATCCGGGGCTGCGGGAAGCGGGAAAGGAGAATGTTTTTACTGCCACAAGTCGGGACATTAGAAACGCAACTGTGCTGTGTATCTTGCTGATATCAAGAAGAAGAAGCATGTTGATGCTTCCACTTCAGGTGTTTTTGTAACTGAAAACTATTTTTCTTTAAACTCTGCATCTTGGGTATTAGATACCGGTTCTGGTTCTCACATCTGCAATTGTATGCAAGGATTGAGAAACAGTAGAGTTTTGAAGATAGGTGACCATACTCTGCTGGTTGGAAATGGTTCCAATGTACATGCTGTATTCGTAGGAGAGTACCATCTTGGGTTGCCTTCGGGTTGTATTTTGGTTTTGAACCCGTGTTATTTTGTACCTAGTATGCTATGTAATATAATATCCGTTTCTTTGTTGGACAATGAAGGATACCATTTTGTATTGCAAAATAATGTTATGAACATTAACTTGAATCAAGAGTTGATTGGGTATGGTACATTAAATAACGGTATTTACGTCCTGAACCAACACACAGTTTTCAATATACAACATACTAATAAAAGAAAGTTTTCAGATATAAATGAAGCTTTTCTTTGGCATTGTAGACTTGGTCATGTTAATGAAACAAGACTAAACAAACTACATAAAGATGGATATATAAATCCTTTTGAATATAAATCTTATGCGACTTGTCAGTCTTGTATCAAAGGTAAAATGACCAAAACTCCGTATACTGGACACGGAGAAAGAGCTGTGGAACTCTTAAGCCTAATACATAGTGATGTATGCGGACCAATGTCTACACATGCTAGAGGTGGTTTTTCATACTTCATTACTTTTACTGATGATTTCTCAAGATTCGGACACGTGTTTTTGATAAAGCACAAATCCGAAGCTTTCGAGAAATTCAAGGAGTACAAACTTGAAGTAGAAAAACAAACAGGCTTGAGCATCAAGAAACTTCGATCAGATCGAGGTGGAGAATATTTAAGTATAGAGTTTTTAGACTTCTTAAAAGAGAATGGGATTCTCTCTCAGCTCACTCCTCATTACACACCACAGCACAATGGTGTGTCAGAACGGAGGAATCGTACCCTATTAGATATGGTACGATCCATGATTTGTGATGCTGAGTTACTGCTTTCCTTTTGGGGGCATGCATTAGAGACAACGATGTATCTGTTAAACACGGTTCCAACCAAGACCGTGTCTACCACTCCATATGAGATATGGAGTAGAAAGAGACCATCTCTTAAAAGAGTTAGGATTTGGGGTTGTTCGGCTTTTGTTAAAAAGCAGTATCCAGACAAACTCGAGACACGATCGGTCATGTGTAAATTTGTGGGGTATCCAAAACATTCGTATGGATATCTATTCAACCATAAGGAGGAACAAAATGTGTTTGTTGCTCAGCATGCCACATTTTTGGAAAATGAAATCTTTACAGACAGTACTGATGGCAATGCGGTAGAACTAGAAGGAGTTCTAGAGACACAAATTACTCAGGACGAATTGGTTGAAACTGATATTGCAGTAGAACTTCAAGAACCTTAGCTGCTCCGGAGATCTAGTAGAACTTCTCGTCCACCAAAGAGATACTATGGGTTTCTCATTGATGGTGATAGAGAAGATTGCATCATGGATGATGATGACCCTACTAGTTTTCAGCAAGCTATCACGAGGGGTGACTCAGTGAAGTGGCTGGAAACCATGAGATCCGAAATGGAATCTATGTATACCAACAAAGTATGGACTTTGGACGTTGCGCCTCCTGGGATAAAACCCGTTTGGTGCAAATGGATCTTTAAAAGAAAGATTGGTATAGATGGACAAGTAGAAACCTTTAAAGCAAGGCTCCTACAGAAAGGTTTTCGTCAAAGACCAGGATTGGACTATGATGAAACTTTCTCTCAGTAGTAATGCTTAAATCCATTAGGATCCTACTTGCTATTGCTGCTCACTATGATTATGAAATCTGGCAGATGGACGTTAAAACTGCATTTCTAAATGGTGATTTAGAAGAATGCGTTTTTATGGATCAGCTAGAGGGCTTCATTGACAGTAGGAGCAACGGGAAAGCATGTAGATTTCTTAAATCCATTTATGGATTAAAGCAGGCCTCACGGAGCTGGAACATCTGCTTTGATGATACAATCAAAGAGTTTGATTTTATCAAAAATATAGATGAACCATGCATTTATAAGAAGATTGTAGGGAGTACTGTCACATTTCTCGTATTGTACGTAGATAACATTCTCCTGATAGGAAATGATATTCCCATGCTACAATCGGTCAAACTATTCTTATCATAAAGGTTCTCCATGAAGAACCTGGGTGATGCCTCATGCATTTTGGGCATAAGGATCTATAGAGATAGATCCAAGAGGTTATTGGGATTGTCCCAATCAAAGTACATAGACACCATCCTAAAAAGGTTTAGTATGGAAGATTCCAAGCGTGGTGCCTTGCTTGCTTGTCATGGAATCACTCTCTCCAAGAACTTCTGTCTGAAGACTGATGAAGAGAGAGCTCGCATGAGCGTTATACCCTATGCTTCAGCCGTAGGATCTATAATGTATGCGATGTTATGTACTCGCCCTGATGTAGCTTATGCACTAGCTGTAGTAAGCAGGTATCAATCCAACCCAGGGGAGAAACATTGGATAGCAGTGAAGAACATTCTTAAATACTTGCGAAGGACTAAAGAATTATTCTTGGTATATGGTAATGGGGATCTCCAGATGGAGGCCTTTACCGATTCCAGCTTCCAAAGTGATAAGGATGATAGCAAATCTATCTCAGGGTTTGTATTTACCTTCAATGGAGGGGCGGTTAGTTGGAAGAGTTCTAAACAGGACACCGTTGCAGACTCAACGATGGAAGCTGAGTATATTGCTGCAAATGATGCTGCCAAGGAAGCCGTCTGGATGAGGAAGTTCATCGTCGAACTAGGAGTAGTTCTAACCATTTTTGATCCAATACCATTGTATTGTGATAATAATGGAGCTATGGCGTTAGCCAAAGAACCAAGGTCCCATCAGAAATCCAGACACATCCTGAGGCGATATCATTTGATCCGGGAGATAGTAGATCGCCAGGAGATCGAGATTCGGAGAGTAGAAACAAAGGATAAAACAGCGGATCCACTCACCAAGGCCCTTCCACAGCCGTAGCATGAGCGACTTTTTGAGATGTTGGGTATGAGATACGCCAATAACCGGCCTTAGTGCAAGTGGGAGATTGTTAGATATATGTATGCCCTAGAGGCCATTATATGTATAGTGGATGCTTGGACATGTATATATGAATTTAGATGACTTTCTCGCTCAACATGATAGAATGCTATCTGGTTTACTTTATCTTGACATGTTGATTTGATCATGCTTTTATTCATTTGCACATGTTGATAAAGCCCTCAGGATATTTGCTTGACTACTGTGACTATGATACGGATCATACTAGTAGGGCATGTGTAGTTTATAAGTATATCCTTGAACTGTTCCTAGTCGTGGGTGTATCGAGATGGGGCATCGATATTCTAGAGTAGACTAGCGTATACTATTTTTGTCCCATATGATGGGCGATGGATGATCCCATATCCATCTGGTGAGGTGACACCAAAGATTGTATGCGGGTGCTCAGTAGAGACTGGGTACACTGAACGGACTCACTGAGAACTCCTATATGGTATTATATCTATCGTCGGATAGCAGTTCTCAGGTGACACTGGTACAGGTTAGTCTGTAGACCCAAGATCGTCATAGAGTCTTGTGTGTCCTCCCACTGTACTTTGATATCCACCCTACCACGGCTCTGCTGAGTCGTGCAAACAGGTGGACTTTGGGTATAGTCCCGAGGCACATGGAGGCGATGAGCGATAGGAGGGGTTTCGTCTCTTCCAGTATTAGGAGTTGATGTTGTGCTATGCTCGATTGGCTATAATAGGAAGTCCCTGGCCAGGGCTACTGAGATTTACTGATAAGCGTTATCAGTAGTTTCTCGATCTGTTATGAGCCATACACCAGCATGACTTATTGAGTTATTGGGGTCGACGATTCCATCCCAAGACTCGATATGCAACATATCTGACGAGGAGACCGGACTGTACGGTAAGTGTTGCTAGTTGGCTCGACGGGAGTTTTGACAACTTTGCTGGTTTTCTTCTGATCTCTCAATACCCGGGTGGCCGTTACGTTTAGCTGACCGCTTGCGGCTTATAGGTATTTGATATGATCATCACTTACTGCCGGCGTATTGACGAGTCTTAGAGTCCCACAAAGAAGTTTCCTGGCTCAGGCAAAAAGATGTGGAGTGCATATAAGATATGCGTAGGGACCCGATTAAATACGGATATGTGATACCGTATATTAATCGGGCATTTTCTATTGGTCGGGTCGTATGTGATATGACCGGTTTGCAAAATCAAGTGTTGATTTAACAAATGACTTTTAGATTAATTCTTTAATTAAACCTTTTTTTCTATTTTTGTATGCATGCATGTATGCACATGATGATGTGCATGGACACATACATACATACATTGTATCATGGTTGTTGTTACATATTTGGTGGCAATGCAAGACTCATATTGTAGTAATTATTTATTTATTTATCATTTTGAATTAAAAGAAAGGATAATTCACTCATGGTTAGTGTTTATCATCTTTGACCATACTTCAACTATTTTTTAAGCTTGAGTTAATTATCCTTTTGCTTTATTAACTCATTGATAAATATCTAGATAATTACTAACCATGGTTGAAGTGAGAAGGATATATTATTGATTATTCTTTCTCATCTCAATTATTCATTCATATCATTATCTTTTGAGCTCAAGCTTAGCCACCATCTTCTTCTTCCTCTCCTGAAATTTTCTTTGAGTGAAGTTGATAAAAAGAAAAGGTTTTGATTATAGAAAACAAACCACATCATCATACTACACACATCTAGCCCATTTGTGTAGGGTGTTTGCTCTACTTCATTCACAAATCAAGTAAAGCAAGGAGGTTTGGGCAAAGGGACTTCGGGTGGATCTTCGTAGACTAAGAAGGCTTCTATCGATCCGTTCCAAACCCTCATAGTGCCAAGGAGTCACCAAGGGAGGTCTACAAAGGTTGTAATCTCTACCCTTAGTGATAATTTTTCTTTTGCATGTGATGCTTAGTCAAATGAAACCCTAAATTTCTAGTTATGATTCTTGTCAAGTTCACTTAGCACTTTCAAAATTTGATTTTGGCATATGTGATGCTTCTAAACCCTTGATGAGGTGCTAGGTAAACCCAACACAAGCTACCAGAAACACTTCAACTACGTTGGATTAATCGTGCCGCACTTTGCCGAAACACTAAAAACTAGCTAAGTGGTCTCAGATTTTGCTACTCAAACAATTAGTGAAAGTTGCAAGTTCCACGAGACTACAAACAACCCCAGAGACCCCACGACCTAGACACGAACCATCACTCACCAGTCTGGCCATAAATTGAGGCCAGAAGCAATTAAATTGTGGCCAATTTCAAAGGGAATGGGTTCAGGTTTTTATGGTGGGTTCTAGGCCTCTAAACTAAGTCTCTGTGATGGCAACTTCTAAAACAACAACCTGGTTCGATAGCAGATTCACCCGAGACACAACACTTTACCAAAATACAATTTTTGCATAAAAACTATAACTTTAGTGTTCTAGACAGCAACTATTAAGCAACAAAACATCTTAAAAGCCTAGTTAACAGTTAGAGATCACTACCTTACCAAACTTGCTCAAAACCCTAGCTTTCCATGCTCCAAGTTATCAAGATGGGCCTTAGCTAAACTTGTGAAGGGTTTTAGTGAGGTTTAGTGAAGATTAGGCTTGGGGTTGAGATGAAAAGGTTAAGGTTTCAGTTGAAGAAGGGAATGAGAAGGAGAAATAATTGAGAATGAGAGAGTGAGGTGAGAAAGAGGGAGTGTATGAGTGAGGGATGAGGGAAATGAGGGTGTAAGGTTAGGAGTGAGCCATGCCTTTTCTTTCTCCTCATTAATACCCCCATGCTTGCCCCATGCCTCATCAACCTTCATTATCAATTCTCTCTCTCTCTCTCTCTCTCTCTCAAGTCAAAAGGATAAACTCTTTTCTAAAAAAATAAAGAATGTGGGAAGAGTTAACATGGCTTGAAATTGGTTTAGGGTTCCATGGCTACTTAAGCATGGTTAACACCTCCATGACCCCCAAGTTAACATGCACAAGGGTGTGCAAGTTAAAACAAATAATAATAAAATATTAATCAATTTCTATAAAATATATGAAAACTAATTTGGTTAACTTTTTACAAAAAACCCGCATTATCGTTAATTAACACTAATCCCATTCTAAGGTGTTACATCTTGCCCTGAGGTACCTCACCGGGTCCTCCATATACCCGCAGACGGTGCATCCCCCTCCTAGAATCGAGTATGTGATACAGCTCAAGAACCGAGAAAACTCATGGTGGACACCACACACATCATATCACGAGAAAACCGTAAATTTCTATTTTTAAAAATGATAATGAGCTATGCAATCCTTGCGGTTTTCTCCAAATCCAGAAATCTCATGGAAAATCCGAAATCCCAAAATCAAGAGTTAACAAGCAGTGAATTACCGGCATAAAGCCCCAAAATATTGTATAACAGAATGAATGCATAAATGCATGAAGTGTCTAAGGAATGCAATGTCTAAACTAGCATATGAGAGCAAGCATACTAATAATATGTTGAAACTAGCAATTAGCAGGTTATACCAATGAAGTAACATATTCTAAAGTGTACATGACATGGCAATTATCGATGATGATGTGTGTGAGCCGGCAAGAAAGTGTACGTGGGACATACGCATCATCGGTAATGGTGCTAGTGTCCTAACAGACGGGATCCTAATAGTTAAGGAAACTCATGTATAAACATGCAATGTAATGAGAATAACATGAATATAATGGAGAATGAGTAATAATCGCAACATTGAAGAATATACATTTCTAATATACAAGTCATACAGTTTTGGTGTTTGAAATAGCACGAATCATGGTTTTTAGAAAAATACGGGCTACGGTATTTTTAAGAAAAGATACGTCCTTTGAAAAATCCATAGTATTGTTTATCACAGAAAACAGCATTTTAATACCAGTCATTCATTATCTATTTTTTGTATATATCGGTACTATTAACCAGTATCTGCTCAGTAAATACAGATTGCAGGTATCCGTGACACAATACTGAAAACTCACTAAAAATCACGGATATTACGTTTGTGAGCCGATACTGCAACCAGAACTGCAAATCGATCGATACCTAAAGAGTTCTTTTGCAACAAATAATGTGTGCACACAATTTTGGTCCAACACAATGCAAGTGTGCACATGGACCATGGTGGGGCTGCCTAGGTTACATGACATGATGAAATGGTGCAAGTAGGGAACATATGCATTAAATGCTAAAAGAGTTGATGTGATTTGAAGTATCAAGGTTTCCCTCCAAATCCCTGAGTATAACCCAGATTCATATAGAAAAATCAAGAAGCACCAGAGTCATATTGGAGAGCACACAAGACCACCACATCAACACGAGCCAAGAAGCTCGGATTTTGGCCGTCCACATGCAGACTATAACCGAGCTCGCCAGCCCCCTAGCCCCAATGGACCCCACATTTCTTTTGTCCCTTCCTTGCAGTCACATCATCTCATTTTTATTACTTGTTTAATTTTATTTTGAGCCTATAAATACCAGACCAAGGGACAAGGGGAAGGGATACTTTCTCTTTAGTTTTGTTTTAGAACTCTTGTAATTTGTAACTTGTTTTCCTTTGAACTCTTAAGCCCGTGCCCTTTTGTCTTGACCTTGCTGTAAGTCCATATTGCGACCCCCGGTGCTTACGGAGAGGCGGAAACGGTATAAAAAACGAATTTTTATCGCAAGAGGCAACATGGACTAAACATGGTCGGGATCGTTGTCTAAACTAAAACTAGTATTCTAGCTAAAGAGAGTTAGCTACTATGGAAGATGGTTATACCTAAACTTGAACTCCTTCTTCTTCAAACCTTGTAGAGGTTGATGGTTCTCTTTACGTCGCCTTCTCCCGTCGAAGATGGATCCACCTCGAAGGTTCGACTTTGGGCTCTTCCTCGATCTTTGAGTGAACTAGGGTTTCCGGCTTGCCAAACCTTCATCCTAGAATGAGTAGAGAGAGATTAGGGTTTGCTTTTCTTTCTAAAGAGAATGATTCTCAACACATGAGAAGGTTTCTCTTTTCAAGAGGAAGAAGAAGATGAAATGAGGAGAAAGAGAGGTTATGATAGAATGAGCTCAATTATTTCTTTCTTGCAACCATATTGCAAAAGAAATGAATTATCTAAATGATAATAATTGAAATAAGAATAGTTGATGGTAATTTTGGAATGACCACTATCATGCCTCTTTAAATGAAGTGTAAGCATGAATCAAGGAAGACTTTCAAGGCATGAAAGTGGTCAATGGTCAACAAGTCAACCAAGGTCAACAAGTCAACAAAAAACAACCATAACATAATTCTCATTTAATTACTATTATTAATAGATAATATATAAATCCATTAGGGTTTGGAAAATGAAGACTGTCAACTGTGCATACGCACCCGTTCCGAAACCCTAATGAAAAACCTCATTCTCCGCCTCAAGCAACTGTGCATACACACCTGCATTCTCGTTCCGAAAAACAAGAATACCAAGATATAAAAGCAACCCCAAAAACATATACCAGTATCTGGCTCAAACCAGAGCCTGCCAGTGTAATCCGTCCGGACTCCAAACGTGCATAAGTGCGCGGATGAGAACGAACCCTGTCGCAAAACCATGCGACCTCTACTCTGTTTTGCCCAGAGGCGAATACCCTCTGTGTGGGACTCTAAAGACTCGACACTACGCTGGCAGTGGGTTTAACCACAGACCGCAAGCGGCACTAGCTGTGCGTAACGGTCCCCAGGTAGATGCCGACAAGAAGGCTGACGAGGTGAAACCCCATCTGAACTCCTACTGAGTCTGAATGTGACATTCTCCGTACAGTCCGGTCTGTTCGTCTGATACATCGCATGGCGGGCCTAGGGGGCGGTAAAACGTCAGTCCCCCAATAGCAGTACAAGTCGTGTCGGAGTGAAGCCCAAAACACCCTGAGATAACACTGGAAACCTACCAGTATATCTCGCTTGCCCTGGCCAGGGACTACTCGTGTAATGGCTCTCCTAGACACAGCGCGATGTCAACCCCCAATACCGGGAGAGACGAATCCTGTCTAACCGTCACTGCCTCCAAGTGCTTCGGGACTGCACCCAACCACCACCTGTTTGCACGACTCCTTTGAGCCGTGGTAGGGTAGTGATCAAAGTGCAGTGGGAACACACTCGAGGCGAAGTGTCAGTGTCAAGTCAGCGGACTAAGCTGTACTCATGTCACCTGGGAACTGATAACTGACGATAGGTATAATACCAACCTGTCAGTTCCCGACGAGTCCTGTCCAGTGTACTCGTAACCCAACGAGCACCCGTATACTATCTCCAGTACGACGTACTGATGGCTGTGGGACAGACCATCTCCCACACTGGGATGAGAAGCGTATACGCTAGTCTACTCCGGAGTATCGATGCCCTGTCTCGATAGTCCTACGACTAGGGACCTGTATAAGGATGTGCCTATAGATTACCCAGCCCCCACTAGTGTGACTGCCATCACAACGCTGGTAATCAAGCAAAGATCCTAAGGGCTCCACTAATGCGTATAAGTGATATACTGAAATAAACACAAGTACACATTGAAGTAGAAACAAACCAAGTAGCATACTACTATATTGAGCAAGATTGTTTATACAAGGTGAATATCCCAAGCTTCCATCAAGTAATATACAGACTAGTATGATACAGTAATGGCCTCTAGGGCATATACACTAACAATCTCCCACTTGCACTAAGGCCATGTACTGGCGTATCGAAGACCTATCATCTCGATCAGCCGCTCGAACTGAGTCTGGGGTAGGGCCTTGGTGAATGGATCTGCAGTGTTCTCTTCTGAAGCAACCCTCCGAACCTCGATCTCCTTGCGATCCACGATCTCCCTGATCAGGTGATACCGCCTCAAGATGTGCCTGGATCTCTGATGGGACCTGGGTTCCTTTGCTAAAGCTATAGCCCCGTTGTTGTCGCAATACAGAGGTACTGGGTCAACAATGGACGGAACCACCTGAAGTTCTTTTAAGAACTTCCTTATCCAGACAGCTTCTTTTGCGGCATCAGATGCAGCGATGTATTCTGCTTCCATAGTCGAGTCTGCAACGGTTTCCTGTTTGGAACTCTTCCAACACACCGCCCCTCCATTGAGGGTAAAGACAAAACCCGACATGGACTTGGAATCATCCTTGTCACTCTGGAAGCTGGAGTCAGCAAAGGCCTCAATCTGGAGGTCTTTTCCGCCATACACCAAGAACATCTCCTTAGTCCTCCTCAGGTACTTGAGAATGTTCTTTACCGCTATCCAATGTTTCTCCCCTGGGTTTGACTGATACCGGCTTACTACACTCAGTGCATAAGCTACATCCGGTCTGGTACACAACATCGCATACATTATAGAGCCTACCGCAGAAGCGTAGGGTATAATAGACATGCGATCCCTCTCCAAATCAGTCTTGGGAGACATCTCTTTAGAGAGGGTGATCCCGTGACAAGCCGGTAAGTTACCGCGCTTGGAATCTTCCATACTGAATCTTTTCAGTACGGTGTCGATGTACCTGGACTGTGAAAGTCCTAATATCCTCTTGGATCTATCACGATGGATCCGGATCCCCAGGATGTAAGAGGCATCACCCAGGTCTTTCATGGAGAACCTGTGTGACAAGAAACCCTTGACAGATTGTAGCATAGGAATGTCATTTCCTATTAAGAGAATGTCATCCACGTATAAAACAAGGAATACCACAGTTCTCGCTACAAATCTACTATAGATGCATGGTTCATCTGGATTTTTGATAAAGTCAAATTCCTTGACCGTCTCATCAAAACAGATGTTCCAACTCCGCGATGCCTGCTTTAGTCCATAGATGGACTTAAGCAACTTGCACACCTTTCCGCTGCTCCCACTCTGAATGAAACCCTCTGGCTGATCCATATAGACACACTCCTCTAAATTTCCATTTAGAAAAGCGGTTTTTACGTCCATCTGCCAAATCTCATAATCGTGGAAGGCAGCAATGGCAAGAAGGATCCGAATGGATTTCAGCATAGCCACTGGAGAAAAGGTTTCGTCGTAGTCCAAGCCAGGTCTTTGACGGAAACCCTTTGCTACAAGTCTAGCTTTATAGGTCTCAACCTGTCCATCTACACCAATCTTCCTTTTGAAGATCCACTTGCATCCTACGGGTTTTACCCCGTCTGGAGCAATGTCCAACGTCCATACTTTGTTGGTGTACATGGACTCCATTTCGGTCCGCATTGCATCCAGCCATTTTACCGAGTCAATGCTCTGAACGGCCTGCTGGAAGCTAGTAGGCTCATCATAGTCTATGATGCAATCCTCTCTATCCCCGTCTATGAGAAAACCGTAGTATCTCTCGGGCGGATGAGACTGCCTACTACTTCTGCGGAGCGGCATAGGAATGTCCTGTTCATTTGAACCTTCTGGTTCCACTAAGCTTTCAGTAATAGTCCGTGGTTCTGGAATTTCTTCCAGTTCTACTGTGCTCCCACTTATCTGGTTTTCCAAAAACTCAGTTTCCAAGAAGTAGGCATGACGAGAAACAAGGACTTTTTGTTCCTCTTCACAGTAGAAGAAATATCCCTTGGAGTTCTTTGGATATCCCACGAACTTACACTGTACTGAACGCGCCTCGAGCTTGTCCGCATGCTGCTTTTTAACAAAAGCTGGACATCCCCAAGTCTTGATGTGACTGAGATGGGGTCTCTTCCCACACCACATCTCATATGGTGTAGTAGGCACAGTCTTAGTAGGAACTCGGTTCAAAAGGTACGCAGCTGATTCTAGTGCATACCCCCAGAATGATCGCGGTAACTCAGCGTTACTCATCATGGACCGAACCATATCCAATAGGGTCCGGTTCCGTCTCTCCGATACACCGTTATGTTGCGGGGTGTATGGAGGAGTAAGCTGAGAGAGAATCCCATTCTCTTTTAAATAATTCAGGAACTCGGCACTTAAGTATTCTCCACCTCGATCCGATCTTAGAATCTTGATACTTTTGCCGGTCTGTTTTTCTACTTCATTCTTAAATTCCTGGAATTTTTCAAAAGCTTCGGACTTATGTTTCATTAAGAAGACATAACCGTATCTTGAAAAATCATCCGTAAAAGTAATGAAGTAAGAATAGCCGCTTCGCGCATGTGTAGACATTGGACCGCACACGTCGCTGTGTACGAGTCCCAAGAGCTCGCTCGCTCTTACTCCGTGTCCAGTGAACGGAGTCTTTGTCATCTTTCCTTTGAGACAGGATTGACAAGTGGCATACGATTGATATTCGAACGGATCCAAATATCCTTCTGTATGTAACTTAGTCAACCTTCTCTCATTGATGTGACCCAGTCTACAATGCCATAAGAAAGTCTGATTAATATCTGGTGACTTTCTTTTGTGTGTATTCTGGACATTGAAAATCTGTGGTTGGTTTAATACGTATATACCATTGCTCAGTGTACCTGACCCAATCAGAACTTGATTAAGGTGAATGTTTACAACATTACTTACAAACGCAAATTCATAACCTTCTTTAGAAATCAAAGATACAGAAATGATATTACAAGTTGCGTTGGGTACAAAAAAGCAATTACGCAAAACCAAAATATGTCCATCTGACATTCCTAGGTGATAGTCCCCCACGGCTTTAGCATCCATGCTAGCTCCGTTCGCAACTCTGAGGGTCATGTCACCTTCCTTCAAAAACCTACGGTTTCTCAACGCCTGCAAAGAATTACAGATATGAGATCCTGATCCGGTATCCAATACCCAGGAAGTAGAGTTTATAGAAAGACAGTTTTCAATAACATACACACCTGAAGCTGATGCCGCAACCTGCTTCAGTTCCTGTGTCCTGGCTTTCCAAGCCCTGCAATCTTTCTTCCAGTGTCCACTCTTGTGACAATAGAAGCATTCCTCTTTACCAACAAGCTTCCCCGCTATCTTTGTTGCCTTTTCCTTTCCCTTCGCACCCACTTTACTAACACCGCCCCTTGGTTTGGCGGGGGCTTTCCTCTTCTTTCCCTTGGCTTTCGCCTTGGACCTAGAAGAAGAAGATCCTCCTACAAACAAAGTGGATGTATCCCTACCCTTCTGTAGGGTGCCCTCTGCGCTCCTCAGCAGGTTGAGGAGTTCTGAAAGTTCAACTTCCTTTTCTTGCAAGTTGAAATTCAGTATGAACTGGGCGTAAGTGGATGGAAGGGACTGGAGAATTATATCCGTGTAGAGTTCACTATCCAACGTGGTCCCAAGTTCCGCGAGCTCCTCAGTGTAGCCAATCATCTTAAGCACGTGGTCCGCTACCGATGATCCGACGGCCAACTTAGTCGAAAATAACTTCTTCGACACTTCGTATCTTGCGATACGAGACTGCTCTCCATACAGTTCTTTTGTATGAAGAAATATGGATTCCAAATCCATATTCTCGTGCCTCCTCTGATGGTCGTTGTCCATCGAGGCAAGTACGAGGCATCTGGCCTTCGCGCTGTCTATCTCCCAAGTCTTACGGATTTCCTTATCCGCGACGCTGGAGGTGGGACCTGGGACGGGGGGAGCTTTGGTGGTAAGAAGATACCCCAGCTTGTCGTAAGAGATTGCCAATTTGACATTCCTGAGCCAATCTTTGTAGTTTGGCCCTGTCAATATGTTTTTATCTAGAAGTAACTTAAGTCCAGTCATTTCGATTTGGTCGCTGCAGGGGGAGAGAAGAAACACTTAGCACGATGCTCTTGCAAGTTTAGAATGGTTTTTAATTTGTCTAAACAGGATGGCTCCCACTGTCTCTCGAATCCCTCCTCAAACCACAAAGGAAGAATTAGCCGGGATCAATCCCACCGTACAATACTTGCTTAACCGTTCAGCCAGGCCAGTGTCGGTACTTCGAGGGAGGTTTTCCAACGCTTTCGCGAAGTTCCTTAATTTAAGAACCTCTTTTCCCTGGGGGCGTAGCCCCGCTAACACCTTTCTAGTCACCTACTAGGTTTATAGCATTGATCGTTTAGTGAGAAATTTCCCGAGGAGTAGCATATACTCACAGTAGGATCGGGATCCAAATATCATCGCGTGACGAAAATGAAGGAATCCTACCATAATCATCACACTCCAAATGGTATGCAAATCTAGCAAGTTTCAGTACTTATGAAACTCCCGATGTGGATTTTTGCCCCATGCTCTTATGACCTTGACTTTGGCCAACAAATCATAAGTCACATGTCAAGTTTTCCCGTCGTTCTCCAGGTTAATTTGAATCCACCCGTACATACCCTTGACTTTGGCCAACAAGGCAGTACGACTGTTCCAAATCAACGCATCTATCTATGCTGCACATGAATATCCAATAGCTACCAATCACTATGCCTTGACTTTGGCCAACAAACACAGCTTGAATACTATTGACTATTTATGTGAAACGACGGAGGGCTACGAATGGTTTTGGTAAAACCGTGAACGTAGTGAACTTGATATAATCGATGGAACGAGATAGCTTTTAGAAGGAGTGGCTCAAGCTCCGCATTTAAAAGTTAGTTTTGAAAAGAACCGAGTGGTTTTTCGAAAGTGTTCCATCGACTTAAACTTGGTTTATTATCTTGCATTAGTTCTTTTAATGCGTGATATTCTTGCATTAGTTCTTTTAATGCGTCCCATCATTTAATTCCTACCATTGCAGAAAACAACCAAAATATGACGTACGCTTATGCCATTCGCATTCGCCACGGGGTCCCGTCATCACTCGTTAGGTTACTTAACTAACGACAGAGCGGGGGCTGGGCTAGCGCGGCTGTAAAACATAAGCAACGCCTAAATAGAAAGCAATGATAGACATTACAGATCACAGATGAATACATTGGATATACTAGCAATCCGCATTTCTTTCGAGCCTGAAACGAAAAGCGGATAACACGGTCGCGGTGAATAGCAAATACCCCACCCAAGACCCCTACGGATGCGGCAAACTACCCGCCAAGATCCCGGTAGTTTGTGCACCCCACCATGGGTCTATCCTAGGAGCAAAAAACAGTAAAAAGAATTATACAATGACGGCTACAACCCCGACCCGGTTGTGCGGCCAAACAAATAATATAATTACATCAATTTACATTTACAATGAATGAAAGAAAAACAAAAGCTCATCTCACATCCACCCCGGCTATTCACCCGCGACAGTCCAACACATTCATATACACATTCCAGCACATTACAGATCATGTATAACCCCGACTAATCGACTTATAGCGATTAGCCGACGTTCAATACATGCAAACATCACAGATATAACCAACATAGCCAAAGTGCAGTGAAGTTCGGAAAAAAAATACGGAATTATAGGACCCCAAAAGTTAATTTCAGTTCTGGAAAATCTGGGTACATATAATATATCTGAAAAATCCCAAAACCAACACAGAAGAACACTGCACGAAAAACGATGCAAAGATGACTACAACCTGCGGCGGTTCCGCGGCCATATGAGTAGGTGAGGCCGCGGAAGGGCGGCGGTTTGGAGGAAACATGCTATCGTTTTTCTTGTGTGTTCTTAGAAAACCCTGAGACGAATTTACAAGTATAAAGTTTTTCATTTTGAGCAGAAAAAATTTCAACAGAAAGTTAGGGTTTTGATTTTCCGGTTTTGCGATTTTTCGGTTCCGAACTTCGTTACACTTCACTACCAAGCTAGTTTAAGTTTAGTTAGGCTCTGATACCACTGTAAGTCCATATTGCGACCCCCGGTGCTTACGGGGAGGCGGAAACGGTATAAAAAACGAATTTTTATCGCAAGAGGCAACATGGACTAAACATGGTCGGGATCGTTGTCTAAACTAAAACTAGTATTCTAGCTAAAGAGAGTTAGCTACTATGGAAGATGGTTATACCTAAACTTGAACTCCTTCTTCTTCAAACCTTGTAGAGGTTGATGGTTCTCTTTACGTCGCCTTCTCCCGTCGAAGATGGATCCACCTCGAAGGTTCGACTTTGGGCTCTTCCTCGATCTTTGAGTGAACTAGGGTTTCCGGCTTGCCAAACCTTCATCCTAGAATGAGTAGAGAGAGATTAGGGTTTGCTTTTCTTTCTAAAGAGAATGATTCTCAACACATGAGAAGGTTTCTCTTTTCAAGAGGAAGAAGAAGATGAAATGAGGAGAGAGAGAGGTTATGATAGAATGAGCTCAATTATTTCTTTCTTGCAACCATATTGCAAAAGAAATGAATTATCTAAATGATAATAATTGAAATAAGAATAGTTGATGGTAATTTTGGAATGACCACTATCATGCCTCTTTAAATGAAGTGTAAGCATGAATCAAGGAAGACTTTCAAGGCATGAAAGTGGTCAATGGTCAACAAGTCAACCAAGGTCAACAAGTCAACAAAAAACAACCATAACATAATTCTCATTTAATTACTATTATTAATAGATAATATATAAATCCATTAGGGTTTGGAAAATGAAGACTGTCAACTGTGCATACGCACCCGTTCCGAAACCCTAATGAAAAACCTCATTCTCCGCCTCAAGCAACTGTGCATACACACCTGCATTCTCGTTCCGAAAAACAAGAATACCAAGATATAAAAGCAACCCCAAAAACATATACCAGTATCTGGCTCAAACCAGAGCCTGCCAGTGTAATCCGTCCGGACTCCAAACGTGCATAAGTGCGCGGATGAGAACGAACCCTGTCGCAAAACCATGCGACCTCTACTCTGTTTTGCCCAGAGGCGAATACCCTCTGTGTGGGACTCTAAAGACTCGACACTACGCTGGCAGTGGGTTTAACCACAGACCGCAAGCGGCACTAGCTGTGCGTAACGGTCCCCAGGTAGATGCCGACAAGAAGGCTGACGAGGTGAAACCCCATCTGAACTCCTACTGAGTCTGAATGTGACATTCTCCGTACAGTCCGGTCTGTTCGTCTGATACATCGCATGGCGGGCCTAGGGGGCGGTAAAACGTCAGTCCCCCAATAGCGGTACAAGTCGTGTCGGAGTGAAGCCCAAAACACCCTGAGATAACACTGGAAACCTACCAGTATATCTCGCTTGCCCTGGCCAGGGACTACTCGTGTAATGGCTCTCCTAGACACAGCGCGATGTCAACCCCCAATACCGGGAGAGACGAATCCTGTCTAACCGTCACTGCCTCCAAGTGCTTCGGGACTGCACCCAACCACCACCTGTTTGCACGACTCCTTTGAGCCGTGGTAGGGTAGTGATCAAAGTGCAGTGGGAACACACTCGAGGCGAAGTGTCAGTGTCAAGTCAGCGGACTAAGCTGTACTCATGTCACCTGGGAACTGATAACTGACGATAGGTATAATACCAACCTGTCAGTTCCCGACGAGTCCTGTCCAGTGTACTCGTAACCCAACGAGCACCCGTATACTATCTCCAGTACGACGTACTGATGGCTGTGGGACAGACCATCTCCCACACTGGGATGAGAAGCGTATACGCTAGTCTACTCCGGAGTATCGATGCCCTGTCTCGATAGTCCTACGACTAGGGACCTGTATAAGGATGTGCCTATAGATTACCCAGCCCCCACTAGTGTGACTGCCATCACAACGCTGGTAATCAAGCAAAGATCCTAAGGGCTCCACTAATGCGTATAAGTGATATACTGAAATAAACACAAGTACACATTGAAGTAGAAACAAACCAAGTAGCATACTACTATATTGAGCAAGATTGTTTATACAAGGTGAATATCCCAAGCTTCCATCAAGTAATATACAGACTAGTATGATACAGTAATGGCCTCTAGGGCATATACACTAACACTTGCAACTTCTTCATTGAACTTGCAAGCTTAAGATTTAGGTTCTTGACTTCAAGATTAGTTGTATCTTGTTTAAAATTCAATAAAGTTCTCATTTCATTACACATGTCTTACTTTTTACATACTTGAACTTGTGAAATCCTTGCTTTACTTTGATCTTGCAATCTCTTAAGTGAGCTTACAACCTTAAAGTTTGTTATTTGGATTTCACATTGATACTGGATTAAAGAACAGTTGACGGATTTGCACATTGATTTATCGGTTCTCTCTTTTGTCTTTCTTTTCTTGCATTTTTCATTTTGTTGCCTTACTCTTTTCTTTTTCTATTTTGGTATCGTAAATATGTGTGAGTAATCGATTCACTTGTTAAGGGTAGAATATGGTTAGTTTGTGTTAGAAGATGTTTTTTTGCTAAAACCTTAAAAAAACCTTAACTTTGCAATTGAAACTCCAAGCAAACCACTCGCAATTCCGCTCCATTAGGTATCCTATCCTACAACGATAGCAGTAAATCCTAATCGTGACCAGGTTGCAAGTGGTTTACTGAAGGCTAAGGTCAAGACACATCAACGGAAGAACAAGGGAAAAAGAATACGGATTTAGCTCAAAATCGCACGTATTTCAAGTTCCCTAATCCATGTTGTTGCCTATTGCCTTAGTGTCAATATCAAAATTGGGTCTTTAAGGAACAGGCAAACATCATCCTCACGCAAGCTAACCTAAAACTACCCCTTAACAAGTCTTTTTATTGAACATATCCTAGTTACGACACTTAGCATAAACAACAACTCAAAACACGGAGTTAAATCGTTAAAACAAGCCTAAAAACCTACCATCTCCCTACAGACGACCCGTACTCATATTAGCTAGCTACACGCGGCACCATTTTTTATTGCGGTAATTTCAAAATTCTTTCTAAATACGACACGGTGAAAATGTATCAATCAAAAGGCGCCGTTACCGGGGAGACGGTAACGCTTTTACACTTGTAGTCTCGGGTTAATTTGTGCATATTTTGTATAAAACTAACTTTCTAACACATTCAACGGATAAAACCATTCTTTTTAAAACCGACACGAAAACTATAAACAAAATGTTCTCTGGATTTGTGTTCTGCTGACACACTGAGTTTTAAAATGAAAATCAAGGTATAAAAGTGGAATGCTATTATTGCATAGAGGAAACACACAAAATTTGAAAACCAAATTTGCAAATTTGGCCGGCGACATCTTGGTAATTCCCGATCTCGCCGGATTCCTGGTGAGGTTTGAAAGTTGTCTTTTTTGTGCTGCCTCCAGTGTTCTGTTTGTATCCCGTTTTTATTGTTTGATTTTCTTAATTATTTGTGTTCAGTACTTTGGCTATCTATATCGATTCTAGCTCAAATATCTATATTTTTCTGACATTTGCAGATTCGACGGATTGACGAGCTGCTGTTGGAGATAGTGCCCTCAGAGTCAATTATTGGATCACAGGCACGTGATTGCAATGATTGAGGGAGGACCTATCCCGGTACGACAGTCTTACTCGAGATGATAGTTTGCTATCTGGTTTACCTTTATCATCGTGTACTGCTTTAGGTGACCTGACATGTCGCTATTACACGTTGATAGAGCCCCTAGGATTCTTGCTTGACGACCAGCAGTATGAGGGCGATCATATAAGTGAGAGCTGGAGTCTATAAGCACATCCTTAAAAGGTCCCTAGTCGAGGGAGTTTCGAGACAGGGCATCGATTCTCCAGAGTAGACTAGTGTATACAGTCGAGACCCCGACGAGGGGCAGTGGCCGGTCTCACAGCCCACTGGTGTCAGTTGGTTCACCTAAGATGTATACAGGTACTCATTGGGTTATGAGTACACCGGACAGGACTCGCCGGAAACATGCTAGTTGGTCTTATACCTGACGTCAGATAGCAGTTCCCAGGTGACATGTGTACAGGTTAGTTCATCGACCTGGGGATCGTCATTTGTCTCGTGTGAGTTCCCACTGTGCTTTGATTACTACCCTACCACGGCTCAAAGGAGTCATGCAAACAGGTTTTAGTTGGGTACAGTCCCGAGCCACATGGAGGCAGTGAGCGGATCTTTGGGGGTTCGTCTCTCCCGGTATTGGGGGTGAGGTCGCACTGTGTCTAGGAGAGCCATTACACGAAGTCCTTGGCCAAGGCAGGAGATTTACTGGTAGGTATTCCGGTAGTATCTCAGGGTGTTCTGGGCTACACTCCGACACGACTTGTACCGCTTTTGGGGGTCTGATTTTTACCCACCCCCTAGGCCCGACATGCGATGCTCATAGACGAACGGACCGGACTGTACGGATATTGTCACTGACAGGCTCAGTAGGGTGTCAGGATGAGTTCGCTCATCGACGTCCCTTTTAGTCAATAGCTGGTGGCCCGTCACGTATTGGCTTATACCTCTGACGTGCTAGTGGTTAAATCCATAGCCATAGTATTGACGAGTCTTTAGAGTCCACTACACATTCAGTTACTCAGCTTTCGGGCGAAACGCTGTAGAGGCCGTATGGAGATATGGCAGGGTCCGATCAGATACGTGCGGTATTGCACGGATCAGGATCGGACGGTTTGTACTAGTGGCCGTATGGATATATGGCAGGGTTCGATCTGATACGTGCGGTATTGCACGGATCAGGATCGAACGGATATTACTAGCCGGCTTTGGTGTAAGCCGGTCCTAGTTTAGTACAGTATAGATTTTGTCTCTTTGCATTTGTATCCGGACGGAATACAGATGCGGGTGTGTATGCACAGTATCGGGGTTTTCCTGTAATTTATTGCGGGACCAGTTTTCTGGAGTTGCCAGTTTGCATTCCGTTCCGGCCGGTTTTCCTTTGTTCTTTCCCGGCCGGACTTTTCTGATGGAGGGTGTTATTTGCAATTGTGCAAATAACTTTTGTGGAGGGGGTTTCTTGCATAAAAGATTGATTATGATAGCATCATTATCTTTTGCACCATCACTTGCATTAATGATGATTAGAAAGGGTATGGGTTGGATTTAAATGAAGCATGGTTGATGTTTTGGATGTGGTCACCATATGCTTTTACTACACTCACCACTTTGTTGATTTCCTCCTTGTAATGGCCGGCCACATCTTGGACCAATTTGAGAAGAGTTCATTTGGATGAGGGAATTATCTATATCTCATTTGCATGCTTGCAATATTCTACACTTCATTCAAAAGTCCATTCATGATCCCTCCATCCTCCATGGCACCAAAACCCTAAAGAGACATAGACTCTACATTGTTCTACAGCAAATCTTGGACGCGTCGGCTAGCCTACTTCGCGCCCGAGTTGCCTCGGTATAGAGGCGGGAGCCCGTAAAAGATGCAGGCGATGTGGTGCCCTTCCGGCGAAGAGGCGACGACCGGAGTTTCCGCGAGGAGATCGGAGTGGAGATGATGACCGGAGGACTCGGATCAGTCGGTATATCTTTAACCCGTCTTGTAGTTTGCTAGATCTAGTTTAATGGCCCGATCCGGGTGTTTAGTGCGCGGTGGTGCCGGTTTGCAAAGTTCGCAAAATTAAAGTTTATCACCGCTTCCGCATTTGGCCGTCGGATTGACGACCGGGGCGCCGCCGTGCACTTACAGTGGTATCAGAGCCTCGCCATTAACTTCGTCTAGCTTCGTTTGATGTGTTTTGCATTTCCGATCGACCAAAATTCCAAAATCTACAATTTAGTTCACATCAGTTTTCTGTTGAAATTTTTTGGTCTCTAAAAATTTTTCAGGTTGTAAAATATTGGTGTACTGGATATTATAAGACTACTGGGAAAATTCGACACAGTCAGTCGACGATCGAAGCGCGGAACCGCGGCCAAACCCCCCCTTGGGCCGCGGTTCCGCCGCACTTTGGTGTCGTCACTGTGTCAATTTTTTCCAGTGGGCTTCTGGGCTTATTTTATGGGTTTTGGAATATTAAGATTAGGCCCAGAATTTCTGTGAGTGCTACAGTATTGCTTGGGGGCCCACTTGTTAATTTTTGATCGATCGGATATTTTAAACACATTATTTCACAGTATTTACATTATATCTGCGACCGTGAATGTCACTCGATCGGTAAATCCGGTCTAACTGCTATAGCCCGGTTAGACGGATTTGCGAACGTGACTTTCACGTTGATGTTCTGTGTTTTGCTGTGATGTTGCGGATCGGTCGTGGGAGATAGCCTGGATGTAATGCTAGTACAGTTTCTGTTGTATTATGTACATTTGATATTGCGGGGCGAGCGTCCGACATGTGGACTGCCGTCACTGCCTGTTTGTATTATTCTTTTGGGGCACGACCTGGTTGCGGTCGATGTACCCGTTGTATGTATATTTTACTTTCTGTACTAGGATTGCCCCGCGGAGGGGTGCACGGATAGCCGGGTTCTAGAGGGCAACAAGCCCGCATCTCAGGGCATTGAGACGGAGGGGGCTTCAGTCTGGAATTGGCGGGCTATTCGCCGCACTCGTAGGGGGTACAGGTTGACCCAGGAGGGGTGCCCAAGTTACCGGATTCCGTGAAGTGCTGGGTGGTCCATTCACGGTGCTGAAGGGGGCTGCCTCACTTCAGGTTTTGGCGGGTGACTTGCCGCGCCCGTAGGGGTCTAGGTTTTCATTGCACAGGCTATCCACACGACCAGGGGAACGTCGGGTTTCAGTAGTGGTTCTGTGAAACCCGGGGATCCCAGATATCTGTATTGTTCTGTGATGCTGTACATTTCTGTGATGTTGCATTTTATTCACGCCTTGAGCGAAATACTATATATTGGTATATATATTAGTAGATGTTGTATATGTTTTTCATCCGCGCTAGTCCAGTCCCCGCTCTGCCGTTAGTTAGCTAACCTAACGGGTGATGACGGGACCCGGTGGCGAATGTGGATGGCATATACGTACGTCAGTATATTTTCGTTCTTTGTGGTGTGATCAATTGATGGGACTACGTTGATTCGGATCAATGCAAGTTAAAACGAACCTATTCTGATCTTGTTGGAACACTTTTCAAAAAGCTGTTATTGCAAGGACGTTCACTTTTGTTTTGCATCGTGGTATTCATTTGGAATATCCTGCTCCTCAGTCGACGAGGCAAGGGCCGAGATCCCTTCACCGGGAGTGACCCCTTGGACAGAAGTTTGCGTCAGGGCATTAACTTCACTATAGCCGTTTACTTTTGCTTTGCATCGTGGTATTCAGTTGGAATATCCTGCACCCCATTCTACGGGGAAAGAGCCGAGATCCCTTCACCGGGAGTGACCTCTTTAGTAAAGGTTTTCGTCACTATATTTTCTAAAAAGCTATCCGTTCCTTCAACGATATCAAGTTCATTACGTTAAAAGTTTTCGCCAGAAACCATTCGTAGCCCTCCGTCGTTTCAGACAGGTAGCACGTAGTATTCATGCTATGTTTGTTGACCTTCGTCAAGGCATAGTGCATGGTAGCTGCTTGTTGCTTTTCTGCTGCATAGATAGATGCGTTGGTTTGGGACAGTCGTATAGCCTTGTTGACCTTCGTCAAGGGCTTGTACGGGTGGGTTCAAATTAACCTGGACAATGACGGGTGGAACTTGACATGTGACTTATGATTTGTTGACCTTCGTCAAGGTCATAAGAGCATGGGGCAGAAATCACATCGGGAGTTTCAAAAGAACTGAAACTTGCCAGATATTCGCATACCTTCTGGAGTGTGATAACGTGAGCGGATTCCGTCATTTTATCATGCGATGAGAGTTGGATCCCGATTCCCACTGATGAGTTAGTTTACTCCTCGGGTATCCCCGACTAATTCTTCTTTCAGGTTTGGAGGAGAATTTGAGGTACAGTGGGAGGTTTCCAGATTAGATAAATTGATAACCATTCTGATCTAGGTTAGAGTGCACGCTGAGTGTTTCTTTTCTCTCTCTCTGGTAGCGACCATTGACCCGACCCTAAGACTATGACTCAGTGACCAAGTTGACCGAACCTTCTTTACACTGGTTTTTGGATTGTCAGAGTTGCAGACCTCATTGCCACTCCTACTTTTACCCTTTTCTCCAGGACACCTCGTATTACTACGAACGTCCACTTCCATTGGACAAAACCATCGTATGGTTATATACGAAGTCGAAGGGATTTATTCGAGGATGGTTTCCGGTTTTGGAGAAAACGGATAGGATTATTCAGTTGTCTTTTCCCTTTTACCTTCTCTCAAGTTGTGAGTACTCCTTGGTTTAGGAGATAGTACACCTATTATGCAAATTGGACAGTCTTCTTCCAAACCTTAGGCTGGTGCCGACCGGTAGGGAATGAAGAAAACCAATTAGAGTAACGATGGTGTGCAGAAGGTATTAAGATTAAGACAAAGTAAGGGATTAGTAAGAAGGCAAAGTAAAATGCGACTGATATTCACGACCAAACCAAATATTTCTTCGCCAATCCTAAATCACCTTTGTATTTCTCCAGGACACTCCGTATCACTACGAAGATCCACAGTTTATTGGATACTCCATCGTATGGTTATATACGAACTCGAAAGGAACTTGTTCCAGTTCGGGGATGGATTCTGGTCCAGGAGAAATAGGAATAAGGTTTATTCGGTTGTCTTTTATCCTCACCTTCTCTCGCATTGCGAGTGCTCCTAGGATTAGGACAGTACACCCATTATGCTTGTTGGATAGTCTTCTTCCAAACCATAGGCTGGTGCCGAACGGTAGGGAAGGAAGAAAACCAATTGGCCTAAAGGGGTGTGCAGAAGGTAATGACTAAAGACATATAAAGGGATTTGGAGAGGTGGCAAAGAACTATGCGGTTATAATTGTGAATCTGGATAATGGTAGAGGCATTACTAGGAATACCAGAATACCCCATTGAAACATTTCAATGCTTCAGTTCAACTGTGTATTGTTAAAAGAAAACTGATTTCCCGATTAGACACTTGCTCCAGGGTATGTATTTACCAGGTTTGATTCTCACATCTGTATGGTTTTACAGATGATGAGTGGGAGTAAGTTATTGGAAATTGGGTGATCATCCTCATTATATCGGGATTCGTTGTAATCGGTGATATGTGAGGAAATCACCTGGGCTGTTTGCCGGTCGGCAAATATTTGGTTTTGAATATCCGCTTTTATGCACCAATTTCAAATTGATATATCTGTACGTCTATTTTCATAGAGTAAGATATACCTTTTTGATATTATGTCGATGACATTTACCTATATCTGTGGATGGTTAGGTAAGGAGCATTAAACAGTGGTGTAATTCTTCTTAACTATAAGTACAGTTTTCAACCTACGACGCACAGTGAAAGAGTTGTTAGACTCAGCGGACTTATACAGAGTAATGTATGTTGTCCAGTGTCCATTAGGACAGAGGGGTTGGTCCTCATACTATATTCTGTTTACTTTTAACTTCTCTAGTTCTTAGACATGTGTTTCGTAGAAACACAGGGTCTAAGTTTTGAGGAGTTATAGGTATTTGAATAGAGTAGAGAACCAGGTGTAGCAAGTATCGGGATTCTTCAAGGTGATCGAAGATGTAGATACTTGTGTATGGTATTCAGTTGATAGTAATGATAAAGAGAAATTGCTTCTCTTTCAGGTTACTCATAATTGGAAGTATTCCTAAGTTGAGTAACGCTGATCGGCCTCTCTCCATTTAGTTGACATGCACTGGAGATAGCTGCATGATTTGAATCTGGTTCAATTAAATCAGTGCCTCTGGTTCTATATTGGATATAGGACAGTTCATATCTTAACGATGTTAAGGTACGGGGAGTTGTCCGGCTTAGGATTAAAACCAGACACTGGACAACTCAAGGCACGTTTCTGTAATGGCTGTTTGTGGGTTGACCCAGGCTATGACGAGGGTTGACTTTCTACCATAAGAAAGATCAATAGTGATATTGTTCTTGACTCGCCACAGTTTTAATAAAAATGGATTTTTTCAAAAACAGTAGTGGGAGTATGGTAGAACTGGAAGTGATTCCAGAACCGCAAACGATTACTGAAGATTTGATAAGGAACCTAAAGATTCAATCTGGTTTGACATTCCATTCGCCACTCCGCAAATACGGTGGGTAACTTCAGGCACCCGAGAGGTACTCCGGTAGCCTCAAGGACGGTGACAGGGAAGTTCTTGTTTACCCACACATGCCATTGCTGTTGTTCCAGGCTTCGAGACCCGGTAGGAGGATGAGTATAGCGTCGTTCTAAACTAGCTTTAGAAGTGCACGTCTATATGACTCTGCCAGAGGGTTGTCGTAGTCAGTGGGAGCAGCGGAAGCATTGGTGGACATCAGGCTTATGTCTATTTATAGACTAAAGCAGATGTAGCGGAGATAGATCATCTATTTCTGATATGACAGTCATGGGTTTGACGTCATCAGAATAGGGGATGGATCTGTTGAGAAGGTAGTAGGGTGTGATATCCGGGTTTTGGATGACATACACAAAGTAGGAAAGGAAACTCCTATACTACGATCGGTTATACTTTGGTCGTCACACAGTGGTTTCTCCACGAAGGACTTGGACATTATATCAGACATACTGGTTACTAGATCTATGGTTTTAGATCTAGATTTGGGTGGTTTCTCAATCAGGGTACCTTGACAGCATTCTAAGAGTATTTAGAATGGACGACTCCTGGCACGGTAGTATACCTGCAGGTGATGGAGTCACCCTCTCTAAAGGTGTCTTACAGACTAAAGTAGAGAGGGATGTGCATGATTGGCAGATCACTTGCTTAGGCAATTGAGTCAATCATGAGATGTCAAGTACCACACCAGATGTTGTTCTTGCACTAGATGCAATAAGTTGACATTGATCCAATCCTGGAGAAACAGTCGGAAGCAGTTTTAGAACATAAGTGGATGTTCTAGGGATATGATAACGACAGCCTCATTTGGGAGACGGTTATCATTCCAGGCTTCCAAGGTGACATGGACGACAAGGAGGTTGTCAGAGTTATAGTTTTCCTTCTGACGAGGGGCAGTATTTTGGACAGGTGGCCCAAGGAAACACTGAGGGTGGCATGGCGCAGGATACTGATTAAGTTCAGTTGACGATACAGTCTAAGAAGTTTGGATTTGGAGTTCATTTATGAGCTCGGTCCCATCAGACATCCAGACACTCTAAGACAGGTATTGATCATTTCGGGAGATGTTTTCTCCGTGAACTTGAGATATAGAGAGACATAGAAAGAAACATCAGAGCGGATCCACTCGCTGAGGCTATTCCTCGAACGCAATATTCTCGCAAACGAGTTTTGTGAGACTGACTAATAGAGGAGTTGGGTGTTCGGTATCACACGGGCTGTGAGTATGCGACATCGCAATAATTAGCCTTGAGTGCAAGTGGGAGATTGTTGGAGATAGTGCCCTCAGAGTCAATTATTGGATCACAGGCACGTGATTGCAATGATTGAGGGAGGACCTATCCCGGTACGACAGTCTTACTCGAGATGATAGTTTGCTATCTGGTTTACCTTTATCATCGTGTACTGCTTTAGGTGACCTGACAGGTCGCTATTACACGTAGATAGAGCCCCTAGGATTCTTGCTTGACGACCAGCAGTATGAGGGCGATCATATAAGTGAGAGCTGGAGTCTATAAGCACATCCTTAAAAGGTCCCTAGTCGTGGGAGTTTCAAGACAGGGCATCGATTCTCCAGAGTAGACTAGTGTATACAGTTGAGACCCCGACGAGGGGCAGTGGCCGGTCTCACAGGCCACTGGTGTCAGTTGGTTCACCTAAGATGTATACAGGTGCTCATTGGGTTATGAGTACACCGGACAGGACTCGCCGGAAACATGCTAGTTGGTCTTATACCTGACGTCAGATAGCAGTTCCCAGGTGACATGTGTACAGGTTAGTTCATCGACCTGGGGATCATCATTTGTCTCGTGTGAGTTCCCACTGTGCTTTGATTACTACCCTACCACGGCTCAAAGGAGTCGTGCAAACAGGTTTTAGTTGGGTACAGTCCCGAGCCACATGGAGGCAGTGAGCGGATCTTCGGGGGTTCGTCTCTCCCGGTATTGGGGGTGAGGTCGCGCTGTGTCTAGGAGAGCCATTACACGAAGTCCTTGGCCAAGGCAGGAGATTTACTGGTAGGTATTCCGGTAGTATCTCAGGGTGTTCTGGGCTACACTCCGACACGACTTGTACCGCTTTTGGGGGTCTGATTTTTACCCACCCCCTAGGCCCGACATGCGATGCTCATAGACGAACGGACCGGACTGTACGGATATTGTCACTGACAGGCTCAGTAGGGTGTCAGGATGAGTTCGCTCATCGACGTCCCTTTTAGTCAATAGCTGGTGGCCCGTCACGTATTGGCTTATACCTCTGACGTGCTAGTGGTTAAATCCATAGCCATAGTATTGATGAGTCTTTAGAGTCCACCACACATTCAGTTACTCAGCTTTCGGGCGAAACGCTGTAGAGGCCGTATGGAGATATGGCAGGGTCCGATCAGATACGTGCGGTATTGCACGGATCAGGATCGGACGGTTTGTACTAGTGGCCGTATGGATATATGGCAGGGTTCGATCTGATACGTGCGGTATTGCACGGATCAGGATCGAACGGATATTACTAGCCGGCTTTGGTGTAAGCCGGTCCTAGTTTAGTACAGTATAGATTTTGTCTCTTTGCATTTGTATCCGGACGGAATACAGATGCGGGTGTGTATGCACAGTATCGGGGTTTTCCTGTAATTTATTGCGGGACCAGTTTTCTGGAGTTGCCAGTTTGCATTCCGTTCCGGCCGGTTTTCCTTTGTTCTTTCCCGGCCGGACTTTTCTGATGGAGGGTGTTATTTGCAATTGTGCAAATAACTTTTGTGGAGGGGGTTTCTTGCATAAAAGATTGATTATGATAGCATCATTATCTTTTGCACCATCACTTGCATTAATGATGATTAGAAAGGGTATGGGTTGGATTTAAATGAAGCATGGTTGATGTTTTGGATGTGGTCACCATATGCTTTTACTACACTCACCACTTTGTTGATTTCCTCCTTGTAATGGCCGGCCACATCTTGGACCAATTTGAGAAGAGTTCATTTGGATGAGGGAATTATCTATATCTCATTTGCATGCTTGCAATATTCTACACTTCATTCAAAAGTCCATTCATGATCCCTCCATCCTCCATGGCAACAAAACCCTAAAGAGACATAGACTCTACATTGTTCTACAGCAAATCTTGGACGCGTCGGCTAGCCTACTTCGCGCCCGAGTTGCCTCGGTATAGAGGCGGGAGCCCGTAAAAGATGCAGGCGATGTGGTGCCCTTCCGGCGAAGAGGCGACGACCGGAGTTTCCGCGAGGAGATCGGAGTGGAGATGAAGACCGGAGGACTCGGATCAGTCGGTATATCTCTAACCCGTCTTGTAGTTTGCTAGATCTAGTTTAATGGCCCGATCCGGGTGTTTAGTGCGCGGTGGTGCCGGTTTGCAAAGTTCGCAAAATTAAAGTTTATCACCGCTTCCGCATTTGGCCGTCGGATTGACGACCGGGGCGCCGCCGTGCACTTACAGCTGCGATCGTGCAGAACAGGGGGCGTTTTTTCACATACAAGGGGATTGAAACACTTAGTGCCAAAGACCCGGGTAGTTGGACGCGCACATGCGAACCATTCAACCACTTGGAGACAATATCGATACGAGTTTCTTAAACTCAACACTTTTTGGTACATATTTTTCTGAACTTCCTCTTCTCAAAACCCGACGCTCCAATATTCTTGTCTTTGCAGGATTCATAGCAGCATCACCGCAAAAAGCCAAAGAAAAACTAACCGTATTTGTTGCAGCGCCGCATTTAAAGTATAAAACAAATTGAGTGATTGCTTGAAAGCAAAACTTTGTTAATTTTCGCATTGCATCATTAATACGGACTTAAGGGGCTATAATAACAATCCAGATTGGGTGGGGATTTCATCACCCTTCCTAAGACCCCGGAAATCACTACTTGCATAAGTGTCACCTCAAGCTTAATAAAAAATATCAAGACTCAGCCAACTAAGGACTTGTCGCGCTCTATAGGATGAAGGAAGATTGTAGGCATTCGTTCGTTTATATAAACATGACTTTTGTAGTGCCTAGGCTAGACAAGTGAGGAGGTAAATTTAAAAGGCTCGTCTCACGGTGATTCGTGAGCGGAACCCTCCTTGCCTCACTTGTGCTTACCTGGCCACAACTGGCTGTGAAGAGACGATTTGAGGGTTATCTCATAATTTGTCGCTTTGGAACAGTTAGGAGCAGGTCTAGTAGACATAGAGGACCCTAGTCTACGTGTTGATTGTGCATTTGTGACTGTGCATTTGTGATTGTGTTTGTGGAACTGTCATTTCATTTTTCCATTCTTACGAAATAAACACAAATTCGCCATTTTTATCACCTTCACCCAATTTTTTCTCCACTTTCGTTTTCTTACCCTCACATTCTACGCTTTGACTACACTAAACTCGTTTAGTATATGTCCTCTTGGACTAAGGACCCTAGTGCCCGTTTATTCCGTGTTTCGTTAGTCGCTACGGACTACGTGATCGACACCGCAGTCGAAACTCCTTCCACGCCTCTTTCACCTTTACCCTTGCCGGCCAACTCCGACGTTGACTGTGATTCTGTCCATACTTCTTCACCTTCACTTTCACCAGAATTTTCTTCTGAGATGTCGGGATTTCCTCCTAACACCCCTTTGCCTCCCCCGGGAATTATTCAACCTCCATTAGGTGCGAATAACCCACGATCTCCTCTTGTTGAAGCGCGACAACGAATTGCGCTCCAAGATCGATTCTATCTTACTCACGCTGCACTCCCTACCTGTCTTTCACTTCCACCGGCTAATGGGGATAATTTCGAAATTAAGCCCCACTTCATCAGCATGTTGCCCAAATTTCACAGGCTTGAATCCGAAGATGCCTATATCTTCATCAATAAATTCCAGAAGGTTTGTACGATGATGAAGACAACCCAACTGTCTAATGATGCTATACGGCTACGAGTTATTCCTTTCACTTTGTGCGACCTTGCTGAAAAGTGGCAGTAGAGCACCGCATCTCATTCGATCACCAATTAGGATGAGTTTTTGAAAATGTTTCTAATGAAATTCTACCCAAATCATAAGACCGCACAGATTCGAAACGAAATTAACCAATTCTCCCAGCTTCCTACTGAACCTTTTTGAAAGTGCCTTGACCGATACAAAGACCTTCTTGTTTAGTTCCCTCATCACGGTATTGAGAGATTGAAACTTTTCCAAACTTTATATGAGGGCCTGAATCCAGCAACTAAGCAGTTGCTAGAAACCATTTGTCAAGGCCACTTCCTATCCAAATCTGATGAGGAAGCCTGGCAATTCTTCGATGATCTCGCGGAACAGACGCTTCAGTGGGAGAGCACCAGACCGAACACTTCTTCTTCTTCTACCACTTCTTCCTGTCTCTCTAGGGCAGGAGTTCATCAACTCGACATTTCAATTGCAATGAAGACCGAGATGGCTGCAATCACGCGGAAACTGGAAGCAATTGAGTGCAAATTTTCATCTCCTTCTCCTACCCCTGCTCCTCCCCCTCGTACCATTTGCGCTTGTTATTTGGATCCATCTCATTTGACCGAAGAGTGTCCTTATAATCCACCATCTCAAGGACAGGATCAGGTTAATGCTGCATTTCAGCAAAGACCAAGAAATGATCCATACTCTTCTATATACAATCCCGGTTGGAGGAACTACCCCAATTTCGCTTGGAATCAGAACCAGCATCAATTCTAAGGCCACAACAACTTCCAGAGGCCTCCTCCTCCTCAACAACAAGCTAAGAAACAAACTCTGCAACAATTTCAGCAGCCCTTCCAACCCCAACCTTTTCAAAATCCGACGAACAACTTTGCACCCTGCAACAATTCTTTTCCTCAAAACAACTTTGTTCCGTCAAACAACAATAAGGTTTCCTGGTTAGAACGGAGTCTGGAGGCATTTGTAAAGCAATCGACTCAATCTACCGCCAATATCCAGTCTTCTATTCAGTCTCTGGTGCAACACACCGCTGCATACGGGCAAAGCATCAAGACCATCGAAGCTCAGATTGCACAGCTGAATGCGGTTTTAAGCGAGCGAGAGAAAGGGAAGCTTCTATCTCAACCACTCCCAAATCCTGGTCACCCACATAATGTACATGTTGCTCTTGAATAACATAACCATAATTTGAGTGCCGTGACTATATTAAGATCTGGAAGGATGCTGCACAACAACATTGGCATACGGATAGATGATGACACCCCAGCCGTTTCTTCTACTCCTTCTTCTGAGCCTATTCTCCATTCTTCAAAGGGTTCTTCTTCTTCTTCTTTTTCTGCTCCGAACGGATCCACTTCTCACTCCATTCAAACTCCAATTTCGGGATCCGTTCCAACTCCACAATCTTCTCCACAAGCATTGGACTAAACCAATTTCCAAAACGTTCCATTTCCAAACCGGTTGAGGTCCAATAAACAAAATCCACAAATGGAGAAGATTCTGGAGTTGTTCAAACAGGTTAACATCAACACTCCGCTCTTAGAAGAAATCCAACAAGTCCCGTCTTACGCAAAAATCTTAAAGGACTTGTGCAGTGAGAAGAGGAAATCTCAGGTACCAAAGAAGGTTTTCTTAGCTAGTACCATGAGTGATGCTCTTACCTAAGCTTTACCTCAAAAACGGAAGGACCCTGGCTGTCCTACAATTTCAATAACCATTGGGGATAAAAATATCAACCGCGCTCTTTTGGATCTTGGTGTCAGTGTTAACCTGCTTCCATGCTCTGTATATGAGCAACTAGGTATAGGAGAGCTAAAACCCACACACTGTACTCTTCAAATGGCCGACCGATCTATTACCCATCCTAGGGGTGAGCTATAGGATGTGTTAATAAAAGTTGGGGACTTCATATTCCCCGTTGACTTCATTATTTTAGATACACAACCTATAGCTAACCCTCAGAATCAAATTCCGGTGATACTCGGTCGCCCATTCCTTCCAACCTCAAATGTTGTGATCAATTGTCAAAATCGTTCGGTGAACCTATCTTTTGGCAACATGACAATTGAACTCAACATTGTTAGGTTAGGGAATCAGCCATCTGAACCAAGTCCTCATATACTAGATGTTTGTTCCATCTAGGAGATCACCCCCGAGGACTGTGAATTTGAGGAATTCTTATTTGATCACAGTGATCTTGACGCCACTAGTGCGTCCCTTTTTGAACCTGCTGCTTCCGCTCCCGACAATGATTACCAGTGCTTCACGTTTTCGAACGATCTTGGCTTGTCGCCACCCGAGTTTGAATCTTTTGAATTTTCAAATGCGTTAGTTGAACCATCCAACTCGGTCGCATACACTCACTTTGAGCCCCTGTTGGAATCTTTCGAGTTTGAGACATTTTCTCCGATCCTGACATCAATCGTTTCACCTCCGATGCTCGAACTAAAGCCTCTGCCGTCTCACCTCAAGTATGCGTACTTAGGTGAGAACGAGACCCTCCCAGTCATCATCTCGGCTTCTCTAGCTCTAGAGCACGAAAAAGCCCTTCTCACGGTCTTGCAATCCAATCGGCAAGCTTTTGGCTGGACGATGGCGGACATCAAGGGGATCAGTCCCCTGATTGTTGAATATCACATTCACCTGATGGATGATTCCAAACCAGCTAGGGATCCACAGAGGCTATTAAATCCAGTCATGAAAGAGGCTCTGAAGAAGGAAATCATCAAATGTCTATATAGTGGTATCATTTACCCTATTTCAGGCAGCCAATGGGTCAGTCATATAAACGTTGTCCCTAAGAAGTCGGGCATTATGGTCATCACAAACGAGGTGAATGAGTTGATCCCTACTCGCACCCAGACCGAGTGGCGAGTATGCATTGATTATCGAAAACTCAACGCCGCAACGCAGAAGGTGTTAGTGTATATGCCCTAGAGGCCATTACTGTATCATACTAGCTTGTATATTACTTGATGGAAGCTTGGGATATTCACAGTTGTATATACAATCTTTCTCGAAATGGTAGTATGCTACTTGGTTTGTCTCTGCTTTAATATGTGCATGTGTTTCTTTTAGCATATCGCTGATATACATATTAGTAGAGCCCTTAGGATCTTTGCTTGATTACCAGCGTTGTGATGGCGCTCACACTCGTGGGAGCTGGATGATCTATAAGCACATCCTTATACAGGTCCCTAGTCGTTGGACTATCGAGACAGGGCATCGATACTCCGGAGTAGACTAGCGTATGCGCTTCTCATCCCAGCGTGGGAGACGGTCTGTCCCACAGCCGTCAGTACGTCGTACTTGAGATAGTATGCGGGTGCTCGTTAGGTTACGAGTACACTGGACAGGACTCGTCGGGAACTGTTGGTTGGTATTATACCTATCGTCAGTTATCAGTTCCCAGGTGACATGAGTACAGCTTAGTCCGCTGACTTGACACTGTCACTTCGCCTCGAGTGTGTTCCCACTGCACTTTGATTACTATCCTACCACGGCTCAAAGGAGTCGTGCAAACAGACAGTTTTTGGGTGCAGTCCCGAAGCACTTGGAGGCAGTGACGGTTAGACAGGACTCGTCTCTCCCGGTATTGGGGGTTGACATCGCGCTGTGTCCAGGAGAGCCATAACACGAGTAGTCCCTGGCCAGGGCAAGCGAGATATACTGGTAGGTTTCCAGTGTTATCTCAGGGTGTTCTGGGCTACACTCCGACACGACTTATACCGCTATTAGGGGACTGACGTTCACCGCCCCCTTAGGCCCGCCATGCGATGTATCAGACGAATAGACCGGACTGTACGGAGATTGTCACATACAGGCTCAGTAGGAGTTCAGATGGGGTTCACCTCGTCAGTCTTCTTATCGACATCTAACTGGGGACCGTTACGTACAGCTAGTGCCGCTTGCGGTCTGTGGTTAAACCCACTGCCAGCGTAGTGTCGAGTCTTTAGAGTCCCACACAGAGAGCTATTCGCCTTTAGGCAAAATGAGTAGAGGTCGCATGGTTTTGCGACAGGGTTCGTTCACATCCGCGCACTTGTGCACGTTTGCTGTCCGGACAGCTTATACTAGCGGGCTTTGGTTTAAGCCGGATCCTAGTATATGATTTGGGATTGGTTTTTCTCATTGTATTCGTATTCCTCGGATCACGAATACGGGTGCATATGCACAGTTGCTTGAGACAGAGGGAGAGGACCTTGATTAGGGTTAATGACTATTGTCATTTTATTAACCCTAATGCTTATGTGTGTATTATGGTTAATTGATATTAGTTTAATAATTGTGCATGGTTATGGTTGTTAACCATTTGACCTTCTTGACTTATTGACCTTGGTTGACACTTTGACCATCATCATTTCATTTGGAAGATGCTTTTTGATCCATGCAATTTGCATTAAAAATGAAATGATAATGGTCATGTCTTGATTAAGCCATGACAATTATCTTACTAATTATCTAATTAAAATAATACACACATATATGTGAGAATGGTTCATTTTATTCTCATTCTATCATTCATTTTCTCTCTCTTGTTCTTCCTCTCCCTCAAGCTCTCCCCTCTCATGTGTTGAGAAACACTTAAGCTTGAGAAAAACCCTTTCTTGATAATCTCTACTCTCATCTAGGGTTCAAGGATTAGCACTTCTTGCACCCTAGTTACTTCTAGCTTGGAGTTGAAGCCAAAGGTCGAAGTTTTCGGGTGGATCTTTCTTCGACGTGAGTAGACGACAAAGGTGACCTCCTTCCACCACTCTAAGGAGCAAGGAGAGAAGGTCATAAAGCCCAAGGTATAACTTTTCTAACACTTAACTAGTTTCTAGTTAGCTTTAGCTTGTTTTTGTTTAGCAAAGATCCTTCTTTGTCTAGTCCATGTTGCCTAAGTTGATAAAAATCCGATTTTTATTCCGTTTTCTGCCTCCCCGTAAATACCGGGGTGGGCAACGTGGACTTACAGTGGTATCAGAGCCTAACTAAACTTAAACTAGCTAGGTAGTAGAGTGTATCGAAGTTCGAATCGGAAAAATCGAAAACCGAGTTCTCAAAACCCTAAGTTTCTGTTAAAATTTTTTCTGTTCAAAACAAAATAAATCATACTCCAAAAATCATCTCAGGGTTTTGTGAAGAAAGCCACCAAAAACGATCCAGTGATTCGACCAAAGAGCCGCGGTTCCGCGGCAATAGCAAGCTATTGCCGCGCAACCGCGGCCTTCTTGGCTCTTCACTAGGTCGAGTTTGGTGCAGTGTATTTCTGGCTTGGTTTTGGGATTTTTAAGATGGTTTATATGTGTCCAGATTTTCCAGAATAGAAATTTGTTTTTGGGGGCCTATAAATCCGTATTTTTTTTTCGAACTTCACTACACTTTGACTATAAGGGTTATATCTGTGATGTTTATATGTATTGAACGTCGGCTAATCGCTATATGTCGATTAGTCGGGGTTATACATATCTGTGATCTGTGATTGATGATGGTATGTGTATATGAATGTGTTGGATTGTCACGGGTGAATAGCCGGGGTGGATGTGAGATGAGTGTTTCTTTTTCTTTCATTCATTGTAATATGTAAATTGATGTAATATTGTTATTTGTGTGGCCGCGCAACCGGGTCGGGGTTGTAGCCGTCATTGTATATTTCTTTTTACTGTTTTTGCTCCTAGGATAGACCCATGGAGGGGGTGCACAAACTACCGGGTATCTCGAAGTGCCGAGTGGCCTACTCACGGTGTTGAGGGAGGTTGCTTCGCTTTGGGTACTTAGCGGGTAGTTTGCCGCACCCGTAGGGGTCTTGGGTGGGGTATTTGGCTATTCACCGCGACCGTATAATCCGTTTTTCGTTGTAGGCTCGAACGGATTGCGGATTCCTAGTATATCCAATGTATTCATCTGTGATCTGTAATGTCTATCATTGCTATATATTTATATATGATAACTATTTAGGCGTTGCTTATGTTTTACAGCCGCGCTAGCCCAGCCCCCGCTCTGTCGTTAGTTAAGTAACCTAACGGGTGATGACGGGGCCCCGTGGCGAATGCGAATGGCATAAGCGTACGTCATATTTTGGTTATTTTCTGCAATGGTAGGATTAAATGATGGGACGCATTAAAAGAACTAATGCAAGAAAATAAACCAAGTTAAAGTCGATTGGAACACTTTGAAAACCACTCGGTTCTTTTCAAAACTAAACTTTTAAACGCGGAGCTTGAACCACTCCTTTTAAAAGCTATCTCGTTCCATCGATTATATCAAGTTCACTACGTTCATGGTTTCGCCAAAACCATTCGTAGCCCTCCGTCATTTCGTATGGATATTCAATAGTATTCAAGCTATGTTTGTTGACCTTCGTCAAGGCATAGTGATTGGTAGCTGTTGGGTGTTCATATGTAGCATAGATAGATGCGTTGGTTTGGGATAGTCGTACTACCTTGTTGACCTTCGTCAAGGGTATGTACGGGTGGGTTCAAATTAACCTGGATAATGACGGGTAGAACTTGACATGTGACTTATGATTTGTTGACCTTCGTCAAGGTCATAAGAGCATGGGGCAAAAATCCACATCGGGAGTTTCATAAGTACTGAAACTTGCTAGCGCTGCATACCATTTGGAGTGTGATAATTCTGGTAGGATTCCTTCGGTTTTATCATGCGATGATATTTGGATCTCGATCCTACTGTGAGTATATGCTACTCCTCGGGAAAACTCTCACTTAACGATCAATGCTATAAACTTAGTAGGTGTCTAGAAAGGTGTTAGCGGGGCTACGCCCACAGGGAAAAGAGATTACTTAATTAAGGAACTTCGCGAAAGCGTTGGAAAACCTCCCTCGAAGTACCGACACTGGCCTGGCTGAACGGTTAAGCAAGTATTGTACGGTGAGATTGATCCTGACTAATCCTTCCTTTATGGTTTGGGGAGGGATTCGAGAGACAGTGGGAGCCATCCTGTTTAGATAAATAAAAAACCAATCTAAACTTGCAAGAGCGTCATGCTAAGTGTTTTCTTCTCTTTCTCTTAATTGCAGCGACCCTATGACCGCACCTAGGTTACATCTAGGTAATAAAATGACTGAATCTGACTGTTTTGACTGGCAAGGGTCTGTCCAGATGTCCATTGCCCAGGACAAGCTGGGACACCTCTTGTCTGATCCAACCCCTGCCGTCTCAGGTCCAGTTTCCCCTGTCGCGGATATTAATATCCGTAGGACATCGGAAGAAGACTGTGCGAAAGCCAAGTGCCTCGTGTTAGCCTCAGTTGATGGTATATACCAGAGGCAGCACGAGAAGATGGACTCAACTTCTATCTTCCTCCATAACAAAGTTTTATATGGAGAGCAATCTCGTATCGCAAGATATGAGACCTCGAAGGAATTGATTCCAGCGAGGTTGGCTATCGGGTCATCTGTAGGGGACAACGTCCTTACAGAGACCAGCTCCTTTGAGCTCTCGGACCTGAAGACCACGTTGAAGAGCGGGTCAGATGCTGACTTAGTTCAACAGTCTCTACCTACTACCCTGAAGGAAACCAGGGAAGTAGAAAGAAAGAGAAAGGCAGAAGTTTCAGGAATGGATGCAGTAAAAGAGGGATGTTCCTATTGTTACGGGAATGAACATGGACAGAAGGATTGCAGGGCTTGTAAAGCCAGTAGCCAGAATTCGAAGCATGTTGTGGCTTCGGCTTCGGGTGTGTTTGTAATAGAGAACTGTATGTCAGTTAACCCTACTTCCTGGGTATTGGATACCGGATCAGGATCTCATATCTGTAATTCGTTACAGGCTCTGAGAAACCGTAGGGTTATCAGGAAAGGTGATATGACTCTCAGGGTTGCTAACGGAATGAGCATATATGCTGAATCCGTAGGGGAATATCATCTAGGACTGACAACTGGGCAGATATTGATTCTGCGTAACTGTTTTTATGTACTAGGTGCGACTTGTAATATCATATCTGTATCCTTAATTTCTAAGGAAGGATATGATTTTACTTTTGTAAGCGATGTAGTTAACATCCACCTAAATCAAGTTTTGATTGGGTCAGGTACATTACAAAACGGGATATACGTATTGAATCAAGCTCAGATCTTCAGTGTCCAAAACACACTTAAAAGAAAGTCTCCCGAAACAAATCAGGCTTTCTTATGGTATTGTAGACTGGGTCACATTAATGAGACACGGTTAATAAAGTTACATAAAGAGGGATACTTGAATCCGTTTGAGTATCAGTCTTATGCCACTTGTGAATCTTGTCTCATGGGAAAGATGACAAAGACTCCGTTCACTGGACACGGAGAAAGAGCAAGCGAGCTCTTGGGACTCATACACAGTGATGTGTGTGGTCCAATGTCTACACATGCGCGAAGTGGTTATTCATACTTCATTACTTTCACAGATGATTTCTCTAGGTATGGGCATGTCTTCTTGATGAAGCACAAATCCGAGGCCTTTGAGAAATTTCAAGAATACAAGAATGAAGTTGAAAAACAAACAGGCAAAAGTATCAAGACACTGAGATCTGATCGAGGTGGTGAATACTTAAGTGCCGAGTTTCTGGGCTACTTAAAAGAGAATGGAATTCTCTCTCAGCTTACTCCTCCATACACACCACAACACAACGGTGTATCGGAAAGGCGGAATTGAACCCTATTGGATATGGTTCGTTCCATGATGAGTAAGGCTGAGTTGTCGCGATCCTTCTGGGGTTATGCGCTAGAAACAGCTGCATATCACTTGAACAAGGCTCCAACCAAGACTGTGCCTACCACCCCATATCAGATGTGGAGTGGGAAGAAACCCTGTCTCAAGTACCTTAAGACATGGGGATGTCCAGCTTTTGTAAAAAAGCAGCATGCGGACAAGCTCGAGGCACGTTCAGTACTGTGTAAATTTGTGGGATACCCAAAGAACTCCAGGGGGTATCTTTTCTATTCCGCAGAGGAACAAACGGTTTTTGTTTCTCAGCATGCCCACTTCTTGGAAACTGAATTTTTAGAAAATCAGATAAGTGGGAGCACAATAGAACTGGAAGAAATTCCAGAACCACAAGCTATTACTGAAAGCTTGGAAGAACCAGAAGTCTCAAGAGAACCGGACATCCCAGCGCCACTCCGCAGGACTAGTAGGCAGACTCATCCGCCCGAGAGATACTATGGTTTTCTCATAGACGGGGATAGAGAGGATTGCACCATGGATTATGGTGAGCCTACTAGCTTCTAACAAGCCATCCAGAGCGGTGACTCGGTAAAGTGGCTGGATGCAATGCGGGCCGAGATGGAGTCCATGTACACCAACAAAGTTTGGACTTTGGACTTTGCTCCAGAAGGGGTAAAACCCGTAGGCTGCAAATGGATCTTCAGAAAGAAGATTGGTGTAGATGGGCAGGTTGAGACCTATAAAGCTAGACTTGTTGCAAAGGGTTTTCGTCAAAGACCTGGCTTGGACTATGACGAGACCTTTTCTCCAGTAGCTATGCTGAAATCCATTCGGATCCTTCTTGCCATTGCTGCCTTCCACGATTATGAAATCTGGCAGATGGACGTAAAGACGGCTTTCCTGAATGGAAATTTGGAAGAGTGCGTCTATATAGATCAGCCGGAGGGATTCATTCAGAATGGGAGTAGCGGTAGAGTGTGCAAGTTGCTAAAGTCCATCTATGGACTTAAGCAGGCATCGCGGAGTTGGAACATCTGCTTTGATGATACTGTCAAAGAATTCGACTTTATCAAAAACCCAGATGAACCATGCATTTACAGTAAGATTGTAAGGAGAACTGTAGTTTTCCTCGTCTTGTACGTGGATGACATTCTCCTAATAGGAAATGATATTCCTATTCTACAGTCAGTCAAAGGATTCTTGTCGCAGAGATTCTCCATGAAGGACCTGGGGGATGCCAACTACATTCTGGGGATCGAGATCTATCGTGATAGATCTAAGAGGATGTTGGGACTTTCACAGTCAAGGTACATTGACACCATACTGAAAAGATTCAGTATGGAAGATTCCAAGAGCGGTAATCTACCAGCTTGTCACGGGATCACCCTCTCCAAAGAGATGTCTTCCAAGACTGATTTGGAAAGGGATCGCATGTCTATTATACCCGACGCTTCTGCGGTAGGCTCTATAATGTATGCGATGTTGTGTACCAGACCAGATGTAGCATACGCATTGAGCGTTGTAAGCCGGTATCAGTCAAACCCAGGGGAGAAACACTGGATAGCGGTAAAGAACATTCTCAAGTACCTGAGAAGGACTAAGGAGATGTTCTTGGTGTATGGCGGAAAAGACCTCCAGCTCGAGGCCTTTGCTGACTCCAGCTTCCAGAGTGACAAGGATGACTCCAAGTCCATGTCGGGTTATGTCTTTACCCTCAATGGAGGGGCGGTTTGCTGGAAGAGTTCCAAGCAGGAGACCGTTGCTGACTCAACTATGGAAGCGGAGTACATAGCTTCTTGCGATGCCGCAAAGGAAGCTGTCTGGATGAAGAAGTTCCTCATGGAGCTTCAGGTGGTTCCTACCATTGTTGATCCAATACCGCTGTATTGCGACAACAACGGAGCTATAGCTTTAGCGAAGGAACCCAGGTCCCATCAGAAGTCCAGGAACATTTTGAGGCGGTATCACCTGATCAGGGAGATCTTAGATCGCCAGGAGATCGAGGTGAAGAGAGTAAATACGGAGAATAACACTGCAGATCCACTCACGAAGGCCCTACCCGAGACTCAGTTCGAGCGGTTGATCGAGATGATAGGTCTTCGATACGCCAGTACATGGCCTTAGTGCAAGTGAGAGATTGTTAGTGTATATGCCCTAGAGGCCATTACTGTATCATACTAGTTTGTATATTACTTGATGGAAGCTTGGGATATTAACAGTTGTATATACAATCTTGCTCGAAATGGTAGTATGCTACTTGGTTTGCCTCTGCTTTAATATGTGCATGTGTTTCTTTTAGCATATCGCTGATATACATATTAGTAGAGCCCTTAGGATCTTTGCTTGATTACCAGCGTTGTGATGGCGCTCACACTCATGGGAGCTGGGTGATCTATAAGCACATCCTTATACAGGTCCCTAGTCGTTGGACTATCGAGACAGGGCATCGATACTCCGGAGTAGACTATCATCCTAGCGTGGGAGACGGTCTGTCCCACAGCCGTCAGTACGTCGTACTTGAGATAGTATGCGGGTGCTCGTTAGGTTACGAGTACACTGGACAGGACTCGTCGGGAACTGTTGGTTGGTATTATACCTATCGTCAGTTATCAGTTCCTAGGTGACATGAGTACAGCTTAGTCCGCTGACTTGACACTGTCACTTCGCCTCGAGTGTGTTCCCACTGCACTTTGATTACTACCCTACCACGGCTCAAAGGAGTCGTGCAAACAGGTAGTTTTTGGGTGCAGTCCCGAAGCACTTGGAGGCAGTGACGGTTAGACAGGATTCGTCTCTCCCGGTATTGGGGGTTGACATCGCGCTGTGTCCAGGAGAGCCATTACACGAGTAGTCCCTGGCCAGGGCAAGCGAGATATACTGGTAGGTTTCCAGTGTTATCTCAGGGTGTTCTGGGCTACACTCCGACACGATTTGTACCGCTATTAGGGGACTGACGTTCACCGCCCCCCTAGGCCCGCCATGCGATGTATCAGACGAACAGACCGGACTGTATGGAGATTGTCACATACAGGCTCAGTAGGAGTTCAGATGGGGTTCACCTCGTCAGTCTTCTTATCGACATCTACCTGGGGACCGTTACGTACAGCTAGTGCCGCTTGCGCTCTGTGGTTAAACCCACTGCCAGCGTAGTGTCGAGTCTTTAGAGTCCTACACAGAGAGCTATTCGCCTTTAGGCAAAATGAGTAAAGGTCGCATGGTTTTGCGACAGGGTTCATTCACATCCGCGCACTTGTGCACGTTTGCTGTCCGGACAGTTTATATTAGCGGGCTTTGGTTTAAGCCGGATCCTAGTATATGATTTGGGATTGGTTTTTCTCATTGTATTCGTATTCCTCGGATCACGAATACGGGTGCGTATGCACAGTTGCTTGAGACAGAGGGAGAGGACCTTGATTAGGGTTAATGACTATTGTCATTTTATTAACCCTAATGCTTATGTGTGTATTATGGTTAATTGATATTAGTTTAATAATTGTGCATGGTTATGGTTGTTGACCATTTGACCTTCTTGACTTATTGACCTTGGTTGACACTTTGACCATCATCATTTCATTTGGAAGATACTTTTTGATCCTTGCAATTTGCATTAAAAATGAAATGATAATGGTCATGTCTTGATTAAGCCATGACAATTATCTTACTAATTATCTAATTAAAATAATACACACATATATGTGAGAATGGTTCATTTTATTCTCATTCTATAATTCATTTTCTCTCTCTTGTTCTTCCTCTCCCTCAAGCTCTCCCCTCTCATGTGTTGAGAAAAACTTGAGCTTTAGAAAAACCCTTTCTTGATAATCTCTACTCTTATCTAGGGTTCAAGGATTAGCACTTCTTGCACCCTAGTTACTTCTAGCTTGGAGTTGAAGCCAAAGGTCGAAGCTTTCGGGTGGATCTTTCTTCGACGTGAGTAGACGACAAAGGTGACCTCCTTCCACCACTCCAAGGAGCAAGGAAAGAAGGACATAAAGCCCAAGGTATAACCTTTCTAACACTTAGCTAGTTTCTAGTTAGCTTTAGCTTATTTTTGTTTAGCAAAGATCCTTCTTTGTCTAGTCCATGTTGCCTAAGTTGATAAAAATCCAATTTTTATTCCGTTTTCCGCCTCCCCGTAAGTACCGGGGTGGGCAACGTGGACTTACAGAAGGATCACTTTCCGCTTTCATTCATTGATCAAGTGCTCGAAAGATTAGCTGGACATGAGTATTACTGTTTTCTGGACGGTTACTCAAGCTACAACCAGATTCCCATCACCGAGAAAGACCAGGACAAAACCACTTTCACTTGTCCTTTTGGCACATTCGCATATCGCCGCATGCCTTTTGGGCTATGCAATGCTCCTGCTACCTTCCAGCGGTGTATTATGGGAATTTTCTCTGACATGGTTGAGAAATTTTTGTAGATATTTATGGATGATTTCTCCATCTTTAGCGATTCTTTCGACGAGTGTCTGCAACATCTTGATGCTGTCCTTACCCGATGTAAGGATAAAAATCTCACTCTAAACTGGGAAAAATGCCACTTCATGGTACCTGATGGTATTGTCTTAAGACACATCATTTCTCGAAATGGCATCGAGGTTGACAAAGCAAAGATTGATGTCATTTCCAACCTCCCTGCTCCCAAATGCGTCATAGATATCCGATCTTTCCTTGGCCATGCCGGTTTCTACAAATGGTTTATCAAGGACTTTAGCAAGATTGCTAGACCCTTGACTCTTCTTCTGGCCAATGATACCACGTTCAACTTCGACTCGAGCTGTTTGACTACTTTTGAATCACTGCGAAGCTCACTCACCACTGCTCCTGATCTTTCTTCACTTGACTGGACGCATCCTTTTGATATTATATGCGATGTATCCGACTTTGCTATCGGTGCGGTCCTAGGACAGCACATCAATAAGATGTCGCACGTAATCTACTATGCGAGCCGGACCCTGAATGACGCCCAAATGAATTACACAACACCTGAGAAAGAATTATTGGCTGTTGTGTTTGCTTTAGAAAAATTCAGGCCCTATCTCATTGGCTCCCCAGTTGTTGTCTACACCGATCATTCAGCTCTGCGACATCCTTTTGCGAAAAAGAATGCGAAATCTCGGTTAATACGTTGGATCCTCTTACTTCAAGAATTTGACCTTGTCATTAAGGACAAAAGAGGATGTGAATATGTAGTAGCCGATCGTCTTTCACGACTTCCTTCTTCGCCGACGTTTCCTCTCCCAATCGACGAAACTTTCCCTGATGAACAACTCTTGACGATATCTTGCGAACTCTGGTTCGTGGATATTGTGAACTACCTGGCAACTGGACTCATACCTGACGATTGGTCAAGTCAGGACAGACTTAGATTTTTATCCCAAGTAAAACACTTTTACTGGGATGAGACCTACCTGTTCAAGTACTGTCCAGAACAAATCATCCGCCGGTGTGTTCTGGAAAACGAATTCAAGAGTGTGTTGTCTTTTTTCCATGATCAAGCATGTGGCGGGCACTTTGGCCCAAGAAAGACAGCTGAGAAAGTCTTGCAATGTGGCTTTTACTGGCCAAAACTTTTCAAAGAAGCACATGAATACTGCAAGACTTGCTCCCGGTCCCAACCTTTGGGCCGTATTTCCAGGCGAAATGAGATGCTGCTCCAACCAATCTTGGTTGTTGAAATGTTCGATGTTTGGGGAATTGACTTCATGGGCCCATTTCCCAACTCTTTTGGGCACCTGTACATTCTCTTGGCTGTTGATTATGTCTCTAAATGGATCGAGGCAGTACCGAGATGGACTAATGACAACAAGGTTGTCATTAAATTCCTTAAAGAAAACACTTTTCCCGGTTCGAGCACCCTCGCACTATCATTAGCGACAATGGGACGCATTTCTGCAATAGTTCTTTCGAGGCCTTAATGCGGAAATACTCAATCAATCATAAGCTATCCATGCCCTACCACCCCCAAACAAGTGGGCAAGCCGAAGTTTCAAATCATCAAATCAAGCAGATTCTGGAGAAGACGGTTTCCAAGAACCGTAAAGATTGGTCTTTAAAATTAACTGATGCCCTTTGTGCATTTCGAACTGCATATAAGACTGATCTTGGCATGTCTCCCTATCGTCTTGTTTACGAAAAGGCTTGCCGCCTCCCTATGAAAATCGAACATTGTGCTATTTGGGCGATCAAAGAGCTGAATGACGCGGGCAGCTATCGGAAGCTGCAACTAAACGAACTAAACGAGCTTCGGGATGAGGCTTATGACAACGCGGTTGTTATAAAGAACCGAACGAAGGTGTTTTATGATAAACACCTTACGCGCAAAACCTTCATTCCTGGACAACAGGTACTTCTTTATGACACCTGACTCCATTTCCATCCTGGTAAACTTCGATCTCGTTGGATGGGACATTTTCTTGTGCGGTGTGTGTACCTGCACAGCGCTGTGGATTTGGAGAATCCAAAGGACGGTTCGTTTTTCAAATTAAACGGACACATACTGAAACCGTACCTTAGCACAGAACCATCAGAGGAGCTCCTGATCTTGCAGGAGCAGGTTTACCCTGCATAATCCTCTTCTGTTTACCACTAAACTTCGGTTATCCAGCCAAAAACAGTGGAGACACTGTTTCAAATAAGTTTGGGGTATGTATATACTATTTTTGGTATATATATGTGGATATTCTTGTCCGGTGCATATCCATTTTTGACGAGCAATCTTGTCTGGTGATGCTCAGTCTTTGTTCATTTCATTACAAAAAAAATAAATAAATAAAAATAAATAAACATAAAACAAAAAAATAATAAAATAATAAAATAAAAAGGAGAACCGCCGCTTTTGACCCTCCATCTATTTTGCCCTCAAGTACATTGACAGTGAGAGCACTGTCCAGTTTAAGTTTGGGGGTACGCTCGGTAAGCATTCTCCCTTCGCATTCATTTGTATATTCTGCATTTGCATACATATTTAAAAACCCATACAAAATCGAAAAAAATTTGCAAAAATATAAAAACTTTGTCGTCGAGTTAGCGAGTGGGAGTACTTAGATTCGATATTTCGACGGTTTTTCTTTAATAAGAAAGGAACAACTAGATCCTATTGTTAGATTTTGAAAGCCTGAAAGATAACACTCCTTTGAATTTAACTGTAGCTATTATACGTCTTTACATCACACTACACATGTCGTGTGATTTGAAAATTAGATGACAAGTATATTATGTCTGAAAACTTTTAAATTGATAAACTAATTTTTTAGGATCAAATAGGTTTGTTCTAAAATAAATAATACCAAGAATAATTTTGAAAGTGAAGTGGATATGAAGGGATATTATAAATACCTTAATAGGAACTAATTCTGAAGAATAACCCATCTGGAACTTGATTGAAGTGATTACACACCTGATCCACTAAACACGTCTCTTATCCTAAAAAAATAATCGAACAACTGGTTATATCTCCGTTCGTATTAAATCGTTATGATTTTCACGCTAAAATTGGTCTTTTGTTTTAGAGCCTAGGTAACTTGAGCAATTAAGTCCGCCGGGGTGTCTCTACACCTAATGTCTTAAAACCAACTGGTTTGGGAGTATTGGCCCAAAGCTCGCTAAGAAACCTAGAAAGTCCAAATTAAAACAAAGTCAAGCAAGTGTTCTCTCCGAATTAAAATTCCTAACGGTTCTTTGTGTAAGAATAATCTTGACAAAAGACTAGTTTTTTATAAAAATATTTTTAACGGAGATATGAAGGTTCTGTCCTATGATGAAGACTATTGCACGTTCACGAAGGTGTGTATGAAACGAAAACAAGTAAAAGGTGGAGTGAAAAATAAAACCTAGTTTCCTATTAAGGAAGATAGAAATTCTGAATTTGAAACCTAACTGGAAAATGAAACTTGAGAAGTACTTATCTCTTTATAAAACTTGTGTGGTCCTTTTTAAGTTTTTTATCTGGGCTTTATTTTGTGACATGACAAACATTAATCTATCCTTTTTTGAGACTTAACGACACTATTTGCACCGCACGTAAAGACATATAGAATCTTAAGTTAAATAAGAAGCGAGGTATGAAAAATAAAGGTTCGATATTTCTAACCTTAGGATAATAAAATTGCTAGCTTTGAAACAAAACCTTAGGGTTAGAATCATAGTTATTTTGCAAAACTAGCTTGACGGGATTTTATGGGTGAAATCCACTGAAAACCCTCAGGAGACAACACTCCTCCTACTAGGGACACCTAGAGGTTTAACGGCTTGTTGCACAGGCTCAGTGCAACTGCGTTCCCTGCGAAAATGAGGTCAGGATTCTTTTTTGTCGCTCGGGAAAAGCAAAAGATAAGTTTGGGGATATTTGTTTATCACAGAAAAGTGCATTTTAATACCACTCATTCATTATCTATTTTTTGTATATATCGGTACTATTAACCAGTGTCTGCTCAGTAAATACAGATTGCAGGTATCCGTGGCACAATACTGGAAACTCACTAAAAAACATGGATATTACGTTTGTGAGCCGACACTGCAACCAGAACTGCAAACTGATCGATACCCAAAGAGTTCTTTGGCCACAAATAATGTGCACACAATTTTGGTCCAACACAATACAAGTGTGCACATAGACCATGGAGGGGCTGCCTAGGCTACATGACATGATGAAATGGTGCAAGTAGGGAACATGTGTATTAAATGGTAAAAGAGTTGATGTGATTTGAAGCATCGAGGTTTCCCTCCAAATCCCTGAGTACAACCCAGGTTCATATAGACAAATCAAGCAGCACCAGAGTGATAGACTGCTAGAAAGAAGAAAGATCAGTATAGTGCTTACTATAAGTATAAGCTAAGCACCTGTTAGCACGTACGGTTTTCAGGGGGATCCGGGCGAAAGATATTGGAGAGCACACAAGACCACCACAACAATACGAGCCAAGAAGCTCGGATTTTGGCTGGCCACATGCACACAATAACCGAGCTCGCCGGCCCCCTAGCCCCAATGGCCCCCACATTTCTTTTGTCCTTCCCTTGCAGTCACATCAACTCATTTTTATTACTTGTTTAATTTTCTTTTGAGCCTATAAATACCAGACCAAAGGGCAAGGGGAGGGGATACTTTCTCTTTATTTTTGTTTTAGTACTCTTGTAATTTGTAACTTGTTTTCTTTTGAACTCTTGAGCTCTTACCCCTTTGTCTTGACCTTGCAACTTTTTCATTGAACTTGTAAGCTTAAGATTTAGGTTCTTGACTTCAAGATTAGTTGTATCTTGTTTGAAATTCAAAAAAGTTCTCATTTAATTACACATGTCTTGCTTTTTACATACTTGAACTTGTAAAATCCTTGCTTTACTTTGATCTTGCAACCTATTAAGTGAGCTTACAACCTTAATGTTTAGTATTTGGATTTCACATTGGTATGGGATTAAAGAACAGTTGAAGGATTTGCACGTTGATTTATCGGTTCTCTCTTTTGTCTTCTTTTCTTGCATTTTCATTTTGTTGCCTTACTCTTTTCTTTTTCTATTTTGGTATCGTAAATATGTATGAGTAATCGATTCACTTGTTATGGGTAGAATATAGTTAGTTTGTGTTAGAAGATGTTTTTTTTTGCTAAAACCTTAAAAAACCTTAACTTTGCAATTGAAACTCCGAGCAAACCACTCGTAATTCCGCTCCATTAGGCATCCTATCCTACAACGATAGCGGTAAATCCTAATCGTGACTGGGTTGTAAGTGGTTTGTCGAAGGCTAAGGTCAAGAGACATCAACGGAAGGACAAAGGACAAGGAATACAGATTTAGCTCAAAATCACAAATACCGTATTTCAAGTTTCCTAATCCACGTTGTTGCCTATTGCCTTAGTGTCAATATCAAAATTTGGTCTTTAAGGAACCGGCAAACATCATCCTCACACAAGCTAACCTAAAACTACCCCTTAACAAGTCTTTTTATTGAACATATCCTAGTTACGACACTTAGCATAAACAACAACTCAAAACACGGTGTTAACTCATTAAAACAAGCCTAAAAACCTACCATCTCCCTGCAGACGACCTGTACTCATCACGGCTAGATACACGCGACACCGTTTTTGATTGCGTTAATTTCAAAATTCTTTCTAAATACGACACGGTGAAAATGTATCAATCAAGTATCCGTCGGGTTGTCTTTTGAAAATACTCATGATTTGTTAGTTTTTGAAAATAGGTATGACTCGAGCCTGGTCTAACATCTTCCTAATCAGCTAAAAGACTAAACTAAGAAATAAGCCGAAAGTGTAAGAAAATCCACCTAAATTCCGAGTCGATATACCTAATAGTCGGCGATCCAGGCTCATAGCGTCACGTACTGTATAATACATAGCACGGCATCCTCGAGTGAAGAGCGTGGATCAATCATCATATCTAGATTTTGTACGGTAAAATCCATCGTATGGCATCCCAAAAATCGGGGGTACGGGTCAGCTATCATATATACATCATCATTCATATGGTATCATCATCGAACAATATCATGATCAAGGGTACTGTTCTAAAGTCTCGTACAATCCAATATCATCAACACATTTTATTGTATGTATGAAAATATATCACCCAACGATCCACTATAATATCATGTCATATATCATATCATGACTCAATCACATATCCAATCTCACGGCATCATGCTCGATCATATCGACTCATCTCCAAGTATCATATACCATCCTCATCTCACGTGTATATGTATATATATATATGAATATGAAAACCTACACACATACATATATACATACATACATACATACATACATACATACATACATACAAATATATATATACACACACACACACACACATATACACAAAGTCAAGTGTGTGTGTGTGCGTGTGTGCGACTACTTGTAACTTGTGATTCGCCTCCAAGGTAATCATCCTCTGGATAAGTCTTCCTAAATCAACCTAATCTAATCTAAGGTCTTCTAAATACCCTACTCACTAAGTATACAATGTTACATCCAAATTCATTATAATAATACGGTAATAACCCTATTCTACGTTTGCGGTGGTGGTATACTGTAGGGATTCTATAGCACCACACTAGGTTTAGGGTTAGATCACACATGCTATAACAAAAATTTTAGAGGGTGCTAAACAATTCCAACCATGAATCGAACTAGAAAGATAGAGTAACAACATGCTAGTATCATATACTACAAGTGTCTAACACTAAATGGGAGAGAATACAACCTTTGTAGACCTCCTCCTGGACTCCTTGGATCGATTGAGGTTTGAACCGGTTGGCTTGTGTCCTTCCGAGTCCACGATGATCCACCACGAATTCTCTTTGCACCAAGCTCCAAGCTTCTCTTGATCAAGGAAGAAGAAGAAGCAAACACTCTAATCTAGTGGGCTAAACTAAAGTGGAATGGTGATTTGGGTTTGGATCTCAATTAAAAACCTTTTCTTTTTAATCATTTCTCTTTCTTTTGAAACCCTAGTGAGCTTTGAGGAGAGAGAGGAAGAAGGAGATAGCTCAAGAGAGAATAATGAGAATAATAATAATAACCCTTGTTTAAACTCAAGAGAGTAAGAGAGAGCTATCATGATAAACTATGGTTACATAATATTTAGATATTTTGTAACTAGAGTTTAAGCAAAACCATGGGCTAAAACCATAGCCAAATGAAACCATGGTTTTGACTTGTCAACACATAAGAAAAGAGAGTTGAATAGTCAACCATAATTTCATTTGCCATTTTGCTTTTCTCAAATTAACAAACTGCATAAATATGCAACCATGTGAGTCTTGCATTGCCACCACCAATGTATCATCAACCATGACACATTTATGCTTGCATGTGTGCATCCATATCAACATATACATACACTCATGCATGCATCATAAGAAATAGGTTTTAATAAATGAGCTAATGGACTTAATATTAAATCAACACTTGATTTAATAACCCGGTCATATCACATACGACCCGTCTAATAGTAAACGCCCGAATAAAATACGTTATCCAATACACGCATTAAATCGAGCTCCCGCGCATATCACATATGCACCCCAAATCATTTCGCCCGAGCTAGGAGACTCCTTTGTAGGACTCTAAGACTCGCCAATACGCTAGCAGTAGGCAGTGATCACATCACATGCTCACAAACCGTTAGTGGCACAAGCAGTACGTAACGGCTCCTAGGTATTGAGCGATCAGAAGAAACACAAGCAAACCTGCTAAAACTCCTGTTGAGCCAACTGGCAACACTTACCGTACAGTCTGGTCTCTTCGTCAAATATGCTGCATATCAGGTCTAGGGATGGTATCGTCGACCCCAATAACTCAGATAAGTCATGCCGGTATATGGCTCATAACAGATCGAGAAACTACTGATAACGCTTATCAGTAAATCTCAGCAGCCCTAGCCAGGGACTTCCTGTTACAGCCAATCGTACATGGTGCAACATCAACCCCCAATACCGGGAGAGACGAAACCCCTCCTATCGCTCATTGCCTCCATGTGTCTCGGGACTGTACCCAAAATCCACCTGTTTGCACGACTCAGTAGAGCTATGGTAGGGTGGAGATCAAAGTACAGTGGGAGACACACAAGACTCTATGACGTTCTCAGGTCTACAGACTAACCTGTAACAGTGTCACCTGAGAACTGCTATCCGACGATAGATATAATACCACATAGGAGTTCTCGGTGAGTCCGTTCAGTGTACCCAGTCTCCACTGAGCACCCGTATACGATCTTTGGTATCACCACACCAATGGATATGGGATCATCCATCGCCCATCATATGGGACAAGTAACGTATACGCTAGTCTACTCTGGTGATATCGATGCCCCATCTCGATACACCAACGACTAGGAACATTTCAAGGATATGCTCATAGACTACACATGTCCTACTAATATGATCTGCATCATAATCTCAGTAGTCTTGCATCATCCTAAGGGCTATATCAACATGTACCAAATGAATGAAAGCACGATCAAATGAACATGTCAAGATAAGAGGTGCAACCAGATAGCATACTATCATGTCGAGCAAGAATGCCCCATGAATACACACACACACACACACACACACACACACACACACCGGTACATACACTATCATATAATGGCCTCTAGGGCATACATATATCCAACAATCTCCCACTTGCACTAAGGCCAATTATTGGCGTATCTCATACCCAACCTCTCAAAAAGTCGCTCATGCTGCAGCAAAGGGAGGGCCTTGGTGAGTGGATCCGTGGTGTTATCTTTTGTATCTACTCTCCGAATCTCGATCTTGCGGCGATCAACTATCTCCCGGATCAGATGATATCGCCTGAGGATGTGTCTGGATCGCTAATAGGACCTGGGCTCTTTGGCTAACGCCATAGCCCCATTATTATCACAATATAAAGGTATTGGATCAATAATGGTCGGAACTACTCCTAGCTCCGAGACAAACTTCCTCATCCAGACGGCTTCCTTGGCAGCACCATTTGTAGCAATATACTCAGCTTCCATCGTGGAATCTGCAACGGTATCCTGTATAGAACTCTTCCAACACACCGCCCCTTTATTAAGGGTAAAGACAAACCCAGAGATAGATTTGTTGTCATCCTTGTCACCTTGGAAGCTCGAATCGGTAAAGGCCTTCATTTGAAGATCTTCGTTACCATACACCAAGAACATTTCTTTAGTCCTTCGCAAGTACCTAAGAATGTTCTTCACTGCTGTCCAGTGATTCTCCCCTGGGTTGGATTGATACCTGCTTACTACACCCAGTGCATAAGCTACATCAGGATGTGTACATAACATCGCATAAATTATAGATCCTACAGCAGAAGCGTAGGGTATAATGCTCATGCGAGCTCTCTCTTCATCAGTCTTTGGGAAAAAGTCCTTAGAGAGAGTGACTCCATGACTAGCGGGTAAAGAACCCCGCTTGGAGTCTTCCATACTAAACCTCTTTAGCATGGTGTTAATGTACCTGGTTTGGGACAATCCCAATAACCTTTTAGATCTATCCCTATAGATCTTTATGCCCAATATGTACGAGGCATCACCCAGGTCCTTCATGGAGAACCTTTGTGATAATAACAGTTTGACCGATTGTAGCATAGGAACGTCGTTTCCTATCAGAAGAATGTCATCCACGTACAATACGAGGAATGTGACAGTACTTCCCATAATCTTCTTATAAACACAAGGTTCATCTGGATTTTTGATGAAATCAAACTCTTTGATAACATCATCAAAACAGATGTTCCAACTCCATGATGCCTGCTTTAATCCATAAATGGATTTAAGCAACCTACATGCTTTCCCGCTGCTCCCACTATCAATGAAGCCCTCTGGCTGATCCATATAAATGCACTCTTCTGAATCACCATTTAGAAAAGCAGTTTTAACGTCCATCTGCCAGATTTCATAGTCGTAGTGAGCAGCAATAGCAAGTAGGATCCGAATGGATTTAAGCATGGCTACAGGAGAAAAGGTTTCATCATAATCCAGTCCTGGTCTTTATCAAAATCCTTTCGCCACAAGCCTTGCCTTATAGGTCTCCACCTGCCCATCTACACCGATCTTTCTCTTAAAGATCCATTTGCACCCTACGGGTTTTACCCCAGAGGGTACAACATCCAAAGTCCACACTTTGTTGGTGTACATAGACTCCATTTCGGATCTCATGGCATCCAGCCACTTCACAGAGTTACCACTCGTGACAGCTTGCTGAAAACTGGTAGGGTCATCATCATCCATGATGCAGCCTTCTCCATCACCATCAACGAGAAAACCGTAGTATCTCTCCGGTGGGCGAGAAGTCTTACAAGATTTACGGAGTGGCTGAGGTTCATTAAGTTCTGTTGCAACATCAGGTTCAACCAAGTTGTCATTTGTAATTTGTGTTTCTAGAACCTCATCTAGATCTACCACATTGCCATCAGTATCATTTGGAAAAATCTCATTTTCTAAAAATGTGGCATTCGAGAAACAAACACCCTTTGTTCCTCCTTATGGTAGAAAAGATATCCATATGAATCTTTTGGATATCCTACAAATAAACATTTAAACGATCGTGTCTCGAGTCTGTCCGGATTCTGCTTTTTGACAAAAGCCGGACAACCCCAAATCTTAACTAGCTTAAGAGATGGTCTCTGTTAGTTATATGTATGCCCTAGAAGCCATTACTGTACATTGGATGTATATTGTAGTGGATGCTGGGACATATATAGGTAGGACTTTCTTGCTCGACATGATAGTACGCTATCTGGTTGCTCTTTATCTTAACATGTATACTCTCTGTCTCTCTGATTACATGTTGATAAAGCCCATAGGATGTGTACTCGACTTCCAAGACTATGATGCAGATCATACTAGTGGGGCCTAGGTAGTCCATGAGTACATCCTTCAATGTTCCTAGTCGTGGGAATATCGAGACGGGGCATCGATATTCCAGATTAGACAAGCGTATATCTTCTCGACCCATGTGATGGGCGATGGATGATCCCACATCCATTGGTGTTTGACATCAGAGATGGTATGCGGGTGCTCAGTGGAGACTGGGTACACTGAACGGACTCGCCGAGAACTCCCAAATGGTATTATACCTCACGTCAGATGGCAGTTCTCTGGTGACACTGGTACAGCTTAGTCTGTTGACCCGAGATCGTCATAGAGTCTTGTGTATCTCCCACTGTGCTTTGATTTCCACCCTACCACGGCTCTACTGAGTCATGCAAACAGCTGGTTTTTTGGGTACAGTCCCGATTCACATGGAGGCAATGAGCGATAGGAGGGGATTCGTCTCTCCCGGTATTGGGGGTTGATGTTGCGCTTGTAAGTCCATATTGCGACCCCCGGTGCTTACGGGGAGGCGGAAACGGTATAAAAAACAAATTTTTATCGCAAGAGGCAACATGGACTAAACAAGGTCGGGATCGTGTCTAAACTAAACTAGCAAAAACGCTAAAGGGAGTTAGCTACTCGGATGAAGGTTATACCTAAACTTGAACTCCTTCTTCTTGAAATCTTGTAGAGGTTGATGGTTCTCTTTTCGTCGCCTTCTTCCGTCGAAGATGGATCCACCTCGAAGGTTCGACCTTTGGGCTCTTCCTCGATCTTTGAGTGAACTAGGGTTTCCGGCTTGCTAAACCTTGAACCTAGAATGAGTAGAGAGTGACTAGGGTTTGCTTTTCTTTTTAAAGAGAATGATTCTCAACACATGAGAAGGGTTCTCTTTTGCTAGAGGAAGAAGAAGATGAAGAGAGGAGAGAGAAGCTAAATGAGATAATGAGCTATCTTTTTCTTTCTTGCAACCATAATGCCAAAAGAAAAAGAATTATCTAAATAATAATAATTCAAAATAAGAATAGTTGATGGTAATTTGGAATGACCACTACCATGCTTCATTTAATGAAATGTAAGCATGAATCAAGGAGGACTTTTTAAAGCATGATGGTGGTCAACATTCAACCATGGTCAACAAGTCAACCATGGTCAACAAGTCAACAAAATCAACCATAACATAATTCTCATTTAATTACTATTATTAATAGATAATTCATAAATCCATTAGGGTTTGGAAAATGATAACTGTCAACTGTGCATACGCACCCGTTCCGAAACCCTAATGAAATACCTCATCCTCCGCCTCAAGCAACTATGCATACACACCTGCATTCTCGTTCCGAGGAACAAGAATACCAAGATATAAAAGCAACCCTCAAAACATATACCGGTATCTGGCTCAAACCAGAGCCTGCCAGTATAATCCGTCCGGACTCCAAACGTGCACAAGTGCGCGGATGAGAACGAACCCTGTCGCAAAACCATGCGACCTCTACTCTGTTTTGCCCAGAGGCGAATACCCTCTGTGTGGGACTCTAAAGACTCGACACTACGCTGGCAGTGGGTTTAACCACAGACCGCAAGCGGCACTAGCTGTGCGTAACGGTCCCCAGGTAGATGCCGACAAGAAGGCTGACGAGGTGAAACCCCATCTGAACTCCTACTGAGTCTGAATGTGACATTCTCCGTACAGTCCAGTCTGTTCGTCTGATACATCGCATGTCGGGCCTAGGGGGCGGTAAAACGTCAGTCCCCCAATAGCGGTACAAGTCGTGTCGGAGTGAAGCCTAAAACACCCTGAGATAACACTGGAACCTACTAGTATATCTCGCTTGCCCTGGCCAGGGACTACTCGTGTAATGGCTCTCCTAGACACAGCGCGATGTCAACCCCCAATACCGGGAGAGACGAATCCTGTCTAACCGTCACTGCCTCCAAGTGCTTCGGGACTGCACCCAACCATTGTTAGTGTATATGCCCTAGAGGCCATTACTGTATCATACTAGTTTGTATATTACTTAATGGATGCTTGGGATATTCACCTTGTATATACAATCTTGCTCAAAATAGTAGTATGCTACTTGGTTTGTTTCTACTTCAATGTGTACTTGTGTTTATTTCAGTATATCACTTATACGCATTAGTGGAGCCCTTAGGATCTTTGCTTGATTACCAGCGTTGTGATGGCAGTCACACTAGTGGGGGCTGGGTAATCTATAAGCACATCCTTATTCAGGTCCCTGGTCGCAGGACTATCGAGACAGGGCATCGATACTCCGGAGTAGACCAGCGCATGCGCTTCTCATCCCAGTGTGGGAGACGGTCTGTCCCACAGCCGTCAGTACGTCGTACTTGAGATAGTATGCGGGTGCTCGTTAGGTTACGGGTACACTGGACAGGACTCGTCGGGAACTGACTAGTTGGTATTATACCTATCGTCAGTTATCAGTTCCCAGGTGACATGAGTACAGCTTAGTCCGCTGACTTGACACTGTCACTCCGCCTCGAGTGTGTTCCCACTGTACTTTGATCACTACCCTACCACGGCTCAAAGGAGTCGTGCAAACAGGTGGTGGTTGGGTGCAGTCCCGAAGCACTTGGAGGCAGTGACGGTTAGACAGGATTCGTCTCTCCCGGTATTGGGGGTTGACATCGCGCTGTGTCTAGGAGAGCCATTACACGAGTAGTCCCTGGCCAGGGCAAACGAGATATACTGGTAGGTTTCCAGTGTTATCTCAGGGTGTATTGGGCTTCACTCCGGCACGACTTGTACCGCTATTGGGGGACTGACGTTTACCGCCCCCTAGGCCCGCCATGCGATGTATCAGACGAACAGACCGGACTGTATGGAGAATGTCACACTCAGGCTCAGTAGGAGTTCAGATGGGTTTCGCCTCGTCGGTCTTCTTGTCGGCATTACCTGGGGACCGTTACGCACAGCTAGTGCCGCTTGCGGTCTGTGGTTAAACCCACTGCCAGCGTAGTGTCGAGTCTTTAGAGTCCCACACAGAAAGCTTTTCGCCTTTAGGCAAAAGAGTAGAGGTCGCATGGTATTGCGACAGGTCGCATGGTTTTGCGACAGGGTTCGGTCACATCCGTGCACTTGTGCACGTACAGTGTCCGGACAGTTTACACTAGCGGGCTTTGGTTTAAGCCAGATCCTAGTGTACCTTATGGGATTGGATTTATCCAGTTTGCATTCGTGTTCCTCGGAACGCGGATGCGGGTGTGTATGCACAGTTGACAGGGAGGCAGAGGCAGTGGATTCTCATTAGGGTTGTTGACAGTTGACCGTTGACTTTTGACTTTTTGCTCAACCCTAATGAGAATATGATATGTGATTAACTATTATATTAATTAAGTATTATGGTGATATGGTTGTTGACTTGTTGACTTTTGTTGACTTGTTGACTTTGGTGACTTGTTGACTTTTGTTGACTTGTTGACCGGTTGACTAGGCTTGACTAGTTGACCATCATGATAACCATGGTTATCATTTCATGCCAAAGACTTTTTTCTTGCTTGCTTTTTGAGTAAAATGAGTGCATGATATGATAACCTTATGGTTGCTTCTAACCATCACCAAAAGACTTTTTTGATATGATGAGTTATGATCACTTTGGATTATGAGAGGGTGAGAGAGAAAAGAGAGCCTCATTCTTTCTTGCTCATTCTCTCTCTTGTTCTTGAGCTCTCCCCTTGCTCTCACCCTCAACCTCTTGCTCCCTCTCTTGATCTATGGTTCTCTTGTCTCATGAGTTGAGAATCATGAACCATAGATAAAATCCCATTCTACTTCCTCTCTACTCATTCTAGTTCACTAGGTTTAGCAAACCAAGTGAACTAGTTTCTTCAAAGACCGAAGAAGGAGCTAAAGGTTGGAGCTTTCAAGTGGATCTATCTTCGGCGTACGGAGACGACGAGAAGGAGCCATCGGACCACCACCGGAGCTTGAAGAGAAGGAGTTCAAGTTAAGGTATAACCATCTTCATCCGAGTAGCTAAATATCTTTAGCTTAGTTTGCTAGTTTTAGTTTAGGTAACGATCCCGACCATAAGTTAGTCCATGTTGCCTCTTGCGATAAAAATTTTGATTTTATACCGTTTCCGCCTCCCCGTAAGAACCGGGGGTCGCAATATGGACTTACAGTGGTATCAGAGCCTAACTAAACTTAAACTAGCTAGGTAGTAAAGTGTAACGAAGTTCGGAACCGAAAAAAAATCACAAAACCGGAAAACTACAAAAACTGAGTTTCTGTTGAAATTTTTTCTGGTCAAAATGAAAAACTTCATACTCCTAAATTCGTCTCAGGGTTTTGTTAGAACACCCATGAAAAACGATTCACCAATTCGTCTAAACCGCCGCGCTTCCGCCGCGTGACCCTTCTTGGCCGCCGCGGAAGCGCCGCGGTTTGTTGTCTTTAGTGCATCGTTTTTCGTGCAGTGTGTGTCTGTGTTGGTTTTGGGATTTTTGAGATATATTATATGTGCCCAGATTTTACAGAAAAGAAATTTCCTTTTGGGGTCCTATAATTCCGTATTTTTTCCGAACTTCATTGCACTTTGACTATGATGGTTATATCTGTGATGTTTGCATGTATTGAACGTCGGCTAATCGCTATAAGTCGATTAGTCGGGGTTATACATGATCTGTAATGTGCTGGAATGTGTATATAAATATGTTGGATTGTCGCGGGTGAATAGCCGGGGGTTGTGAGACGAGAGTTTACTTTTCTTGCAATTCATGTAAATTTGTAAATTGATGTAATAATTATTTGTTTGGCCGCACAACCGGGTCGGGGTTGTAGCCGTCATTGTATAATTTCTTTTTACTGTTTTTGCTCCTAGGATAGACCCGTGGAGGGGTGCACAAACTACCGGGTATGCCGAAGTGTCGAGTGGCCTACTCATGGAGATGAGGGAGGTTGCTACGCTTCGGGTACTTGGCGGGTAGTTTGCCGTACCCGTAGGGGTCTTGGGTGGGGTTTTGGCTATTCACCGCGACCGTGTTATCTGTTTTTGTTACAGGCTCGTACAAATTACAGATTACTAGTATATCCAATGTATTTATCTGTGATCTGAAATGTTTATCATTGCTTACTATTTAGGCGTTGCTTATGTTTTACAGACGCGCTAGCCCAGCCCCCGCTCTGTCGTTAGTTAAGTAACCTAACGGGTAATGACGGGGCCCAGTGGCGAATGCGAATGGCATAAGCGTACGTCATATTTTGGTTGTTTTCTGCAATGGTAGGGTTAAATGATGGGACGCATTAAAAGTACTAATGCAAGAATATCACGCATTAAAAGAACTAATGCAAGATAATAAACCAAGTTAAAGTCGTTGGAACACTTTCGAAAAACCACTCGGTTCTTTTCAAAAATAACTTTTAAATGCGGAGCTTGAGCCACTCCTTCTAAAAGCTATCTCGTTCCATCGATTAAATCAAGTTCACTACGTTCACGGTTTCGCCAAAACCATTCGTAGCCCTCCGTCGCTTCGCATGAATAGGCAATAGTATTCAAGCTATGTATTTTGGCCAAAGTCAAGGCATAGTGATTGGTAGCTATTGGGTGTTCATGTGTAGCATAGATAGATGCGTTGGTTTGGGACAGTCGTGCTGCCATTTTGGCCAAAGTCAAGGGTAGGTACGGATGGATCCAAATTAACCTGGATAGTGACGGGCAGAACTTGACATGTGACTTATGATATTTTGGCCAAAGTCAAGGTCATAAGAGCATGGGGCAAAAATCCACATCGGGAGTTTCATAAGTACTGAAACTTGCTAGATTTGCATACCATTTGGAGTGTGATGATTCTGGTAGGATTCCTTCAGTTTCGTCACGCAATGATATTTGGATCCCGATCCTACTGTGAGTATATGCTACTCCTCGGGAAATTTCTCACTTAACGATCAATGCTATAAACCTAGTAGGTGCCTAGAAAGGTGTTAGCGGGGCTACGCCCCCAGGGAAAAGAGGTTCTCTAATTAAGGAACTTCGCGAAAGCGTTGGAAAACCTCCCTCGAAGTACCGACACCGGCCTGGCTGAACGGTTAAGCAAGTATTGTACGGTGGGATTGATCCTGACTAATTCTTCCTTTATGGTTTGAGGAGGGATTCGAGAAACAGTGGGAGCCATCCTGTTTAGACAAACTAAAAACCACTCTAAACTTGCAAGAGCATCATGCTGAGTGTTTCTTCTTCTCTCTCCTAATTGCAGCGACCAATCAACATGACTGGACTTAAGTTACTCCTAGATAAAAACAAACTGACAGGGCCAAACTACAAAGATTGGCTCAGGAATGTCAAGATAGCAATCACTTATGACAAGCTGGGGTATCTTCTTACCACCAAAGCTCCCCCTGTCCCTGGTCCAACTTCCAGCGTCGCGGATAAGGAAATCCGCAAGACTTGGGAGATTGATAGCGCGAAGGCCAAGTGCCTCCTGCTTGCCTCGATGGACAACGAACATCAGAGGAGGCATGAGAATATGGACATGGAGTCCATATTGCTCCATACAAAAGAACTGTATGGAGAGCAATCACGTATCGCAAGATACGAAGCGTCGAAAAAGTTATTTTCGACAAGAATGGCCGTCGGATCATCAGTAGCCGAGCATGTGCTAAAGATGATCGGCTTCATTGAGGAGCTCGCTGACCTAGGGATCACATTGGAGAGTGAGCTATATACGGATATAGTTCTCCAGTCCCTTCCTTCCACTTACGCCCAGTTTATACTGAACTTCAACCTACAAGAAAAAGAGGTTGAACTATCAGAGCTCCTCAACATGCTGAGGAGCGCAGAGGGCACCCTACAGAAAGGTAGGGAAACATCCACTTTGTTTGTAGGAGGATCATCTTCTTCTAGGTCCAAGGCGAAAGCCAAGGGAAAGAAGAAGAAGGCCCCCGCCAAACCAAGGGGCGGTGTTGGTAAAGTGGATACGAAGGGAAAAGGCAAAGCAACAAAGATAGCGGGGAAGCTTGTGGATAAGGAAGAATGCTTCTATTGTCATAAGAAAGGACACTGGAAGAATGATTGCAGGGCCTGGAAGGCCAGAACACAGGAATTGAAGCAGGTTGCAGCTTCAGCTTCAGGTGTGTATGTTATTGAAAACTGTCTTTCAATAAACTCTACTTCCTGGGTATTGGATACCGGATCAGGATCTCATATCTGTAATTCTTTGCAGGCGTTGAGAAACCGTAGGGTTTTGAAGGCAGGTGACATGACCCTCAAAGTTGCGAACGGAGCTAGCATGGATGCTAAAGCCGTGGGGGACTATCACCTGGGAATGTCAGATGGACATGTTTTGGTTTTGCGTAATTGCTTTTTTGTACCCAACGCAACTTGTAATATCATTTCTGTATCTTTAGTTTCTAAAGAAGGTTATGAATTTGCGTTTGTAAGTAATGTTGTAAACATTCACCTTAATCAAGTATTGATTGGGTCAGGTACTCTGAGTAATGGTATATACGTGTTAAACCAACCACAGATTTTTAATGTCCAGAATACACACAAAAGAAAGTCTCCGGAAATAAATCAGACTTTCTTATGGCATTGTAGATTGGGTCACATCAATGAGAGAAGGTTGACTAAGTTACATACAGAAGGATATTTGAATGCGTTCGAATATCAATCGTATGCCACTTGTCAATCTTGTCTCAAAGGAAAGATGACAAAGACTCCGTTTACTGGACATGGAGTAAGAGCGAGCGAGCTCTTGGGACTCGTACACAGTGACGTGTGCGGTCCAATGTCTACACATGCCCGAAGCGGACATTCTTACTTCATTACTTTTACGGATGACTTCTCAAGGTACGGTTATGTCTTCTTAATGAAACATAAGTCCGAGGCCTTTGGAAAATTCCAGGAGTATAAGAATGAAGTAGAGAAACAGACCGGCAAAAGTATTAAGATTCTAAGATCGGATCGAGGTGGAGAATACTTAAGTGCCGAGTTCCTGGACTATTTAAAAGAGAACGGAATTCTCTCTCAGCTTACTCCTCCATACACCCCGCAACATAACGGTGTATCGGAGAGACGGAACCGCACCCTATTGGATATGGTGCGGTCCATGATGAGTAACGCTGAGTTACCGCGATCATTCTGGGGGTATGCGCTAAAATCAGCCGCATACCTTTTGAACCGAGTTCCCACTAAGACTGTGCCTACCACGCCATTTGAGATATGGTGTGGGAAGAGACCCCATCTTAATCACATTAAGATATGGGGAAGTCCAGCTTTTGTCAAAAAGCAGCATACGGACAAGCTCGAGGCACGCTCAGTACTGTGCAAGTTTGTGGGATATCCAAAGAATTCCAAGGGATATTTCTTCTACTGTGAAGAGGAACAAAAAGTTCTTGTTTCTCGACATGCCCACTTTCTAGAACACCAGTTCATAGAAAAAGAAATAAGTGGGAGCGCAGTAGAACTGGAAGAAATTCCAGAACCACAGACTGTTACTGCAAGCTTGATGGAACCAGAGGGTTCAACAGAACAGGACATTCCTACGCCGCTCCGCAGGAGTAGTAGGCAGTCTCATCCGCCCGAGAGATACTGCGGTTTTCTCATAGACGGGGATAGAGAGGATTGCATCATAGATTATGATGAGCCTACTAGCTTCCAGCAGGCCGTTCAGAGCGTTGACTCAGTGAAATGGCTGGATGCAATGCGGACCGAAATGGAGTCCATGTACACCAACAAGGTATGGACGTTGGACATTGCTCCAGACGGGGTAAAACCCGTAGGATGCAAGTGGATCTTCAAAAGGAAGATTGGTGTAGATGGACAGGTTGAGACCTATAAAGCTAGGCTGGTAGCAAAGGGTTTTCGTCAAAGACCTGGCTTGGACTACGACGAAACCTTTTCTCCAGTAGCCATGCTGAAATCCATTCGGATCCTTCTTGCCATTGCTGCCTTCCACGATTATGAGATCTGGCAAATGGACGTAAAGACAGCTTTTCTAAATGGAAATTTAGAGGAGTGTGTCTATATGGACCAGCCAGAGGGTTTCATTCAGAGTGGGAGCAGCGGAAAGGTGTGCAAGTTGCTTAAGTCCATCTATGGACTAAAGCAGGCATCGCGGAGTTGGAACATCTGCTTTGATGAGACGGTCAAAGAATTTGGCTTTATCAAAAATCCAGATGAACCATGCATCTATAGTAGATTTGTAGCGAGAACTGTAGTATTCCTCGTTTTATACGTGGATGACATTCTCTTAATAGGAAATGATATTCCTATGCTACAATCTGTCAAGGGGTTCTTGTCACAAAGGTTCTCCATGAAAGACCTGGGTGATGCCTCATACATCCTGGGGATCCGGATCCATCGTGATAGATCCAAGAGGATATTGGGACTTTCTCAGTCCAGGTACATCGACACCGTACTGAAAAGATTCAGTATGGAAGATTCCAAGCGTGGTAACCTACCAGCTTGTCACGGGATCACCCTCTCTAAAGAGATGTCTCCCAAGACTGATTTGGAGAGGGATCGCATGTCTATTATACCCTACGCTTCTGCGGTAGGCTCTATAATGTATGCGATGTTGTGTACCAGACCGGATGTAGCTTATGCACTGAGTGTGGTAAGCCGGTATCAGTCAAACCCTGGGGAGAAACACTGGATAGCGGTAAAGAACATTCTCAAGTACCTGAGAAGGACTAAGGAGATGTTCTTGGTGTATGGCGGAAAAGACCTCCAGATCGAGGCCTTTGCTGACTCCAGCTTCCAGAGTGACAAGGATGATTCCAAGTCCATGTCGGGTTTTGTCTTTACCCTCAATGGAGGGGCGGTGTGTTGGAAGAGTTCCAAACAAGAAACCGTTGCAGACTCGACGATGGAAGCGGAATACATCGCTGCATCTGATGCCGCAAAAGAAGCTGTCTGGATGAGGAAGTTCTTGAAAGAACTTCAGGTGGTTCCGTCCATTGTTGATCCAATACCTCTGTATTGCGACAACAACGGGGCTATAGCTTTAGCGAAGGAACCCAGGTCCCATCAGAAATCCAGGCACATCTTAAGGCGGTATCACCTGATCAGGGAGATCGTAGATCGCCAGGAGATCGAGGTTCGGAGAGTCGCTTCAGAAGATAACACTGCTGATCCATTCACCAAGGCCCTGCCCCAGACTCAGTTCGAGCGGCTGATCGAGATGATAGGTCTTCGATACGCCAGTACATGGCCTTAGTGCAAGTGGGAGATTGTTAGTGTATATGCCCTAGAGGCCATTACTGTATCATACTAGTTTGTATATTACTTAATGGATGCTTGGGATATTCACCTTGTATATACAATCTTGCTCAAAATAGTAGTATGCTACTTGGTTTGTTTCTACTTCAATGTGTACTTGTGTTTATTTCAGTATATCACTTATACGCATTAGTGGAGCCCTTAGGATCTTTGCTTGATTACCAGCGTTGTGATGGCAGTCACACTAGTGGGGGCTGGGTAATCTATAAGCACATCCTTATTCAGGTCCCTGGTCGCAGGACTATCGAGACAGGGCATCGATACTCCGGAGTAGACCAGCGCATGCGCTTCTCATCCCAGTGTGGGAGACGGTCTGTCCCACAGCCGTCAGTACGTCGTACTTGAGATAGTATGCGGGTGCTCGTTAGGTTACGGGTACACTGGACAGGACTCGTCGGGAACTGACTAGTTGGTATTATACCTATCGTCAGTTATCAGTTCCCAGGTGACATGAGTACAGCTTAGTCCGCTGACTTGACACTGTCACTCCGCCTCGAGTGTGTTCCCACTGTACTTTGATCACTACCCTACCACGGCTCAAAGGAGTCGTGCAAACAGGTGGTGGTTGGGTGCAGTCCCGAAGCACTTGGAGGCAGTGACGGTTAGACAGGATTCGTCTCTCCCGGTATTGGGGGTTGACATCGCGCTGTGTCTAGGAGAGCCATTACACGAGTAGTCCCTGGCCAGGGCAAACGAGATATACTGGTAGGTTTCCAGTGTTATCTCAGGGTGTATTGGGCTTCACTCCGGCACGACTTGTACCGCTATTGGGGGACTGACGTTTACCGCCCCCTAGGCCCGCCATGCGATGTATCAGACGAACAGACCGGACTGTATGGAGAATGTCACACTCAGGCTCAGTAGGAGTTCAGATGGGTTTCGCCTCGTCGGTCTTCTTGTCGGCATTACCTGGGGACCGTTACGCACAGCTAGTGCCGCTTGCGGTCTGTGGTTAAACCCACTGCCAGCGTAGTGTCGAGTCTTTAGAGTCCCACACAGAAAGCTTTTCGCCTTTAGGCAAAAGAGTAGAGGTCGCATGGTATTGCGACAGGTCGCATGGTTTTGCGACAGGGTTCGGTCACATCCGTGCACTTGTGCACGTACAGTGTCCGGACAGTTTACACTAGCGGGCTTTGGTTTAAGCCAGATCCTAGTGTACCTTATGGGATTGGATTTATCCAGTTTGCATTCGTGTTCCTCGGAACGCGGATGCGGGTGTGTATGCACAGTTGACAGGGAGGCAGAGGCAGTGGATTCTCATTAGGGTTGTTGACAGTTGACCGTTGACTTTTGACTTTTTGCTCAACCCTAATGAGAATATGATATGTGATTAACTATTATATTAATTAAGTATTATGGTGATATGGCTGTTGACTTGTTGACTTTTGTTGACTTGTTGACTTTGGTGACTTGTTGACTTTTGTTGACTTGTTGACCGGTTGACTAGGCTTGACTAGTTGACCATCATGATAACCATGGTTATCATTTCATGCCAAAGACTTTTTTCTTGCTTGCTTTTTGAGTAAAATGAGTGCATGATATGATAACCTTATGGTTGCTTCTAACCATCACCAAAAGACTTTTTTGATATGATGAGTTATGATCACTTTGGATTATGAGAGGGTGAGAGAGAAAAGAGATCCTCATTCTTTCTTGCTCATTCTCTCTCTTGTTCTTGAGCTCTCCCCTTGCTCTCACCCTCAACCTCTTGCTCCCTCTCTTGATCTATGGTTCTCTTGTCTCATGAGTTGAGAATCATGAACCATAGATAAAATCCCATTCTACTTCCTCTCTACTCATTCTAGTTCACTAGGTTTAGCAAACCAAGTGAACTAGTTTCTTCAAAGACCGAAGAAGGAGCTAAAGGTTGGAGCTTTCAAGTGGATCTATCTTCGGCGTACGGAGACGACGAGAAGGAGCCATCGGACCACCACCGGAGCTTGAAGAGAAGGAGTTCAAGTTAAGGTATAACCATCTTCATCCGAGTAGCTAAATATCTTTAGCTTAGTTTGCTAGTTTTAGTTTAGGTAACGATCCCGACCATAAGTTAGTCCATGTTGCCTCTTGCGATAAAAATTTTGATTTTATACCGTTTCCGCCTCCCCGTAAGAACCGGGGGTCGCAATATGGACTTACAACCATCACCTGTTTGCACGACTCCTTTGAGCCGTGGTAGGGTAGTGATCAAAGTGCAGTGGGAACACACTCGAGGCGAAGTACCAGTGTCAAGTCAGCGGACTAAGCTGTACTCATGTCACCTGGGAACTGATAACTGACGATAGGTATAATACCAACCTGTCAATTCTCGACGAGTCCTGTCCAGTGTACTCGTAACCCAACGAGCACCCGTATACTATCTCCAGTACGACGTACTGATGGCTGTGGGACAGACCATCTCCCACACTGGGATGAGAAGCGCATACGCTAGTCTACTCCGGAGTATCGATGCCCTGTCTCGATAGTCCTACGACTAGGGACCTGTATAAGGATGTGCCTATAGATTACCCAGCCCCCACTAGTGTGACTGCCATCACAACGCTGGTAATCAAGCAAAGATCCTAAGGGCTCCACTAATGCGTATAAGTGATATACTGAAATAAACACAAGTACACATTGAAGTAGAAACAAACCAAGTAGCATACTACTATATTGAGCAAGATTGTTTATACAAGGTGAATATCCCAAGCTTCCATTAAGTAATATACAAACTAGTATGATACAGTAATGGCCTCTAGGGCATATACACTAACAATCTCCCACTTGCACTAAGGCCATGTACTGGCGTATCGAAGACCTATCATCTCGATCAGCCGCTCGAACTGAGTCTGGGGTAGGGCCTTGGTGAATGGATCTGCAGTGTTCTCTTCTGAAGCAACCCTCCGAACCTCGATCTCCTTGCGATCCACGATCTCCCTGATCAGGTGATACCGCCTCAAGATGTGCCTGGATTTCTGATGGGACCTTGGTTCCTTTGCTAAAGCTATAGCCCCGTTGTTGTCGCAATACAGAGGTACTGGGTCAACAATGGACGGAACCACCTGAAGTTCTTTTAAGAACTTCCTTATCCAGACAGCTTCTTTTGCGGCATCAGATGCAGCGATGTATTCCGCTTCCATAGTCGAGTCTGCAACGGTTTCCTGTTTGGAACTCTTCCAACACACCGCCCCTCCATTGAGGGTAAAGACAAAACCCGACATGGACTTGGAATCATCCTTGTCACTCTGGAAGCTGGAGTCAGCAAAGGCCTCTATCTGGAGGTCTTTTCCGCCATACACCAAGAACATCTCCTTAGTCCTTCTCAGGTACTTGAGAATGTTCTTTACTGCTATCCAATGTTTCTCCCCAGGGTTTGACTGATACCGGCTTACTACACTCAGTGCATAAGCTACATCCGGTCTGGTACACAACATCGCATACATTATAAAGCCTACCGCAGAAGCGTAGGGTATAATAGACATGCGATCCCTCTCCAAATCAGTCTTGGGAGACATCTCTTTAGAGAGGGTGATCCCGTGACAAGCCGGTAGGTTACCGCGCTTGGAATCTTCCATACTGAATCTTTTCAGTACGGTGTCGATGTACCTGGACTGTGAAAGTCCTAATATCCTCTTGGATCTATCACGATGGATCCGGATCCCCAGGATGTAAGAGGCATCACCCAGGTCTTTCATGGAGAACCTGTGTGACAAGAAACCCTTGACAGATTGTAGCATAGGAATGTCATTTCCTATTAAGAGAATGTCATCCACGTATAAAACAAGGAATACCACAGTTCTTGCTACAAATCTACTATAGATGCACGGTTCATCTGGATTTTTGATAAAGTCAAATTCCTTGACCGTCTCATCAAAACAGATGTTCCAACTCCGCGATGCCTGCTTTAGTCCATAGATGGACTTAAGCAACTTGCACACCTTTCCGCTGCTCCCACTCTGAATGAAACCCTCTGGCTGATCCATATAGACACACTCCTCTAAATTTCCATTTAGAAAAGCGGTCTTTACGTCCATCTGCCAAATCTCATAATCGTGGAAGGCAGCAATGGCAAGAAGGATCCGAATGGATTTCAGCATAGCCACTGGAGAAAAGGTTTCGTCATAGTCCAAGCCAGGTCTTTGACGGAAACCTTTTGCTACAAGTCTAGCTTTATAGGTCTCAACCTGTCCATCTACACCAATCTTCCTTTTGAAGATCCACTTGCATCCTACGGGTTTTACCCCGTCTAGAGCAATGTCCAACGTCCATACTTTGTTGGTGTACATGGACTCCATTTCGGTCCGCATTGCATCCAGCCATTTTACCGAGTCAACGCTCTGAACGGCCTGCTGGAAGCTAGTAGGCTCATCATAGTCTATGATGCAATCCTCTCTATCCCCGTCTATGAGAAAACCGTAGTATCTCTCGGGCGGATGAGACTGCCTACTACTTCTGCGGAGCGGCGTAGGAATGTCCTGTTCATTTGAACCCTCTGGTTCCACTAAGCTTTCAGTAATAGTCTGTGGTTCTGGAATTTCTTCCAGTTCTACTGCGCTCCCACTTAATTCTTTTTCTAAGAACTGATGTTCTAGAAAGTGGGCATGACGAGAAACAAGAACTTTTTGTTCCTCTTCGTAGCAGAAGAGATATCCCTTGGAATTCTTTGGATATCCCACAAACTTACACAGTACTGAGCGCGCCTCGAGCTTGTCCGCATGCTGCTTTTTAACAAAAGCTGGACTTCCCCAAGTCTTAATGTGACTGAGATGGGGTCTCTTCCCACACCACATCTCATATGGTGTAGTAGGCACAGTCTTAGTAGGAACTCGGTTCAAAAGGTACGCAGCTGATTCTAGTGCATACCCCCAGAATGATCGCGGTAACTCAGCGTTACTCATCATGGACCGTACCATATCCAATAGGGTTCGGTTCCGTCTCTCCGATACACCGTTGTGTTGCGGAGTGTATGGAGGAGTAAGCTGAGAGAGAATCCCGTTCTCTTTTAAATAATTCAGGAACTCGGCACTTAAGTATTCTCCACCTCGATCCGATCTTAGAATCTTGATACTTTTGCCGGTTTGTTTTTCTACTTCATTCTTAAATTCCTGGAATTTTTCAAAAGCTTCGGACTTATGTTTCATTAAGAAGACATAACCGTATCTTGAAAAATCATCCGTAAAAGTAATGAAGTAAGAATAACCGCTTCGCGCATGTGTAGACATTGGACCGCACACGTCGCTGTGTACGAGTCCCAAGAGCTCGCTCGCTCTTACTCCTTGTCCAGTGAACGGAGTCTTTGTCATCTTTCCTTTGAGACAGGATTGACAAGTGGCATATGATTGATATTCGAACGGATCCAAATATCCTTCTGTATGTAACTTAGTCAACCTTCTCTCATTGATGTGACCCAGTCTACAATGCCATAAGAAAGTCTGATTGATATCTGGAGACTTTCTTTTGTGTGTATTCTGGACATTGAAAATCTGTGGTTGGTTTAATACGTATATACCATTGCTCAATGTACCTGACCCAATCAGAACTTGATTAAGGTGAATGTTTACAACATTACTTACAAACGCAAATTCATAACCTTCTTTAGAAACCAAAGATACAGAAATGATATTACAAGTTGCGTTGGGTACAAAAAAGCAATTACGCAAAACCAAAACATGCCCATCTGACATTCCCAGGTGATAGTCCCCCACGGCTTTAGCATCCATGCTAGCTCCGTTCGCAACTCTGAGGGTCATGTCACCTGCCTTCAAAACCCTACGGCTTCTCAACGCCTGCAAAGAATTACAGATATGAGATCCTGATCCGGTATCCAATACCCAGGAAGTAGAGTTTATAGAAAGACAGTTTTCAATAACATACACACCTGAAGCTGAAGCCGCAACCTGCTTCAGTTCCTGTGTCCTGGCTTTCCAAGCCCTGCAATCTTTCTTCCAGTGTCCACTCTTGTGACAATAGAAGCATTCCTCTTTACCAACAAGCTTCCCCGCTATCTTTGTTGCCTTTTCCTTTCCCTTCGTACCCACTTTACTAACACCGCCTCTTGGTTTGGCGGGGGCTTTCTTCCTCTTTCCCTTGGCTTTCGCCTTGGACCTAGAGGAAGAAGATCCTCCTACAAACAAAGCGGGTGTTTCCCTACCCTTCTGTAGGGTGCCCTCTGCGCTCCTCAGCAGGTTGAGGAGTTCTGAAAGTTCAACTTCCTTTTCTTGCAAGTTGAAATTCAGTATGAACTGGGCGTAAGTGGATGGAAGGGACTGGAGAATTAAATCTGTATAGAGTTCACTATCCAACGTGGTCCCAAGTTCTGCGAGCTCCTCAGTGTAGCCAATCATCTTAAGCACGTGGTCCGCTACCGATGATCCGACGGCCAACTTTGTCGAAAACAACTTCTTCGACACTTCGTATCTTGCGATACGAGACTGCTCTCCATACAGTTCTTTTGTATGGAGAAATATGGACTCGAGGTCCATATTCTCATGCCTCCTCTGATGTTCGTTGTCCATAGAGGCAAGCACGAGGCACCTGGCCTTCGCGCAATCAATCTCCCAAGTCTTACGGATTTCCTTATCCGCGACGCTGGAGGTGGGACCTGGGACGGGGGGAGCTTTGGTGGTAAGAAGATACCCCAGCTTGTCGTAAGCGATTGCCAATTTGACATTCCTGAGCCAATCTTTGTAGTTTGGCCCTGTCAGTATGTTTTTATCTAGAAGTAACTTAAGTCCAGTCATTTCGATTTGGTCGCTGCAGGGGGAGAGAAGAAACACTTAGCACGATGCTCTTGCAAGTTTAGAATGGTTTTTAATTTGTCTAAACAGGATGGCTCCCACTGTCTCTCGAATCCCTCCTCAAACCACAAAGGAAGAATTAGCCGGGATCAATCCCACCGTACAATACTTGCTTAACCGTTCAGCCAGGCCAGTGTCGGTACTTCGAGGGAGGTTTTCCAACGCTTTCGCGAAGTTCCTTAATTTAAGAACCTCTTTTCCCTGGGGGCGTAGCCCCGCTAACACCTTTCTAGGCACCTACTAGGTTTATAGCATTGATCGTTTAGTGAGAAATTTCCCGAGGAGTAGCATATACTCACAGTAGGATCGGGATCCAAATATCATCGCGTGACGAAAATGAAGGAATCCTACCATAATCATCACACTCCAAATGGTATGCAAATCTAGCAAGTTTCAGTACTTATGAAACTCCCGATGTGGATTTTTGCCCCATGCTCTTATGACCTTGACTTTGGCCAAAATATCATAAGTTACATGTCAAGTTCTACCCGTCACTTTCCAGGTTAATTTGGATCCATCCGTACATACCCTTGACTTTGGCCAAAATGGCAGCACGACTGTCCCAAACCAACGCATCTATCTATGCTACACATGAACACCCAATAGCTACCAATCACTGTGCCTTGACTTTGGCCAAAATACACAGCTTGAATACTATTGCCTATTCATGCGAAACGACGGAGGGCTACGAATGGTTTTGGTAAAACCGTGAACGTAGTGAACTTGATATAATCGATGGAACGAGATAGCTTTTAGAAGGAGTGGCTCAAGCTCCGCATTTAAAAGTTAGTTTTGAAAAGAACCGAGTGGTTTTTCGAAAGTGTTCCAACGATTTTAGCTTGGTTTATTATCTTGCATTAGTTCTTTTAATGCGTGATATTCTTGCATTAGTTCTTTTAATGCGTCCCATCATTTAATCCTACCATTGCAGAAAACAACCAAAATATGACGTACGCTTATGCCATTCGCATTCGCCACGGGGTCCCGTCATCACTCGTTAGGTTACTTAACTAACGACAGAGCGGGGGCTGGGCTAGCGCGGCTGTAAAACATAAGCAACGCCTAAATAGAAAGCAATGATAGACATTACAGATCACAGATGAATACATTGGATATACTAGCAATCCGCAATCCTTTCGAGCCTGCAATGAAAAGCGGATTACACGGTCGCGGTGAATAGCCAAATACCCTACCCAAGACCCCTACGGGTGCGGCAAACTACCCGCCAAGTACTCGGCAGTTTGTGCACCCCTCCATGGGTCTATCCTAGGAGCAAAAACAGTAAAAAGAATTATACAATGACGGCTACAACCCCGACCCGGTTGTGCGGCCAAACAAATAATATTATTACATCAATTTATATTTACAATGAATGAAAGAAAAACAAAAGCTCATCTCACATCCACCCCGGCTATTCACCCGCGACAGTCCAACAGATTCATATAACAATCCAATATCAAACACAGATCATGTATAACCCCGACTAATCGACTTATAGCGATTAGCCGACGTTCAATACATGCAAACATCACAGATATAACCAACATAGCCAAAGTGCAGTGAAGTTCGGAAAAAATACGGAATTATAGGACCCCAAAAGTGAATTTCTGTTCTGGAAAATCTGGGTACATATAATACATCTGAAAAATCCCAAAACACCACCAGAAGAACACTGCACGAAAAACGATGCAGAGAGGAAAACAAACTGCGGCGCTTCCGCGGCACATGCCTACCTCGTGCCGCGGAAGCGCGGCGGTTTAAACGAATTATGGCATCGTATTTCTTGTGTGTTCAAACAAAACCCTGAGCCGAATTTACAAGTATAAAGTTTTTCATTTAGAGCAGAAAAAAATTCAACAGAAACTTAGGGTTTTGGTTTTTCCGGTTTTGTGATTTTTCGGTTTCGAACTTCCATACACTTCGCTACCAAGCTAGTTTAAGTTTAGTTAGGCTCTGATACCACTGTAAGTCCATATTGCGACCCCCGGTGCTTACGGGGAGGCGGAAACGGTATAAAAAACAAATTTTTATCGCAAGAGGCAACATGGACTAAACAAGGTCGGGATCGTGTCTAAACTAAACTAGCAAAAACGCTAAAGGGAGTTAGCTACTCGGATGAAGGTTATACCTAAACTTGAACTCCTTCTTCTTGAAATCTTGTAGAGGTTGATGGTTCTCTTTTCGTCGCCTTCTTCCGTCGAAGATGGATCCACCTCGAAGGTTCGACCTTTGGGCTCTTCCTCGATCTTTGAGTGAACTAGGGTTTCCGGCTTGCTAAACCTTGAACCTAGAATGAGTAGAGAGTGACTAGGGTTTGCTTTTCTTTTTAAAGAGAATGATTCTCAACACATGAGAAGGGTTCTCTTTTGCTAGAGGAAGAAGAAGATGAAGAGAGGAGAGAGAAGCTAAATGAGATAATGAGCTATCTTTTTCTTTCTTGCAACCATAATGCCAAAAGAAAAAGAATTATCTAAATAATAATAATTCAAAATAAGAATAGTTGATGGTAATTTGGAATGACCACTACCATGCTTCATTTAATGAAATGTAAGCATGAATCAAGGAGGACTTTTTAAAGCATGATGGTGGTCAACATTCAACCATGGTCAACAAGTCAACCATGGTCAACAAGTCAACAAAATCAACCATAACATAATTCTCATTTAATTACTATTATTAATAGATAATTCATAAATCCATTAGGGTTTGGAAAATGATAACTGTCAACTGTGCATACGCACCCATTCCGAAACCCTAATGAAATACCTCATCCTCCGCCTCAAGCAACTGTGCATACACACCTGCATTCTCGTTCCGAGGAACAAGAATACCAAGATATAAAAGCAACCCTCAAAACATATACCGGTATCTGGCTCAAACCAGAGCCTGCCAGTATAATCCGTCCGGACTCCAAACGTGCACAAGTGCGCGGATGAGAACGAACCCTGTCGCAAAACCATGCGACCTCTACTCTGTTTTGCCCAGAGGCGAATACCCTCTGTGTGGGACTCTAAAGACTCGACACTACGCTGGCAGTGGGTTTAACCACAGACCGCAAGCGGCACTAGCTGTGCGTAACGGTCTCCAGGTAGATGCCGACAAGAAGGCTGACGAGGTGAAACCCCATCTGAACTCCTACTGAGTCTGAATGTGACATTCTCCGTACAGTCCGGTCTGTTCGTCTGATACATCGCATGTCGGGCCTAGGGGGCGGTAAAACGTCAGTCCCCCAATAGCGGTACAAGTCGTGTCGGAGTGAAGCCCAAAACACCCTAAGATAACACTGGAACCTACCAGTATATCTCGCTTGCCCTGGCCAGGGACTACTCGTGTAATGGCTCTCCTAGACACAGCGCGATGTCAACCCCCAATACCGGGAGAGACGAATCCTGTCTAACCGTCACTGCCTCCAAGTGCTTCGGGACTGCACCCAACCATCACCTGTTTGCACGACTCCTTTGAGCCGTGGTAGGGTAGTGATCAAAGTGCAGTGGGAACACACTCGAGGAGAAGTGCCAGTGTCAAGTCAGCGGACTAAGCTGTACTCATGTCACCTGGGAACTGATAACTGACGATAGGTATAATACCAACCTGTCAGTTCCCGACGAGTCCTGTCCAGTGTACTCGTAACCCAACGAGCACCCGTATACTATCTCCAGTACGACGTACTGATGGCTGTGGGACAGACCATCTCCCACACTGGGATGAGAAGCGCATACGCTAGTCTACTCCGGAGTATCGATGCCCTGTCTCGATAGTCCTACGACTAGAGACCTGTATAAGGATGTGCCTATAGATTACCCAGCCCCCACTAGTGTGACTGCCATCACAACGCTGGTAATCAAGCAAAGATCCTAAAGGCTCCACTAATGCGTATAAGTGATATACTGAAATAAACATAAGTACACATTGAAGTAGAAACAAACCAAGTAGCATACTACTATATTGAGCAAGATTGTTTATACAAGGTGAATATCCCAAGCTTCCATTAAGTAATATACAAACTAGTATGATACAGTAATGGCCTCTAGGGCATATACACTAACAGCGCTATGCTCGACTGGCCATAACAGGAAATCCCTGGCCAGGGTTGCAGTGATATACTGGTAAGAGTTATCAGTAGTTTCACGAATGTTATGGACCTCAAGTCGGCATGACTTATCGAGCTACTGGGGTCTGACGTTTACCACCCCTAGGCGAGATATGCGACATATCAGACGAACAGACCGGACTGTACGGTAAGTGTTACTGGTTGGATTCACAGGAGTGTGAGCGGGCTTGCTCGTCGATCTTCTGATCGCTCAATACCCGGGTGGCCGTTACGTTTAGCAGACCGCTTGCGGCTTGTGGGTGTTTGATATGATTATCATCTGCTGCCGGCGTATTGACGAGTCTTTAGAGTCCTACACAGAGGTTTCCTGGCTCAAGCGAAACGAAATAGGAACGCATACGAGATATGTGCAGGACCGAGAATAATGCGTGTATGTGATACCGTATTACATTCTCGCGATGAATGTATCGATTGGTTGTATGCGATATAACCTAGTTATCGAATCGAAGATTGATTCGATAAGCCGATACATTGGATACTAGTCGGTTATATGCGATATGACCGGATCGTTAAATCAAGTATTGATTTAATGATTTAATGTATAATTATATATTTGATATATTACTTTACATTAACTAGTATTGGTTCACTTTAAAAGGATTTTCTCACTTGAAATACACAAGTGTATATGTGATATACTTTTGTGCACAAAATTGTATCATGTTTGATGATACTTGCTAGTTTGGGTGTATGTTTAGTTTAAATCATGTTTAAGTGAATGGTTAGGGTTTTATAATCTTCTCTTGATTATTTAGTTTATTTATTTATTCATTTATTTGTTTATTTCCTTTTAAGGCAAGAAAAGAAATGGTTGCTTTTTGGATTTACTTGAAGCTTCATGAAGCTTTGAAAAAGTTCAACCATTTTTGTTTCTTTGCCTAACCTAACCATTCACCTAACCTTGGTTTATTCTCTACACATAACCATGGTTGCAATATGATACTTATCATATTATTTTCTATTAGAAAATAACTTATGATATTATCTTCATCTTCTTCATCTTCAACATGAAGAAAGCTTGCCTCCATCAATGGCAACTAGCCAAAATGAGTGAGAAATCCAATTCTAAAGTGAACCCACTTCCTATTTCTTCATCCTCTACCTCTTGCCAAGTAGTATAAGGTGTTTTCTTCACAAGTTTCATGACTTGGTGAAGTGGGAGTATGATCTTGTGATGCCTCGACGTAGATCATCTTCGGCATCGAAGCCGACGACCAAGCCCGCCCATTTCTCCGATGAAGTCGACGCTAGAGCCCGGGATCCGATGATCGCAGCGTGGAGACTTCATCATGGAGCTATGGAGGTGGAGGACCGGATCTACAAAGGTTGTAGCCCCTTTACTTTAGCATTAAATTCGTTTACTCGCATTGCATCGCCTCATTATCTAGTTAACGATCCGTATTAGGGTTTGTAGGCACATGAATTTTTTTAATTGGGCATGTTTGATCACTTGTGAGACTTCATTAGTGTGCCTAGGAACCATACAGTGGTATCAGAGCCTAGCTAGAGCCTTAGGCGATGCGTAGACGGAGTTAGAAGTCCGATCGAACCGAAACCCTAACTCCAAAATGCTCTCTGTACATTTTTGTAATTCGTGGAATTTTGTAATTTAAAAATGCTTAAAAATTCAGCAGGAAATTCTAAGAATTATGGTGCAAAAATTACTTAATGATGTGTCTAAAGCGCGGCGGAACCGCGGCATTAGCAGGCTAATGCGGCGGTTCCGCGCCCATTTAGCCTCTTCAGTCAACCATTTTTGCACAGTAACTTCTTTATTTAAATGCTGAGTTTTATGAGATTTTTTAATATTTATTCAAGAGTTGAATATTCTGGGTTGTATTAGGAGTTCGTAGATTCGATCGGATTATCAAACTTTGTCTATGTGTTTTCCGGATATTTTAGAATATGTTAAAAGGTTCGACCGGATATAAATATCCACTTTTTTCCCTGCCGGGAAATTTCCAATTGTTGGACTTTTCCGTAGTTTAATGATGTTCCAAGTAGTGCAAGTAACACGATGGTCCGTCTAGAAGACAACAAACCTTAACTCGATTATGTGACCGTCTTGAACTGCCCTTTGAACCTTAGGGTTTGGGGCAGTACGGCGTGCCACATGTGAGGCGTTGGCTTGACCCTTCTACGGCTGGACCGTTGGTACTGAGGCATGAACTGAATGTTTTTAAACTTATTTCATGTGTTGAGCTATTTCGGGAAAACTTGGGTGTTCGGGTGTTCGATTGTTCGATCGGAAAATTTAACATTTTCTATTTATCCGGAATGTGATACAACATTTGGAATTCACAAGTAGTTATGAGATAACTGAATGAATGTTATAAACATAGTAGTTTAGTCTCACTTGATCGGTTGCCACGGAATTTTGATGCGATCAAAAGTCCGTCGCAGTCACGTAGTGTACGCGGATACTCGTCGGGTAAACTTAATAGACAGCCTCACTCCATAGCCCCGACCAAGTGACTGTAGGAGAACCGCGTCGCCGAAAGCATCCGTTTGGGTGCTCGCGGCAGCGGTGTTCCGCCTTGGTGCACTTCTTCGACGGCATCGGGGGTGTAGCTGCCTACTAAAGTTTGCGACGAGCATTCGATCAGAATGTCGGGAATCCTGTTGAATTGCCCGACTTGATATTGAAAAGAGTTTTCGATAATGAGACTAAAATGCGGGGTTTATAATTGTTAGGCATGTGATGTCTAAGGAATTCACTGGTCTAGGCATGCGATGTCTAAAGAGGATGCGGATTCCGACTGTTGTAGTTTTACACTTTCTTTTCTGTGACCGTAAGTGTAATATGTGATATCGCCGGTTTCGTTGCTATATGTCAACGACAATTAGGATGCGCATATTTACTTATGTTGATGACATGTGATATTATGTGTTGCTGGATATGTTATATTGGATCGTCGTGTTCGAATAGCCGGGGGTTTTTATGTGAGATGAGTGTTTTTCATTTTCATTCATGTAAAAACTTGTATGTAATATTCTTTTATTGGGGCACTTCCAGGTTGCGGATGATGTCACCTTTCGTATATTATTTACTTTTCCGCATTAGGATAGACCCAAGGAGGGGAGCACAAGTAACCGGGTTCTAGGGTCCAGTGGGAGACCATCTCGAGGAGTCGAGTCCGGGTCTCCTAACCCTAGAATTGGTAGGGTTGCTTGCCGCTCTCGTAGGGGTCTAGGGTGTGGGTTTGGCTATTCATCGCGACCGTGGAATCCGTGTTTTATACTGGCTCGTATTGAAAACACGTACGTCCTAGTATATCCAATATTTCATATGATATTTTCTGTTGCGTTATCTGTGATGTGATCATGTGATGTTTAGGTGGACTTAAATGATAGGATATTCATTAATGAGATTAATGAAAGAAAATAAACCTAATTGATGTTGTGGAATCGAATTTCAAAATAAAACAGGTAGCTACAGTTCTTGCTTTGCATCGCGGTGTTCCTTGTAGAACATCCTGCAACTTATTCGATGAGGAAAGGACCGAGATCCCTTCACCGGGAGTGACTCCTTTAGCAATAACTGGCAGATACTACACACTCGATTTGTTTTTGATTGCTTCTATAGTTTCTGCTTTGCACAGTGATATATATGATATATCCCGCATCTCATTCGAGGAGGAAAGGGCCGACGATCCCCTCACCGGGAGTGACCCCTTTAGCAAAACTAGAAAAGCCTCAAAAACATTCCATTTAAAAACCATTCGATTCCGCAACGAGATCAAGTTCAAAGCGTTAAAGGTTTTCACAAAAACCATTCGCAACCCTCCGTCATTTTAGGAAGTAGAGTACTTAGTATTCGAGCTACGTTTGTCGACCATAGCCGAGGCGTAGTGTGCGGTAGCTAAGTGATGTCTTCCTACACCGCATATGATGCGATTAGTTAGGACAGTCATGTGGCTTTGTTGACCTTAGCCAAGGGTCATGTGGGTGGGTCTAATTAATCACGAAATGACGGGTAGAACTTGACTAGTACCTATGATTTGTTGACCTTAGCCAAGGTCATAGGTGCTAGGGGTAAAAACCATTATCAGGAGTTTCAAGTGTTGAAATTTGCAATGAGATTGCATACCTTCTATATGATAGTTGGATCCCGATACCCACTGCGAGTAATTGTTACTCCTGGAAGAGTTTTGCACTTTACAATTAGCCGATCAAGTAGGTGTCTAGAAAGGTGTCAACGGGGTTACGCCTCTGGGAAAACGAGGTTTACTGTAATTAGGTCCGTGCGAAAGCACGGGGAACCTCCCTCAAAGTACCGACACTGGCCTGGCTGAAAGATTGGAGAACTTGTAGAGTGTAATTAATCCCGGCTAGTCTTTCCTTTTAAGGTTTGAAGGAAGATTTGATAAAAACAGTGGTAGCCATCCTGATTAGCTAAAATATATAACCAATCTGATCTTGCAAGAGCGCACGCAGAGTGTTTTCTTCTCTCTCTCTTCAGGTAGCGACCAATCACGCCTTAATCAAGATAATAATACGGATGTATTGACCGAACCCGCTTGTTATACTGAGCAGGGGAACGTTGGTCCCGCTCCAACTTATAATTGTTATAAGACAGAGCAGGAAATAGGGGAAAACCAGAATTCCTATGCCGCCCAAACGAAGAAAGTGCATATGATGCATCTCCTTCGGGTGTGTTCATTATACAGAACTGTTTCTCAGTATCCTCTGCATCCTGGGTATTTGATACCGGATCAGGATCCCAGATATGTAATCTGTTACATAGGGCTACAAAAGGGTAGAAAAACTGAGAACGGGTGATAAGTTTCATGAGACAGAAAACGGGGCAAGTGTTGCAGCCAAGTCTGTTGGTCACTGTCACCCTGTATTACCAATACATTGATTCTAAACAAATGCTATTAGATACCGAACCTGATATACAAAATCATATCAATCTCTTTATAAGTAAAGAAATGATAAAATTTTGTATTGTTGGATAATGTTTTGAACATTTCCTATATCAAAAGTTGATCGGTTCAGGCACGTTATCTAAAAGCATTGACGTTCTAAATCAAACTACAGTTCTTAGTATATGGAACACACACAAGAGGAAGAGTTCAGAATTGAACGATTCCTTCTTGAGGTATTGTAGACTAGGTCAGATCAATGTGACCCGACTAGCTAAAGTTACATAAAGATGCATATTTAAATTAGTTTGAATTTACATCTTGTGAAACTCGCCAGTCATGTCACAAAGATAAGATGACCATAGCTCCATTTACTGGAAACAGAGAAAGAGTTAATGAACTCTTGGGATGATACATGTTGATGTATGTAGGTCCCCTGTCTACACATTCCAAGACCGGTTCTTTGTACTTCATTACATTCTCTGATGATCTCTTTAGATTCAGACATATGTTCTTATTGAAACACAAGTCCGAACCTTTTTGAGATATTCACAGAATATAAGTTAGAAGTAGAGAACCAATACCGGTATAAGTATTATGTCCTTTGATGAGATCAAGGAGGAGAATACTTGAGCACGGAATTCCTGGACTATTCTAAAGGAGAATGAGATTCTCTCTCAGCATTACTCCTCCGTATACACCATAGCACGATGGTATATCGGGGCGAAGCAATCACACCCTATATGATAAGGTGTGCTCTATGATGAGTACTACTGAGTTACCTATTTCCTTTTTGGAAGTTATGCACTTGAGAAGCTGCATACCTATTGAATTGGGCTCGATTCAAATCAGTGCCTACCACTCCATATAAGATATGGTATGGGAAGAGCCTATCTCTTAAGTAAGTTAAGATTTGGGATTGTCCGGCCTATGTCAAAAGCTAAATCCGGACAAGATCGAGGCAATGTCAGATCTGTAGAACTGGAAAGGTTCCAGCTATACAAAACTGCAGCTGATGATTTGACAGAACCGAAGGATTCAATAGTTCCCGACGAACCTCAGCCTCTCCGCCGATCTGGTAGGGTTCCTCATCCACCTGAGAGATACTTCGGTTTCTCGATGACAGTGGGAGTGAGGAATGCATCATGAGATGATGACCCAACTAGATTCGAGCAGGTCATCGAGAGTAGGGACTCTGTAAGAATGGCTGGATGCTTAGCGATCTGAGATGGAATCCATGTACACCAACAAAGTATGGACTTTGGGTGCTATATCTGAAGGGTTAAATCCCCATCAGGAGCAAGTATATCTTGAGAAGATTACTTAGTGTAGATGGAAAAGTTGAGACTTTCAAAGCTAGACTTGTTAAAGGTTTTCGTCATCGACCAGGCGTGGATAATGATGAAATCTTTTCCAGGGACTATGCTTAAGTCCATCCGGATCCTACTTGCCATGGCTACATACCATGACTACGATATCTGGCGGTTGGGTGTCATGACTGCTTTTCTAAATGATGTTTTAGAAGAGAGAGTCTATAAATACACAGTCAGAGGGTTTCGTAAACAGTGGGAGCAGCGGAAACGTGTACAAGATGCTTTATAAGATAAAGCAGGTATCGCGGAGTTGGAACGTCTGTTTTGATGTGGTAGTCAAAGTGTTTGACTTCATCAAAATGGTAGATGAACCTTGTATATACAAAACGGTAGTAGAGAGTAAGGTGGTCATCCTCGTATTATACGTGGACAACATACTCTTAATAGGAAAAGAGTTTCCTATACTACGCTCGGTCAATCTCCGCTTATCACAAGGATTCTCCAATAGGATCAAAGTGATACCTCCTAAATCCTGAGTTTTCATCTATGAGATAGATTTAATTGGATGCTAGAATTCTCACTAGATGTATATTGTAGTGAGATGGTATCAATCGATCCTGGGGAGAATCACTAGAAGGGTTCCAGGGTGATAAAGACGACTGAATGTCAGTCATAGGCATTGTCTTTACCCTCAGTAAAGGGACGGTATGTTGGAAGAGTTCCAAGCTAGATACCGTGGCAAACTAGACGATAAGGCTGGTAACATCGCTATTAAAGATACTACCAAAGAGGCAGTTTGGGTGTATATTGGTTCATGAGATGAACTAGGTTCCTACCATTGTATGACAATGGAAGTGTGGCTTCGGCCCAGGAACCCTCGTCCCATCAGTGACCCAGACATATTCTGAGGCAGCATCACCTGATTATGGAGATAATTGATCTCCAGGGTGATCGAGGTTAGGAGAGTAGACTCAGAGGACAACACGGCGGATCCACTCACAAAGGCCTTTTCCCAAAGAGAGACTTTTAGGGGATGGTTGAGTATTAGATACTACAACTACTGCTACAGATGGCCCTAGTGCAAGTGGGAGATTGTTAGTTATATGTATGCCCTAGAGGCCATTACTGTACATTGGATGTATATTGTAGTGGATGCTGGGACATATATAGGTAGGACTTTCTTGCTCGACATGATAGTACGCTATCTGGTTGCTCTTTATCTTAACATGTATACTCTCTGTCTCTCTGATTACATGTTGATAAAGCCCTTAGGATGTGTACTCGACTTCCAAGACTATGATGCAGATCATACTAGTGGGGCCTGGGTAGTCCATGAGTACATCCTTCAATGTTCCTAGTCGTGGGAATATCGAGACGGGGCATCGATATTCCAGAGTAGACTAGCGTATATCTTCTCGACCCATGTGATGGGCGATGGATGATCCCACATCCATTGGTGTTTGACATCAGAGATGGTATGCGGGTGCTCAGTGGAGACTGGGTACACTAAACGGACTCGCCGAGAACTCCCAGATGGTATTATACCTCACGTCAGATGGCAGTTCTCTGGTGACACTGGTACAGCTTAGTCTGTTGACCCGAGATCGTCATAGAGTCTTGTGTGTCTCCCACTGTGCTTTGATTTCCACCCTACCACGGCTCTACTGAGTCATGCAAACAGGTGGTTTTTGGGTACAGCCCCGATTCACATGGAGGCAATGAGCGATAGGAGGGGATTCGTCTCTCCCGGTATTGGGGGTTGATGTTGCGCTATGCTCGACTGGCCATAACAGGAAATCCCTGGCCAGGGTTGCAGTGATATACTGGTAAGAGTTATCAGTAGTTTCACGAATGTTATGGACCTCAAGTCGGCATGACTTATCGAGCTACTGGGGTCTGACGTTTACCACCCCTAGGCGAGATATGCGACATATCAGACGAACAGACCGGACTGTACGGTAAGTGTTACTGGTTGGATTCACAGGAGTGTGAGCGGGCTTGCTCGTCGATCTTCTGATCGCTCAATACCCGGGTGGCCGTTACGTTTAGCAGACCGCTTGCGGCTTGTGGGTGTTTGATATGATTATCATCTGCTGCCGGCGTATTGATGAGTCTTTAGAGTCCTACACAGAGGTTTCCTGGCTCAAGCGAAACGAAATAGGAGTGCATATGAGATATGTGCAGGACCGAGAATAATGCGTGCATGTGATACCGTATTACATTCTCGCGATGAATGTATCGATTGGTTGTATGCGATATAACCTAGTTATCGAATCGAAGATTGATTCGATAAGCCGATACATTGGATACTAGTCGGTTATATGCGATATGACCGGATCGTTAAATCAAGTATTGATTTAATGATTTAATGTATAATTATATATTTGATATATTACTTTGCATTAACTAGTATTGGTTCACTTTAAAAGGATTTTATCACTTGAAATACACAAGTTGTATATGTGATATACTTTTGTGCACAAGATTGTATCATGTTTGATGATACATGCTAGTTTGGGTGTATGTTTAGTTTAAATCATGTTTAAGTGAATGGTTAGGGTTTTATAATCTTCTCTTGATTATTTAGTTTATTTATTTATTCATTTATTTGTTTATTTCCTTTTAAGGCAAGAAAAGAAATGGTTGCTTTTTGGATTTACTTGAAGCTTCATGAAGCTTTGAAAAAGTTCAACCATTTTTGTTTCTTTGCCTAACCTAACCATTCACCTAACCTTGGTTTATTCTCTACACATAACCATGGTTGCAATATGATACTTATCATATTATTTTCTATTAGAAAATAACTTATGATATTATCTTCATCTTCTTCATCTTCAACATGAAGAAAGCTTGCCTCCATCAATGGCAACTAGCCAAAATGAGTGAGAAATCCAATTCTAAAGTGAACCCACTTCCTATTTCTTCATCCTCTACCTCTTGCTAAGTTGTATAGGGTGTTTTCTTCACAAGTTTCATGACTTGGTGAAGTGGGAGTATGATCTTGTGATGCCTCGACGTAGATCATCTTCGGCATCGAAGCCGACGACCAAGCCCGCCCATTTCTCCGATGAAGTCGACGCTAGAGCCCAGGATCCGATGATCGCAGCGAGGAGACTTCATCATGGAGCTATAGAGGTGGAGGACCGGATCTACAAAGGTTGTAGCCCTTTTACTTTAGCATTAAATTCGTTTACTTGCATTGCATCGCCTCATTATCTAGTTAACGATCCGTATTAGGGTTTGTAGGCACATGAAATTTTTTAATTGGGCATGTTTGATCACTTGTGAGACTTCATTAGTGTGCCTAGGAACCCTACAGTCTTTTCCCATACCATATCTCATATAGAGTGGTAGACACGGTCTTGGTCGGAACCCTGTTCAACAGAAAAGCTATAGTCTCCAATGCATACCCTCAAAAGGAGAGGGGAAACTCAGCATCACTCATCATGGATCGTACCATATCTAATAGGGTTCAATTCCGTCGCTCTGACACACCGTTGTGCTGTGGTGTGTAAGGAGGAGTGAGCTGAGAGAGAATCCCATTCTCTTTTAGAAGTTCAAAAACTCTGTACTAAGATACTCTCCACCTCGATCCAATCAAAGTATCATGATGCTCAATCCATTTTGTTTTTCTACTTCAAGTTTGTACTCCTTGAATTTCTCGAAAGCTTCAGACTTATGCTGTATTAAAAACACATGACCGAATTTTGAGAAATTATCAATAAAAGTTATGAAGTAAGAAAAACTGCCTCGTGCATGTGTAGACATTGGCCCACATACATCACTATGTATGAGGCCCAAGAGCTCAGTAGCTCTTTCTCCGTGTCCAGTAAACGGAGTTTTGGTCATTTTCCCTTTGATACAAGACTGGCAAATCGCATAAGATTTATACTCAAAAGAATTTAAATATCTATCTTTATGAAGCTTGTTTAGTCTTGTTTCATTAATATGACCAAGTCTACAATGCCAAAGAAAAGCTTCATTTATATCTGAAAATTTCCTTTTGTTTGTGTGCTGTATGTTGAAAACTGTGTGTCGATTAAGGACGTATATCCCGTTATTAAGTGTACCACAACCAATCAACTCTTGATTTAGTTTAATGTTCATAATATTATGCTGCAATACAAAATTATATCCTTCATTGTCCAACAAAGAAACGGATATTATATTACAAAGCATGCTTGGTACAAAATAACATGGGTTCAAAACCAATATACAACCCGATGGCAACCCCAGATGATACTCTCCCACTGAAACTGCATGTACATTGGAACCATTTCCAACCCGGAGAGTATGATCACCTGTCTTCAAAACTCTGCTATTTCTCAGCCCCTGCACAGAATTGCAGATATGAGAACCCGTACCAGTATCCAATACCCAGGAAGCAGAGTTTATAGAAAAACAATTTTCAGTTACGAACACACCTGAAGCTGAAGTATCAACATGCTTCCCTTTCTTGAGACCAAGATACTCAGTACAATTCTGCTTCAAATGTCCCGTCTTCCTGCAGTAGGAACATTCTCCTTTTCCCGACTCCACAGCTTTGGATTTGTCTTTCCCCTTTGCCTTTTTTATTCCACCTCTCGGCTTGGTGGATTTCTTCTTGTTCTTTCCCTTGGCCTTGGCTTTTTGGATGGAAGAAGAAGATTGTCCAACAAGAACGGAGGGAGACTTCTCCTTAAGCGTGCTCTCCGTATTTCTCAACATATTGAGAAGTTCGGGTAGTGACTTCTCCATGTTGTGCATGTTGAAGTTCGAGCAAAGGTAGAGAGAAGAGACTGTAGAACAATATCCGTATATTGCTCATTGTCCATTGTCCATCCGAGGCCCTCAAGCTCTTCAATAAGAGCTATCATCTTCAAAATGTGGTCACCTACTGAAGCGCCAGGAGCCATCCGCATCTGAAACAGCTTTCGAGATGCTTCGTATCGTAAGATACGAGACTGCTCCCCATACAACTCCTTTGTATGGAGAAAGATGGATTGAACATCCATCTTCTCGTGCTGCTTTTGATGTGTATTGTCCATCGATGCAAGCGTGAGGCATTTGGCGGTGGCACAGTCAATATCCCACGTTTTGCGGATCTCCCTATCCACAAGCGAAGATTCAGGGCCTGGTTTGGGCAGGGCTGTGGCGGTGAGGACATATGATACTTTATCATATATGAGAGCAATATTAATGTTCCTCAACTAGTCTTTATAGTTCGGTCCGGTAAGCTTATTTTTCTCTAATAGTAACTTAAGTCCAGTCATGGTTATCTGCCATTAGGAGAGAGAAAAGAATGCACTCAGCGAAAGCTCTTGCAAAGATTAGATTGGTTTATTATCTTATCTAATCGATGTCTCCCACTGCTTTTATCAAATTCTCCTTCAAACCTTAAAAGGAAAAAATTAGCCAGGATTAATTACATTCTACAACTTCGCTAATCGTTCAGCCAGGCCAGTGCCGGTACTTCTGAGGGAGGTTTCCCGTGCTTTCGCACGGACCTAATTAAAATAAACCTCATTTTCCCAGAGGCGTAGCCCCGTGGACACCTTTCTAGACACCTAATGAGTTAGCTAATTGTAAAGTGAAAAATTCTTCCGGGAGCAACTATTGCTCATAGTAGGATCGGGATCCTACTATCACATAGAAGGTATGCAATCTCATTGCAAATTTCAACACTTGAAACTCCCGATATGGTTTTTACCCCTAGCACTTATGACCTTGACTATAATTAACATATCATAAGTACTAGTCAAGTTCTACCCGTCATTTCATAATTAATTAGACCCACCCATATGACCCTTGACTATAATCAACATAATCACATGAATGTCCTAATTAATCTCATCATATGTTGTGTATGAAGACATCACTTAGCTGCCGTACATGACGTCTTGACTATAATCAACATATGTAGCACGAATACTAAGTACTCTACTTCCTAAAATGATGGAGGGCTGCGTATAGTTTTTAAGAAAACCTTTAACATTTCGAACTTGATATCGTTGTAGAATCTAATAGTTTTAAAAGGAGTGGCTTAAGCTCCGCCTTTTGAAATCTTGCTTTTTCTTAGAAAGCCGAGTAGGTTTCAAATCTTATTCTACAACATCTTTTTAGGTTTCTTTTGTTTACATTAATCATATTAATGCAGTCCCATCATTTAAGTCCGTAGCCATTACAGAAAAGAAACGAAAATAGAACGTACGCTTATGACATCCGCATTCGCCACAATGTCCCGTTATGGACCGTTAGGTTACTTAACTAACGGCATAGCGGGGCGGGACTAGCGCAGATGCAAAATATAAGCAACGTTTATTATATATCATATATATAATATTTCATTCGTCTCAGCATATAGAGTAATCACATTACAGAATATCTACAGCAGAAGCACATATATGAAAATATAGGATATACTAGGAGGTCCGTATTTTGTATTTAGCCAACAATAGAAAATACGGATTCCACGGTCGCGGTGAATAGCCAAGCCCACACCCCTAAACCCCTATGAGAGCGGCAAGTGACCCTACTAATTCTAGAGTTTAGGAGACCCGGTCTCGACTCCTCGAGATGGCCTCCCACTGAACCCTAGAACCCGGTCACTTATGCTCCCCTCCTTGGGTCTATCCTAATGCGGAAAAGTAAATAATATACAACAATGGTGACATCATCCTCAACCCGGAAGTTCCCCAATAAAAGAATATTACATACATTTAATTTTACATGAATGAAAAGAAAAACTCTCATCTCACATAAAACACCTGGCTATTCATTCGCGGCGATCCTGAACATCATATCTCAGCAACACAAAATATCACATATCATCAACGTAAGTAAGTATGCGTACCCTAATTGTCGTTGATGTATAGCAACGAAACCGACGATACACCACATACTACCCTTACGGTCGCAGAAAAGAAAGTGAAAACTACAACAATTGGAATCGACACTGCCTTTAGACATCATAAACCCGGAATATCACATATTGAAGATTTCATGCCTAACAATGCAAATCTTATATTTAGGTCTCAACTATGAAAACACCTTTTCAAAAGAAGCCGGGTAATTCAACAAGATTCCCGATTCTACCGAGACCGAAATATTAGACTTGCACGCAACTAATTACTTTTCACAAAAATAATTAGTGTAGATTCCAATTATTGTATCACGTCACAGATATCTAGACAATGTTAAACGTTTCAATCGAACCAACAAGCACCCACAAATTAACCCGATGAGCTCAACACTTGAGCAAAGTTAAAGTACCCACAAACGAGCCACAGTACCTATGATCCATCTGTAGAAGGCCTAAACCAATGCCTCACCTATGACACCGCGGAACTACGACAAACCCTAGGTTCAGTCGCAGTTCCGAGGGCATAGAATCGAGTTAAGGTTTTTGTTCTTCTAGAGGGTCCATAGAGTTACTTGCACGACTATCGAATATAATTAACTTATGAAAATTCTAACACTTGGAAATTTCAGCGAGGGCAACGGGGGTTATTGATGTTCACTTGAAATGTCAAACATCGTCCAAGTTACCATTACACTGTTAAAAAAATGCGACTACGAAATACTCTGAATAAGGCCCTAAGCACAATTTGCATCACAAGAAAATTTGGCCCAAACAAACAATACCTAAAACCCCAAAACCCAGACACCAGAGCACATGCAAAATTCTAGGCAAAACAGGGGACGGGGGGCTGGCCTGCTCGGATTTGAGCAAGGGGAGCTCGGCCAAAATTTGAGGGGTTTGCTTGAAATTTGGTCTATGCTCTCAGTGTAGTGTCCGTAAGCTTCTGCAGTTGTTTGAAAATTTTTTCTAGCACTTTAAAAAATCGACAGAGAAGCAAAATTCAAGGGTTGCAGTTTTGTAATTCGAAGTTGTTTCATTTCCGTATTCCTTCTAACATTGTCTATGTTTCTATCTTGGCTCTGATACCACTGTAGGGATTCTATAACTGTAGGGTTCCTAGGCACTCTTGTGAAGGTTCATAAGGCATCAACCATGCCCGAATAAAAAATTAGACGTGCCGAACAACCCAAAGCCGGGATCTTTGCTAGATTATTAGGGTTTAACATGCAAGTAAACATCTTTACTACTAAGTGTGAGGGATTACAACCTTTGTAGTCCGCTCCTTCGCTTCATAAGCTCCGAGTAGAAGTCCCTTCGCCGCGATCCACGATCTTCCGGACTCAAGAGAGGCTCCACGACTCGAACGATCCATGCTAGCTTGTAGTGTTCCGTTTCTCCGATGATCTACGTCGAAGTTGCAATAACTCAAGCTCTCTCACTCTAATAAGCTGAACACCCTAATCTAATGGGCTAGATTAGATGAGGATGATGGAGTAGTATTTATGCTATCTTTTTATATCAATTTCTCACAAGAAATCATCACAAAATGAATAACTAGTAAGCTTTCTCAAAGCTCAAGAAAGAAGAAGATGATGGAAAAAGAGTGAATCCTTTTGTAATGAATAATAGAAATGAATATATGATTGACCATGGAACCATGGTCAAGGATGACAAGGATAACCTTTGTAGAGAATAAACTAGGGCTAGGGTTTGGTTAGGTTAAAGAATGAGTCATAAGATAATATCAACCATAATATCTTACACTTGACAAAAGGAAAGCTTCTAGATGGTGCAAGAAGGAGCTAACCCTAATCAAACCCTAACCTTGCTTAATCTCCACTAAATATGTTCCATTATTAATCATATCATGTTGCAATAATATATATCACATATATATTATATATTGGCAACAAAAGAAAATAATACAATTAACATATATCAATGTATTACCCTGTGAGAAAATGAAATAATAAAGTGAGCCAATATTAGATAATGTAATACAATATATCATATATATTATTATACATTAAATCATTGAATCAACACTTGATTCGACAATCCAGCTATATCGAATATAACCAACTAATATATCATGTACCGGTTCATCGAATCAACACTTGATCCGATGACCCGGTTCATATCTAAATATCACTAGAATATAATACGGTATCTCATATCGCATTATCCTCGGTCCTGCACATATCACATATGTGCCTCTACTCCGTTTTGCCTAAGCCAAGAAACCTCTGTGTAGGACTCTAAAGAATCGTCAATACTCCGGTAGCAGGTGATGATCATATCAAACACCCACAAGCTGCAAGCGGTCAGGTAAACGTAACAGCCACCCAGGTATTGAGCGATCAGAAGATCAACAAGCTAGCCTGTACGTTCTCCTGTGAATCCAATCAGTAACACTCCCGTACAGTCCGGTCTGTTCGTCTGATATGTCGCATATCAAGTCTAGGGGTGGTATATGTCAAACCCCAGTAACCGATAAGTCGTGTCGATGTGAGGCTCATAACGGGTCGAGAAACTACTGGTAACACTTACCAGTAAATCTCTATATCAGCCCTGGCCAGGGACTTCCCGTTATAGCCAATCGAACACAGCACAACATCAACTCCCTATACCGGGAGAGACGAATCCCCTCCTATCTCTCATTGCCTCCATGTGATTCGGAACTGTACCCAAAAGCCACCGTTTTGCACGCCCTCTTGGACGTGGTAAGGTTGAAATCAAAGCACAGTGGGAATCACATAAGACTCTATGACGATCTCGGGTCTACAGACTACCCTGTACCAGTGTCACCGGAGAACTGCCATTTGACGTGTGGTATATCACCATCTGGGAGTTCTCGGCGAGTCCGTCCAGTGTACCCAGTCTCTACTGAGCACCCGTACACCATCCTTGATGCCAAACACCGATGGATATGGGATCATCCATCGCCCATCATATGGGTCAAGATGCGTATACGCTAGTCTACTCTGGTGTATCGATGCCCTGTCTCGATATACCCTCGACTAGGAACAGTTATAGGATGTACTCATCGACTACCATGGCCCCACTAGTATGATCTCATCATAGTCCTAGCAGTCGAGTACAAATCCTAAGGGCTTTATCAACATGTGAGAGTAAGACAGTAAACCAATACAAGTCAACATGTTAAGATAAAGGAAAACCAAATAGCATACTATCATGACGAGCAAGAAAGTACTTTCTATATATATCCAAGCATCCATTATAATGTACAACAATGGCCTCTAGGGCATATACATAACTAACAATCTCCCACTTGCACTAAGGCCAGCTGCTGTAGTATCTCATACCTAGCATCCCGAATAATCTCTCAAACTATATCTGGGAAATGGCCTTCGTGAGTGGATCCGCAGTGTTGTCCTTCGTATCTACTCTCCTGACCTCGATCTCCCGGCGATCAACTATCTCCCTGATCAAGTGATACCGCCTCAGAATATGTCTGGACTTCTGATGGGACCTGGGTTCCTTGGCCAAAGCCACAGCTCCATTGTTATCGCAATACAGAGGTATTGGATGCTCAATGGATGGAACCACACCAATTTCACTAATGAACTTCTTTATCAAGACAGCCTCTTTGGCAGCATCGTTGGCAGCGATGTATTCAGCCTCCATCATCGAGTCTGCAACGGTATCCTGTTTGGAACTCTTCCAACATACCGCCCCTCCATTGAGGGTAAAGACAAATCCCGAGTGCGACTTAGAGTCGTCATTATCACTTTGGAAGCTGGAATCGGTAAAGGACTCCACCCGGAGTTCTCCGTTACCATATACCAAGAACATGTCTCTAGTCCTTCGCAAGTACTTGAGAATGTTCTTCACAGCTGTCCAGTGACTATCTCCAAGATCTGCTTGATACCGACTCACTACACTTAGTGAGTATGCTACATCGGGTCTGGTACATAGCATTGCATACATGATAGAGCCTACTGCCGAAGCATAGGGTATCCCTTTCATGCGAGCTCTCTCCAAATCAGTCTTGGGAGACATCTCTTTGGAGAGAGTGAGTCCAAAGATCGTGGGTTGGTTCCCGCGCTTGGATTCTTCCATACTAAACCTCTTTAGTATGGTGTCAATGTACCTGGATTAGGACAATTCCAGTATCCGTTTAGATCTATCTCTATAGATCATGATTCCTAATATGCAGGAGGCATCACCTAGATCTTTCATTGAGAATCTTTGTGATAAGAAGAGCTTGACTGATTGCAGCATAGGAATATCATTTCCTATCAAGAGTATGTCATCCACGTACAATACGAGGAAGACAACCTTACTCTCTGCTACCTTCTTATAGATACAAGGTTCATCTATATTTTTGATGAAGTCAAACTCTTTGACTACAACATCAAAACAGATGTTCCAACTCCGCGATGCTTGCTTTAACCCATAAATGGATTTAAGCAGCTTGCACACCTTTCCGCTGCTCCCACTATCTACGAAGCCCTCTGGCTGAGTCATGTACACGCACTCTTCTAAATCACCGTTTAGAAAGGTGGTCTTAACATCCATTTGCCAGATTTCGTAGTCATGGTATGCAGCAATGGAAAGTAAGATCCGGATGGACTTAAGCATAGCCACTGGTGAAAAGGTTTCGTCATAATCCACATCTGGTCGTTGACGAAAACCCTTTGCAACAAGTCTAGCTTTGAAAGTCTCAACCTTTCCATCTACACCAAATTTCTTTTTAAAGATCCACTTGCTCCCAATGGGTTTTACCCCTTCAGGAGCATTTTCCAAAGTCCATACTTTGTTGGTGTACATGGATTCCATCTCAGATCGCATTGCATCCAGCCATTTCACAGAGTCACCACTCGTGATGGCCTGCTCGAAACTAGTTGGGTCATCATCTTCCATGATGCAATCCTCGCTCCCACCATCAATGAGAAAACCGTAGTATCTCTCAGGTGGATGAGAAACCCTACTAGATCAGCGGAGAGGCTGGGGTTCGTCTGGTACTACTGAATCCTCTGGTTCCAACAAATCATCAGTTGTAGTTTGCGTTGCTGGAACCTCTTCCAGTTCTACCTCAGAGCCACTAATCTCTTTTGCAAGAAATTCCTTTTCTAAAAAGGTGGCATGTTGAGCAACAAACACCTTTTTCTCCTCACCGTGGTAGAAAAAATATCCATAAGAATTCTTCGGATATCCTACAAACTTGCAAAGAACTGACCGTGCCTCGAGTTTGTCCGGATTTTGCCTTTTGACATAGGCCGGACAACCCCATATCTTAACTCGTTTAAGATACGGTCTCTTCCCACTCCATATCTCATATGGTGTGGTAGGTACAGATTTAGACGGAACTTGATTCAATAGGTATGCTGTTGTCTCAAGCGCATAACCCCAGAACGAAATAGGTAACTCAGCAGTGCTCATCATAGAGCGCACCATATCTAATATAGTGCGATTCCTCCGCTCCGATACATCGTTGTGCTGTGGTGTATAAGGAGGAGTAAGCTGAGAGAGAATCACATTCTCCTTTAGATAATCTAGGAACTCATTGCTTAAGTATTCTACTCCTCGATCAGATCGATGAATCTTAATACTTTTGCCCGTTTGGTTCTCTACTTCGTGCTTATATTCTCTGAATTTCTTAAAAACTTCAGACTTGTGTTTCATCAGGAACACATGTCCGAATCTTGAGAGATCGTCAATGAATGTAATGAAGTAGGAAGAACCGTTCCTTGCATGCGTAGACATAGGACCGCATACATCACTATTTACCAGTCCTAAGAGTTCCGTAACTCTTTCTCCGTGTCCACTAAACGGAGCTTTGGTCATTTTTCCTTTGAGACATGAATGGCAAGTATCATAAGATGATAATTCGAACGGATTCAAATATCCATCCTTATGTAACTTAGCTAGTCGTGTCGCATTGGTATGACCAAGTCTACAATGCCACAAAAAGGATTCGTTCATTTCTGAACTTTTCCTCTTGTGTGTGTTTTGTATATTGAGGACTGTATTTTGATTGAGAATGAATATGCCATTATGTAACGAGCCTGATGCAATTAAATTTTGATTTAGAAAGATGTTCATAACATTATCCTGTACTACAAAATTATATCCTTCTTTACCTAATAAAGAAACTGATATAATGTTACACATCATGTTCGGTATATAATAGCACTCATTTAGAATCAGTGTATCACGACTTGGTAATACTAGGTGATATTCGCCAATTGCTTTGGCTGCAATACTTGCCCCATTCCCTACTTGAACGGAATGATCACCTTTTCCCAGTTCTCTACCTTTGCGTAGCCCATGTAACAATTTACATATGTGGGATCCCGATCCGGTATCTAATACCCAGGACGTAGGGTGAACTGAGAAACATTTGTCAATAACTAACACACCCGAAGAAGGTGCATCAACATGCATGTTCTCCATTTGAGCGGCGTAAGAATCCAGATATTCTACTATTCCCTGTTCAGTCTTATAACTCTTATAAGAAAGAACGGGACCAACGTTCCCCTGCTCAGTATAATAAGCGGGTTCAGTTAATACATCCATATTATTATCTTGATTATGGCCTGACATGGTCGCTACCTGGAGAGAGAGAGATGAAAACACTTTAGCGTATGCTCTTGCAAGATTAGATTGGTTATTATCTTATCTAATCAGGATGTTTCCCGCTTATTTTATCAAATCTTCCTTCAAACCCTAAAAGGTAAGATTAGCCAGGATTAATTACACCCTACAATTTCATCAATCTTTCAGCCAGATCAGTGTCGGTACTTGAGGGAGGTTCCCCGTGCTTTCGCACGGACCTAATTAAAGTAAACCTCGTTTTCCCAGAGGCGTAACCTCGTTAACACTTTTCTAGACACCTACTTGATCGGCTAATTGTCCTGTGTAAAACTCTCTCAGGAGTAACTCTTACTCGCAGTGGGTATCGGGATCCAACTATCTCATAAGAGGTATGCAATCTCATTGCAAATTTCAACACTTGAAATTCCCGATAATATTTTGCCCCTGGCGATCTATGACCTTGACAAGGTCAACAAACCATAAATCGCAAGTCAAGTTCAACCCGTCATTTCCCGATTGAATTAAACCCACCCGCATGACCCTTGACAAGGTCAACAAGGCCGTACGAATACCCTAATCCAATCACGTCTCATGTTTTAGCAGATAAACACTAATTAGCTACCGCACACTGTGCCTTGACAAGGTCAACAAACGCAGCACGAATACTAACTAGTCTTTATCTGAAATGACGGAGGGCTATGCAGGTTTTTAAGAAAACCTTGAGCGTAATGAACTTGATATCGTCGTAGAATCATTTGATTTTGAAAAGGAGTGTTTTTCAGACTTCTAGTTTTGCTAAAGAGGTCACTCCCGGTGAAGGGATCTCGGCTCTTTCCCCATCGAATAAGGTGTAAGTCCACGTTGCCCAGCCCGGTACTTACGGGGAGGCAGAAAACGGAATAAAAATCTGATTTTTATCAACTTAGGCAACATGGACTAGACAAAGAAGGATCTTTGCTAAACAAAAACAAGCTAAAGCTAACTAGAAACTAGCTAAGTGTTAGAAAGGTTATACCTAGGGCTTTATGTCCTTCTCTCCTTGCTCCTTGGAGTAGTGGAAAGAGGTCACCTTTGTCGTCTTCTCACGTCGAAGAAAGATCCACCCGAAAGCCTCAACCTTTGGCTTCAACTCCAAGCTAGAAGTAACTAGGGTGTAAGAAGTGCTAATCCTTAAACCCTAGATGAGAGTAGAGATTATCAAGAAGGGGTTTTTCTCAAGCTCAAGTGTTTCTCAACACATGAGAGGGGAGAGCTTGAGGGAGAGGAAGAACAAGAGAGAGAAAGAAAATAATAGAAAGAGAGAAAATATGAAGCATTCTCTCATATATGTGTGAATTATTGTAATTAGATAATTAGCTAGATAATTGTCATGGATAATCAAGACATGACCATTATCATTTCATTTTTAATGCAAATTGCAAGGATCAAAGAGTATCTTCCAAATGAAATGATGATAGTCAAAGTGTCAACCTAAGTCAACAAGTCAAGGAGGTCAAATGGTCAATAACCATAACCATGCACAATTATATTAAACTAATATCAATTAACCATAATACACACATAAGCATTAGGGTTAATAAAATGACAATAGTCATTAACCCTAATCAAAGTCCTCTCCCTCTGTCTCAAGTAACTGTGCATACGCACCCGTATTCGGGATCCTAGGAACACGAATATAATGAGAAAAAACCAATCCCAAATCTATACTAGGATCTGGCTTAAACCAAAGCCCGCTAGTATAAGCTGTCCGGACAGCAAACGTGCACAAGTGCGCGGATGTGAACGAACCCTGTCGCAAAACCATACGACCTCTACTCATTTTTCCTAAAGGCGAATAGCTCTCTGTGTGGGACTCTAAAGACTCGACACTATGCTGGCAGTGGGTTTAACCACAGACCGCAAGCGACACTAGCTGTACATAACGGTCCCCAGGTAGATGTCGATAAGAAGACTGACGAGGTGAACCCCATCTGAACTCCTACTGAGCCTGTATGTGACAGTCTCCGTACAGTCCGGTCTGTTCGTCTGATACATCGCATGGCGGGCCTAGGGGGTGGTGAATGTCAGTCCCCTAATAGCGGTACAAGTCGTGTCGGAGTGTAGCCCAGAACACCCTGAGATAACACTGGAAACCTACCAGTATATCTCGCTTGCCCTCGCTAGGGACTACTCGTGTAATGGCTCTCCTAGACACAGCGCGATGTCAACCCCCAATACCGGGAGAGACGAATCCTGTCTAACCGTCACTGCCTCCAAGTGCTTCGGGACTGCACCCAAAAACTACCTGTTTGCACGACTCCTTTGAGCCGTGGTAGGGTAGCAATCAAAGTGCAGTGGGAACACACTCGAGGCGAAGTGACAGTGTCAAGTCAGCGGACTAAGCTGTACTCATGTCACCTGAGAACTGATAACTGACGATAGGTATAATACCAACCAACAGTTCCCGACGAGTCCTGTCCAGTGTACTCGTAATCTAACGAGCAACCGCATACTATCTCAAGTACGACGTACTGACGGCTGTGGGACAGACCGTCTCCCACGCTGGGATGAGAAGCGCATACGCTAGTCTCCTCCGGAGTATCGATGCCCTGTCTCGATAGTCCAACGACTAGGGACCTGTATAAGGATGTGCTTATAGATCACCCAGCTCCCACGAGTGTGAGCGCCATCACAACGCTGGTAATCAAGCAAAGATCCTAAAGGCTCTACTAATATGTATATCAGCGATATGCTAAAAGAAACACATGCACATATTAAAGCAGAGACAAACCAAGTAGCATACTACCATTTCGAGCAAGATTGTATATACAACTGTGAATATCCCAAGCTTCCATCAAGTAATATACAAGCTAGTATGATACAGTAATGGCCTCTAGGGCATATACACTAACAATCTCCCACTTGCACTAAGGCCATGTACTGGCGTATCGAAGACCTATCATCTCGATCAGCCGCTCGAACTGAGTCTGGGGCAAGGCCTTGGTGAATGGATCTGCTGTGTTATCTTCTGAAGCAACCCTCCGAACCTCGATCTCCTGGCGATCCACGATCTCCCTGATCAGGTGATACCGCCTTAAGATGTGTCTGGATTTCTGATGGGACCTGGGTTCCTTCGCTAAAGCTATAGCCCCGTTGTTGTCGCAATACAGAGGTATTGGGTCAACAATGGACGGAACCACCTGAAGTTCTCTCAAGAACTTCCTCATCCAGACAGCTTCTTTTGCGGCATCAGATGCAGCGATGTATTCCGCTTCCATAGTGGAGTCAGCAATGGTTTCCTGTTTGGAGCTCTTCCTACACACCGCCCCTCCTTTGAGGGTAAAGACAAAACCCGACATGGACTTGGAATCATCCTTGTCACTCTGGAAGCTGGAGTCAGCAAAGGCCTCAATCTGGAGGTCTTTTCCGCCATACACCAAGAACATCTCCTTAGTGCTTCTCAGGTACTTGAGAATGTTCTTTACTGCTATCCAATGTTTCTCCCCAGGGTTTGACTGATACCTGCTTACCACACTCAGTGCATAAGCCACATCCGGTCTGGTACACAACATCGCATACATTATAGAGCCTACCACAGAAGCGTAGGGTATAATAGACATGCGATCCCTCTCCAAATCAGTCTTGGGAGACATCTCTTTGGAGAGGGTGATCCCGTGACAAGCCGGTAGATTACCGTGCTTGGAATCTTCCATACTGAATCTCTTCAGTATGGTGTCGATGTACCTGGACTGCGAAAGTCCTAATATCCTCTTGGATCTGTCACGGTAGATCCGGATACCCAGAATGTATGAGGCATCACCCAGGTCTTTCATGGAGAACCTATGTGACAAGAACCCCTTGACAGATTGTAGCATAGGAATATCATTTCCTATTAAGAGAATGTCATCCACGTATAAAACGAGGAATACTACAGTTCTCGCTACAAATCTACAATAGATGCATGGTTCATCTGGATTTTTGATAAAGCCAAATTCTTTGACCGTCTCATCAAAACAGATGTTCCAACTCCACGATGCCTGCTTTAGTCCATAAATGGACTTAAGCAATTTGCACACCTTTCCGCTGCTCCCACTCTGAATGAAACCCTCTGGCTGGTCCATATAGACACACTCCTCTAAATGTCCATTTAGAAAAGCTGTCTTTACGTCCATCTGCCAAATCTCATAATCGTGGAAGGCAGCAATGGAAAGAAGGATCCGAATGGATTTCAGCATAGCTACTGGAGAAAAGGTTTCGTCATAGTCCAAACCAGGTCGCTGACGGAAACCCTTTGCTACCAGTCTAGCTTTATAGGTCTCAACCTGTCCATCTACACCAATCTTCCTTTTGAAGATCCACTTGCATCCTACGGGTTTTACCCCATCTGGAGCAATGTCCAACGTCCATACTTTGTTAGTGTACATGGACTCCATTTCGGTCCGCATTGCATCCAGGCATTTTACCGAGTCGACGCTCTGAATGGCTTGCTGGAAGCTAGTAGGCTCATCACAGTCTATGATGCAATCCTCTCTATCCCCGTCAATGAGAAAACCGTAATATCTCTCGGGCGGATGAGACTGCCTACTACTCCTGCGGAGTGGCATGGGAATGTCTTGATCTTTCGAACCCTCTGGTTCTACTAAGCTTTCAGTAATAGCTTGTGGTTCTGGAATTTCTTCCAGTTCTATTGCGCTCCCACTTATTTCTTTTTCTATGAATTGGTGTTCCAGAAAATGGGCATTACGAGAAACAAGGACTTTTTGTTCCTCTGCGTAATAGAAAAGATACCCCCTGGAGTTCTTTGGGTATCCCACAAACTTGCACAGTACTGAGCGTGCCTCGAGTTTGTCTGCATGCTGCTTTTTGACATAAGCTGGACATCCCCAAATCTTCAAGTATTGAAGATAGGGTTTCTTCCCACTCCATAACTCATATGGTGTGGTAGGCACAGTCTTAGTGGGAACTCGGTTCAAAAGGTATGCAGCTGTTTCTAGCGCATATCCGCAGAACGATCGCGGCAACTCAGCGTTACTCATCATGGACCGTACCATATCCAACAGGGTTCGGTTCCGTCTCTCCGATACACCGTTATGTTGCGGAGTGTATGGAGGAGTAAGCTGAGAGAGAATTCCATTCTCTTTTAAGTAACCCAGGAACTCGGCACTCAAGTATTCACCACCTCGATCAGATCTCAGTGCCTTGATACTTTTGCCTGTTTGTTTTTCTACTTCATTCTTATATTCCTGGAACTTTTCAAAAGCTTCGGATTTATGCTTCATCAAGAAGACATGTCCGAACCTTGAGAAATCATCCGTAAAAGTAATGAAGTAAGATTAACCGCTTCGCGCATGTGTAGACATTGGACCGCACACGTCGCTGTGAACGAGTCCCAAGAGCTCGCTCGCTCTTACTCCGTGTCCAGTAAACGGAGTCTTTGTCATCTTTCCTTTGAGACAGGATTGACAAGTTGCATACGATTGATATTCGAACAGATCCAAATATCCTTCTGCATGTAACTTAGTCAACCTTCTCTCATTGATGTGACCCAGTCTACAATGCCATAAGAAAGTTTTATTGATTTCTGGAGACTTTCTTTTGTGTGTATTCTGGACATTGAAAATCTGTGGTTGGTTTAATACGTATATACCGTTGTTCAATGTACCTGACCCAATCAAAACTTGATTAAGGTGAATGTTCACTACATTACTTACAAATGCAAATTCATAACCTTCTTTAGATAATAAAGATACAGAAATGATATTACAGGTTGCATTTGGTACATAATAACAACTACGCAAAACCAAAAAGTGTCCATCCGACAATCCCAGGTGATAGTCCCCCACGGCCTCAGCATCCATGCTAGCACCGTTTGCAACTCTGAGGGTTATGTCACCTGCCTTCAAAACTCTACGCTTTCTCAACGCCTGCAAAGAATTACAGATATGAGATCCTGATCCGGTATCCAATACCCAGGATGTAGAGTTTATTGATAGACAGTTTTCAATAACATACACACCTGAAGCTGAAGCTGCAACTCGCTTCAAATCCTGTGTTCTGGCCTTCCAAGCCTTGCAATCCTGTTTCCAGTGACCACTTTTGTGACAATAGAAGCATTCTTCCTTCCCCACCAGCTTTCCCGCTATCTTTGTTGCTTTTCCTTTTCCCTTCGGATCCACTTTACCGACACCGCCTCTTGGTTTGGCGGGGGCTTTCTTCTTCTTACCCTTGGCTTTCGCCCTGGATCTAGAAGAGGAGGATCCTCCTACAAACAAAGTGGATGTCTCCCTAATTTTCTGTAGGGTGCCCTCAGCACTCCTCAACATGTTCAGAAGTTCGGAAAGTTCAACCTCCTTTCCTTGCATGTTGAAGTTAAGGATAAACTGGGCGTAAGTGGAAGGAAGGGACTGGAGAATCAAATCAGTATAGAGTTCATTCTCCAACGTGGTCCCAAGGTCCGCGAGCTCCTCTATGTAGCCAATCATCTTAAGCACGTGTTCCGCTACCGATGATCCGACGGACAACCTTACCGAAAATAACTTCTTCGACACTTCGTATCTTGCGATACGAGACTGCTCTCCATACAGTTCTTTTGTATGAAGCAATATGGACTCTAGGTCCATATTCTCGTGCCTCCTCTGATGTTCGTTGTCCATCGAGGCAAGTACGAGGCATTTGGCCATCGCGCAATCTATTTCCCATGTCTTACGGATTTCCCTATCCGCGACACTGGTTTTGGGACCTGGGACAGGGGGAGCTTTGGTGGTAAGGACATACCCCAACTTGTCGTAAGTGATTGCCATCTTGACATTCCTGAGCCAATCTTTGTAGTTTGGCCCTGTCAGTATGTTTTTATCTAGTAATAACTTAAGTCCGGTCATGTTGAATGGTCGCTGCAATTAGGAGAGAGAAAAGAAACACTTTAGCATGATGCTCTTGCAAGTTTAGAGTGGTTTTTAGTTTGTCTAAACTGGATGGCTCCCACTGTCTCTCGAATCCCTTCTCAAACCGTAAAGAAAAGATTAGTCAGGATCAATCTCACCGTACAATACTTTCTTAACCGTTCAGCCAGGCCAGTGTCGGTACTTCGAGGGAGGTTTTCCAACGCTTTCGCGAAGTTCCTTAATAAGTAACCTCTTTTCCCTGTGGGCGTAGCCCCGCTAACACCTTTCTTGACACCTACTAGGTTTATAGCATTGATCGTTAAGTGAGAGTTTTCCTGAGGAGTAGCATATACTCACAGTAGGATCGGGATCCAAATATCATTGCGTGATAAAACCGAAGGAATCCTACCAAAATCATTACACTCCAAATGGTATGCAGCGCTAGCAAGTTTCAGTACTTATGAAACTCCCGATGTGGATTTTTGCCCCATGCTCTTATGACCTTGGCGTGAGGTCAAAATGTCATAAGTCACATATCAAGTTCGTCCCATCATTATCCCGGTTAATTTGAACCCACCCGTACCTACCCTTGACGTAGGCCAAAATGGCAGTACGACTGTCTCAAACCAACGCATTCTATCTATGCAACAGATAAATATCCGGCAGCTACCAATCACTATGCCTTGGCGTGAGGTCAAAATACATAGCTTGAATACTACCGAATATTTAACTGAAATGATGGAGGGCTACGGATGGTTTTGGCGAAACCGTGAACGTAGTGAACTTGATATAATCGATGGAACGAGATAGCTTTTAAAAGGAGTGGTTCAAGCTCCGCGTTTAAAAGTTTAGTTTTGAAAAGAACCGAGTGGTTTTCAAAGTGTTCCAATCGACTTTTACTAGGTTTATTTTCTTGCATTAGTTCTTTTAATGCATCCTATCATTTAATCCTACCATTGCAGAACAAAACCAAAATATGACGTACGCTTATGCCATTCGCATTCGCCACGGGGCCCCGTCATCACCCGTTAGGTTACTTAACTAACGACAGAGCGGGGGCTGGGCTAGCGCGGCTGTAAAACATAAGCAACGCCTAAATAGTTATCATATATAGATATATAGCAATGATAGACATTACAAATCACAGCTGAATACATTGGATATACTAGGAATCCGCAATCCGTTCAAGCCTGCAATGAAAAGCGGATTACACGGTCGCGGTGAATAGCCAAATACCCCACCCAAGACCCCTACAGGTGCGGCAAACTACCCGCCAAGTACCCGAAGCGAAGCAACCTCCCTCAACACCGTGAGTAGGACACTCGGCACTTCGAGATACCCGGTAGTTTGTGCACCCCCTCCATGGGTCTATCCTAGGAGCAAAAACAGTAAAAAGAATTATACAATGACGGCTACAACCCCGACCCGGTTGTGCGGCCATACAAATATTATTACATCAATTTACATATTACAATGAATGAAAGAAAAAGAAACACTCATCTCACATCCACCCCGGCTATTCACCCGCGACAATCCAATGCATTCATATACACATACCATCATCAAACACAGATCACAGATATGTATAACCCCGACTAATCGACATATAGCGATTAGCCGACGTTCAATACATATAAACATCACAGATATAACCCTTATAGTCAAAGTGTAGTGAAGTTCGAAAAAAATACGGATTTATAGGCCCCCAAAAACAAATTTCTATTCTAGAAAATCTAGGCACATATAAACCATCTTAAAAATCCCAAAACCAAGCCAGAAAAACACTGCACCAAACTCGACCCAGAGCCGAGCCAAAACGGCCGCAGTTGCGCGGCAATAGCTTGCTATTGCCGCGGAACCACGGCGCTTTGGTCGAGTCACTGGACCGGGTTTGGTGGCTTTCTTCACAAAACCCTGAGACGATTTTAGGAGTATGAATTATTTCATTTTGAACAGAAAAAATTTTAACAGAAAGTTTGGGTTTTGAAAACTCGGTTTTGCGATTTTTCCGATTCGAACTTCCATACACTTTACTACCTAGCTAGTTTATGTTTAGTTAGGCTCTGATACCACTGTAAGTCCACGTTGCCCAGCCCGGTACTTACGGGGAGGCGGAAAACGGAATAAAAATCTGATTTTTATCAACTTAGGCAACATGGACTAGACAAAGAAGGTCTTTGCTAAACAAAAATAAGCTAAAGCTAACTAGAAACTAGCTAAGTGTTAGAAAGGTTATACATAGGGCTTTATGTCCTTCTCTCCTTGCTCCTTGGAGTAGTGGAAAGAGGTCACCTTTGTCGTCTTCTCACGTCGAAGAAAGATCCACCCGAAAGCCTCAACCTTTAGCTTCAACTCCAAGCTAGAAGTAACTAGGGTGTAAGAAGTGCTAATCCTTAAACCCTAGATGAGAGTAGAGATTATCAAGAAGGGGTTTTTCTCAAGCTCAAGTGTTTCTCAACACATGAGAGGGGAGAGCTTGAGGGAGAGGAAGAACAAGAGAGAGAAAGAAAATAATAGAATGAGAGAAAATATGAAGCATTCTCTCATATATGTGTGAATTATTGTAATTAGATAATTAGCTAGATAATTGTCATGGTTAATCAAGACATGACTATTATCATTTCATTTTTAATGCAAATTGCAAGGATCAAAGAGTATCTTCCAAATGAAATGATGATGGTCAAAGTGTCAACCTAGGTCAACAAGTCAAGGAGGTCAAATGGTCAACAAGCATAACCATGCACAATTATATTAAACTAATATCAATTAACCATAATACACACATAAGCATTAGGGTTAATAAAATGACAATAGTCATTAACCCTAATCAAAGTCCTCTCCCTCTGTCTCAAGTAAATGTGCATACGCACCCGTATTCGTGATCCGAGGAACACGAATATAATGAGAAAAAACCAATCCCAAATCTATACTAGGATCTGGCTTAAACCAAAGCCCGCTAGTATAAGCTGTCCGGATAGCAAACGTGCACAAGTGCGCAGATGTGAACGAACCCTGTCGCAAAACCATGCGACCTCTACTCATTTTGCCTAAAGGCGAATAGCTCTCTGTGTAGGACTCTAAAGACTCGACACTACACTGGAAGTGGGTTTAACCACAGACCGCAAGCGGCACTAGCTGTACGTAACGGTCCCCAGGTAGATGTCGATAAGAAGACTGACGAGGTGAACCCCATCTGAACTCCTACTGAGCCTGTATATGACAGTCTCCGTACAGTCCGGTCTGTTCGTCTGATACATCGCATGGCGGGCCTAGGGGGCGGTGAACGTCAGTCCCTTAATAGCGGTACAAGTCGTGTCGGAGTGTAGCCCAAAACACCCTGAGATAACACTGGAAACCTACCAGTATATCTCCCTTGCCCTGGCCAGGGACTACTCGTGTAATGGCTCTCCTGGACACAGCGTGATGTCAACCCCCAATACCAGGAGAGACGAATCCTGTCTAACCGTCACTGCCTCCAAGTGCTTCGGGACTGCACCCAAAAACTACCTGTTTGCACGACTCCTTTGAGCCGTGGTAGGGTAGCAATCAAAGTGCAGTGGGAACACACTCGAGGCGAAGTGACAGTGTCAAGTCAGCGGACTAAGCTGTACTCATGTCACCTGGGAACTGATAACTGACGATAGGTATAATACCAACCAACAGTTCCCGACGAGTCCTGTCCAATGTACTCGTAACCTAACGAGCACCCGCATACTATCTCAAGTACGACGTACTGACGGCTGTGGGACAGACCGTCTCCCATGCTGGGATGAGAAGCGCATACGCTAGTCTCCTCCGGAGTATCGATGCTCTGTCTCGATAGTCCAACGACTAGGGACCTGTATAAGGATGTGCTTATAGATCACCCAGCTCCCACGAGTGTGAGCGCCATCACAACGCTGGTAATCAAGCAAAGATCCTAAGGGCTCTACTAATATGTATATCAGCGATATGCTAAAAGAAACACATGCACATATTAAAGCAGAGACAAACCAAGTAGCATACTACCATTTCGAGCAAGATTGTATATACAACTGTGAATATCCCAAACTTCCATCAAGTAATATACAAGCTAGTATGATACAGTAATGGCCTATAGGGCATATACACTAACATAAGGTGCAGGGTATATCATATATACCGCTGTGCAAAGCAAAAACTATATAAGCTGTCAAAAACTAAACCGCGAGTTTGTAGCATCTGCCAGTTTCGCTAAAGAGGTCACTTCCGGTGAAGGGATCTCGGCTCTTTCCTTATCGAATAAGGTGCAGGATATATCATATATACCGCTATGCAAAGTAAAACTGTAGCTACCTTTTTTATTAAGTTTTGATTCTACAACATCTTTTAGGTTTCTTTTCTTTTTATTAATCTCATTAATAAATCCCATCAGCTTATGCTTCCTAAGTATCACAGAAGAAACGAAAGCAGTAATATTTATATATAAGCATATATATATAGTATAAGCATTCGTCTCAGGCAGTAATATGATCTCATCACAGAACATTGCAGCAGAAGAACATATATGAAATATTGGATATACTAGGATGTCCGTGTTTTTAATACGAGCCGGTATAAAACACTGATTCCACGGTCGCGATGAATAGCCAAACCCACATCCCTAGACCCCTACGAGAGCGGCAAGTAACACTGCCAATTCTAGGGTTAGGAGACCCGGTCTCGACTCCTCGAGATGGCCTCCCACTGGACCCTAGAACCCGGTTACTTGTGCTTCCCTCCTTGGGTCTACCTAATGCGGAAAAGTAAATAATATACACTGGTGACATCAACCTCATCCCGGAAGTGCCCCAATAAAAGAATATTACATACAAATGAATTTTACATGAATGAAAATAAAAACCCTCATCTCACATAAAACCCCCGGCTATTCAGAACACGACGATCCAATATAACATATCACAGCAACACATAATATCTCATATCATCAACGTAAGTAAGTATGCATACACCGATCGTCGTAGATGTTTAGCAACGAAGACCGGCAATACAACTACATACTACACTTACGGTCACAGAAAAGAAATTGTAAAACTACAACATTTGGAATCCACAATCACTTTAGACATTGTAAATCCAAAATATCACATACTTCGCATTTCATGCCTAACTATAAGAATTCCACATATTGTATCACATTCCAGATAAATAGACAGTATTAAACTTTCCGAATAGATAATCAAATACCTAAAATTTCCTAAATAGCTCAACACTTGAGCGGAGTTCAAATAATCCCAGAAACTGTCACAGTACCGATGATCCAGCCGTAGAAGGGTCAAGCCAACGCCTCACATGTGGCATGCCGTACTGCCTCAAACCCTAAGGTTTAGAGGCAGTTCAAGACGGTCAAATAATCAAGTTAAGGTTTGTATTCTTCTAGAGGGTCCACCGCGTTACTTGCACATTTTTCCGAAAGATTTAAACCCGATAAAAATTCAACACTTGAATGTTTTTCGTGCCGGGAAAAAGTGAGTTAATGATATCCGGTCGAACATTTTAACAGTTTCTAAATATCCGGAAAACATAACGAAATTAAATATTCCGATCAAATCTTCGATTACAAAATAAACTCCAGAACACTCAACACTTGAGTCAGATTAAAAATACCCAGAAAATATAACTCACAGAAATATAGATTACTGTGTAAAGAATAGGATAAATACCACTGTACGGCCGCGGATCTGCGGCCCAAGCAAGGATTGGCCGCGGTTCCGCGGCGGAAAGTACGGTTTAGCCTGTCGTTTTTCACAGTGTTTCTTAAAATTCCCTGCTGAATTTTTTAGGTATTTTTAATATAGAAAAATCACAATTTTTAAAAAATATCCAGAGAGGGGTTTAAAATGTCGTATCGGGGTTCGTTCGGAGTTTTAACTTCGTATACACGTCGCCTAATGTTCTAGCTAGGCTCTGATACCACTGTAGGGTTCCTAGGCACTCTTGTGAGGGTTCATAAGGCATCAACCATGCCCGAATAAAAAATTAGACGTGCCGAACAACCCAAAGCCAGGATCTGTGCTAGATTATTAGGGTTTAACATGCAAGTAAACATCTTTACTACTAAGTGTGAGGGATTACAACCTTTGTAGTCCTCTCCTTCGCTTCATAAGCTTCGAGTAGAATTCCCTTCGCCGTGATCCACAATCTAACGGACTCAAGAGAGGCTCCACGACTCGAACGATCCATGCTAGCTTGTAGTGTTCCGTTTCTCCGATGATCTACGTCGAAGTTGCAATAACTCAAGCTCTCTCACTCTAATGAGGTGAACACCCTAATCTAATGGGCTAAATTAGATGAGGATGATGGAGTAGTATTTATGCTATCTTTTTATATCAATTTCTCATAAGAAATCATCACAAAATGAATAACTAGTAAGCTTTCTCAAAGCTCAAGAGAGAAGAAGATGATGGAAAAAGAGTTAATCCTTTTGTGATGAATAATAGAAATGAATATATGATTGATCATGGAACCATGGTCAAAGATGACAAGGATAACCTTTGTTGAGAATAAACTAGGGCTAGGGTTTGGTTAGGTTAAAGAATGAGTCATAAGATAATATCAACCATAATATCTTACACTTGATAAAAGGAAAGCTTCTAGATGGTGCAAGAAGGAGCTAACCCTAATCAAACCCTAACTTTACTTAATCTCCACTAAACATGTTCCATTATTAATCATATCATGTTGCAATAATATATATCACATATATATTATATATTTGCAACAAAAGAAAATAATACAATTAACATATATCGCATATATATCAATGTACTACCCTGTGAGAAAATGAAATAATAAAGTGAGCCAATATTAGATAATGTAATACAATATATCATATATATTATTATACATTAAATCATTGAATCAACACTTGATTCGACTATCCGGCTATATCGAATATAACCGACTAATATATCATGTACCGGTTCATCGAATCAACACTTGATCCGATGACCCGGTTCATATCTAAATATCGCGAGAATATAATACGGTATCACATACACGCATTGTTCTCGGTCCCGCACATATCATATATGTGCTCCTACTCCGTTTTGCATGAGTCAAGAAACCTCTGTGTAGGACTCTAAAGAATCGTCAATACGCCGGCAGTAGGTGATGATCATATCAAACACCCACAAGCTGCAAGCGGTCAGCTAAACGAAACAGCCACCCAGGTATTGAGCGATCAGAAGATCAACAAGCTAGCCTGTACGTTCTCCTGTGAATCCAATCAGTAACACTCCCGTACAGTCCGGTCTGTTTGTCTGATATGTCGCATATCAAGTCTAGGGGTGTTATACGTCAGACCCTAGTAACCGATAAGTCGTGTCGATGTGAGGCTCATAACGGGTCGAGAAACTACTGGTAACACTTACCAGTAAATCTCTATATCAGCCCTGGCCAGGGACTTCCAGTTATAGCCAATCGAACACAACACAACATCAACTCCCTATACCGGGAGAGACGAATCCCCTCCTATCGCTCATTGCCTCCATGTGATTCGGGACTGTACCCAAAAGCCACCGTTTTGCACGCCCTCTTGGATATGGTAAGGTGGAAATCAAAGCATAGTGGGAATCACACAAGACTCTATGACGATCTCGGGTCTACAGACTACCCTGTACCAGTGTCACTGGAGAACTGACATCTGACGTGTGGTATATCACCATCTGGTAGTTCTCGGCGAGTCCGTCCAGTGTACCCAGTCTCCACCGAGCACCCGTACACCATCCTTGATGTCAAACACCGATGGATATGGGATCATCCATCGCCCATCATATGGGTCAAGATGCGTATACGCTAGTCTACTCTGGTGTATCGATGCCCTGTCTCGATATACCCTCGACTGGGAACAGTTATAGGATGTACTCATCGAATACCATGGCCCCACTAGTATGATCTCATCATAGTCCTAGCAGTTGAGTACAGATCCTAAGGGCTTTATCAACATGTGAGTGTAAGACAGTAAACCAATACAAGTCAACATGTTAAGATAAAGGAAAACCAAATAGCATACTATCATGACGAGCAAGAAAGTCCTCTCTATATATATCCAAGCATCCATTATAATATACATCATATGTACAACAATGGCCTCTAGGGCATATACATAACTAACAATAACACCACAATAGGTTTAGGGTTGCATCACACATGCTATAAAAAAAAATTTAGAAGGTGCTAAACAATTCCAACCATGAATTGAACTAGAAAGATAGAGTAACAACATGCTAGTATCATATACTACAAGTGTAATACCCAGCCCTTTTATACTAAGACCTGTGATTCGTTACTCTAGAATTCTATTTATCTTTAATTATAATTTTATGTATTTTATTTAAAATTTTATTTATTTTTAAAACCCTAATCCCAAACCCCCATTCTTCCTTCCCCATTTATAAAAACCTCTATTCCGGCACAGAACTCCATTTCCATTTTTGATTATTTTTCCTAAAGCCCGTTCCCTTTTATTAGACCAAAACCCAAACCAAATATATCAGTTTCTTTTTATAAAATCCCAACCCTTTTGTAATTTTCTCATTATCTTATTCTATTTTTAATTAAACTCAAAACCCTAATTTTTCTCTAACCCAAATTTCAAATCCCTTTATTTTTTCCATTTGATTTTTTCCTCAAAATTTAACTACCCATTTCTCCTAATATTATTACCATTGTTAGCTGGGCCTTCCATTTTATTTCCTCTGTTTTTTCCTGCAACCCAACTATTATTCCCGAGCCCAGAAGCCCCGGCCCGTCTCTTTTTTCTCCTTATTTTCCTTCCTTGGCCCGGCCCGCTCACTTTTTCCCTCAACAAATTCTTATTTTTCTCTGGCCCGAGCCTGGCCCCATATTCCTCAGCCACTTCATTAATTAAATTCTTTTATCTCAGCCCACTCCCTCAGCCCACTCTCTGGCCCGCTTCATTCCCTCACCCGCGCCGCTTCACCCACGACCCGCATCTACAGTGCCTTCTCCTTCAAAATTCCCAACGGCTATCTCCTCATCTCACGCGCGCGTTTCCTTCGCGACCCACCCCCTTCACCTCCGCCGTCGCCCACGCTCGCGTACGTTACACTCCACGACGTGCGCCCTCCACCTCTCTCCTCTACCCACTACTCCCCTCCCTTGCTCACTCTCTTTCCCTCCGAAAATCCCCCTGCAAACATTTTCTCACAGTCGACGACGACGACGAGAACGACCACCGTAACTACCTCGTCGACTCCCTCACTCTCTCCTCTCCACCAACGGAACCCTCGCCTCAACTTCTCCAGCCACGCAACACCCAAGCCCACGAGCTCCCTCTTCTTCTCCCTCACTGCACCCATCCAAGCTTCTCAACCCCTGCCGTCGATCATTCTCCGATCATCACCGTCGCCGCCAAACTCCACCCTCGCTCACCCGAGCCTTCCTCCTCACTCCCTCAATCCCTCTCTCTCTTTGCTTTCCCCCTCTGTGTCTCTCTCTTTCTCACTCTGCTCCCATTCCCTCTGCACTCACTTTCTCTCTCCTGCTATCTCTCCCTCTCTGTTCTTACTTTCTCCCTCTCTTTCCTATGTTTCTCTCACTCTCTAATTCTCTCTGGATCTCTCCCTCTATTTCCCTCTCTCACTCACTGCATCTCTCTATCTCTCTCTCTCTCAGTCTCTCTCTCTCATCTGCCTCTCTCTCTCAATCTCTCTATCTCTCTCATTCTCTGTCTCTCTCGCTCTCTCTATAACACCACCTGTGAAACACTACACTCACCGTCAAGACCTCAGCAACCGAGCCTTGATGCCATGCTCGAGCTTCAAGCCTAGTCCAAGTTCCGAGGCCGAGCCAAGATTGAGCCGAGGCCAATACTTGTCGCGATCGCGTCAGGCCATCACAATAGACCGCGTCGCTGCCGTGCATCCCCGAGACGCTCCCAGGCAAGTATTCTACTTGCTTACATGCTATTTATCTAAGTTACAATCGTTAAATACATGAATTATAATGTTACAAGTTTAAAACTATTAGGTGCCGTAACTGTTCGATGCTTGTTCTCTTAGGAAAACATTATCTAATTTGACGGAACTCACTGGTGTAGATTGGCCCGTAGGGCTGTGAACATAGTGTGTGAATTTTGTTGGATGATGTAATCGATAACGACTAAAACAACTGCCCCCAAGTTTAACCGTAAAACTGTAATTCTGTTGCACCTGAAAACCGTTAATTTCACCATAAATCATATACATATTAGAATGGTGCGTTCGAGGGCTCAAATCAAAGCCAACTCGACGAACTTTAACCCTATGCTAGTTTCCAGACATTCCTGTACTTAAATTGGGATGATAATTGTATCGGACTGCGACTCTGGACTGCAGTCCAGAGCGACTCAAATTGTGCTTGCTGTTCCGTAATGGATACCATAGGATTTTCTTAACTCGTAGGTTGCGGAACTCCACTGCTTATTGTAGGTAACTCTGTTAGCTAGACAACCCTTTTGGTATCATCCTGTTTCGTTACCGTTTGATATTTAATCTGTAATTTAAAAGATCGGGATACATAACAGTACCAGCAGATTCAGAATTGACATGTTAATATTAAACAGAGTATAATTCCTAACGTACAGATGCGATTGAAGATACGTTTGTTGCGTTGAAAACTTTACTAAAAACCCTAGAATTTATCCAACTGTAGCGTCACTAAAATCCGATCCCAACTGGGATCAAAATGCGTTGCGAAATGGATTTCTGATTCTGAAACCGGATTTTCAGCCGCGTGCGCTTAAAATGAAATAGTTATAACTAATGATCCTGGAACCCGATTGGCTTGAAAAAAAATTCTATGGATGGATAACCGAACAGATTAATTACTACCTGTTTATCGTTTCGCTAAATTATATACATATGTTTCATGATAAATCGTGCAAGTGATAGACTGTTGTTTTTATGACACCTTAATTGTGCTTATATACTGTTCATGCATCATATCATACCTATATCATTATAGTGATAACCTAGTGATATCGTGCATTCACCCAGTGTTAGATTTTAGTGATGATTGTGGCAAGTACGTCAGTGTTCGTGTATCCGTGATTAAGTGAAAGTGATACGTACTTGTACACAATCAGTGACCCTATTATTCTATTGCATTGTCGACGTCTGTGGGATGCGTGTACGTGTGACTATAAGTGGTATGGGACACTTATGGAAGCGCTTGCACGGGTGTCACAGATAAGGCATCCGACACTGCCATTTATCTTAGGTATTAGTCGGGACGTGCTTGATGGAGGTCCTGCCTCCAGTTCTCGCGCAGACTTGTCACGGATCGATTAGTATTTAGGGTGATGGTTAGCGTTTGATGTAGACCACGGGGTGTGGGGTAGTTTAAGTGTGAGTTCAACAAAATCTCGGGAGTCCCATGCCGGCTTATATATTTAGGGAGTTATATGGAGATTTACAGGGTACGTGATATATACACCGTGATATTCTTGTTACATGTTGGGCCCGTGGTCCCTTGCCCTTGGGTTCTACCCTTGGGTGGAGGACACTCGCGAGTGGTTGACTCTCACACTTGGACTGACGATAGGCTTAGTGACCTGTACAGTGAGACTTAGAGACTGATAGGGATACTGGCATTTTATTCATGATATACTGTGTGACATACGTGACATGTCGTTATACAGCCTTACTGTTCCGCTGCATTGATTACTGTGCATTCATATTCTTGCTATCGTTGATTTACTGTTATTCATTTCCATTACCACTGTTAGAACTATCTCTTGATTTTATACATATTATATTGCTATTGTGTCGCTCTGACGACCTGAGTATGCATGCTCAGTGTAAGGAGAAGATTTAGCCTGGATCAATGCATCACAGACTTCTTGACTTGCCATTCCGAGTTACCTTCGTTTGTTCCACTTCAGGTCAGTTTATATCATTGTTTCTTCCAGTTACTGTATTTTCTCATTACCTGTGCATTACTTACTGTTTACCATTAAAAACTAGAAGCCGAAGTGTGACTACGGCAGGACATTTCCTTGACCGTAGGAGCATGGCTGGCCTTGTCTACACCTCGTATTCCGTATTTTGGGAAGCGGGGCGTGACAACAAGTGTCTAACACTAAATGGTAGAGAATACAACCTTTGTAGACCTCCTCCTAGACTCCTTGGATAGATTGAGGTTTGAACCGGTTGGCTTGTGTTCTTCTGAGTCCACGATGATCCACCACGAATTCTCTTTGCACTAAGCTCCAAGCTTCTCTTGATCAAGGAAGAAGAAGAAGCAAACACTCCAATCTAGTGGGCTAACTAAAGTGGAATGGTGATTTGGGTTTGGATCTCAATTAAAAACCTTTTCTTTTTAATCCTTTCTCTTTCTTTTGAAACCCTAGTGAGCTTTGAGGGGAGAGAGGAAGAAGGAGATGGCTCAAGCTAAACTCAAGAGAGAATAATGAGAATAATAATAATAACCCTTGCTTAAACTCAAGAGAGTAAGAGAGAGCTATCATGATAAACTATGGTTACATAATACTAGATATTTTGTAACTAGAGTTTAAGAAAAACCATGGGCCAAAACCATGGGCAAATGAAACCATGGTTTTGACTTGTCAACACATAAGAAAAGAGAGTTGAATAGTCAACCATAATTTCATTTGCCATTTTGCTTTTCTCAAATTAACAAAATACATAAATATGCAACCATGTGAGTCTTGTATTGCCACCACCAATGTATCATCAACCATGACACATTTATGCTTGAATGTGTGCATCCATATCAACATATACATACACTCATGCATTCATCAAAAGAAATAGGTTTTAATAAATGAGCTAATGGACTTAATATTAAATCAACACTTGATTTAATAACACGGTCATATCACATACGACCCGTCCAATAGTAAACGCCCGAATAAAATACGTTATCCAATACACGCATTAAATCGAGCTCCCGCGCATATCACATATGCACCCCAAATCATTTCGCCCGAGCTAGGAGACTCCTTTGTAGGACTCTAAGACTCGCCAATACGCTAGCAGTAGGCAGTGATCACATCACATGCCCACAAACCGTTAGTGGCACAAGCAGTACGTAACGGCTCCTAGGTATTGAGCGATCAGAAGAAACACAAGCAAACCTGCTAAAACTCCTGTTGAGCCAACTGGCAACACTTACCGTACAGTCTGGTCTCTTCGTCAAATATGCTGCATATCAGGTCTAGGGATGGTATCGTCGACCCCAATAACTCAGATAAGTCATGCCGGTATATGGCTCATAACAGATCGAGAAACTACTGATAACGCTTATCAGTAAATCTCAGCAGCCCTAGCCCGGGACTTCCTGTTACAGCCAATCGTACATGGTGCAACATCAACCCCCAATACCGGGAGAGACGAAACCCCTCCTATCGCTCATTGCCTCCATGTGTCTCGGGACTGTACCCAAAATCCACCTGTTTGCATGACTCAGTAGAGCTATGGTAGGGTGGAGATCAAAGTACAGTGGGAGACACACAAGACTCTATGACGATCTCAGGTCTACAGACTAACCTGTAACAGTATCACCTGAGAACTGCTATCCGACGATAGATATAATACCATATAGGAGTTCTCGGTGAGTCCGTTCAGCATATCCAGTCTCCACTGAGCACCCGTATACGATCTTTGGTATCACCACACCAATGGATATGGGATCATCCATCGTCCATCATATGGGACAAGTAACGTATACGCTAGTCTACTCTGGTGATATCGATGCCCCGTCTCGATACACCCACGACTAGGAACATTTCAAGGATATGCTCATAGACTACACATGTCCCACTAGTATAATCCGCATCATAATCTCAGTAGTCCTGCATCATCCTAAGGGCTATATCAACATGTGCCAAATGAATGAAAGCACGATCAAATGAACATGTCAAGATAACAGGTGCAACCAGATAGCATACTATCATGTAGAGCAAGAATGTCCCCTGAATATATATATACACACACATACTGGTACATACACTATCATATAATGGCCTCTAGGGCATACATATACCCAACATATACGCCATCCACCCGACTTCCCCGATAGATATACATCTACTCATCTCGATCCTCGCTTGCCGAAGTCGATGATGCCACGCTCTTCCTTGTTATCCGAAGTCCACGTGAAGGTGCCTACATATATAAACACATAGTATCGTAAACAAGAATTGCGTACGAAAACCAAAACGACACACGAAACACACATAGGTTAAACCCTACGGTTTATGCATGCAAGAATAACCAAAGAAATCTCGATATCGACGTACAAACGTCAAGTGACCGAAACAAACCACAAATACCCAAGTTCAAGTCATTAAAAGTCACAAAACCAAAACAGCCACTTAAGAAAACACCTCCTGATTTTGTCCTAGGTTGAATTAGCCAATTCTGCATATGGGGTAGGTCTAATTTACTGAAAATGGAGCCATGGACCAAGCACGAACCTAATCTGAAGTACCCAGGACGCAATTTGCGGCCAAAATAGGAATATTTGCGGCCTAATCTTGAAGATGTGGTCTAGGGTTTTGGGGTTAGCTTCTAGGTTTCCTGCACATCTCTCAGTCTTTGCTAAATAATTTTTAAGGTCTCCGGATGATGGCAGATCTCGAAACAACATCACAATTCCTACACAAATCCGATATCGAGGATTCTAAGTTTGTGAATTGGGGTTTTAGTCTCAGGTTTTATCCAGATTTTTGACACTAGAGGGGTTATAATCATCAATTATACTCAATTACACCTTCCCAAGTCATAAAAACTCCTAACTCTCATCTAGGAAAATTCCAACATCACAATCCTCATTAGTTCTACTCTAAACTATACTAGAAGATAATAAGAAACAAGTTCTAAACTAATGGTGTGGAAATATACCTCATTTGGCAACTCAAGAATTTTCTTGAGTTGCCCAAAGCCTTCAAAGTCTTGTCTTGATGCTTCTATAGGGTTTGTGATGGTCTTGTGGTCAATTTTAGTGAAGGGAGTATAACGTTTTGAGTGGGTTTTTGGGTGGCCATGGAGGTTAGAGGAGGTGGAGGAGTTAGAGAGAAATGAAGGAGATGAAGAAGAATGAGAGATGAAGAATGGAGAAGGGCCATGAAGAGTGTAGAAGGTTCACTCCTTCTCTCTCTCTCTCTCTCTCTCTCACACACACACACACACATGGTCTCACCTCTCTCTCTCTACGTCCTTTTCTTTTCTTTTCTTCTCTTTTCTTATCGAAAGAAAAGCAATTTAAAATAAAAGAACACCATGGTTCGATAAGTATGATTAGTGCATGATTAGTGAATATATATCGAGTTTAGAAATAAAATTGTTTACAAATAGTTGTATAACTAACTATAAAATACCCAAATCAACTTAACACCTTCAAAATCAATGATTATATAAATTTCCAAATATTTTCTAATATTTATAAAATTTATTATTTTAATTGTTTAATTTTCCCAAAAATAACATTTTATTTTCTGAAATGTTACAATCTCCCCCCCCCCCCTTAAATAAATTCGGTCCCCAAATTTAAATTTAAACCCCACAAATACTTAAAACATTTCAGTCAATTACTCAAATCAATGGGGCTCCGAGTATCATGAATACACAAAACATATCGTGGTGCAATGCAGGTGCATGAAAAACAAGTGTAAAACTCAAAATCAAAACTCCGTCATGCCGTACGCAATCATCGGAGTTATGGCAAAAATACAGTGTCAATATCCAATACGAAAACCAATATGATATACTCAAAATAACAACGTATGTATAGTGCGCATCTCGTGAAATCATGAAAACTTCTAAATAGAAATGCATGCAAAACCCTTTCAAATCGTCGTGCGATGCGTGTATCGCAGCACGAGTAGAGGACGCTCATTTATAAGGAAAATAGTTATTATATACATATCTTTTGTTTTAACATATACGTCTCGCCTTTTGAAAATAATTTAGAAAGTTTTCCTTCGTAAAGTTTCATTTCATTATGGACACGTAAGAAAATATTGAGACTATAGCTCCTTTTTGGAAATCCCTTCGGTAATTATCGATGCATGCAAAAACACTTAGGTACTATTGTCAGAACAGTCCTGCTCGGTTACTAAACCAAATATTAAATATCATAAAACATGATACTCAACAGGAAATCATCCCAAAAATGTAAACAAGAATACAACGTGTGTCTGGTGCGCACGGAAATCGAAATCAAAACCAAGTGCCATACATAAGCACAGAACAAAATCTAAGTGCAACGGGTGTGCACAATAGCATATGTCGAGTGCAACGGGCGTGCACGACAACAATATCAGGTGCATCTGATATGCATGAAAAATCTTGATTTAGTGCATCTGGTGTGCACAAAATCACATCAAGTGCGTCAAGTGTGCGCAAGAATCTCAATCAAGTGCACATAGTGCACGAAAACGAATATCAAGTATAAAAATCGAAATCAACGGTATACGACATACACCAATTCAAATCAAGTATACAGTGACATAAACACTCATAAACCTGTGCATCTGCGTGCACCCAAAACCAAGTCAAAGTGCTAAAAACTCGCATAGACTACCCGAATGCATAAGTCAAATCATGTGCATACTATATGCATGAAATCAAATTAATTAAATCAAAGTGTACGAAATCAAAATCAAATACCTCATAATATATAAGAGTCAAATCAAGTGCAATAGGGATGCATAAAAAAAACGATCATCAGTATGACTGATACATAAAAATACGAGTCAAGTGCAACTAGGGTGCATATAAGAAATATCAATCATAAAAAAATCGTCGAAATACCGAAATCCAAAACTACGGAAATGTGATATTCGAATTGTTGGAGATAGTGCCCTCAGAGTCAATTATTGGATCACAGGCACGTGATTGCAATCATTGAGGGATGACCTGTCCCAGTAGGACAGTCTTACTCGAGATGATAGTATGCTATCTGGTTTATCTTTATCATCGTGTACTGCTTTAGGTGACCTTACGAGTCGCTATTACACGTTGATAAAGCCCCTAGGATTCTTGCTTGACTACCAGCAGTATGAGGGCGATCATATAAGTGGGAGCTGGGGTCTATAAGCATATCCTTAAAAGGTTCATAGTCGTGGGAGTTTCGAGACAGGGCATCGATACTCCAGAGTAGACTAGTGTATACAGTCGAGACCCCGACGAGGGGCGGTGGCCGGTCTCACAAGCCACTGGTGTCAGTTGGTTCACCTAAGATGTATACAGGTGCTCATTGGGTTAAGAGTACACCGGACAGGACTCGCCGGGAACCTTCTAGTTGGGATTATACCAGACATCAGATAGCAGTTCCCTGGTGACATATGTACAGGTTAGTTCATCGACCTGAGATCGTCATTTGTCTCGTGTGAGTTCCCACTGTGCTTTGATTACTACCCTACCATGGCTCAAAGGAGTCGTGCAAACAGGTTTTAGTTGGGTACAGTCCCGAGCCACATGGAGGCAGTGAGCGGATCTGCAGGGGTTCGTCTCTCCTGGTATTGGGGGTGAAGTCGCGCTGTGTCTAGGAGAGCTAGAACATGAAAAGTCCTTGGCCAAGGCAGGAGATTTGCTGGTAGGTATTCCAGTAGTATCTCAGGGTGTTCTGGGCTTCACTCCGACACGACTTGTACCGCTATTGGGGGTCTGACTTTATCAACCCCCTAGGCCCGCCATGCGATGCTCATAGACGAACGGACCGGACTGTACGGATATTGTCACTGAAAGGCTCAGTAGGGTGTCAGGATGAGTTCGCTCATCGACGTCCCTTTTGGTCAATACCTGGTAGCCCGTCACGTATTGGCTTATACCTCTGACGTGCTAGTGGTTAAATCCACAGCCATAGTATTGACGAGTCTTTAGAGTCCACCACACTCAGTTACTCAGGTTTCGGGCGAAACGCTGTAGAGGCCGTATGGAGATATGGCAGGGTTCGATCAGATACGTGCGGTATTGCACGGATCGTGATCGGACGGATTTTACTAGCCGGCTTTGGCTTAAGCCGGATTCTAGTATTAGATAGTGTAGTTTTGTCTCTTTGCATTTGTGTTCAGTGGGAATACATATGCGGGCATGTATTTGCAGTAGTGGGGTTTTCCTGTAATTTATTACGGGATCATTTTTCTGAAGTTGCCAGTTTGCATTCCGTTCCGGCCGATTTTCTTTTATTCCTTCACGACCGGACTTTCGTTGGAGGGGGTTATTTGCAGTTTGCAAATAACTCTTTTATGGAGGGCTTTATTGCATTTTTGCCTTTATCATGATGAGATTCCATTATGGTCTTTTCATTGCTTTTCATGAGGTGGGTATGGAGTTGATTTGGAAAAGAAATGGTTGTGACCTTTTCTTTTCTTTTTAGCTTATTCTCTTTCTTCTCTTGATTAATTAATTCCCACCACCATTTTGAAGGGCCGGCCACTTGATTGAGGAGAGAGAGAGAGGTTCATTTTGTTATGTGGTTTTATTCTTCATCTCATCTTCCTTGCAAACTTGAGAGCACCTTTTTCCTTCATAGCCTTTTCTCTCTTTACCTCCATCAAAGGCAACTTCACATACCCCAAATGAGACAACGATTCTACACTGGTCTACAGCAACCCTTGGACGCGTCGGCTTGCCAACTTCGCGCCCGAGTTGCCTCGGTCAAGAGGTGGGAGCCCATAAAAGATTCCGGCTACGTGGTTCCCTTTCCGACGAGGAGGAGATGGACGGAGGTTCCGCGAGAGATTCGAGTGGAGACGAAGACCGAAGGACACGGATCGCTTGGTATACTTCTCTACTCGTATTTTACTTTGCTAGTTGCTAGGTTAATGGCCCGATCCGCGTAGAAAGTGCGCGGTGGTACCGGTTCAATAGTTTTTGAAAGTTTTTGTTTCCGCGTTTCCGGCGTCGGATTGACGGCCGGGGCGCCGCCGCGGACTTACATTGGTATCAGAGCCACGCCACTAACCATGCCTAGCTTGCTCTTGTATGTTTAGAACTCGATCGAACAAAAATCCCCAAAAACCGTATTTTCCAATGCATCGTGTTTCTGTCGAAATTTTTTCTGCTCCAAAAATTTTTCAGGTTGTTTCAGAATACCGTGCATGAAAATCTAAGAATTCTGTGAAAATTTGGTCACGAGATCGCTCCATACCGCCGCGGAACCGCGGCCAAACCTATGCTTGGGCCGCGGTTCCACCGCGCTTTTATATGATCAGCATGCCAAATTTTTACAGAGGGCTCTAGACTTGGAATTATCGGTTTTGGGATATTATTTTTGGGCCCAGATTTTCTGTAAGTGCTACAGTATTGATTGAGGGCCCACTTGATAAAATTTGTTCGATCGGATATTTTAAACATGCTAGTTCACAGTATTTACATTATATCTGCGACCGTGAATGTCACTTGATCAGTAAATCCTGTTTAACTGCTATAGCCCGGTTAGACGGATTTGCGAACTTGACATTCACGTTGATGTTCTGTGTTGTGCTGTGATGTTGCGGATCGGTCGTGAGGGATAGCCTGGATGCAATGCTAGTACAGTTTTGTTGTATTATGTACATTTGATATTGCGGGGCGAGCGTCCGACATGTGGACTGCCGTCACTGCCTGTTTGTATTATTATTTTGGGGCACGACCAGGTTGCGGTCGATGAACCCGTTGTATGTATATTTTACTTTCTATACTAGGATTACCCCGCGGAGGGGTGCACGGATAGCCGGATTCTAGAGGGAAACAAGCCCGCATCTTATGGCGTTGAGATGAAGGGGGCTTTACTCTAGAATTGGTGGGCTATTCGCCGCACTCGTATGGGGTACAGGTTGGCACAAGGATGGGTGCTCAAGTTACCGGATTCCATGAAGTGCTGGGTGGTCCATTCACGTTGCTGAAGGGGGCTGCCTCGCTTCAGGTTTTGACGGGTAACTTGCCGCGCCCGTAGGGGTCTAGGATTTCATTGCACAGGCTATCCACACGACCAGGGGAACGTCGGGTTTCAGCAGTGGCTCTGTGAAACCCGGGGATCCCAGATATCTGTATTGATCTGTGTTGCTATACATTTCTGTGTTGTTGCATTTTATCACGCCTTGAGCGAAAATTATATATTATATATATACTAGTAGATGTTGTATATGTTTTGCATCCGCGCTAGTCCAGTCCCCGCTCTGTCGTTAGTTAGCTAACCTAACGGGTGATGACGGGACCCAGTGGCGAATGCGGATGGCATATACGTACGTCATTATTTTTTGTTCTTTTGTGGTGTGATCAATTGATGGGACTGCATTGATTCGGATCAATGCAAGATAAACAAACCTATTCTGATGTTGTTGGAACACTTTTTCAAAAGCTGTTATTGCAAGGGCGTTCTCTTTTGTTTTGCACAGTGGTATTCAGTTGGAATATCCTGCTCCTCAGTCGACGAGGCAAGGGCCGAGATCCCTTCACCGGGAGTGACCCCTTGGACAGAAGTTTGTGTCAGGGCAATAACTTCACTATAGCCGATTACTTTTGCTTTGCATCGTGGTATTCAGTTGGAATATCCTGCACCTCATTCTACGGGGAAAGAGCCGAGATCCCTTCACCGGGAGTGACCTCTTTAGCGAAGGTTTTCGTCACTATGTTTTTCTAAAAAGCTATCAGTTCCTTCAACGATATCAAGTTCATTACGTTAAAAGTTTTCGCCAGAAACCATTCGTAGCCCTCCATCATTTCAGTTAAATATTCGGTAGTATTCAAGCTATGTATTTTGACCTCACGCCAAGGCATAGTGATTGGTAGCTGCCGGATATTTATCTGCAGCATAGATAGATGCGTTGGTTTGGGACAGTCGTACTACTATTTTGGCCTACGTCAAGGGTATGTACGGGTGGGTTCAAATTAACCTGGATAATGATGGGTAGAACTTGACATGTGACTTATGATATTTTGACCTCACGCCAAGGTCATAAGAGCATGGGGCAAAAATCCACATCGGGAGTTTCAAAAGAACTGAAACTTGCCAGATATGCGCATACCTTCTGGAGTGTGATAGCGTGAGCGGATTCCGTCACGTTATCATGCGATGAGAGTTGGATCCCGATTCCTACTGATGAGTTGGTTTACTCCTCGGGTGATCCCGGCTAATTCTTCTTTCAGGTTTGGGGAAGAATTTGACGTTACGGTGGGAGGTTTCCAGATTAGATAAAGTGATAACCATTCTGATCTAGGTTAGAGTGCACGCTGAGTGTTTCTTTTCTCTCTCTCTTTGGCAGCGACCATTGACCCGACCCTAGACTATGACTCAGTGACCAAGTTGACCGAACCTTCTTAACACTGGCTTTTGGATTGTCAGAGTTGCAGACCTCATTGCCACTCCTACTTTTACCCTTTTCTCCAGGACACCCCGTATTACTACGAACGTCCACTTCCATTGGACAAAACCATCGTATAGTTATATACGAACTCGAAGGAATTCGAGGATGGTTTCAGGTTCTGGAGAAAAGGAATAGGACTATTCAGTTTTCTTTTCCTTTTTCCTTCTCTCAGATTGCGAGTACTCCTTGGTTTAGGAGATAGTACACCGATTACGCAAATTGGATAGTCTTCTTCCAAACCTTAGGCTGGTGCCGAACGGTGGGGAATGAAGAAAACCAATTAGCCTAAATGGTATACAGAAGGTATTAAGTAAAGACAAAGTAAGGGATTAGTAAGAGGGCAAAGTAAATTGCGACTGCTGTTCACGACCGAACCAAGTATTTCTTCGCCAATCCTAAATCACCTTTGTATTTCTCCAGGACACTCCGTATCACTACGAAGATCCCAAGTTTATTGGATAATCCATCGTATGGTTATATACGAACTCGAAAGGAACTTGTTCCAGTTCGAGGATGGATCCTGATTCAGGAGAAATAGGAATAAAGTTCATTCAGGTGTCTTTTATCTTCACATTCTCTCGCATTGCGAGTGCTCCTAGGATTAGGAGTAGTACACCCATTATGCTGATTGGATAGTCTTCTTCCAAACCATAGGCTGGTGCCGAACGGTAGGGAAGGAAGAAAACCATTTGGCCTAAAGGGGTGTGCAGAAGGTAATGACTAAAGACATATAAAGGGATTTGGAGAGGTGGCAAAGAATTATACGGTTACAGTTGTGAATCTGGATAATGGAAGAGGCATTATTAGGAATACCAGGATACCCCATCGAAACATTTCAATGTTTCAGTTTCACTGTGTACCGTTAAAAGAAAACTGATTTCCCAATTAGACACTTTCTCCAGGGTATGTATTTACCAGGTATGATTCTCACATCTGTATGGTTTTACAGATGATGAGTGGGAGTAGGTTATTGGGAATTAGGTGACCATCCTCATTATATCGGGATTCGTTGTAATTGGTGATATTTGAGGAAGTCACCTGGGTTGTTTGCCGGACGGCAAATATTTGGTTTTGAATATCCGTTGTTATGCACCAATTTCAAATTGATATATCTGTACGTCTATTTTAATAGAGTGAGATATACCTTTTGAAATTATGTCTATGACATTTACCTATATCAGTGGATGGTTAGGTAAGGAGCATTGAACAGCGGTGTAATTCTTCTTAACCATAAGTACAGTTTTCAACCTACGACACACAGTGAATGAGTCACCAGACTCAGGGGACTTATACAGAGTATTGTATATTGTCCAGTGTCCATTAGGACAGAGGGGTTGGTCCTCGTACTATATTCGGTTTACTTATGACTTCTCTGGTTCTTAGACAAGTGTTTCGTAGAAACACAGGGTCCAAGTTTTGAAAAGTTATGGGTATATGAATAAAGTAGAGAACCAGGTGTTACAAGTATCGGGATTCTTCATGGTGATCGAAGATGTAGATACTTGTGGATGGCATTCAGTTGATAGTAATGGTTAAGAGAACTTGCTTCTTTTTCAGGTTACTCATAATTGGAAGTACTCCTAAGTTGAGTAACGCTGATCTGCCTCATTCCATTTAGTTGACATGCACTGGAGACAGCTGCATGATTTGAATCTGGTTCAATTAAATCAGTGCCTCTATTTCTATATTGGATATAGAACAGTTCATATCTTAACGATGTTAAGATACGGGGAGTTGTCCGGCTTATGCTTAAAACCAAACTCCGGATAACTCAAGGCATGTTTCTGTAATGGCTGTTTGTGGGTTGACTCGGGCTATGACGAGGGTTGACTTTCTACCATCTGGAAGATCAATAGTGATATTGTTCTTAACCCGCCACAGTTTTAACAAAAAATAGATTTTTTCAGAAAAAGTAGTGGGAGTATGGTAGAACTGGAAGTGATTCCAGAACCGCAAACGATTACTGAAGATTTGATAAGAACTTAAAGATTCAATCTGGTTTGACATTCCATTGGCCACTCCGCAGATATGGTGGGTAACCTCAGGCGCTCGAGAGGTACTTCGGTATGCTTAAGGACGGTGACAGGGAGGTTCTTGTTTACCCAGACTTGCCATTGCTGTTGTTCCAGACTGTGAGACCCGGCAGGAGGATGAGTATAGCATCATTCTGAACTAGCTTTAGAAGTGTACGTCTATATGACTCTGCCAGAGGGTTGTCGTAGTCAGTGGGAGCAGCGGAAGCATTGGTGGACATCAGGCTTATGTCTATTTATAGACTAGAGCAGATATAGCGGAGATAGATCATCTATTTCTGATGTGACAGTCATAGGTTTGACTTCATCAGAATAGGGGATGGATCTGTTAAGAAGGTAGTAGGGTGTGATGTCCTGGTATTTGATGACATACACAGAGTAGGAAGTGATATTCCTATACTACGATCGGTTATACTTTGGTCGTCACACAGTGGTTTCTCCACTCAAGACTTGGATATTATATCAGACATTCTGGTCACTAGATCTATGGTTTTAGATCTAGATTTGGGTGGTTTCCCAATTTGGGTACTTAGACAGCATTCTAAGAGTATTTAGAATGGACGACTCCTGGCACGGTAGTATACCTGCAGGTGATGGAGTCACCCTCTCTAAAGGTGTCTTACAGACTAAAGGCGAGAGGGATGCGCATGATTGGCAGATCACTTGCTTAGGCAATTGAGTCAATCATGAGATATCAAGTACCACACCAGATATTGTTCTTGCAGTAGGTGCAATAAGATGACACTAATCCAATTCTGGAGAAACGATCGGAAGCAGTTTTAGAACATAAGTGGATGTTCTAGGGAATTGATAACGGCAGCCTCCTTTAGGAGACGGTTATCATTCCAGGCTTCCAAGGTGACCTGGATGGCAGAGTGGCTGTCAGAGTTATAGTTTTCCCTCTGACGAGGGGCAGTATTTTGGACAGGTGGTCCAGGTGGATACTGAGGGAAGGCATAGCGCAGGATACTGATTAAGTTCAGTTGACGATACAGTCTAAGAAGTTTGGATTTGGAGTTCATTTATGAGTTAGGTCCTATCAGACATCCAGACACATTCTAAGACAGGTATTGCTCATTTCGGGAGATGGCTTTCTCCGCGAACTTGAGAAAGAAAGAGACATAGAAAGAAACACCAGAGCGGATCCACTCACTGAGGCTATTCCTCGAACACAATAGTTTCGCAAATGAGCTTTGTGAGACTGATTAGTAGAGGAGTTGGGTGTTCGGTATCACACGGGCTGTGAGTATGCGACATCGCAATAATTAGCCTTGAGTGCAAGTAGGAGATTGTTGGAGATAGTGCCCTCAGAGTCAATTATTGGATCACAGGCACGTGATTGCAATGATTGAGGGAGGACCTGTCCCAGTAGGACAGTCTTACTCGAGATGATAGTATGCTATCTGGTTTATCTTTATCATCGTGTACTGCTTTAGGTGACCTTACGAGTCGCTATTACACGTTGATAGAGCCCCTAGGATTCTTGCTTGACTACCAGCAGTATGAGGGCGATCATATAAGTGGGAGCTGGGGTCTATAAGCAAATCCTTAAAAGGTCCCTAGTCGTGGGAGTTTCGAGACAGGGCATCGATACTCCAGAGTAGACTAGTGTATATAGTCGAGACCCCGACGAGGGGCGGTGGCCGGTCTCACAAGCCACTGGTGTCAGTTGGTTCACCTAAGATGTATACAGGTGCTCATTGGGTTATGAGTACACCGGACAGGACTCGCCGGGAACCTACTAGTTGGGATTATACCAGACGTCAGATAGCAGTTCCCTGGTGACATGTGTACAGGTTAGTTCATCGACCTGAGATCGTCATTTGTCTCGTGTGAGTTCCCACTGTGCTTTGATTACTACCCTACCACGGCTCAAAGGAGTCGTGCAAACAGGTTTTAGTTGGGTACAGCCCCGAGCCACATGGAGGCAGTGAGCGGATCTGCAGGGGTTCGTCTCTCCCGGTATTGGGGGTGAGGTCGCGCTGTGTCTAGGAGAGCCAGAACATGAAAAGTCCTTGGCCAAGGCAGGAGATTTGCTGGTAGGTATTCTAGTAGTATCTCAGGGTGTTCTGGGCTTCACTCCGACACGACTTGTACCGCTATTGGGGGTCTGACTTTACCAACCCCCTAGGCCCGCCATGCGATGCTCATAGACGAACGGACCGGACTGTACGGATATTGTCACTGACAGGCTCAGTAGGGTGTCAGGATGAGTTCGCTCATCGACGTCCCTTTTGGTCAATACCTGGTAGCCCGTCACGTATTGGCTTATACCTCTGACGTGCTAGTGGTTAAATCCACAGCCATAGTATTGACGAGTCTTTAGAGTCCACCATACTCAGTTACTCAGGTTTCGGGCGAAACGCTGTAGAGGCCGTATGGAGATATGGCAGGGTTCTAGTTACTCAGGTTTGCGGTATTGACGAGTCTTTAGAGTCCACCATACTCAGTTACTCAGTTACTCAGGTTTGCGGTATTGCACGGATCGTGATCGGACGGATTTTACTAGCCGGCTTTGGCTTAAGCCGGATTCTAGTATTAGATAGTGTAGTTTTGTCTCTTTGCATTTGTGTTCAGTGGGAATACATATGCGGGCATGTATTTGCAGTAGTGGGGTTTTCCTGTAATTTATTACGGGATCAGTTTTCTGAAGTTGCCAGTTTGCATTCCGTTCCGGCCGGTTTTCTTTTATTCCTTCACGACCGGACTTTCGTTGGAGGGGGTTATTTGCAGTTTGCAAATAACTCTTTTATGGAGGGCTTTATTGCATTTGTGCCTTTATCATGATGAGATTCCATTTTGGTCTTTTCATTGCTTTTCATGAGGTGGGTATGGAGTTGATTTGGAAAAGAAATGGTTGTGACCTTTTCTTTTCTTTTTAGCTTATTCTCTTTCTTCTCTTGATTAATTAATTCCCACCACCATTTTGAAGGGCCGGCCACTTGATTGAGGAGAGAGAGAGGTTCATTTTGTTATGGGGTTTTATTCTTCATCTCATCTTCCTTGCAAACTTGAGAGCGCCTTTTTCCTTCATAGCCTTTTCTCTCTTTACCTTCATCAAAAGCAACTTCACATACCCCAAATGAGACAACGATTCTACACTGGTCTACAGCAACCCATGGACGCGTCGGCTTGCCAACTTCACGCCCGAGTTGCCTCGGTCAAGAGGTGGGAGCCCGTAAAAGATTCCGGCTACGTGGTGCCCTTTCCGACGAGGAGGAGATGGACGGAGGTTCCGCGAGAGATTCGAGTGGAGACGAAGACCGAAGGACACGGATCGCTTGGTATACTTCTCTACTCGTATTTTACTTTGCTAGTTGCTAGGTTAATGGCTCGATCCGGGTGGAAAGTGCGCGGTGGTGCCGGTTCAATAGTTTTTTGAAAGTTTTTGTTTCCGCGTTTCCGCCGTCGGATCGACGGCCGGGGCGCCGCCGCGGACTTACACGAATCCCCAAATCGCAAATCATAATTACTATCGTCAATGTGCCCCTCCCTCAAGGTTGAAGGGTGCCGGTGCATCCAAAGCTAGTAGAGCAAGTTATCTACTTGCCTCCTTTCCATGGTCTGGCGCCTTCTACCCTTAGGTTCTCATCTCTCTCATGTAGATTACCAATTATATGCCTCTTCGGCTCTACAGCCCGATTCTGACGCTTCTCAGAAGATTTCCTGACCAATTAGCATGGTCATTCATGACATGCCTCGTCAATGATGGCAACTCTGGCCCACTGAATGTGCGTGATACAATCGATCCTGATTCCAAGTTCTCTCGTGTAGTATTCCAGAAAGATTCTGTCAGGGTCTCTCCCAAATCTCATCTCTGCCGAACTGCCCGGAAGTTATCACCGTTACTCAATCCATTTCTTGTTCCGGGACAGTTGCATACTCATCACGACTTCTTCTAAAAGATATATCTTTATTCAACGCCTCTGCATATGTATCACATCTTTGATGTCAACGGGGTAGAACGTCATCTCTTCAAGATCTCGTACGAACCTCTTACTCCACTTTTCTTTACTGTGGACCAATTCAGCATCGTCTCTTCATAGCTGTGTGAACTGCGCTCCAAACGGCTGCACTCATATCCAGAGTCTCCTTTCCGAAGCTAAGAAATCGGCATTTCAAATATCCTGTAGTAGGCATCTTTCCTATTACATTCTTAGGAACTCTCCCAATCGTCGGGGAAATACTCTTCATGCGTCCATTTTCAATCGACTCTCAATGCATCTGGGTAAGATCCTTCTATCTGGAGCTGGTCATCTAACTGATCCTTCATCAAAGCATCCAAAGAATAAAAAGGTCCTTGTCTTATCCAAGGGTGACTAGCGATCTTCTATCACATTCGTGAGTGTTACCGCATGCTGCAATAGCTTCCAAACGTCTGGGGCGATATCTTGTCAGTCGCAGCAACAGCTGGCTCATTCATCCGCACGCTAGATAGTGCCTCAATCATCTGGAATAGACGGTACATCGACAATCTTCACATTCCGGCTTGCCTCTAGCACTGGCCCGGTTATCTGGTGTAGATCTCGAATGCTCGCATCGACAAGAAAACATAGTAAAACGATATATCAAAACGCTTGTATCACTGAAATATACCCTTGTCAGTCCTCGTCCAAGACGAGCTCATGCTGACCGCAACTCTAGCCGCAGCTCTCTCTGCCCATGCAACCGTGGTAACGGAAACCACAATCCGACATCGATGAGGATAGATCAAAAGAACAAATAGAATACAGTGCAAAAGAAATGTACATCCTAAGGCTTCTTAAGCGGAGTAGCGTATCGTAAGTATGCCCCGGAACATACACACGGTACGTCACTCTACTTAAGTCACCTACTCCATCGACCAAGGTCAACCTAGACTCGAACCAAAGTTAAACCTAGCGCTTTGATACCAACTTTGTCACGACCCGAAGGTAGGGAACGTGACTAGCACTTAAATTACGAAACGTCTAGAGGCGTAACGTAATATAAGTAAGCCAAAGCCAGAAATCTAAACCATTTAAAGAAAACAAAGTGAAGGAAAACATATAAAATCGCTTTGAAAGTCTTTATAATAAGCTCAAGCTTTTATAAAATTTTCGGCAGAGTTTCCTTTGTAAATACTGGCCCCAAACGGGTACAAAACAAGAATATACATAAGTAATGAATAAGGCATCCCCAAGCGGGAGCTAGCTCTTCACCAATTGGCAGAAACAACCACGCAAGCAATATAATATACAACGCCGAAGGGCGAGGATCAAAAACTCAGAAAGAAAACCAATATCCTTAAGAAAACCAGAGAAGAACCATAATAATACAAGCGCGCGACTCTAAGGTTGAACGAATAAACAACTGGTTTTCTAAGTCTATCAAATATACAAGTCTGGTTGATGGAGCTTACTAGATACAACAGAAATAAATAAAAGTACAACGGTGGTCACGATGCAAGTGAACCCACCTACCAAAGCAATCACCCAGAAGGAAGCAGTGTACCAGCAAGCCGCAACGAAACCTGTACGGCCAAACCTGTAAGAAACTGTAGCACAACGGGGGTGAGTTGCCAACTCGTGAGTAGAAGACATCACTGAGTAGAAATCGCATGTATGACGATCTCTTAGGTCATACAATAAAATACTCAATATGACACTAGACATCTAGTAGTGGCAGGATAATAATCTATGCATAAGTGCGATACTCATTACTCATGTCTGTGTTACTAAGCAGCAACAAGTCATAAATCTGATGTATGAATGCATTATGAATGAGACAATCAACCCCGAAATCTGGATATAAGAAAATCTGTATTTTGATCTTAGTAAAACTTGTATGATAAAACTGGAAATCATCAGTGAAATCGGCGGAAAATTCGTGTCAAGCCTCGACACAATATATGTATATCTCAAAATCTTAATGTCTCAATATCTCAGTATCTCAATATCTCGGGCTCCGTCAGTCCGGATCGACTCATATCATCAAATCTCACGACTACGATCGGTATCCTCCCGATATTCGTCGGGTCAAACATCATCGGTCGGTAGTGCTCCCCTGCCGGGCTCAACGCCTTCTATGCGATCTTCTTTCCCCGAGGTACCGCACCGGGTCCACCATGTACCCACAAACGGTGCATCCCCCTCCTCGAATCGGGTATGTAATACAGCTCAAGAACCGAGAAAACTCATGGTGGACACCATATATCACAAGAAAACCGTAAATTTTTATTTTTAAAAATGATAATGAGTTTATAAAATCGTTGCGGATTTCTCCAAATCCATAAATCTCATGGAAAATCTGAAATCCCAAAATCAAGAGTCAATAAGCAGTGAATTGCCGGCATAAAGCCCCACAATATTGTATAACAGAATGAATGCATAAATGCATGAAGTATCTAAGTAAGGAATGCAATGTCTAAACTAGCACATGAGAGCAAGCATACTAATAATATGTTAAAACTAGAAGTTAGCAGGTTATACCAATGAAGTAACATATTCTAAAGTGTACGCGACGTGGCAATTACCGATGATGTGTGTGAGCCGGCAAGCAAGTGTACGTGGAACATACGTATCATCGGTTATGGTGCTGGTGTCCTAACAGACGGGATTATAATAGTTAAGGAAACTCATGTATAAACTTGCAATGTAATGAGAATAACATGAATATAATGGAGAATGAGTAATAACCGCAACATTGAAGAATATACATTCTAATATACGAGTCATACAGTTTTGGTGTTTGAAATAGCACGAATCGTGGTTTTTAGAAAAATAGGGGCTATGGTGTTTTTAAGAAAAGATACATCCTTTGAAAAATCCGTAGTATCTCTCGGGTTGTCTTTTGAAAATACTCACGATTTGTTAGTTTTTGAAAATAGGTATGACTCGAGCCCGGTCTAACATCTTCCTAATCAACTAAAAGACTAAACTAAGAAACTAGCCGAAAGGGTAAGAAAATCCACCTAAATTCCGAGTCGATATACCTAATAGTCGGTGATGCAACCTCATAGCGTCACGTACTGTATAATACATAGCACGGCATCCTCGAGTCAAGAGCGCGGATCAATCATCATATCTATACTTCGTACGGTAAAGTCCATCGTACGGCATCCCAAAAATCAGGGGTACATGTCAACTATCATATATACATCATCATTTATATGGTATCATCATCGAATAATATCATGATCAGGGGTACTGTTCTAAAGTCTCGTACAATCCAATATCATCAACACATTTTATCGTATGTATGAAAAAATATCGCCCAACGATCCACTATAATATCACGTCATATATCATATCATGACTCAATCACATATCCAATCTCACGGCATCATGCCCGATCATATCGAATCATCTCCAAGTATCATATACCATCCTCATCTCACGTGTATATGTATGTCTATATATATATATATGAAAACTTACACACACACACACACACACATATATATACACATATACACAAAGTCAAGCTGCGTGTGTGCGTGTGTGTGTGACTACTTGAAACCTGTGATTCGCCTCCAAGGTAATCATCCTCTGGATAAGTCTTCCTAAATCAACCTAATCTAACCTAAGATCTTCTAAATACCCTACTCGCTAAGTATCAAATGTCACATCCAAACTCATTAAAATAATACGGTAATAACCCTATTCTACGTTTGCGGAGGTGATATACGCCATCACCCGACTTCCCCCGTAGATTTACATCTACTCATCTCGATCCTCGCTTACCGAAGTCGATGACGCCACGCTCTTCCTTATTATCCGAAGTCCATGTGAAGGTGCCTACATATATAAACACATAGTATCGTAAACAAGAATCGCGTACGAAAACCAAAACGGCACATGAAACACACATAGGTTAAAACCTACAGTCTACACATGCAAGAATAACCAAACAAATCCCGGTATTAACATACAAACGTCAAGTGACCGAGAAAAAACACAAATACCCAAGTTCAAGTCATTAAAAGTCACAAAACCAAAATAGCCACTCAAGAAAACACCTCCAGATTTTGTCCTAGGTTGAATTAGCCAATTCTTCAGATGGGGTAAGTCTAATTTACTAAAAATGGAGCCATGGACTAAGCACGAACCTAATCTGAAGTACCCAGGCCGCAATTTGCGGCCAAAATAGGAATATTTGCGGCCTAAACTTGAAAATGTGGTCTCGGGTTTTGAGGTTAGCTTCTAGGTTGCCTGCACATCTCTCAGTTTTTGCTAAATAATTTTTAGGGTCTCCGGGTGATAGCAGATCTCAAAACAACATCACAATTCCTACACAAATCCGATAACGGGGATTTCTAAGTTTGTGAATTGGGATTTTAGTCTCAGGTTTTATCCAGGTTTTTGAAACTAGAGGGGTTATAATCATCAATTACACTCAATTACACCTTCCCAAGTCATAAAAACTCCTAACCCTTATCTAGGAAAATTCCAACATCACAAATCCTCATTAGTTCTACTCTAAACTATACTAGAAGATAATGAGAAACAAGTTCTAAGCTAATGGTGTAGAAATATACATCATTTGGCAACTCAAGAATTTTCTTGAGTTGCCCAAAGCCTTCCAAGTCTTGTCTTGATGCTTCTATAGGGTTTGTGATAGTCTTGTGGTCAATTTTAGTGAAGGGAGTATAAGGTTTTGAGAGGGTATTCGGGGTGGCCATGGAGGTTGGAGGAGGTGGAGGAGAGAAATGAAAAGGATGAAGAAGAATGAGAGATGAAGAATTGAGAAGGGCCATGAAGAGTGTAGAAGGTTCACTCCTCTCTCTCTCTCTCTCTCTCTCTCATGGTCCCACCTTATAAGTGCACAGCAGCGCCCCGGCCGTCAATCCGACGCCGGAATGCGGAAGCGATGATTTACTTTAACTTTTCAAACCGGCACTACCGCGCACTATAAACCCGGATCGTGCCATTAAACTAAATCTAGCTAACATAAGAACGGGTAGAGAGATATACCGAGCGATCCGTGTCCTTCGGTCTTCTCGTCGTCGTCCCGATCTTCCGCGGAATGTCCGGTCTCCACCTCCTCGCCAGAAGGGCACCACGTCGCCGGCTTCTTTTACGGGCTCCTATCTCTAGACCGAGGCAGCTCGGGCATGAAGTTGGCGAGCCGACGTGCCCAAGGATTGCTGTAGAACAAGTGTAGTGAACTATAAGTCTCATTGGGGTTGAATTTGCCATAGTTTTTGGTGGAGGAATGAGATGCATGTTTTTGGATGAACAAAGGGAATTTTGTGCCACCAAAAATGAGAACCACCCCCACTAAAAATTGGGACAGCCCTATATGGGAATGGCCGGCCAAAATATGGAGAGAATGAGAGGAGAGTGTGAGGCCAAATGAATATGGGTGTCTCCAATAATCAAGAGAGAGAAAGGGTGATCATTGACAAAAGAAAATGATCACAAACTAATCCAAACACTCCATGAATCATAACCCTCCATAATCACCAAACATCATCATCAAGTATGATGATTCCAAAAGTGAACCATGATGAATAAGAAAGTCAAGCTATGATGACTAGAAGAAGTCAAATGGTGGAGGAATTATCATGATACAACAATATGCAAATAACACCCTCCACTAACCAAATTTGCATGCTTGCAAATAAGCCATCCTCCACCAAACATCGGCCAATGAAAGATACAAAGAAATATGGCCGAAACGAAAAGCAAACTGGAAACTCCATAAGCTGATCCAGCAATAAATTACAGGAAAACCCCGCTACTGTATATACGTACCCGCATTTGTATTCCGACCGAAATACAAATGTAACGAGACAAAGTCTACATTGTCCAATACTAGGATCCGGCTTAAACCAAAGCCCGCTAGTATAAACCGTCCGATCCTGATCCTTGCAATACCGTATGTATCTGATCGAACCCTGCCATATCTCCATACGGCCTCTACAGCGTTTCGCCCGAAACTTGAGCAACTGAATGTGGGGGACTCTAAAGACTCGTCAACACCTTGGTTGTGGATTTAACCGCTGGCACGTCAGAGGTATTAGCCTATACGTAACGGGCTACCGGGTATTGACCAAAAGGGACATCGATGAGCGAACTCATCCTGAAACCCTACTGAGCCTGTCAGTGACAATATCCGTACTGTCCGGTCCGTTCGTCTATGAGCATCGCATGGCGGGCCTAGGGGGTTGGTAAAAGTCAGACCCCCAAAAGCGGTACAAGTCGTGTCGGAGTGTAGCCCAGAACACCCTGAGATACTACTGGAATACCTACCAGTAAATCTCCTGCCTTGGCCAAGGACTTCATGTAATGGCTCTCCTAGACACAGCGCGACCTCACCCCCAATACCGGGAGAGACGAACCCCTGAAGATCTGTTCACTGCCTCCATGTGGCTCGGGACTATACCCAACTAAAACCTGTTTGCATGTCTCCTTTGAGCGTGGTAGGGTAGTAATCAAAGTACAGTGGGAACTCACACGAGACAAATGACGATCCTCAGGTCGATGAACTAACCTGTACACATGTCACCAGGGAACTGCTATCTGACGTCAGGTAAAATACCAACTAGCAGGCTCCCGGCGAGTCCTGTCCGGTGTACTCATAACCCAATGAGCACATGTATACATCTTAGGTGAACCAACTGACACCAGTGGCTTGTGAGACCGGCCACCGCCCCTCGTCGGGGTCTCGACTGTATACACTAGTCTACTCTGGAGTATCGATGCCCTGTCTCGAAACTCTCACGACTAAGGACCTTTTAAAGATGTGCTTATAGACCCCAGCTCCCACGTATATGATCGCCCTCATACTGCTGGTAGTCAAGAAAGAATCCTAGGGGCCCTATCAACGTGCAATAGTGACCTGTAAGGTCACCTAAAGCAGTACACGATGATAAAGATAAACCAGATAGCATACTATCATCTTGAGTAAGACTGTCCTACCGAGATAGGTCCTCCCTCAATCATTGCAATCACATGCCTGTGATCCAATAATTGACTCTGAGGGCACTATCTCCAACAATCTCCCACTTGCACTCAAGGCTAATTATTGCGATGTCGCATACTCACAGCCCGTGTGATACCGAACACCCAACTCCTCTACTTGTCAGTCTCACAAAGCTCGTTTGCGAAACTATTGCGTTCGAGGAATAGCCTCAGTGAGTGGATCCGCTTTGATGTTTCTTTCTATGTCTCTCTATATCTCAAGTTCGCGGAGAAAGCCATCTCCCGAAATGAGCAATACCTGTCTTAGAATGTCTGGATGTCTGATGGGACCTAGCTCATAAAAGATCTCCAAATCCAAACTTCTTAGACTGTATCGTCAACTGAACTTAATCAGTATCCTGCGCCATGCCTCCCTCAGTATTGCCTTGGACCACCTGTCCAAAATACTGCCCCTCGTCAGAAGGAAAACTATAACTCTGACAACCTTCTTGTCATTCAGGTCACTTTGGAAGCCTGGAATGATAACTGTCTCCCGAATGAGGCTGTCGTTATCATATCCCTAGAACATCCACTTATGTTCTAAAGCTGCTTCCTATTATTTCTCCAGGATTGGATCAATATCAACTTATTGCATCTACTGCAAGAACAACATCTGGTGTGGTACTTGACATCTCATGATTGACTCAATTGCCTAAGCAAGTGATCTGCCAATCATGCACATCCCTCTCCACTTTAGTCTGTAAGACACCTTTAGAGAGGGTGACTCCATCACCTGCAGGTACACTACCATGCATGGAGTCGTCCATTCTAAATACTCTTAGAATGCTGTCTAAGTACCCTTAATTGGGAAACCACCTAAATCTAGATCTAAAACCATAGATCTAGTAACCAGTATGTCTGATATAATGTCCAAGTCCCATGTGGAGAAACCACTGTGTGACGACCAAAGTATAACCGATCGTAGTATAGGAATATCACTTCCTACTCTGTGTATGTCATCCAAATACCAGGACATCACACCCTACTACCTTCTTAACAGATCCATCCCCTATTCTAATGAAGTCAAACCTATGACTGTCACATCAGAAATAGATGATCTATCTCCGCTATATCTGCTTTAGTCTATAAATAGACATAAGCCACCTGTCCACCATGCTTCCGCTGCTCCCACTGACTACGACAACCCTCTGGCAGAGTCATATACACGTACACTTCTAAAGCTAGTTTAGAACGACGCTATACTCATCCTCCTGCCGGGTTTCACAGTCTGGAACAACAGCAATGGCAAGTCTGGGTAAACAAGAACCTCCCTGTCATCGTCCTTGAGGCTACCGGAGTACCTCTCGGGTGCCTGAGGTTACCCACCGTATCTGCGGAGTGGCCAATGGAATGTCAAACCAGATTGAATCTTTAGGTTCTTATCAAATCTTCAGTAATCGTTTGCGGTTCTGGAATCACTTCCAGTTCTACCATACTCCCACTACTGTTTTCTGAAAAAATCCATTTTTATTAAAACTGTGGCGAGTCTAGAACAATATTACTATTGAACTTCCAGATGGTAGAAAGTCAACCCTCGTCATAGCCTGGGTCAACCCACAAACAGCCATTACAGAAACGTGCCTTGAGTTATCCAGAGTCTGGTTTTAAGCATATGCCAGACAACTCCCCGTACCTTAACAAAGTTAAGATATGAATTGTTCTATATCCAATACAGAAACAGAGGCACTGATTTAATTGAACCAGATTCAAATCATGCAGCTGCCTCCAGTGCATGTCAACTAAATGGAAAGAGGCCGATCAGCGTTACTCAACTTAGGAATGCTTCCAATTATGAGTAACCTGAAAGAGAAACAAGTTTTCTTAATCATTACTATCAACTGAATATCATACACAAGTATCTACATCTTCGATCAACTTGAAGAATCCCGATACTTGCAACACCTGGTTCTCTACTTTATCCATATACCTATAACTTCTCAAAACTTGGACCCTGTATTTCTAAGAAACACCTGTCTAAAAACTAGAGAAGTCATAAGTAAACCGAATATAGTACGAGAACCAACCCCTCTGTCCTCATGGACACTGGACAATATACAATACTCTGTACAAGTCCCTTGAGTCTAAAAACTCACTCCCTGTGTGTTGTAGGTTGAAAATTGTACTTATAGTTAAGAAGAATTACACCGCTGTTTAATGCTCCTTACCTAACCATCAACTGATATAGGTAAATGTCATAGACATAATTTCAAACAGTTATATCTCACTCTATAAAAATAGACGTACAGATATATCAATTTGAAATTGGTGCATTACAGCAGATATTCAAAACCAAATATTTGCCGTTCGGCAAACAACCCAGGTGACTTCCTCAAATATCACCTATTACAACGAATCCCGATATAATGAGGATGATCACCTAATTCCCAATAATTTACTCCCACTAATCATCTGTAAAACCATACAGATATAAGAATCATACCTGGTAAATACATACCCTGGAGTAAGTATCTAATCGGGAAATCAGTTTTCTTTTAACAGTACACAGTGAAACTGAAACATTGAAATGTTTCGATGGGGTATCCTGGTATTCCTAGTAATGCCTCTTCCATTATCCAGATTCATGACTGTAACCGTGTAATTCTTTGCCACCTCTCCAAATCCCTTTATATGTCTTTAGTCATTACCTTCTGCACACCCCTTTAGTCCAAATGGTTTTCTTCCTTCCCTACCGTTCGGCACCAGCCTATGGTTTGGAAGAAGACTATCCAATAAGCATAATGGGTGTACTGTCCCAATCCTAGGAACACTCGCAATGCGAGAGAAGGTGAAGATAAAAGACACCTGAATAAACCTTATTCCTATTTCTCCTGAACCAGAATCCATCCCCGAACTGGAACAAGTTCCTTTCGAGTTCGTATATAACCATACGATGGAATATCCAATAAACTGTGGATCTTCGTGGTGATACAGAGTGTCCTGGAGAAATACAAAGGTGAAGTGGGAGTGATAATGAAATACTTGGTTTGGTCGTGAATATCAGTCGCAATTTACTTTGCCCTCTTACTAATCCCTTTCTTTGTCTTTACATAATACCTTCTGTACACCATCGCTAGGCTAATTGGTTTTCTTCATTCCTTACCGGTCGGCACCTGCCTATGGTTTGGAAGAAGACTATCCAATTTGCGTAATAGGTGTACCATCTCCTAAACCAAGGAGTACTCACAACTTGAGAGAAGGTAAAAGGAAAAAACAACTGAATAATCCTATCCGTTTTCTCCAGAACCGAAAACCATCCTCGAATAAATTCCTTCGAGTTCGTCTATAACCATACGATGGTTTTGTCCAATGGAAGTGGACGTTCGTAGTAATACGGGGTGTCCTGGAGAAAAGGGTAAAAGTAGGAGTGGTAATGAGGTGTGCAACTCTGACAATCCAAAAGCCAGTCTTATAAGAAGGTTCGGTCAACTTGGTCTCTGAGTCATAGTCTAAGGTCGGGTCAATGGTCGCTGCCAAAGAGAGAGAGAAAAGAAACACTCGGCGTGCACTCTAACCTAGATTAGAATGGTTACCAATTTATCTAATCTGGAAACCTCCCACTGTACCGTCAAATTCTCCTCCAAACCTGAAAGAAGAATTAGTCGGGATCACCCGAGGAGTAAACCAACTCATCAGTGGGAATCGGGATCCAACTATCATCGCATGATAACGTGACGGAATCCGCTCACGTCATCACACTCCAGAAGGTATGCGCATATCTGGCAAGTTTCAGTTTCTTTTGAAACTCCCGATGTGATTTTTGCCCCATGCTCTTATGACCTTGACTTTGGCCAACAAATCATAAGTCACATGTCAAGTTCTATCCGTCATTCTTCAGGTTAATTTGAGCCCACCCGCACAAGCCCTTGACTTTGGCCAATAAGGCTATACGACTGCCCCAAACCAACACATCTATCTATGCTGCATATGAATACCCAATAGCTACCAATCACTATGCCTTGACTTTGGCCAACAAACATAGCTTGAATACTATTGACCACCATATGAAACGACGGAGGGCTACGAATGGTTTCTGGTGAAAACCTTTAACGTGATGAACTTGATATCATTGAAGGAACCGGATAGCTTTATAAAAATATAGTGGCGAAAACCTTTGCTAAAGAGGTCACTCCCGGTGAAGGGATCTCGGCTCTTTCCCCGTAGAATGAGGTGCAGGATATTCCAACTGAATACCACGATGCAAAGCAAAAGTAATCGGCTATAGTGAAGTTAATGTCCTGACGCAAACTTCTGTCCAAGGGGTCACTCCCGGTGATGGGATCTCGGCCCTTGCCTCGTCGACTGAGGAGCAGGATATTCCAACTGAATACCACGATGCAAAACAAAAGAGAACGCCCTTGCAATAACAGCTTTTTGAAAAGTGTTCCAACAACATCAGATTAGGTTTGTTTATCTTGCATTGATCCGAATCAACGCAGTCCCATCAATTGATCACACCAATAAAGAACGAAAATAATGATGTACATGTATGCCATCCGCATTCGCCACTGGGTCCCGTCATTACCCGTTGGTTAGCTAACTAACGACAGAGCGGGGACTGGACTAGCGCGGATGCAAAACATATACAACATCTACTAGTATATATATCAATATATAATATTTCGCTCAAGGCGTGATAAAATGCAACATCACAAAAATGTACAGCATCACAGAACAATACAGATATCTGGGATCCCCGGGTTTCACAGAGCCGCTACTGAAACCAGACGTTCCCCTGGTCGTGTGGATAGCCTGTGCAATGAAATCCTAGACCCCTACGGGCGCGGCAAGTTACCCGCCAAAACCTGAAGCGAGGCAGCCCCCTTCAGCAACGTGAATGGACCACCCAGCACTTCACGGAATCCGGTAACTTGGGCACCCCCTCCTGGGTCAACCTGTACCCCCTACGGGTGCGGCGAATAGCCCGCCAATTCTAGAGTGAAGCCCCCTCCGTCTCAATACCATGAGATGCGGGCTCGTTGCCCTCCAGAACCCGGCTATCCGTGCACCCCTCCGCGGGGCAATCCTAGTACAGAAAGTAAAATATACATACAACGGGTACATCGACCGCAACCTGGTCGTGCCCCAAAAGAATAATACAAACAGGCAGTGACGGCAGTCCACATGTCGGACGCTCGCCCCGCAATATCAAATGTACATAATACAACAAAACTGTACTACCACTGCAACCAGGCTATCCCCCACGACCGATCCGCAACATCACAGCACAATCACAGAACATCAACGTGAATGTCACGTTCGCAAATCCGTCTAACCGGGCTATAGCAGTTAGACAGGATTTACCGATCAAGTGACATTCACGGTCACAGATATAATGTAAATACTATGAACTAATGTGTTTAAAATTTTCGATCGATCAAATTTTACCAAGTGGGCCCCAAGCACTACTGTAGCACTCACAGAACATCTGGACCCAAAAAGAATATCCCAAGGACCCTATTTTCAAACCAGGAGCTCTCTGTAAAACTTTGGTGCATTGAACAGTACATATTGCGGCAGAACCGCGGCCCAAGCATGGGTTTGGCCGCGGTTCCGCGGTGGTATAGTGGGTTCGTGGAACCAAATTTTTACAGAGTGCATATACTCCCCTGCACATCATTCTGCAACTTCCTGAAAAAAGTTTGGAGCCAAAAAAAATTTGACAGAAACTGATGCTATTGAAAACGCGGATTTTGGAATTTTTTTGTTCGATCGGAAATGTAAACAAATTAGACAAAGCTAGACTAGGTTAATGGCGAGGCTCTGATACCACTGTAAGTGCACGGCGGCGCCCCGGCCGTCAATCCGACGCCGGAATGCGGAAGCGATGATTTACTTTAACTTTTCAAACCGGCACCACCGCGCACTATAAACCCAGATCGTTCCATTAAACTAAATCTAGCTAACATAAGAACGGGTAGAGATATGTACCGAGCGATCCGTGTCCTTCGATCTTCTCGTCGTCGTCCCGATCTCCCGCGGAATGTCCGGTCTCCACCTCCTCGCCGGAAGGGCACCACGTCGCCGGCTTCTTTTACGGGCTCCCATCTCTGGACCGAGGCAACTCGGGCACGAAGTTGGCGAGCCGACGTGCCCAAGAATTGCTGTAGAACAAGTGTAATGAACTATAAGTCTCATTGGGGTTGAAGTTGCCATGGTTTTTGGTGGAGGAATGAGATGCATGTTTTTGGATGAACAAAGGGAATTTTGTGCCACCAAAAATGAGAACCACCCCCACTAAAAATTGGAACAGCCCCTATATGGGAATGGCCGGCCAAAACATGGAGAGAATGAGAGGAGAGTGTGAGGCCAAATGAATATGGGTGTCTCCAATAATCAAGAGAGAGAAAGGGTGATCATTGACAAAAGAAAATGATCACAAACTAATCCAAACACTCCATGAATCATAACCCTCCATCATCACCAAACATCATCATCAAGTATGATGATTCCAAAAGTGAACCATGATGAATAAGAAAGTCATGCTATGATGACTAGAAGAAGTCAAATGGTGGAGGAATTATCATGATACAACAATATGCAAATAACACCCTCCACTAACCAAATTTGCATGCTTGCAAATAAGCCCTCCTCCACCAAACTTCAGCCAATGAAAGATACAAAGAAATATGGCTGAAACGGAAAACAAACTGGCAACTCCAAAATACTGATCCCGTAATAAATTACAGGAAAACCCCGCTACTGTATATACATACCCGCATTTGTATTCTGACCGAAATACAAATGCAACGAGACAAAGTCTACAGTGTACAATACTAGGATCCGGCTGAAACCAAAGCCCGCTAGTATAAACAGTCCGATCCTGATCCGTGCAATACCGCACGTATCTGATCGAACCCTGCCATATCTCCATACGGCCTCTACAGCGTTTCGCCCGAAACTTGAGCAACTGAATGTGGGGGACTCTAAAGACTCGTCAACACCTTGGTTGTGGATTTAACTGCTAGCACGTCAGAGGTATGAGCCTATACGTAACGGGCTACCAGGTATTGACCAAAAGGGACGTCGATGAGCGAACTCATCCTGACACCCTACTGAGCCTGTCAGTGACAATATCCGTACAGTCCAGTCCGTTCGTCTATGAGCATCGCATGGCGGGCCTAGGGGGTTGGTAAAAGTCAGACCCCCAAAAGCGGTACAAGTTGTGTCGGAGTGTATCCCAGAACACCCTGAGATACTACTGGAATACCTACCAGTAAATGTCCTACCTTGGCCAAGGACTTCGTGTAATGGCTCTCCTAGACACAGCGCGACCTTACCCCCAATACCGGGAGAGACGAACCCCTGAAGATCCGCTCACTGCCTCCATATGGCTCGGGACTGTACCCAACTAAAACCTGTTTGCACGTCTCCTTTGAGCGTGGTAGGGTAGTAATCAAAGTACAGTGGGAACTCACACGAGACAAATGACGATCCTCAGATCGATGAACTAACCTGTACACATGTCACCAGGGAACTGCTATCTGACGTCAGGTATAATACCAACTAGCAGGCTCCCGGCGAGTCCTGTCCGGTGTACTCATAACCCAATGAGCACCTGTATACATCTTAGGTGAACCAACTGACACCAGTGGCTTATGAGACCGGCCATCGCCCCTCGTCGAGGTCTCGACTGTATACACTAGTCTACTCTGGAGTATCGATACCCTGTCTCGAAACTCCCACGACTAGGGACCTTTTAAGGATGTGCTTATAGACCCCAGCTCCCACGTATATGATCGCCCTCATACTGCTGGTAGTCAAGCAAGAATCTTAGGGGCTCTATCAACGTGTAATAGTGACCTGTAAGGTCACCTAAAGCAGTACACGATAATAAAGATAAACCAGATAGCATACTATCATCTTGAGTAAAACTGTCCTACCGGGATAGGTCCTCCCTCAATCATTGCAATCACGTGCCTCTGATCCAATAATTGACTCTGAGGGCACTATCTCCAACACACCTCTCTCTCTATATATATGTCTTTTTCTTTTCTTATCAAAACAAAAACCATTTAAAATAAAAGAATGCCATGGTTCAATAAGTATGATTAGTGCATGATTAGTGAATGTATATCGAGTTTAGAAATAAACTTGTATACAAATAGTTGTATAACTAATTATAAAATACCCAAATCAACTTAACACCTTCATAATCAATGATTATATAAATTTCCAAATATTTATAAAATTTAATTTTTTAATTTTTTATTTTTCTCAAAAATAACATTTTATTTTCTGAAATGTTACATTCTAAGAGTATCGCATATCGAGTCTAGGGGGGTGGATAAAGTCATACCCCTAATAACGCGATATTTCGTGTCGGTATCAAACCCATCACTAACTGAGAAACTACTGATCCAAATCAGTAATTCTTGTCTCGTCTACATTGGCCAAGGATTTCCGGTGATGGACACCCGTGCTCCATGCGACATCAACCCCCATACCGGGAGAGACAAATCCCCGACGATCCGCTCACTGCCTCCATGTGGCTCGGGACTGTACCCAACTAAAACCTGTTTGTATGACTCCTTTGAGCCGTGGTTGGGTAGTAATCAAAGCACAGTGGGAACTCACATGAGACAAATGACGATCTCGTGTCGACAGACTAACCTGTACTCATGTCATCTGAGAACTGCTATCTGACAATAGGTATAATACCATCTAGCATGTTCCAGGCGAGCCGTCCAGTGTAACTTATAACCCAATGAGCACCTATATACTATCTTAGGTGACTCACTGACATCAATGGCTTGTGAGACCGGCCACCGCCCCTCGTCGGGGTCTCGAAAAGTATACACTAGTCTACTCCGGAGTATCGATGCCCAGTCTCGATACTCCCTCGACTAGGGACATTTAAAGATGTACTTATAGACCACCCAGCTCCCACGTATATGATTGCCATCATAATACCGGTAGTCAAGCAAGAATCCTATGGGCTCTATCAACATGTAATAGTGATCTGTAATACCGTATAATGCATGTACATGATGATAAAGACAAACCAGATAGCATACTATCATTTTGAGTAAGACTGTTCTACCCGTATAGGTCCTCCCTCAATCATCACAATCGCGTGCCTACGATTACAATAATTGACTTGAAGTCACTATATCCAACAATAGTGAGACCCATAGAAGACTACCCTAGAAGCTCGAGCCCCTAACTCCCTTCTTCGACCACCAAAAAATTCCATTTCCCCGCTACTGTATTGTTTGTTTTGTCCCAGATTACATATAGAAAAATCTGGGAGTGTTTTAGTAAGGTTTTTGCAAAGTTTTCGATATTTAAAACTTAGTTTTTCGTATTTCTATACCTCGACTGAATTGTTCGACGTTCATACGTTGATGTCGGGGGTATTTGGTCATATTTGGAGTAAGTGAGCTATAGGTTCTAACCTATGTGCGCTTAGCTCGTTGGAGTGCTTATGATATGATATTTATGCCATTGTATTATAATTACGATTATAGGTACGATCGCAGAGATTTCCGAGACGGCAAGGACTGACAAAGCGATTGTGGATTTCAACTAGCTCGATATGTCGGTGAGTAGATTTATATCTACGGGGAAGTCGGGTGAATGGCGTATAGCACCCCTGCAACCAAATAACTAGGATAGTTATGCAATCTATTTAGATTTTAGTGTTATGGAGATAACTTAAATTAAATATATTGAGGTTTATTTTGTATCTAGTAGGTTATACATGTGGATATATTTGGATATATGGTTATTGTGATATACGTACGCGACTATAGATCCATACGATATGAATGTGACATTGGATGGATATTGTACGAGAAATCATACCATGCTTGTGATGACGAGGATAGTGTGCCGAATACGGCCGAGACTTATTTAGACTCGCGGAGTCATGCATTTATCCCGACTTGGGACATTACGATTGCTTGAGCTATACTTTTTTAAAACCAATGATTCGTTTCCACTTTTAAATGATAAATAACAAGGATGCGCTGCTATTTCCAAAACGGATATCAATTTAAATATATCGTAGCTTCCTTATTTACAAAATAATGTTTCGTTCCATTTTCAATGATAATGGTATAGCTCATAATAGTTAGTTACGTTTAATAATCATACACGTTACGATTAGATTATCTTTATAGGCTTGCGATACGATTACCGTAATATATGTTGCATTATTATTCTTATACGAACACACTGATAGAATATTGCACAACTACCAATGAGTATTATATTGCAAAAATTACAGACGCACATGTAACATGATTGGAACGTTTCCGGTGTGTATGTAAAAGTGTATAGAAATCACAACCAAAAAATATTTTGACCGCAATCAATAACGGTGTCGATTGTAGCGCGTTAGCGAGTGCGGATCGTCTACAGGAAAAGTGTAATCCGTTCGTAATTCAAATTAGATGAATTGAAAATTAAAGAAAAGAGAAAAGACAATTCAATTCAAGATTTTAAAGTTGAAGTTCAAGAATTAACTAGGTCTAAATCTAAAATCAAGAAAACATTAAAATCAAGAATCAAGAATTGATGATTTCCAATCCAATAATCAAGAATCGAAGTGAGGCTCGTAGGAATCGATTGAATCTATAGACGTGATGAAATCTATTGATTACGTATTCTTATCCATTAATGATTTGATACTAGATCGATGACGATTAATCGAGGTTTAAGGATCTTTTAAAGAAACTAGGGTTTCTTCATCTCATCCTTTGTCCTTTCGATGAATCTCATTCAAATTCTAGCCTCGAGTAAATTCAAGAATCGATCGTGGATCACTAATTAAAAGCGAACATAATCAAGAAAACATCGCTCAAAACTAGGTTGTCGATTCTTCAATTTACAAGAGTTTACAAAACTTATAGGAATTAAGAATCGTTTCAAAATTTGTAACATCATCGTCTATTGATCGTCTTGATTCCTCCACGAGTGGAGTTTTACTCAAACATCATAACAAGAAACACAATCACAAATTGAGATCGAATCATGATGCAAGAATATAAAGAAAGCAAGATATAGAAATTTCACCTTTATTTATCAACAATTTCGTTACAATTCTCTCAAGATCTACAAGAGGAAAGAACTCGATCGTTGATTTCGGCTTCACTCGTCTTCTTAAGTCGCGGATTGTAGCGTCTTGAAAAGTCGTTTTGGTGTTTTCCTGAAAATCGGTGAAAATTCGGTATTTTTCCGAAAACCGTCTTTCTTGTTATTTTGCAGTTTAGGGCTAATTATACCTAAAATGGATAGGTAATTGCTTGTTTTTAGTAGCTAATGAGTTAATTATGAAATTCTGGTCGTTTAAAAATTTTCCCTAATTTTTCAATTTTTTAATATTATTTTAAGCCGGTAAGAAAATACATTAAATAAGCGATAAATACAAATTTTTCCGGGCTAATTTTAATCTCTAAAATTATGATAATTATAATCTAGTGATAACATAAATTTTTAGTAATTTATTTTGATTTTTAACAAATTTTTGTGATTTGAAACGAATTTATTGAATTTTAAGCTAAAACTTGCAATTTTTGAGTTGTAGGGGACCTTTTTGCATAAAATTTCTTTTGTAAAACCCCTCTCTCTTTTCCCTCAGCCCTAGGACAGCCCAACCCTAACCAAGACCAGAAATTTCTGGCCTCTCTTTTCTTTGGTTGCTTTCTTGAGTTGTTTTGTTAGTTTATGGATTTATTTTTAATTATAATTGATAAAGTATGATACATTGACTTTGGAAACTTGACCCATGACTTTTCCCCACTTGCCCACACCCTCCCCCTTACCTCCTCTGGCCGAAACTGAACCCTCCTCTTCTTCATCTCTTTTCTTTTCATTTTTCTTCAATTTTCTTCAAAAAACCACATCAAAATCCATGATTAATTCAAAAATCCAAACAAAATCCTTATGCTATCATTTTCCTTAGCCATTCTAGCTTGGATCTTGGTGCTTGAGGCCATCAATTGGAGCAAAATTTTCTTGCTTGATCCATAAATCAAGAGGTATAATTTCCATCAAATTACTTTCTTTTTTTGCTAAATTCCTTTAATTGCATGGTTTAGTGTTAAAAGTTAGCTTATTTCTAATCTTGTTTTTTTTAAAAAAAAGAGAGTAGTTTGTTTTAACTAGGGTTTGAAAGCCATGTTAGTTAATTAGCTTGTCTTTTAGTTAATCTAGTTGTTAATTAACTAATCTATATGATCACCTTGTTTATGTAGTTTTCAATTATGCTAATTTAGTTAAATTTAGAAGTGTGAAATTGTTGTTTTAGGATTTTCAAGAGAAGGTTTATGTATGGAAAATAGTATTTGAAGCTTGATAAATGAGTTGATTAGGGTTTAGAAAACATTATTTAGTTGTTTAGACCTAAATTGTTATCTAGTATTTGCTAACCTAATCTAAGAAATTAATTTTCTTATGGGGGCTTTTGTTGTGCTAAATTAAGTTTTCAAGTGTGGAAATTGATTTGGAATTTGCTAGGTTATAAATCCAAGAATGGTTGTTTATGGAAATTAGGATTGGAATCATTGCTATTGTGTTGTAATTAGTGTTTGTAGATTGCTTGTAGTGTGCTTGGGTAATTATGCTATATTGTAGTCGTTTTGTCGCAAATCGGCGATTTTTGCACCGATTTTGGGACGCAAATGCTTACTAGTTTTGTATAAAAATTATGTGATGAATTATTTTTGGTATCTTGATGATTGTAATGGCTTGTCCTACGACTTTTAGGATGCGTGAGTGCGGATTTTTGGGTAGTCGGGTTTTAGTTTTGCCGGGCGACCAAATCGGCGTTTTTTGGCAGTTTTTGCGATTTTCGCGTGTGTTCCGCGGACCCTGTGCACGTTGTACCTAGCTAGTGAACTTTAGTAGTTTCGTTTGGGTTTTGCGTCGTTCTTGATATGTAACCTTATGTTTGGTATTGATGTAAATTCCAGGTTCGGTCGCGGAGACGTCAGACGCGGCGCGAAAGGGAAAGGCGGTGATTGGACACAGCTAGCCAGGGATCTCGGTGAGTAGATGTAATATCTACGGGGGACTATCGTTGGATGGCGCAAGCCGCCCGATAGTTTTAGTAACTTACAAGATTCTTAGTGATGTTAGTAATTAGGGGTGAAATACGTATATGATTATTTGCTGCATCCATGCATTATATTGACATACATAGGCGAAACCATTTTATAGGACACCTGCACCATTGCCAGGTTTTTATATGCAGCACGAGCACTATTCATGCTTACACACACACCCTGGTAATTGCCATGCCACCACACTAGATAACCTTTAAATTTAAACCTTTTACTAATTGATACTTAAACTTGTGCTATTGCCTTTAATTCCTTAAAATGAAACCGTAGGATTGCTATTCATGTGCATGTACTTCATCATATTAATTGTTCATGCTTAATCCATTAATCACACATCGCAACTTGATTATTGATACCATATGCATTCATTATCACTGATATATGCACTTATGAGGATTTCTTGAGATTTTATGATATTGCTGGATTTCGGGGGAAAGCCGCAAAATTTCTAAACCTATTATATTTTTAAAATATGTAAATTGCGGTTTTCTAGTGATATAAGTGTCGTCCACCATGAGTTTGCTGTGGTTTTGGAAATCCGTGTCGAGGAGTGGAGGAACCGGCACGGGTACATGGTGGGCCCGGTAAGGTACCCCGGGGCAAGAGGAATGTGGTGATGACGTTGAGCCTGGCAGGGGACGGATTACCTACCGGTGACTGTTTGGGACGGCGGATATCCAGAGGATACCGACCATGGCCGCTAGATGATGAGATATTGATATTTGAGATGGGTCAGCCGGACGGCTGAGGCCAGAGATACATTTATGAGATTTGAGACAGCTTTTGGGTGTCGTTGCTGGACACCGATTTTCGTCGATTCATTGACATTATGCTGGCATTCTAAAAGAGTTTCAAAAACAAAAAGAGATAAAATATTTCTTATATATACCTATTGAGACCTCAGATATTCATGTTGCATACATATTCGTACACTGATGTTGTATACACACCTGCTAGTGCATCCATTCATACCTGTATTTTAGATGCTAGGATGCTTGTGTGCATGCATACGATAGCCTTTGTAGATGTTATTTATTACTCACGAGTTGGCAACTCACCCCCGTTGTGCCACAGCCCTTTGCAGGTCCGCTCCGTCAGTTCAGTAGCGGCGGGCGCACTTGTTCTTTTGCCTCTTTTGCTTGAGCTCGAGATTTGCTCATAGGTGGGTTATGTTATCATTTTTGTACCACCTTGTATATTCTTTGTATCTAGTGTACTCCATCTACTGTTTCTACAAGATTATTGTATATTGACCTAGAGATGAGACTGTGAGGTTTGTGGATTTTATGCTGTATTTTGGGGTCGAGCTCACTTGAGTCGACATGCTGTTTTTCTTATGCTTCATTATGATTATTTTGCTTGTTGTTGCTTTATATTGCGTGGGATTTGTGACCGCCTTGTGGCGAAGAGCTAGCTCCCGCTTGGGGATGCCTTTTTTTGTTGGATTCATATATATTTTTGTTGTACCCATTTTGGGGGCCAGTATTTACAAAGGAGACTCTGCCGAAATTTTCGGAAAAATTGGTATTGTTTTTAAAAAGGGTTTTACATGACTTATTTGATAAACTCGCTTTCAATTGATTGGGTTTTCTTCACTCTTTTGCTTAATTGGTTTTGTTTTCTGGGCTTTGGCTTACTTATTTTACGGACGTCCTTAGACGTTTCGTAAACTTAAGTGCCAGTCACGTTCCGTACCCTGCGGGTCGTGACAAAGTTGGTATCAGTGCGATAGGTTTTACCTTTGTGAGTGTAGGATGACCCTTGGTAGATGGAGTAAGTGACTTAAGCAGGGTAACGTAGCGTGCGTATGTCCGCGGCATACTTACGATACGGTACTCCGCCTAAGTGACTTTAGGATATACTTGCTTGAAAAATTCCTTCTTCAATTCAGTGTATCCTATGATCCTATTGCACTGTCCTTACTATCCGTTTTCCTGTAACAGCCACTATGCCGCCGAAGGCTACGAGGGCACAGAGGGCTGCCGCCAGAGACGAGATTCGAGCTGGCTCGTCCGAGACTAGGACTGAGCAGGGTGGTATGCCTACGCCGCAGGGACAGACCGATCCACCTTCCCCAGGCCGTATAGATAGGCTCGAGACCGGTATGGAGGAGTTGCGACAGATGATGGGAGGCATGCAGGAGCTACGTCAGATGGTAGGATCCCTAGTTGCAGCCAGTCGTACACCGAGGCCGGATGACGTACCTACTACATCACAGACGACCATGATACCTGCTCCTACTACTACTACCGTGGCCATTCCGGTTTCACTACAGGATTTCATGAGGCTGAGACCTCCAGTATTCACCGGCACCGAGGCAGCGGAGGACCCACAGACGTTCCTTGACAGTTTAGCCAGGATCTGCCGTTCGCTGAGATGTTCGGATGATCGATGGGTAGAGCTTGCGAGTTTCCGACTAGAGGGTCTCGCGCAGACATGGTGGGAGTCAGTCTTGAGAGGTCGAGCTGCAGGTCTACCGCCTATGACTTGGGTCGAGTTTACAGCGGTCTTTCTGGCCCGTTTCCTTCCAGAGAGCGTTCGTGACGCCAGAGCTCGCAGCTTCGAGGCCTTAGTCAAGACACCAGGGATGACGGTGTCTGAGTATGACATCCAGTTTACACAGTTATCCCGATATTCTCAGTATTTGGTGGATACCGAGGAGAAGATGGTGAAGAGGTTCGTACAGGGACTTGATGCCCAGCTATATCTTGCCATTGGCGCCCAGCACTACGACACTTATTCAGCTGCTATGGATACGGCATTGCGGATGGAGGCACGCATATCACGGACTTCGGCCGTTTCTGGGCCGAAGAGGATTCGCACCGATGTACCGTCTCAGAGACAGCGCGCCAGATTCTTTCCGAGAGATAGGCCTGGCAGAGGATTTGGGCGGGGACAGTTATATGGTTCTTATCCCCAGGGGCAGCAGCCGTCGCCAGGGTGTTTTGGGTGCGGGAGTCCACACCATCTTGTCAGAGACTGTCCGGTGAGACGACAGGGAGCAGCGACAGTTCCGCATGTGACCCTACCACCATCACCACCCCCTCCTCAGAGAGCCCTACTTCCTACCCCAGGCGATGCTCCACGCCAGTTAGGTGCACCGAGAGGCCGTGGACGCGGCGGTCCTGTTCAGAGAGGACGAGGAGGCAGAGGCCGAGGTCGAGGTCAGCCCGCTATCGGTGGAGGACGGGCCCGAGTTTTTGCTTTGACACCGCAGGATGCACAGGCATCCAATACCGTTGTGACAGGTACCTTATCCGTATGTTCTTTCGACGCGCGGGTATTATTTGACCCAGGTTCCACACATTCGTACGTCTCTACACACTTTGCACCGATGTTGGGCCGTGAGTCGTCGTCGTTAGATCATCCGCTTGTTGTTGTTACCCCGGTAGGCGAGTCGTTTGTCGCTCGTTTTGTTTTTCGATTGTGTTCCATTCGTATCGGGGAGAGGGAGTCATTGGTTGATTTGATTCTCCTCGATATGTTGGACTTTGATGTGCTTCTGGGCATGGATTGGCTAGCCACTTGTTATGCTTCGGTGGACTGCCGTGAGAAGGCAGTCAGATTTAGCTTTCCGGGAGAGCCAGTCCTTGTTATTCAGGGAGACCGCAGTGTCACCCTTCCCAGCTTAATTTCGTCTCTTCGCGCTGGTCAGCTCTTGCGGAAGGGATGTCAGGGATTCTTACCGTGTAATTGTGATACTCGAGCTACAGAGGTTCCGTTGGACCGGGTCCCGGTAGTTTGTGAGTTCCTTGATGTTTTCCCTGATGAGCTACCTGGGCTACCGCCTGAGCGCGATGTTGAGTTCTGCATTGATTTGATTCCCGGCTCGGGGCCTATTTCTATACCTCCTTATCGGATGGCCCCGGCAGAGCTTCGAGAGCTGAAGGATCAGTTGCAGGATTTGTTAGATAAGGGGCTTATTCGACCGAGTGTTTCTCCGTGGGGTGCTCCGGTCCTGTTTGTCAAGAAGAAGGATGGAAGTTTACGCTTATGTATCGACTACCGCCAGCTGAACAAAGTTACCGTTCGGAACAGATATCCGTTGCCGCGCATTGATGATTTGTTCGACCAGCTTCAGGATGCGGGGTATTTTTCGAGGATCGACTTGCGATCAGGATACCATCAGCTGCGAGTTCGACAGGAGGATATACCGAGGACAGCTTTCCGCACGCGCTATGGCCATTATGAGTTTTTGGTGATGTCGTTCGGACTCACCAACGCCCCAGCAGCATTCATGGATTTGATGAACCGTACATTCAGGCCGTATCTTGACTTGTTCATCATCGTGTTTATCGACGATATCTTGGTGTACTCCCGGAGCAGAGAGGAGCACGAGCAGCACTTGCGGATTACGTTACAGACTCTGAGGGAGCACCAGCTGTTCGCGAAGTTCTCCAAGTGTGCTTTCTGGCTGGACAGCGTCGGATTCTTGGGTCACGTGGTTACGAGAGACGGCATTTGTGTGGACCCGAAGAAGGTTGAGGCTGTTCAGCAGTGGCCCCGACCTACATCGGTTACTGAGATCCGTAGTTTTCTAGGCCTGGCGGGCTACTACAGGCGTTTTGTTCAGGACTTCTCCCGTATAGCTGCACCGTTGACCGGTTTGACCCGGAAGGGAGTTCCTTTCGTCTGGACTGAGGAGTGCGAGCGCAGTTTTCAGCAGCTACGGACTTGTTTGACTACGGCGCCGGTATTATCTTTGCCTTCGGGATCAGGCGGATTTGTTGTCTACTGTGATGCTTCGCGAGTGGGATTAGGATGCGTATTGATGCAGCATGGCCGGGTGATCGCTTATGCTTCTCGGCAGTTGAAGAAGCATGAACAGAACTACCCCACTCATGATTTGGAGATGGCTGCAGTGGTCTTTGCACTGAAGATTTGGCGACATTACCTTTACGGCGAGTCGTGTCAGATATTCACCGATCACAAGAGCTTAAAGTACATATTTCAGCAGCGAGACCTGAACCTCAGACAGCGTCGTTGGATGGAGTTGGTGAAAGACTACGACTGCGAGATCTTATATCACCCCGGCAAGGCAAATGTGGTGGCAGATGCGTTGAGTAGGAGGCCCGGGGGTAGTCTATCCTTTTTGCGCGCAGTGCAGAGGCAGTCGTCAGCAGATTGGCAGATGTTATGTGACAGCCGAGTTGAGTTCGAGTTCACTCAGACAGGGGGACAGCTCGCGCATGTTCGTGCACGCCCACAGTTGCTTGACCGTATATATGAGGCACAGCGCAGTGACGACCGTTGCTCAGAGATCATGGCACAGATGGGACATGGCAGATTTTCCGAGTTCGTGATTGACGATCAGGGGATTTTACGATATGGATCTAGACTGTGCGTACCAGATGCTGATGGATTGCGGCGCGACATTCTTGAGGAGGCACACCGATCAGTGTATAGTGTCCACCCCGGTTCCACCAAGATGTACCATGATATGGGAGAGACCTACTGGTGGGACGGGATGAAGAGGGACATTGCGGAGTTCGTTTCGAGATGCCTGACTTGTCAGCAAGTCAAGGCCGAGCACCAGAGGCCCGCAGGAGAGCTACAGCCGTTACCCATTCCAGAGTGGAAATGGGAGCAGATTTCGATGGATTTCGTTGTGGGTCTACCCAGGACCAGTCGAGGGTACGACTCCATCTGGGTGATCGTGGATAGATTGACGAAAGCGGCTCACTTCCTGCCAGTGAAGACGACTTTCAGCTTCGCTCAGTATGCTCAGCTCTATATTGACGAGATCGTGCGACTACACGGCGTACCGACTTGTATCGTGTCAGATCGAGGCACTCAGTTCACCAGCCGACTTTGGCAGAGACTTCAAAAGGCTTTGGGCACTCGTTTGAGCTTCAGCACAGCGTTTCATCCGCAGACAGACGGACAGTCAGAGCGAACCATTCAGACTCTCGAGGACATGCTCAGAGCATGTGTTTTAGACTTTGGTGGTAGCTGGGATCGTCATTTACCTCTAGTGGAGTTCTCCTACAACAACAGCTTCCAGGATACTATTCAGATGGCACCTTTCGAGGCTTTGTATGGGAGGAGATGCAGATCGCCCGTTTGTTGGACAGAGCTCAGCGAGAGCAGTATTTTGGGGCCGCAGCTTGTTGAGGAGACGACAGCGAAGATACAGTTGATTCGAGACCGGATGAGGGCAGCTCAGAGCAGACAGAAATCCTATGCAGACAGGCGCCGTCGCAGATTAGAGTTCGCAGTTGGCGACCATGTTTTTCTGAAAGTCTCTCCGATGAAGGGCGTGATGCGTTTTGGGCGAAAGGGGAAGCTTAGCCCTAGATTCGTAGGTCCCTTCGAGATCCTCGAGCGTGTCGGCGCTGTTGCATATCGTTTGGCTCTTCCTCCCAGCTTTCCCGATGTTCACCCCGTCTTCCATGTTTCGATGCTCCGCAAGTACCTTCACGACCCTTCGCATGCGATTCAGCACCCGACAGTCCAGCTAGAGCGCGACCTTTCTTTTGCAGAGCAGCCGGTGGCCATCCTGGATCGGCAGGTGAAGAAGTTGAGGTCGAAGATTATACCAACTGTCAAGGTCCTTTGGCGTAGCCCGAGCAGCGAGGAGGTTACCTGGGAGACCGAGGGCGAGATGAGGAAGAAATATCCCATCTCTTTGAAGGTACGCGTAGCTATATTTTTTAAATTCGGGGACCGAATTTCTTTAAGGGGGAAAGATTGTAGCGTCTTGAAAAGTCGTTTTGGTGTTTTCCTGAAAATCGGTGAAAATTCGGTATTTTTCCGAAAACCGTCTTTCTTATTATTTTGCAGTTTAGGGCTAATTATACCTAAAATGGATAGGTAATTGCTTGTTTTTAGTAGCTAATGAGTTAATTATGAAATTCTGGTCGTTTAAAAATTTTCCCTAATTTTTCAATTTTTTAATATTATTTTAAGCCGGTAAGAAAATACATTAAATAAGCGATAAATACAAATTTTTCCGGGCTAATTTTAATCTCTAAAATTATGATAATTATAATCTAGTGATAACATAAATTTTTAGTAATTTATTTTGATTTTTAACAAATTTTTGTGATTTGAAACGAATTTATTGAATTTTGAGCTAAAACTTGCAATTTTTGAGTTGTAGGGGGCCTTTTTGCATAAAATTTCTTTTGTAAAACCCCTCTCTCTTTTCCCTCAGCCCTAGGACAGCCCAACCCTGACCAAGACCAGAAATTTCTGGCCTCTCTTTTCTTTGGTTGCTTTCTTGAGTTGTTTTGTTAGTTTATGGATTTATTTTTAATTATAATTGATAAAGTATGATACATTGACTTTGGAAACTTGACCCATGACTTTTCCCCACTTGCCCACACCCTCCCCCTTACCTCCTCTGGCCGAAACTGAACCCTCCTCTTCTTCATCTCTTTTCTTTTCATTTTTCTTCAATTTTCTTCAAAAAACCACATCAAAATCCATGATTAATTCAAAAATCCAAACAAAATCCTTATGCTATCATTTTCCTTAGCCATTCTAGCTTGGATCTTGGTGCTTGAGGCCATCAATTGGAGCAAAATTTTTTTGCTTGATCCATAGATCAAGAGGTATAATTTCCATCAAATTACTTTCTTTTTTTGCTAAATTCCTTTAATTGCATGGTTTAGTGTTAAAAGTTAGCTTATTTCTAATCTTGTTTTTTTTTAAAAAAAGAGAGTAGTTTGTTTTAACTAGGGTTTGAAAGCCATGTTAGTTAATTAGCTTGTCTTTTAGTTAATCTAGTTGTTAATTAACTAATCTATATGATCACCTTGTTTATGTAGTTTTCAATTATGCTAATTTAGTTAAATTTAGAAGTGTGAAATTGTTGTTTTAGGATTTTCAAGAGAAGGTTTATGTATGGAAAATAGTATTTGAAGCTTGATAAATGAGTTGATTAGGGTTTAGAAAACATTATTTAGTTGTTTAGACCTAAATTGTTATCTAGTATTTGCTAACCTAATCTAAGAAATTAATTTTCTTATGGGGGCTTTTGTTGTGCTAAATTAAGTTTTCAAGTGTGGAAATTGATTTGGAATTTGCTAGGTTATAAATCCAAGAATGGTTGTTTATGGAAATTAGGATTGGAATCATTACTATTGTGTTGTAATTAGTGTTTGTAGATTGCTTGTAGTGTGCTTGGGTAATTATGCTATATTGTAGTCGTTTTGTCGCAAATCGGCGATTTTTGCACCGATTTTGGGACGCAAATGCTTACTAGTTTTGTATAAAAATTATGTGATGAATTATTTTTGGTATCTTGATGATTGTAATGGCTTGTCCTACGACTTTTAGGATGCGTGAGTGCGGATTTTTGGGTAGTCGGGTTTTAGTTTTGCCGGGCGACCAAATCGGCGTTTTTTGGCAGTTTTTGCGATTTTCGCGTGTGTTCCGCGGACCCTGTGCACGTTGTACCTAGCTAGTGAACTTTAGTAGTTTCGTTTGGGTTTTGCGTCGTTCTTGATATGTAACCTTATGTTTGGTATTGATGTAAATTCCAGGTTCGGTCGCGGAGACGTCAGACGCGGCGCGAAAGGGAAAGGCGGTGATTGGACACAGCTAGCCAGGGATCCCGGTGAGTAGATGTAACATCTACGGGGGACTATCGTTGGATGGCGCAAGCCGCCCGATAGTTTTAGTAACTTACAAGATTCTTAGTGATGTTAGTAATTAGGGGTGAAATACGTATATGATTATTTGCTGCATCCATGCATTATATTGACATACATAGGCGAAACCATTTTATAGGACACCTGCACCATTGCCAGGTTTTTATATGCAGCACGAGCACTATTCATGCTTACACACACACCCTGGTAATTGCCATGCCACCACACTAGATAACCTTTAAATTTAAACCTTTTACTAATTGATACTTAAACTTGTGCTATTGCCTTTAATTCCTTAAAATGAAACCGTAGGATTGCTATTCATGTGCATGTACTTCATCATATTAATTGTTCATGCTTAATCCATTAATCACACATCGCAACTTGATTATTGATACCATATGCATTCATTATCACTGATATATGCACTTATGAGGATTTCTTGAGATTTTATAATATTGCTGGATTTCGGGGGAAAGCCGCAAAATTTCTAAACTTATTATATTTTTAAAATATGTAAATTGCGGTTTTCTAGTGATGTAAGTGTCGTCCACCATGAGTTTGCTGTGGTTTTGGAAATCCGTGTCGAGAAGTGGAGGAACCGGCACGGGTACATGGTGGGCCCGGTAAGGTACCCCGGGGCAAGAGGAATGTGGTGATGACGTTGAGCCTGGCAGGGGACGGATTACCTACCGGTGACTGTTTGGGACGGCGGATATCCAGAGGATACCGACCGTGGCCGCTAGATGATGAGATATTGATATTTGAGATGGGTCAGCCGGACGGCTGAGGCCAGAGATACATTTATGAGATTTGAGACAGCTTTTGGGTGTCGTTGCTGGACACCGATTTTCGTCGATTCATTGACATTATGCTGGCATTCTAAAAGAGTTTCAAAAACAAAAAGAGATAAAATATTTCTTATATATACCTATTGAGACCTCAGATATTCATGTTGCATACATATTCATACACTGATGTTGTATACACACCTGCTAGTGCATCCATTCATACCTGTATTTTAGATACTAGGATGCTTGTGTGCATGCATACGATAGCCTTTGTAGATGTTATTTATTACTCATGAGTTGGCAACTCACCCCCGTTGTGCCACAGCCCTTTGCAGGTCCGCTCCGTCAGTTCAGTAGCGGCGGGCGCACTTGTTCTTTTGCCTCTTTTGCTTGAGCTCGAGATTTGCTCATAGGTGGGTTATGTTATCATTTTTGTACCACCTTGTATATTCTTTGTATCTAGTGTACTCCATCTACTGTTTCTACCAGATTATTGTATATTGACCTAGAGATGAGACTGTGAGGTTTGTGGATTTTATGCTGTATTTTGGGGTCGAGCTCACTTGAGTCGACATGCTGTTTTTCTTATGCTTCATTATGATTATTTTGCTTGTTGTTGCTTTATATTGCGTGGGATTTGTGACCGCCTTGTAGCGAAGAGCTAGCTCCCGTTTGGGGATGCCTTTTTTTGTTGGATTCATATATATTTTTGTTGTACCCATTTTGGGGGCCAGTATTTACAAAGGAGACTCTGCCGAAATTTTCGGAAAAATTGGTATTGTTTTTAAAAAGGGTTTTACATGACTTATTTGATAAACTCGCTTTCAATTGATTGGGTTTTCTTCACTCTTTTGCTTAATTGGTTTTGTTTTCTGGGCTTTGGCTTACTTATTTTACGGACGTCCTTAGACGTTTCGTAAACTTAAGTGCCAGTCACGTTCCGTACCCTGCGGGTCGTGACATGGATCTCCTTGGATCACTTGCTCCGATGAAGTCCGGCGTCGCTTTCTAAAGGATCGAAGGCTTCATGCTTGATTTGGTACTCGAAGTTCTTGATTTTTGGCTTTGGATTTTGAATTGGGGATTAGGGTTTACAAGTTGTGTCACTCAATTTGTATTGGGAGTTGATGTAGGAATCAACAACCTTTGAGAAGAAGCTCTAGGGTTCCTTTTATAGCCTTCATTAGCTTTGGCTTCCTTTAGAAGCTAGGTTTAGTTTAGCTTCCCTTATAAGCTAGGTAGTTAGGTAGAAGCTTCTAGAGGTAGTTGGTTTGGCTTTAGCTTCCTTCATAAGCTTGGAGGTTATGGAGAAGCTTCTAGGCTTAGTTTGTTAAGTGAGAAGCTTGCTTTGGAAGCTTGGAAGTTTAGCTTGAACAAGGAGCTTGCTGTTCTGGCAGAAGATTCTGGAGTGGTCTGGAATTTGCAGTGGCTTGAAGAGGTTCTGGCTTTGTGAGAAGAATACTGGAGCAGAGCTTTGCTGATGACGTGGCAAGACGGCCATGGATCCGCGGCGCCAAGGGGGTTCTGGCCGCGGATCCGCAGCCATTTAGGAGCCTTAGTGCTTCAATTTTCCAGTGGTTCCTTTCTGCTGACTTCATGGTATTTTTCTGATATGTGTAATGTCATAACTCCTTCTAGTTCATTGCCAGATCTCAAGTCTTGGAGTTGGCGTATTTTTATCAGCACTTTTTCACAGATTTGGCTTTTCTCCTGGAATTTCCTGCACAGATTCTCGAAACAAGTGTTGCTCTATACAAAGATAATGCGATGCCATGATAAACACTCAATTTCCCTCGAAATATCGGTTTTAAGGTATAACACAAGTTATTTGGTATTTTACGGCTGTTTTGCTAATATGTGCTATATTCATACCAAACACCTTTAGATGAGTGCAAATGGTAGGGAAATTGATGTGTTAAAAATGCAATATTTTCGACTGATCAAATTCCTCTAAACTTATTTTCGGTCGTCTCGAGCGAATTGTTTTATTAAAAAGAGAAGGAGAAAATAAAGAAAGAGAAAAACTAACTAGCACACTTTCATAGGCAACACGATTGCACTGAGCACGTGCAACAAGCCTTTAAACCTCTAGGTGTCCCTAGTAGGAGGAGTGTTGTCTCCTGAGGGTTTTCAGCGGATTGCACCCACAAAATCCAATAATAAAAGAAAGACCATGAAAGTTGCATTTAAAGATAAGAATTGTAAAAGAATGACTTTGAAAATTAGAATTTCCAACTATGCTAGCTTTTCGGTTGTCATGAGCCCTATCTTAATAGTCATGAAAAATGTCAAAAATCACATCATCCCTCAATAAAACATCGTCTTTATTCTTCATTCCTATCTTTCTTCCAAACATCGATCATATAACCCTACGTGTGTGTGAAGAACATCCCTACACCCGGAGAATTCAATTCAAGCTATCATACTCTTGTCCATCTGCCTCAGTACTTTTTAATTAATGAATATTTAGATTTGCTCACACATTTTCATGCGACCGTTAATACTTCTTGAGGTACTAACCGACTGATTACTCATGAGCTTGCTTATACGGTGTTTTTCCTCGTCTTGCACCACCTAAGGCTTAGCAGTGACTCCCAGACCAGTTGGTCTAAGGCACTAGGTGATGAAGCACCCTCGCTATATTTTTTTATTGCTGCCTTGGCGATAACAAAACCAGTGCTCATTTTTCTCACCATTTATTTTTTTATTCATTTTTTTATTTCTTTCATACTTTGGCTTTTAGACAAGAGCATTTCAAGGTATCCTCTACTATCCCGAGTTTCAAGACGTGTGTAAGTGCGAATAGTAGGGTGTCAACGTTCAAAATGTTTGGCTTCCAGAATAGGAACTATTTTTCAAACTTATTTTTATCCTCAGATTAGTGACTTCTTTCATCTTACTAACCCTTGGGACAACGGCTCATAACTACTTATTACCAGTTCGTTTAAGAAAACTTCTAATTTTCTAGGTTTTCTTAAATTTTTCCAATCTTTTGGATGTAATTTTTCACTATCTAATCTTTTATTATCTTATTTATGTACAAAAATATTTTTATTTTTATTTTTTGCAAATTTTTTTAAAATTTTTATAGGTTTTCAAAATGTTTTGTGCTTATGCGAAGTGATATGCAAATGATGCGAAAATAAGCACAAACCTCCCCCAAACTTGTTTTCAACAGTGTCCTCACTGTTGCCATCCGCTATATTTCAAAAAACCTGTAAGCTTGGGAGGAAATTTATTAATGGGGGCAAAATATTTAAGTGAAGATCCTCCCCCAAACTTATTCTTTTCACTCACCTCCATTCAAAAGATGATGCAGTAATTTACAGGACATGGAGGTGAGACGGAGGAATTTTAATCAAGATAAAATGGCTTCTGTAAGAACAGGAGCTCCTCCGTGGGGTCAGTGGAAAAATACGGCTTTAATCTATGTCCATTCACTTTGAAAAAATATGCCGTTTTTAACATTTTCTACCTCAACTGCCCCGTGCGGGTATACAGACCGCACAACAAAAGGTCCCTTCCACCGAGATCATAGCTTACCCGCGTGAAGGTGTAGTCATGAATCATAAAGAAGGACTTGTTGACCATGTGTAAATGTTTTCCTCAAAATGTTTTTATCGTGAAATACCTTTAGTCCGATTCTTTACGATTACAGCGTAATCATAAACTTCATCGCGGAATTCGCTTAGCTCATTTAATTGCAGGTTCCGAAAGTTGCAGGCTTGATTCAAGTCAAAGTTGATTTCTTTAATAGCCCACATTGCTTTGTGCTCAATCTCGACTGGCAAGTGACAAGCCTTCCCAAACACTAACCTATAAGGAGACATCCCTAGATCGGTTTTATAAGCAGTTCGGAATGCCCAAAGAGCATCCGTCAATTTGGTCGACCAATTTTTTTTATTCTTCGCAACAGTCTTCTCTAGGATTTGTTTGATCTGTCTATTCGAAATCTCAGCCTGCCCGCTCGTTTGGGGATGATAGGGTGTGGAAAGTTTGTGGTTGATTGCGTATTTCCGTATCAAAGTCTCGAAAGACCTGTTGCAGAAATGTGTCCCGTTATCGCTAATGATAGCGTGTGGGTGTCCAAATCGCGAAAAGATGTTTTCTTTTAAGAACTTAATGACAACCTTCTTGTCATTAGTGCGACAAGGAATAGCTTCAACCCACTTTGAGACGTAATCAACCGCAAGCAGTATGTACAGATTCCCGAAGGAGTTGGGAAAAGGACCCATAAAGTCAATGCCCCAAACATCGAAAATTTCAACCACTAAGATGGGTTGCTGTGGCATTTCATTTCTTCGGGAAATCCTACCCGTGTGTTGACACTGTGTATAGGTTTTGCAATGATCAAATGCGTCTTTGAACAAAGTCGGCCAATAAAAACCGCATTGCAAAACCTTCTCCGCCGTCTTTCTAGGACCGAAGTGACCCCCACATGCCTGATCATGACTAAAAGATAGAACACTCTTGAATTCCTCATTCGGGACACACCGGTGAATGATCTGGTCAGGACAATACTTAAACAGATAGAGTTCATCCCAGTAAAAATGTTTTACTTGGGATAGAAAACGATGTTTGTCCTGTTTTGACCAATCGCTGGGTATAAGTCCCGTGACAAGATAGTTCACAATATCCCTGAACCAAGGTTCATCGGATACGTTCAAGAGTTGTTCGTCTGGAAAAGAATCATTGATCGGAAGGGTCACGGGTGAAGAAGAGATGCGCGAAAGATGGTCGGCTACAACGTTTTCACATCCTTTCTTATCTATAATAACAAGATCAAATTCTTGTAATAGAAGGATCCAACGTATTAGCCTACCTTTAGCATCCTTCTTCGCCAAAAGATGTTTCAAGGCGGAGTGGTCAGTGTATACAACTATTGGTGAGCCAATCAAATAAGGCCTGAATTTTTCTAATGCAAACACAACCGCCAAAAGTTCTTTTTCGGTAGTTGTATAGTTAATTTGAGCATCGTTACTTGCATAATAGATCACGTGTGGCATCTTTTCAATGTGGTGTCCTAAGACTGCACCAACTGCAAAATCCGATGCATCACACATAAGCTCAAAAGGGTGGTCCCAATCTGGAGACGAAAGAACGGGGACTGTAGTGAGAGAGTGTTTAAGTGAGTCGAATGCTGCCTCACAATCCGAGTCAAAGTGGAAGGTCGTATCCTTGGCCAAGAGAAGAGTTAAAGGTCTAGCAATTTTGCTAAAATCCTTAATGAATCTCCTGTAAAAGCCTGCATGGCCATGAAATGATCGGATATCCTTGACGCTTTTGGGATGAGGAAGGTTTTGGATGACATCTATCTTAGCTCTTTCAACCTCAATGCCTTTTCGTGAAATAACATGTCCAAGCATAATTCCCTCTTAGACCATGAAATGGCATTTTTCCTAATTAAAGGTTAAGTTCTTCTCTTTGCAATAAGTAAGAACTGCGTCAAGATTCGATAGGCAGTCAGAAAAAGAGTCTCCGAAAATCGAGAAATCGTCCATGAAAATCTCCAAAAAATTCTCGATCATGTCTGAGAATATCCCCATCATACACCGCTGAAATGTAGCGGGAGCATTGCATAACCCAAAGGGCATGCGACTATACGCAAAGGTACCAAAAGGAAAAGTAAATATAGTTTTATCTTGATCCTTTTTGGCAATGGGGACCTGATTATAGCCAGAGTATCCGTCCATAAAGCAATAATACTTACGTCTAGCTAAGCGTTCCAGCATCTGATCAATGAAAGGTAAAGGAAAGTGGTCTTTCTTCGTAGCGGCATTGAGTTTTCTGTAATCAATACATACACGCCACCCAGTTTGGGCGCGTGTCTGAATTAACTCATTTGCCTCATTGGTAATAACAGTGATGCCAGATTTCTTAGGGACGACATGAATTGGACTCACCCATTGGCTATCGGAGATTAGGTAAATAATACCATTGTCAAGGCATTTGACGATCTCTTTCTTCACCGCATCCTTCATGACGGGGTTCAACCGACTCTGTGGTTCTCGGGTTGGTTTAGCATCATCCATCAAGTGTATATGATGTTCTACAATCAAGGGACTAATCCCTTTGATGTCCGCCATGGTCCAACCAAACGCCTGCCTATTAGATCTCAATACCATCAAAAGTACATTCTCTTGCTCTGATGCTAGAGAAGCGGATATGATAACCGGTAAAGACTCATTCTCACCTAAATATGCATATTTAAGATGAGAAGGTAAAAGTTTGAGATCTAATGCTGGCGGAGAAATAATAGAAGGTGGGATCATCGAATAATATTCGGAGTCACAAAGAAGCTCATAGCCTGCATAAGATACAGACTCGGATGGTGATGAGTCAGGAGTGTCGGACTCAAGCGTGGAAAATGTGTCCTCACTAAGATGTGCAAGATCAAACATTGATGTGGTAGTGTCGTCGAGATCTTCAAAGCAAAGTTCATCAACTCTGCAACTTTCAGGAGCAATCTCGTGGACAGAGCACATATCAAGATTATGAGCAGAGGGTTCAGATAGATGACTTCCAATTTTGTAGATGTTCAGTTCAATTGTCATATTTCCAAATGATAAGTTCATTGAACCGTTTCTACAGTTAATGACAGCATTGGAAGTGGCAAGGAATGGTCGACCCAAAATCACCGGAATTTGACTCCGTGGGTTTGCTACAGGTTGTGTATCGAGAACAATGAAGTCCACAGGGAATACAAATTCCCCGACTTTTATCAACACATCCTCTAGTTCACCCCTAGATTTGGTGATTGAACGGTCTGCCATTTAGAGAGTGCAGTGAGCTGGTTTCAACTCTCCCGTCCCTAGATGCTCATAAACAGAGTATGGAAGTAGGTTAACACTTGCGCCAAGGTCTAGAAGAGCACGGTTGATGTTTTTACCCCCCAATAGAAATTGATATCGTAGGACATCCTGGGTCCTTACGTTTCTTTGGTAGCTGTGGGATAAAAGCAATGCTAATATTATTAGACATGAAGACCTTCTTTGGCACTTGAGTCTTCCTCTTCCTAGTGCACAAGTCTTTAAGAATTTTCGCATAAGCGGGGACTTGTTGAATAGCATCTAGGAGAGGGATGTTGATGTTAACCTGTTTGAACATTTCCATAATCTTCTCCATATGTGGACTCGATTTGTTACCCCTTAACCGATTCAGATAAGGTGCTTTTGCAATAAGAGCCGGGTCCATCATAGGAGAAGGTGGTGTGTGTAGACGTGATCCCTAAATAGGAGTGGGGATCGTCTGTGGAGGAATAGAAGAGGTGGGCCGAGGTGTCGAGCCTTGTGGGAAACAGATAATAGGCTCGCAAGAAGGCGGTGGGGTAGAAGAACAAGGATCAGAAGTAGAAGTGTGTGTGTGAGGAAAGGTCTCAGCCGGGGTGTTATTGATAGATTTCTCAGTATCATCAAACTCTTCCCCAACATGATTATTCAGCACTCTTCCTGATCTCAACGTTGTGATGGCATTTACATTGTAATGCCCAGGATTCGGTAGGGGTTGAGACGGAAGTTTCCCTTTTTCTCTCGCACTCATTTCGGCTTTTAGTCGTGTAATTTCTGCTTCCATCGATTTTAAACTCTCAGCTTGGAGGTCAGAGTTTTTCTCAAATTTATCAAGGGAAGACCTAACTTCAGCCGACATTCGTTTCATGTACGTTTCAAATGTCCGTTCGAGTGAAGCAGAGAGATCGGTACCAGTCAACTGTGCAGGTGCATGTGTGTTGACTGGATCTTGAAAGTTTTGTGATTGGTAGGGGTGCTGAGTCAGATGAAATGGTTGCTGTTGTGGTGGAAGAGCCCTTTGAAAATTGTTTTGGTTTGGAACCGTGTTTTGATTGTGTGATTGGTTCTAAGCAAAATTTAGGTGATTCCTCCAACCCTGATTATAAGTGGAAGAAAATGGATCGTTTCTAGGTCTTTGAAAAGTAGCATTGGTATGCTCGTGACCTTGAAATGGAGAATTCAATGGACATTCTTCTGTCAAATGAGAAGGATCAGAATAGCATCCACATACAGTTTTGGAGAGTGACATTTGATTTAGGACGACAGCTAAAAATTTGTTTTCCATAGTGTCGAGTTTCTTGTGCATAGCTGAAATTTCAGCTCTAACTCGTATGGAAACATCCGATTGGTTATTGCCACCCCTAAACGATGGACTCTCCCACTGTAAAGATTTTTCAGTGATTTCTTCTAAGTATTTCCAAGCTTCTCCATCGTCTTTGGTCATAAAATTGCCTTGACATATGTTTTCAAGGCTCTGTTTAGTGGTAGGGTTACTGCCCTCATATACGATTCGGCACAGATCCCATCTCGGGATTCCGTGATGTGGACATTGAACCAACGGATCCTTGAAGCGGTCAAGACATTTTGAAAATGGTTCATTTGGAAACTGGGTAAATTGATTTATTTCGCTACGGACTCGAGCTGTCTTGTGATTAGGGTAGAATTTCTTAAGGAATGCTGCAACGAATTCTTCCTAATTCATAATAGAATGTGCGGTAGTGTTATACAACCACTTCTCGACTTTATCGCACAAGGTAAATGGAAGAAGATGTAGACGCATAGCATCCACAGAAAGCTGTGAGGTACCCATCATTGCGCATACATTTTCAAATCTGGTGATAAAGACATATGCGTCTTCAGTCTCGAGACCGTGATATTTGGGTAGAAGGTTGATGTATTGGGGTTTAATCTCAAAATTGTCCCCATTGGCTGGTGGAATGGATAAGCAGATCGAAAGAGGACCCCGTATAGGATAGCACCTCTCTTGGAGAGAGATGCGGGGTGGATTCTGCGCACCTGCGGACGGCGGCAGATTAGTGGTAAAGAAGTTCGATAGAGAACGATCCATCGATGTGGGTGTAGTGGTGGGTAAAGAAGAAGTAAATGTAGAAATACCGACTTCGGAGTCGATCGGGGGAACGCGGACTAAACGGGCACTAGAATCCCGTGTCCAGCCTATCTTGCACTAAAGGGTTTAATACAAGTGGCAGCGTTAATATAATTAGGGGAATGAATGAAGTGGTGTTTGTTTTGAAAAATATACGGATTTTTGAAAAAATGATGCAAATCACAACAAATGCAACAAGCAACCCTAAGTCTAGTGGTCACCTAGGTCAAGGCTCTAGACCGCTCCTAACTGCCAAAAGACAAGTCGCAGGATCAATCCTCCACTGCCTCTTTGTCCTTCCTGTGGCCAGGTAAGTGCCAGGTAAGTGGGAGGTTCTCCACTACGTAAGTAGTGGGCCTAATTAAGTAACCACTTGCCTTAGACACACTTGCCTTAGACACCACAAAAGAAACGCGGATAAACAATGGATTACCCACGGCCTTCTTCTATCCTAAGTGAGCGCGACGGTCCTTAGAGTCATGTCTAGATTTCTTTTAATTAATGAGGGTAATGCGGATGTAAGTTTGTGATTTTTTTGGGGCTTAGAAAGGGTAATGAAATCCCCACCTAATCTGGATTTGGCCGTGCCCCTTAAATTCCGTATTAATATGCAAACAACCAAGAATCAAAAACACGCACAATTTTTATTGCTTTTTGCGGCGCTGTGAATTTTTGTAAAGAAACCTGCAGCAAATTGTTAATGGAGCAGATTGAGGAAGGAGATAAGAAAGTTAGGATTTCACCGAGAAAGTTTCGTGCAGCAAAGAGCCAAGGCCGCCGCGATTCCGCCGCGGGAGCACGCTTAGGCCGCAGTTACGCGGTCTGGTAGAAAGATACCTGCACAAAAATTCTTGGAGCAGCTCTTGTTCAGTCCCTGAGTCCTCTGGAATATTCCAAATATTTTTCCAATTGCACAGCAGACTCCAGATTTCCTTGCAACAAATCACAACGAATCGTTTAGTGTTTGCGCGAATTTTGATCTCAAAATTATGATGGAATAAACTTTTCAACTCAAATTTCAAAAACGAACGAATTAGCGCACTATCCCCGGCAACAGCGCCATTTTATTTGAACGTTTCCGGTGTGTATGTAGAAAAGTGTATAGAAATCACAACCAAAAATATTTTGACCGCAATCAATAACGGTGTCGATTGTAGCGCGTTAGCGAGTGCGGATCGTCCACAAGGAAAGTGTAATCCGTTCGTAATTCGAATTAGATGAATTGAAAATTAAAGAAAAGAGAAAAGACAATTCAATTCAAGATTTTAAAGTTGAAGTTCAAGAATTAACTAGGTCTAAATCTAAAATCAAGAAAACATTAAAATCAAGAATCAAGAATTAATGATTTCCAATCCAATAATCAAGAATCGAAGTGAGGCTCGAAGGAATCGATCGAATCTATAGACGTGATGAAATCTATTGATTACGTATTCTTATCCATTAATGATTTGATACTAGATCGATGACGATTAATCGAGGTTTAAGGATCTTTTAAAGAAACTAGGGTTTCTCCATCTCATCCTTTGTCCTTTCGATGAATCTCATTCAAATTCTAGCCTCGAGTAAATTCAAGAATCGATCGTGGATCACTAATTAAGAGCGAACACAATCAAGAAAGCATCGCTCGAAACTAGGTTGCCTATTCTTCAATTTACAAGAGTTTACAAAACTTATAGGAATTAAGAATCGTTTCAAGATTTGTAACATCATCGTCTATTGATCGTCTCGATTCCTCCACCGAGCGGAGTTTTACTCAAACATCATAACAAGAAACACAATCACAAATTGAGATCGAATCATGATGCGAGAATGTAAAGAAAGCAAGATATAGAAATTTTACCTTTATTTATCAACAATTTCGTTACAATTCTCTCAAGATCTACAAGAGGAAAGAACTCGATCGTTGATTTCGGCTTCGCTCGTCTTCTTGAGTCGCGGATCTCCTTGGATCACTTGATCTGATGATGTCCGGCGTCGCTTTCTAAAGGATCGAAGGCTTCATGCTTGATTTGGTACTCGAAGTTCTTGATTTTTGGCTTTGGATTTTGAATTGGGGATTAGGGTTTACAAGTTGTGTCACTCAATTTGTATTGGGAGTTGATGTAGGAATCAACAACCTTTGAGAAGAAGCTCTAGGGTTCCTTTTATAGCCTTCATTAGCTTTGGCTTCCTTTAGAAGCTAGGTTTAGTTTAGCTTCCCTTGTAAGCTAGGTAGTTAGGTAAAAGTTTCTAGAGGTAGTTAGTTAGGCTTTAGCTTCCTTCATAAGCTTGGAGGTTATGGAGAAGCTTCTAGGCTTAGTTTGTTAAGTGAGAAGCTTGCTTTGGAAGCTTGGAAGTTTAGCTTGAACAAGGAGCTTGCTGTTCTGGCAGAAGATTCTGGAGTGGTCTGGAATTTGCAGTGGCTTGAAGAGGTTCTGGCCTTGTGAGAAGAATACTGGAGCAGAGCTTTGCTGATGACGTGGCAAGACGGCCGCGGATCCGTAGCGCCAAGGGGGTTCTGGCCACGGATCCGCGGCCATTTAGGAGCCTTAGTGCTTCAATTTTCCAGTGGTTCCTTTCTGCTGACTTCATGGTATTTTTCTGATATGTGTAATGTCATAACTCCTTCTAGTTCATTGCCAGATCTCAAGTCTTGGAGTTGGCGTATTTTTATCAGCACTTTTTCACAGATTTGGCTTTTCTCCTGGAATTTCTTGCACAGATTCTCAAAACAAGTGTTGCGCTATACAAAGATAATGCAATGCCATGATAAATATAGGGATCCTAGGCACACTTGTGAAGGTTCATAAAGCATCAAACATGCCCGGATAAAATTTTACATGTGCCGAACAACCCAAAGACGGGATCTTTGCTAGATTATTAGGGTTTAGCATGCAAGATAACATCTTTAAAGCTAAGTGTGAGGGATTACAACCTTTGTAGTCCGCTCCTTCGCTTCACAAGCTCCGAGTAGAATTCCCTTCGCCGCGATCCACGATCTCCCGAACTCAAGAGAGGCTCCACGACTCGAACGATCCATGCTAGCTTGAAGTGTTCCGCTTCTCCGATGATCTACGTCGAAGTTGCTATAACCCAAGCTTTCTCACTCTAAAGAGATGAACACCCTAATCTAATGGGCTAGATTAGATGAGGATGATGGAGTAGTATTTATGCTATCCTTTTAATTCACTTTCTCACAAGAAATCATCACAAAAAGAATTTCTAGTGAGCTATCTCTCAAAAACTAAAGAGAGAATAAGATGAAGAATGAAGAGAATAATCCTTTTGTGATGAATAGTAGATAAATGTATATGATTGATTATGGAACCATGGTCAAGGATGAGAGGCTAAAAGTTTGTAGAGAATAAACTAGAGTTAGGGTTTGGTTAGGTTAAGGATAAAGATCAACCATAATATCTTAACCAAGACAAAAGAGAATCCTTCTAGAATGAACAAGAAGGAACTAACCCTAATCAAACCCTAATCCCTTATTATCATCCTTAAACATGTTTCATAATAAATCATATCATGTCACAATAATATATATCACATATATATTATATATTTGCAACAAAAGAAAATAATACAATTAACATATATCGCATATATATCAATGTATTAATCCGGTGAGAAAATAAAATAATAAAGCGAGCCAATATTAGATAATGTAATACAATATATCACATATATCATTATACATTAAATCATCGAATCAACACTTGATCCGACGATCCGGCTATATCGAATATAACCGACTAATATATCATGTACCGATTCATCGAATCAACACTTGATCCGATGTCCCGATTCATATCTAAATATCACGAGAATATAATACGGTATCTCATATCGCATTATCCTCGGTCCTGCACATAGGAGCTTTCCTAAGCTAAAGCGCTTTCTAGTTTATCATATATGTGCCTCTACTCCGTTTTGCCTGAGCCAAGAAACCTCTGTGTAGGACTCTAAAGAATCGTCAATACGCCGGTAGCAGGTGATGATCATATCAAACACCCACAAGCTGCAAGCAGTCAGCTAAACGTAACAGCCACCCAGGTATTGAGCGATCAGAAGATCAACAAGCTAGCCTGTCCGTTCTCCTGTGAATCCAATCAGTAACACTCCCGTACAGTCCGGTCTGTTCGTCTGATATGTCGCATATCAAGTCTAGGGGTGGTATACGTCAGACCCAGTAACCGATAAGTCATGGCGATGTGAGTCTCATAACAGGTCGAGAAACTACTAGTAACACTTACCAGTATATCTCTATATTAGCCCTGGCCAGGGACTTCCAGTTATAGCCAATCGAACACAGCACAACATCAACTCCCTATACCGGGAGAGACGAATCCCCTCATATCGCTCATTGCCTCCATGTGATTCGGGACTGTACCCAAAAGCCACCGTTTTGCACGCCCTCTTGGACGTGGTAAGGTGGAAATCAAAGCACAGTGGGAATCACACAAGACTCTATGACGATCTCGGGTCTACAGACTACCCTGTACCAGTGTCACCGGAGAACTGCCATCTGACGTGTGGTATATCACCATCTGGGAGTTCTCGGCGAGTCCGTCCAGTGTACCCAGTCTCCACTGAGCACCCGTACACCATCCTTGATGTCAAACACCGATGGATATGGGATCATCCATCGCCCATCATATGGGTCAAGATGCGTATACGCTAGTCTACTCTGGTGTATCGATGCCCCGTCTCGATATACCCTCGACTAGGAACATTTATAGGATGTACTCATCGACTACCGTGGCCCTACTAGTATGATCTCATCATAATCCCAGTAGTCGAGTACAGATCCTAAGGGCTTTATCAACATGTGAAAGTAAGACAGTAAACCAATACAAGTCAACATGTTAAGATAAAGTGAAACCAAATAGCATACTATCATGACGAGCAAGAAAGTCCTCTCTATATATATCCAAGCATCCATCATAATATACATCATATGTACAACAATGGCCTCTAGGGCATATACATAACTAACAACAAACACTCAATTTCCCTCGAAATGTCGGTTTTAAGGTATAACACAAGTTATTTGGTATTTTACGGTTGTTTTGCTAATATGTGTTATATTCATACCGAACACCTTTAGATGAGTGCAAATGGTAGGGAAATTGATGTGTTAAAAATGCAATATTTTCGACTGATCATTACACTACATGTTATTGATACTGCTATGACACTGTAGGGCTGCTATACTACGTATATCCATATACATATCGATACGGTTGAGTATGACTTCCCTATTTCTGTAAGAGTGATTAGTACAGATATATATGCTATGGATAGAGATTGAATTCCATTCTGCTATGAACACATTTATAGAACACTTGCACAAATACTAATGATTTCCATGCTGCACGAGTGTAGACCCGTATGCTCCACTACACATCATTAGTATTGCCATGACACAATAGAACTGTCGCATATGTTTGCGTATTGATTATATTTATATACGACGTATTATGTTACTTGTTGATTGAGTTACGAATACCATTACCATGGGTATTCTTATATGATTGTTATGAGTTTTATGATGTTTTTATCTGCAATGATATATCGCAGTGGTATGGGACACTGCTCTCTCTCTCTCTCTCTCTCTCTCTCTATATATATATATATATATATATATATATATATATCAGAATGAATTATGAAATTATTATTCTTCTTCACTTGATGTTTTATCTGGATACGATGAGTTGACGTTCACCATTAGCTTGATATTTTCTGATTTGGCTTTATTCCGAACTGAATGGGGGAGTTATACGGTTGCGGACATGCTACGTTATCCGAACTGAGTGGGAGAGTATACAGTCGGATATATGGTGGACCCGGTCGAGGACAAGGAGCAGAAAAGCCTCATTTGAGGCGGGGAGCCTAGCGAGGACACTCGATACCGGAGATAGATTAAAGCACGATAGATATCCAAAGAATACTGACCGGGGCTATTGATATCGAGAGAGGACTGGTCTGACGAGATGGTGCCTACGATATCTGGAGTTATGTGTCGGTGATGGACACGAGATTATTATGATTTTGAGTGTCGGTGATGGACACTCGGTAGATAATGAGTTGAGTGCCGATGATGGACACTCGTAAGATTTAGGGTGTCAATACTGGACACTCATATATTGATGTTTGCACTATCCTTCGAGATGTGCTGTTATAGTTTAAGCTATATAGTAGCCGAACAGGACTGATCCAGGGGACAATACCTGAATACTATTTTCACATGTTTATACATATACAGAGATTTCCAAATGATCTATAGTCTCACTATTTTGACGTGTCGATCTTTTAAACAAATACCTTCTTAAAATCCATTTCTAAAAAGTGAGACGCATACTTTAAATAAAACACATATAATACTTCATACTACTACGTCTTCTTCTTATGCCGTGACATACATATCACGCGGCTATGTTAAAAGGGGTTTTACATACATCTTTCGGCTGCTTTATAGGCTTATACATGGATGCATGTTATATACATATGAGATGATGATATATTTTTAGATTTACGCGATCGTTATCGATGCGTTCATATTACTTGTGCACTATACATATATTAGTACAGGATATGATAGTACTATACTTTATTACCTAGGTAGATCATTATGCATTTCGATTTTTACCTTGCGTATACTTTTATTCACTGAGTTGGCAACTCGTCCCCGTTGTGCCCCAATTTCTTGTAGGATTTACTACTCAGATCAGTAGCGGCTTGCCGGCACACTTCTTTTTATGGTGATTGCTTTGGTAGGTAGGTTACATGTCATATCGTAACCACACATTATATATGTATATATTCTTTTGTATCTAGTTAAAAACTACATCAACCAAAACTTGTATATTTGCGGACTTAGAAGCGAGACTTAAAGGTTATGTGTTTGTGGGCGTCGCACTCGTTGGAGTCGACTTTATATTGTTGTTGATTATATTTCATTTTCTTTTCTCTGCCTTGGGCGTCGTATGTTATTTGCGTGGTTGCTCCGCCGTTTGGGCGTGGATGCTAGTTCCTGTTAGGATGCTTTATATATATATATATATATATATATATATATATATTGTATTAAGTTTTATTCAAAATTTACAAAGGAGGTGCTACCCGATTTTTAACGTTATAGATGTTTTTTTCAAACAAACTTATTTACAACCTTAAGAAGGAAACTTGATTCCATTTAATAACTCTTTTTAAACTTCACCTCCACCATTTTCATAAAAAGGTTTAAATTCCGGGTTTTTGGCTTACTTGGATCGCGTCGACATCTTTAGACGTTATGTGATCTAAGTGCCGGTCACGTGCCACTTTCGGGTCGTAACAAAGTTGGTGTCAAAGTGTTAGATTTTACCTTTGTTCAAGTCTAGGTTTGGCTATATAGAGTCTAGGTCATACACTTTCGTTACCTAGGCTTGACCTTACGGAACTTAGACTTGACTTTGGGGGTCTTATGTAGGGTTCCTAGGCACTCTAATGAGGTCTCACAAGGCATCAACCATGCCAATTTCAAATTTTACGGGTGCCGAGAAACCCTAATACGGATCGTTGACTAGAGTTTAGGCGAACACAAGCAACTAGTTAACAATTTAACTAAAAGAACGGAAATACAACCTTTGTAGATCCGGTCCTCCACCTCCATAGCTCCGCAATGAAGTCTCCTCGCTGTCCAAATGGAAACCCGGGCTCTAGCGTCGGCTTCATCGGAGAAATGGGCGGGCAAGGTCATCGGCTTCGTGCCGAAGATGATCTACGTCGAGGCAACACAAGTTCAAGCTCCAACTTCACCAACTTGTGAAACTTGTGAAGAAAACACCCTATACTACTTGGCAAGAGGTAGAGGATGAAGAAATAGGAGTTGGGTTCACTTTAGAATTGGATTTCTCACTCATTTGCTCAAGTTGCCATTGATGGAGCAAGGTTTCTTCATGAAGAAGAAGAAGAGGAAGAAGAAGATAGAATATCATGATAAGTACGTAAAAAGAATAATAAAATCATTCTTATCATAATATTAACCATGGTTATGTGTAGAGAATTGACTAAGGTTAAATGAATGGTTAGGGTTAATGAGATGAGGACAAAAGGGTTTCTTTGGTCAAAGCTTCATGAAGCTTCAACAAGCTTCATGAAAGAAAGAAACCTTTTGTTTTTCTTTTCTCTTTTATTTTAATCCAAATAAAAAGATTAATGAATGAATAAAAGAAAACCCTAACCATTTACTTAACCAAGGTTTAACTCTTCACACATACCCAAGCAATCTTGCATCATCAAACATGATACGATCAAGTGCACAAAAAAATATATCACATATACGATGTGCACAAGCGAGTGAGAAAAGCCATCTTAAGTGAACCGATACTAGTTAATGCAAAGTAATATATCAAATATATAATTATGCATTAAATCATTAAATCAACACTTGATTTAATGATCCGGTCATATCGCATATAACCGACTAATATCAATAGTAACAACTTATCGAATCAACACTTGATCCGATAACTCGGCTATATCGCATATAACCGATCAATGTTACATATCGCGAGAATCATATACAGTATCACATACTGGTATTATTCTCGGTCCCGCACATATCTCATATGTGCTCCTATTTCGTTTTGCTTGAGCCAGGAAACCTCTGTGTAGGACTATAAAGACTCGTCAATACGCCGGCAGCAGGTGATGATCATATCAAGCACCCACAAGCCGCAAGCGGTCTGCTAAACGTAACGGCCATCCGGGTATTGAGCGATCAGAAGATCGACGAGCAAGCCCGCTCATACTCCTGTGAATCCAACCAGTAACACTTACCGTACAGTCCGGTCTGATCGTCTGATATGTCGCATATCTCGCCTAGGGGTGGTAAACGTCAGACCCCAATAGCTCGATAAGTCGTGTCGATATGAGGTCTATAACAGTTTGAGAAACTACTGGTAACACTTACCAGTAAATCTCAGCAACCCTGGCCAGGGATTTCCGGTTATAGCCAATTGAACACAGCGCAACATCAACCCCCTATACCGGGAGAGACGAATCCCCTTCTATCGCTCATTGCCTCCATGTGATTCGGGACTGTACCCAAAAACCACCGTTTTGCACGCCCTCTTGGACGTGGTAAGATGGAAATCAAAGCACAGTGGGAACCACATAAGACTCTATGACGATCTCGGGTCAACAGACTACTCTGTACCAGTGTCACCAGAGAACTGCCATCTGACGTAAGGTATAATACCATCTGGGAGTTCTCGGCGAGTCCGTCCAGTGTACCCAGTCTTCACTGAGCACCCGTATATCATCTCTGATGTCAAACACCAATGGATATGGGATCATCCATCGCCCATCTGTATGGGTCGAGAAGGTATACGCTAGTCTACTCTGGTATATCGATGCCCCGTCTCGATATACCCACGACTAGGGACTTTGAAGGATGTACTTATGGACTACCATGTCCTCACTAGTATGATCCGCATCATAGTCCAGGTAGTCAAGTACACATCCTAAGGGCTTTACCAACATGTAACAGAGAGACAATTGGTGTACACGTTAAGGTAAAGAGCAACCAGATAGCATACTATCATGTCGAGCAAGAAAGTCCTCCCTATATATGTCCAAGCATCCACTACAATATACATCCTATGTATAGTAATGGCCTCTAGGGCATACATATAACTAACAATCTCCCACTTGCACTAGGGCCATCTGATAGAAGTGGTTGTAATATCTCATACTCAACCATCCTTGAAAAGTCTCTCTCTGGGAAAAGGCCTTTGTGAGTGGATCCGCCGTGTTGTCCTCTGAATCTACTCTCCTAACCTCGATCACCCTGGAGATCAACCATCTCCATGATCAGGTAATACTGCCTTAGAATATGTCTGGATCACTGATGGGACGGGTGTTCCTTGGCATAAGCCACAACTCCATTGTCTCACAATGGTAGGAACGAAGTTCATCTCATGAACTAATATACATCCAGACTGCCTCTTTGGTAGCATCTTAAGTAGCGATGTATCGAGCCTTTATCGTCTAGTATGCCACGGTATCTAGCTTGGAACTCTTCCAACATACCGTCCCTTTACTGAGGGAAAAGACAATGCCTGTGACTGACATTCAGTCGTCTTTATCACCCTGGAACCCTTCCAGTGATTCTCCCCAAGATCGGTTGATACCATCTCACTACAACTAGTGAGAATCTAACATCCAATTAGATCTATCTCATAGATCCAAAACCCAGGATTTAGGAGGTATCATTTTGATCCTATATGGAGAATCATTGTGATAAACGGAGATTGACCGAGCGTAGCATAGGAAACTCCTTTCTTATCAAGAGTATGTCATCCACGTACTCTATGAGGATCATCACCATACTCCCTACTACCTTTTTGTTTATACAAAGTTCATCTACCATTTTGATGATATCAAACTCTTTGACTAAGACATCAAAACAGTTGTTCCAACTCCGCGATACCTGCTTTATCCTATAAAGCATCTTGTACACGTTTCTGCTGCTCCCACTGTCTACGAAGCCCTCTGGCTGTGTACTTATAGACATTCTCTTCTAAAACATCATTTAGAAAAGCAGTCATGGCACCCAACCGCCAGATATCGTAGTCATGGTATGTAGCCGTGGCAAGTAGGATCTGGATGGACTTAAGCATAGCCACTTGAAAAGGTTTCATCATTATCCACGCCTGGTCGATGACGAAAAGCTTTAACAAGTCTAGCTTTGAAAGTCTCAACTTTTCCATCTACACCAAGTAATCTTCTCAAGATATACTTGCTCCTGATGGGGATTAAACCCTTCAGATATAGCAACCAAAGTCCTTACTTTGTTGGTGTATATGGATTCCATCTCAGATCGCTAAGCATCCAGCCATTCTTACAGAGTCCCACTCCTGATGGCCAGCTCGAAACTAGTTGGGTCATCATCTCATGATGCAATCCTCGCTCCCACTGTCATCGAGAAACCGAAGTATCTCTCAGGCGGATGAGGAACCCTACTAGATCGGCGGAGAGGCCGAGGTTCGTTGGTATCTATTGAATCCTTTGGTTTTATCAAATCATCTGCTGTAGTTTGTATAGCTGGATGCTTTCCAGTTCTACATTACAGACCTTGCCTCGAGCTTGTCCGGATTATGCTTTTAGACACAGCCCGGACAACCCCAAATCTTAACCAACTTAAGATATGGGCTCTTCCCTTTCCATATCACATATGAAGCGGTAGGCAACTGATTTGATTGGAACCCAATTCAATTGGTATGCAGCTTCTCAAGTACATAACTCCCAAAAGGAAATAGGAAACTCAGTAGTACTCATCATAGAGCACACCATATCACATAGGGTGCTATTGCTCCGCTCCGATATACCATCGTGCTATGGTGTATACGGAGGAGTAATGCTGAGAGAGAATCTTATTCTCCTTTAGAATAGTCCAGGAATTCTATGCACAAGTATTCTCCTCCCTGATCGCATCAAAGGACATAATACTTGTACCCGTATATTGGTTCTCTACTTCTAAATCATATTCTGTGAATATCTCAAAAGGTTCAGGCTTGTGTTTCAACAGGAACATATGTCTGAATCTTGAGAGATTATCAGAGAATGTAACGAAGTACAAAGAACCAGTCCTGGCATATGTAGACAGGGGACCTATCATACATCAACATGTATCATCCCAAGAGTTCACTAACTCTTTCTCTATTTCCAATAAACAGAGCTATGGTCATCGTATCTTTGTGACATGACTGGCAAGTTTCATAAGATGTAAATTCAAACAGATTTAAATATGCATCTAAATGTAACTTCAGCTAGTCAGGTCGCATTGATATGACCTAGTCTATAATGCCTCAAGAAGGATCCGTTCATTTCTGAACTCTTCCTCTTGTGTGTGTTCTGTATACAAGGAACTGTAGTTTGATTTAGAACGTTAATGCTTTTAGATAACGTGACTGAACCGATCAACTTTTGATATAGGAAATGTTCAAAACATTATCCAACAATACAAAATTTTATCATTTCTTTACTGATAAAGAGACTGATATGATTTTGTATATCAGGTTCGGTATCTAATAACATTCGTTCAGAATCAATGTATTGGTAATACAGGGAGACAGTGACCAACAGACTTGGCTGCAACTCTTGCCCCGTTTTCTGCCTCATGAAACTTATCACCCGTTCTCAGTTCTCTAACTAGCTGTAGCCCTATGTAACAGATTACATATCTGGGATCCTAATCTGGTATCACATACCCAGGATGTAGAGAATACTGAGAAACAGTTCTCTGTAATGAACACACCCGAAGATGATGCATCAGTATGCACTCTCTTCGTTTGGGCGGCACGGGAATTCTGGTAATCCCCAATTTCCTGCTCTGACTTATAACAATTATAAGTTGGAGCGGAACCAACGTTCCCCAGCTCAGTATAACAAGCGGTTCGGTCAAATTTCCGTATTATTATCTTGATTAAGGCGTGATATGGTCGCTACCTGGAGAGAGAGAGAAGAAAACACTGAGCGTATGCTCTTGCAAGATCAGATTGGTTATTATTTTATCTAATCAGGATAGCTCCCACTGCTTTTTATCAAATCTTCCTTCAAACCCTAAAAGGAAAGACTAGCCGGGATTAATTACACACTACAAGTTCGCCAATCTTTCAGCCAGGCCAGTGTCGGTACTTTGAGGGAGGTCCCCCGTGCTTTCGCACGAACCTAATTAATGTAAACCTCGTTTTCCCAGAGGCGTAACCCCGTTGACACCTTTCTAGACACCTACTTGATCGGCTAATTGTAATGTGTAAAACTCTCCCAGGAGTAACAATTACTCGCAGCGGGTATCGGGATCCAACTATCTCATAGAAGGTATGCAATCTCATTGCAAATTTCAACACTTGAAATTCCCGATAATATTTTGCCCCAAGCGTCCTATGACCTTGACAGAGGTCAACAAACCATAGGCTGCTAGTCAAGTTCAACCCGTCATTTCCTGATTGAAGTAAACCCACCCGCACGACCCTTGACAGAGGTCAACAAGGTCGCACGACTACCCTAAATCAATCACATCATATGCTTATACAGATAAGCGCTAATCAGCTACCGCACACTACGCCTTGACAAAGGTCAACAAACGCAGCACGAATACTAACCAGTACTTATCTGAAATGACGGAGGGCTACGACAGGCTTTTAAGAAAACCTTTTGCGTAATGAACTTGATATCGTTGTAGAATCAAATGATTTTAAAATGGAGTGTTTTTGAGGCTTTTCTAGTTTTGCTAAAGGATTCACTCCCGGTGAAGGGATCGTCGGTCCTTTCCTCGTCGAATGAGGTGCGGGATATATCATATATATCACTGTGCAAAGCAGAAACTATAGAAGCAATCAAAAGACAAACCGAGTGTGTAGCATCTGCCAGTTATTGCTAAAGGAGTCACTCCCGGTGAAGGGATCTCAGTCCTTTCCTCATCGAATAAGGTGCAGGATATATCATATATACCGCTGTGCAAAGCAAAGAACTGTAACTACCTGTTTTATTTTGAAATTCGATTCTACAACATCTTTAGGTTTCTTTTTACTTTCATTAATCACATTAATGAAGTCCCATCATTTAAGTACCTAAACATCACAGATAAACACGACGTACACTTATGCCATCCGCATTCGCCTCGATGTCCCCTCATGCACCGTTAGGTTAGGTAACTAACGGCAGAGCGGGGCAGGGCTAGCGCGGGTGTAAAACATAAGTAACGCCTAGATAATATATCAAATATACTATATACTGTATCCATCACAGAACATATCACATGATCACATCACAGATATCGCAGCAGAAGAAACATATGAAATATTGGATATACTAGGACGTCCGTGTTTTCAATACGAGCCAGTATAAAACACGGATTCCACGGTCGCGATGAATAGCCAAACCCACACCCCTAGACCCCTACGAGAGCGGCAAGCAACCCTACCAATTCTAGAGTTAGGAGACCCGAACTCGACTCCTCGAGTTGGTCTCCCACTGGACTCCAGAACCCGGTTACTTATGCTCCCCTCCTTGGGTCTATCCTAGTGCGGAAAAGTAAATAATATACAAAAGGTGACAACTTCCGCAACCTGGAAGTGCCCCAAAAAAAGAATATTACATACAAGTTTTTACATGAATGAAAATGAAAAAACACTCATCTCACATAAAAACCCCCGGCTATTCAAACACGACGATCCAATATAACATATCCAGCAACACATAACATCACATGTCATCAACGTAAGTAAATATGCGCATCCCAATTGTCGTTGACATATAGAAACGAAACCGGCGATATCACATATTACACTTACGGTCACAGAAAAGAAAGTGTAAAACTACAACAGTTGGAATCCGCAACCTCCTTAGACATCACATGCCTAATGAAATACTTAGACATCACATGCCTAACAATTATAAACCCCGCATTTTAGTCTCATTATCGAAAACTCTTTTCAATATCAAGTTGGGCAATTCAACAAGATTCCCGACATCCTGATCGAATGCTCGTCGCAAACTTCAGTAGACGGCCGCACCCCCGATACCGTCGACGAAGTGCACCAAGGCGGAACACCGCTACCGCGAGCACCCGAACGGATGCTTTCGGCGACGGGGTTCTCCTACAGTCACTTGGTCGGGGCAATGGGGCAAGGCCGTCTATTAAGTTTACCCGGCGAGTATCCGCGTACACTACGTGATTGCAACGGACTTTTGATCGCATCAAAATTCCGTGGCAACCGATCAAGTGAGACTAAAGTGCTATGTTTATAACATTCATTCAGTTATCTCATAACTTCTTATGAATTCCAATTATTGTATCACATTCCGGATAAGATAGAAAATGTTAAACTTTCCGATCGAACAATCGAACACCCAAGTTTTCCCGATACAGCTCAACTCATGAAATAAGTTCAAAGACATTCACTTCGTGCCTCAGTACCAACGGTCCAGCCGTAGAAGGGTCATGCCAACGCCTCACATGTGGCACGCCGTACTGCCCCAAACCCTAAGGTTCAAAGGGCAGTTCAAGACGGTCACATAATCGAGTTAAGGTTTGGTGTCTTCTAGAGGGTCCATCGCGTTACTTGCACTACTTAGAACGTTATCAAACCACGGAAAGATCCAACACTTGGAAATTTCCCGACAGGGGAAAAGTTGGGTATTTATATTCGGTCGAACTTTTTAACATATTCTAAAATATCCGGAAAGCCAAATAGACAAAGTCTGATAATCCGATCGAATTATCGAAGCTCCAAAACAACCCAGATTATTCAACTCTAGAATAAATATAAAAATATCCCAGAAAATCCAACACCAGAAATATGGAATTACTGTGCAAAAATTATGGGGCAATGTGATAATAAGGCCGCGGAACCGCCGCATAAGCCTTGCTTATGCCGCGGTTCCGCCGTACTTTAAAGGAATCATGAGCTAAATTTTGCACCGTAATTCTTAGAATTCCCTGCTGAATTTTTTAAGAATTTTTAATCTGGAAAAAACCCAGTTTTTGAAAAAAGTCCAGAGAGCATGATCGGGTTAGGGTTTCGGGTTCGTTCGGGTTTCAAACTTCGTCTACGCATCGCCTAAGGCTCTAGCTAGGCTCTGATACCACTGTAGGGTTCCTAGGCACTCTAATGAGGTCTCACAAGGCATCAACCATGCCAATTTCAAATTTTACGGGTGCCGAGAAACCCTAATACGGATCGTTGACTAGAGTTTAGGCAAACACAAGCAACTAGTTAACAATTTAACTAAAAGAACGGAAATACAACCTTTGTAGATCCGGTCCTCCACCTCCATAGCTCCGCAATGAAGTCTCCTCGCTGTCCAAATGGAAACCCGGGCTCTAGCGTCGGCTTCATCGGAGAAATGGGCGGGCAAGGTCGTCGGCTTCGTGCCGAAGATGATCTACGTCGAGGCAACACAAGTTCAAGCTCCAACTTCACCAAGTTGTGAAACTTGTGAAGCAAACACCCTATACTACTTTGCATGAGGTAGAGGATGAAGAAATAGGAGTTGGGTTCACTTTAGAATTGGATTTCTCACTCATTGGCTCAAGTTGCCATTGATGGAGCAAGGTTTCTTCATGAAGAAGAAGAGGAGGAGGAAGAAGATAGAATATCATGATAAGTATGTAAAAAGAATAATAAAATCATTCTTATCATAATATTAACCATGGTTATGTGTAGAGAATTGACTAAGGTTAAATGAATGGTTAGGGTTAATGAGATGAGGACAAAAGGGTTTCTTTGGTCAAAGCTTCATGAAAGAAAGAAACCTTTTGTTTTTCTTTTCTCTTTTCTTTTAATCCAAATAAAAAGATAAATGAATGAATAAAAGAAAACCCTAACCATTTACTTAACCAAGGTTTAACTCTTCACACATACCCAAGCAATCTTGCATCATCAAACATGATACGATCAAGTGCATAAAAATATATATCACATATACGATGTGCACAAGCGAGTGAGAAAAGCCATCTTAAGTGAACCGATACTAGTTAATGCAAAGTAATATATCAAATATATAATTATGCATTAAATCATTAAATCAACACTTGATTTAATGATCCGGTCATATCGCATATAACCGACTAATATCAATAGTAACAACTTATCGAATCAACACTTGATCCGATAACTCGGCTATATCGCATATAACCGATCAATATTACATATCGCGAGAATCAAATACAGTATCACATACTGGTATTATTCTCGGTCCCGCACATATCTCATATGTGCTCCTATTTCGTTTTGCTTGAGCAAGGAAACCTCTGTGTAGGACTCTAAAGACTCGTCAATATGCCGGCAGCAGGTGATGATCATATCAAGCACCCACAAGCCGCAAGCGGTCTGCTAAACGTAACGGCCACCCGGGTATTAAGCGATCAGAAGATCGACGAGCAAGCCCGCTCATACTCCTGTGAATCCAACCAGTAACACTTACCGTACAGTCCGGTCTGATCGTCTGATATGTCGCATATCTCGCCTAGGGGTGGTAAACGTCAGACCCCAATAGCTCGATAAGTCATGTCGATATGAGGTCTATAACAGTTTAAGAAACTACTGGTAACACTTACCAGTAAATCTCAGCAACCCTGGCCTGGGATTTCCGGTTATAGCCAATCGAACACAGCGCAACATCAACCCCCTATACCGGGAGAGACGTGTTGGAGATAGTGCCCTCAGAGTCAATTATTGGATCACAGGTACGTGATTGCAATGATTGAGGGAGGACCTATCCCGGTAGGACAGTCTTACTCGAGATGATAGTATGCTATCTGGTTTACCTTTATCATCGTGTACTGCTTTAGGTGACATGACACGTCGCTATTACACGTTGATAGAGCCCCTAGGATTCTTGCTTGACCACCAGCAGTATGAGGGCGATCATATAAGTGGGAGCTGGGGGTCTATAAGCTTATCCTTAAAAGGTCCCTAGTCGTGGGAGTTTCGAGACTGGGCATCGATACTCCATTAGTAGACTAGTGTATACAGTCGAGACCCCGACGAGGGGCGGTGGCCGGTCTCACAAGCCACTGGTGTCAGTTGGATCACCTAAGATGTATACAGGTGCTCATTGGGTTATGAGTACACCGGACAGGACTCGCCGGGAACATGCTAGTTGGTCATATACCAGACGTCAGATGGCAGTTCCCTGGTGACATGTGTGCAGGTTAGTTCATCGACCTGGGGATCGTCATTTGTCTCGTGTGAGTTCCCACTGTACTTTGATTACTATCCTACCACGGCTCAAAGGAGTCGTGCAAACAGGTTTTAGTTGGGTACAGTCCCGAGCCACATGGAGGCAGTGAGCGTATCTTCAGGGGTTCGTCTCTCCCGGTATTGGGGGTGAGGTCGTGCTGTGTCTAGGAGAGCCATTACACAAAGTCCTTGGCCAAGGCAAGGAGATTTACTGGTAGGTATTCCAGTAGTATCTCAGGGTGTTCTGGGCTACACTCCGACACGACTTGTACCGCTTTTGGGGGTCTGACTTTTACCAACCCCCTAGGCCCGCCATGCGATACTCATAGACGAACGGACCGGACTGCACGGATATTGTCACTGACAGGCTCAGTTGGGTGTCGGGGTGAGCTTCCTCATCGACGTCCCTTTTGGTCAATAGCTGGTGGCCCGTCACGTATTGGCATATACCTCTGACGTGCTAGTGGTTAAATCCACAGCCATAGTATTGACGAGTCTTTAGAGTCCACCACATTTACAGTTACTCAGCTTTCGGGCGAAAGGTTGTAGAGGCCGTATGGAGATATGGCAAGGTCCGATCAGATACGTGCGGTATTGCACGGATCAGGATCGGACAGTTTGTACTATAGGCCGTATGGTTATATGGCAGGGTTCGATCAGATACGTGCGGTATTGCACGGATCAGGATCGAACAGATATTACTAGCCGGTTTTGGTATAAGCCGGATCCTAGTATAGTACAGTGTAGATTTTGTCTCATTGCATTTGTATTTCGGTCGAAATACAGATGCGGGTGTGTATGCACAGTATCGGGGTTTTCCCGTAATTTATTACGGGACCAGTTTTCTGGAGTTGCCAGTTTGCTTTCCGTTTCGGCCAATTTCCATTGTTCCGTTCATTGGCCGAAGATTGGTGGAGGAGGGCTTATTTGCATTGTTGCAAATAAGTGTTTGTGGAGGTGTTCTTTGCTTATTGTTGTATCATGATAGCCTCTCATTGACCTTGACTTCTAGCTTCATGATAGCTTGACTTTTAGTGGTCATCATGGTTGTTGATGATGAGGTTGGTGATGATGGTTGGATGAGTATTGGTTTTGCTTGTGATCATTACTTGTTATGATAACCATTCCTCTCTCTCTCTCTTGTTTGATTGATTTGGTCACCTCCCCTTTGACTTTACCCTCTCTCCAATCACACAAGAGAAATGGGGGGCCGGCCACTTTTCTTGGATGAGGGATTGATTCATTTTGGGTGTGGCATTTTTGGTTCATATTGTGCAAAGAAAAGAGCTCTCTTGTTCCTCTCCAAAAATCCTCTCTCTTCCTCCACCAAAATGGCAAAGCTCCAAAACCCCAAATGAGACTTCTTCTCTAGATATTCTACAACGAATCTAGGGCACGTCGAGTAGCCGGCTTCGTGCCCGAGTTGCCTCGGCATTGAGGTGGGAGCCCGTAAACAAAGTAGGCGATGTGGTGCACTTCCGGCGACGAGGAGGAGACGGACGGAGATCCCGCGAGGAGATCGGAGTGGAGATGAAGACCGGAGGACTTGGATCGTCGGTATATCTCTAACCCATCTTGTTAAGTAGCTTAGACTAGTTAATGGTAACGATCCCGGGTGATAGTGCGCGGTGGTGCCGGTTTGCAAAGTCCGCAAAATTTAAGTTATTCACCGCTTCCGCATTCCGGCGTCGGATTGACGGCCGGGGCGCCGCCGTGCACTTACAGTGGTATCAGAGCCTCGCCATTAACTTAGTCTAGCTTTGTGTAATGTGTTTTTCTGTTCCGATCGATCGAAATGTCCGAAAACCCCAATACACCCACATCAGTTTTCTGTTAAGATTTTTTGGTGTCCAAAATTTTTTCAGGTTGTAAAATATTGATGTACGAGAAAATATAAGAGTTCTGGAAAAATTCGACGATGTAACGCTACAGTGTGAGCGCGGAACCGCCGCGAAAACACCATACTTGCCGCCCTTCCGCGGTGCACTGTGCACGTCACATCACCAAATTTTTACAGATGCCTTCTGAGTTTATTTCAGGGGTTTTGGAACATTAAAATTGGGCCCATATTTTCTGTAACTGCTACAGTTTTGTTTTGGGGCCCACTTGTTAATATTCGATCGATCGGATATTTTAAACACATTTTTCACAGTATTTACATTATATCTGCGACCGTGAATGTCACTCGATCGGTAAATCCGGTCTAACTGCTATAGCCCGGTTAGACGGATTTGCGAACGTGACTTTCACGTTGATGTTCTATGTATTTGCTGTGATGTTGCGGATCGGTCGTGGGGGATAGCCTGGATGCAATGCTAGTACAGTTGTGGTTGTATTATGTACATTTGATATTGCGGGGCGAGCGTCCGACATGTGGACTGCCGTCACTGCCTGATTGTATTATTATTTTGGGGCACGACCTGGTTGCGGTCGATGTACCCGGTGTATGTATATTTTACTTTCTGTACTAGGATTGCCCCGCGGAGGGGTGCACGGATAGCCGGGTTCTGGAGGGCAACAAGCCCGCATCTCATGGCATTGAGACGGAGGGGGCTTCACTCTAGGATTGGCGGGCTATTCGCCGCACTCGTAGGGGGTACAGGTTGACCCAGGAGGGGTGCCCAAGTTGCCGGATTCCGTGAAGTGCTGGGTGGTCCATTCACGGCGCTGAAGGGGGCTGCCTCGCTTCAGGTTTTGGCGGGTGACTTGCCGCGCCCGTAGGGGTCTAGGATTTCATTGCACAGGCTATCCACACGACCAGGGGAACGTCGGGTTTCAGCGGCTCTGTGAAACCCGGGGATCCCAGATATCTGTATTGTTTCTGTGATGCTGTTCATTCTCTGAGATGTTGCATTTTATTCACGCCTTGAGCGAAATATAATATATTGGTATATATATTAGTAGATGTTGTATATGTTTTGCATCCGCGCTAGTCCAGTCCCCGCTCTGTCGTTAGTAAGCTAACCTAACGGGTAATGACGGGACCCAGTGGCGAATGCGGATGGCATATACGTACATCAGTATATTTTCGTTCTTTTTGGTGTGATCAATTGATGGGACTGCATTGATTCGGATCAATGCAAAGTTAAAAACAAACCTAATCTGATGTTGTTGGAACACTTTTTCAAAAAGCTGTTATTGCAAGGACGTTTACTTTTGTTTTGCATCGTGGTATTCAGTTAGAATATCCTGCTCCTCAGTCGACGAGGCAAGGGCCGAGATCCCTTCACCGGGAGTGACCCCTTGGACAGAAGTTTGCGTCAGGGCATTAACTTCACTATAGCCGATTACTTTTGCTTTGCATCGCGGTATTCATTTGGAATATCCTGCACCCCATTCTACGGGGAAAGAGCCGAGATCCCTTCACCGGGAGTGACCTCTTTAGCAATGGTTTTCGTCACTATATTTTCAAAAAGCTATCCGTTCCTTCAACGATATCAAGTTCATTACGTTAAAGGTTTTCGCCAGAAACCATTCGTAGCCCTCCGTCGTTTCAGACGGGTAGCACGTAGTATTCATGCTATGTTTGTTGACCTTCGTCAAGGCATAGTGTATGGTAGCTGCCTGTTACCTTTCTGCTGCATAGATAGATGCGTTGGTTTGGGACAGTCGTATAGCCTTGTTGACCTTCGTCAAGGGTTTGTACGGGTGGATTCAGATTAACCCTGGATAATGACGGGTAGAACTTGACATGTGACTTATGATTTGTTGACCTTCGTCAAGGTCATAAGAGCATGGGGCAGAAATCACATCGGGAGTTTCAAAAGTACTGAAACTTGCCAGATATGCGCATACCTTCTGGAGTGTGATGACGTGAGCGGATTCCGTCACGTTATCATGCGATGATAGTTGGATCCCGATTCCCACTGATGAGTTAGTTTACTCCTCGGGTAACCCCGACTAATTCTTCTTTCAGGTTTGGAGGAGAATTTGAGGTACAGTGGGAGGATTCCAGATTAGATAAATTGTCACCATTCTGATCTAGGTTAGAGTGCACGCTGAGTGTTTCTTTTCTCTCTCTCTTTGGCAGCGACCATTGACCCGACCCTAAGACTTTGACTCAGTGACCAAGTTGACCGAACCTTCTTAAACACTGGCTTTTGGATTGTCAGAGTTGCAGACCTCATTGCCACTCCTACTTTTACCCTTTTCTCCAGGACACCCCGTATTGCTACGAACGTCCACTTCCATTGGACAAAACCATCGTATGGTTAGATACGAACTCGAAAGAATTTATTCGAGGATGGTTTCCGGTTCTGGAGAAAACGGATAGGATTATTCAGTTGTCTTTTCCTTTTACCCTCTCTCAGGTTACGAGTACTCCTTGGTTTAGGGGTAGTACACCTATTACGCAAATTGGATTGTCTTCTTCCAAACCTTAGGCTGGTGCCGACCGGTAGGGAATGAAGAAAACCAATTAGCATAACGATGGTGTGCAGAAGGTATTAAGTTCAGACAAAGCAAGGGATTAGTAGGAGGGCAAAGTAAATTGCAACAGATATTCACGACCAAACCAAATATTTCGTTACCACTCCCACATCACCTTTGTATTTCTCCAGGACACTCCGTATCACTACGAAGATCCCATTTTATTGGATAATCCATCGTATGGTTATATACGAACTCGAAAGGAACTCGTTCCAGTTCGGGGATGGATTCTGGTTCAGGAGAAATAGGAATAAGGTTTATTCGGTTGTCTTTTATCTTCACCCTCTCTCATTGCGAGTGTTCCTAGGATTGGGACAGTACACCCATTATGCTTATTGGATAGTCTTCTTCCAAACCATAGGCTGGTGCCGAACGGTAGGGAAGGAAGAAAACCAATTGGCCTAAAGGGGTGTACAGAAGGTAAAGACTAAAGACATATGAAGGGATTTGGAGAGGTGGCAAAGAACTATACGGTTACAGTCGTGAATCTGGAAGAGGCATTACTAAGAATACCAGGATACCCCATCGAAACATTTCAATGTTTCAGTCTCACTATGTACTGTTAAAGGAAACTGATTTCCCGATTAGACACTTGCTCCAGGGTATGTATTTACCAGGTTTGATTCTCATATCTGTATGGTTTTACAGATGATGAGTGGGAGTAAGTTATTGGGAATTGGGTGATCATCCTCATTATATCGGGATTCGTTGTAATCGGTGATATTTGAGGAAATCACCTGGGTTGTTTGCCGGTCGGCAAATATTTGGTTTTGAATATCCGCTGTTATGCACCAATTTCAAATTGATATATCTGTACGTCTATTTTCATAGAGTGAGATATACCTTTTGATATTATGTCGATGACATTTACCTATATCAGTGGATGGTTAGGTAAGGAGCATTAAACAGCGGTGTAATTCTTCTTAACCATAAGTACAGTTTTCAACCTACGACACACAGTGAAAGAGTTATCAGACTCAAGGGACTTGTACAGAGTATTGTATGATGTCCAGGGTCCATCAGGACAGAGGGGTTGGTCCTCGTACTATATTCGGTTTACTTATGACTTCTCTAGTTTTTAGACAAGTGTTTCGTGGAAACACAGGGTCCGAATTTGGAGAAGTTATAGGTATTTGAATAGAGTAGAGAACCAGGTATAGCAAGTATCGGGATTCTTCAAAGAGATCGAAGATGTAGATACTTGTGTATGGTATTCAGTTGATAGTAATGATAAAGAGATCTTGCTTCTCTTTCAGGTTACTCATAATTGGAAGTATTCCTAAGTTGAGTAACGCTGATCGGCCTCCTTCCATTTAGTTGACATGCGCTGGGAACAGCTGCATGATTTGAATCTGGTTCAATTAAATCAGTGCCTCTGTTTCTATATTGGATATAGAACAGTTCATATCTTAACGATGTTAAGGTACGGGGAGTTGTCCGGATTATGCTTAAAACCAGACTCCGGATAACTCAAGGCACGTTTCTGTATTGGCTGTTTGTGGGTTGACCCAGGCTATGACGCGGGTTGATTTTCTACCATCTGGATGAACAATAGCGATATTGTTCTAGACTCGCCACAGTTTTATTAAAAATGGATTTTTTCAGGAAAACAGTAGTAGGAGTATGGTAGAACTGGAAGTGATTCCAGAACCACAAACGATTACTGAAGATTTGATAAGGAACCTAAAGATTCAATCTGGATTGACATTCCATTGGCCACTCCGCAGATAAGGTGGGTAACTTCAGGCACCCGAGAGGCACTACGGTGGCCTCAAGGACGGTGACAGGGAAGTTCTTGTTTACCCACAATTACCATTGCTGTTGTTCCAGGCTGCGAGACCCGGCGGGAGGATGAGTATAGCGTCGTTCTGAACTAGTTTTAGAAGTGCACGTCTATATGACTCTGCCAGAGGGTTGTCGTAGTCAGTGGGAGCAGCGGAAGCATTGGTGGACAGGTAGCTTATGTCTATTTATAGACTAAAGCAGATGTAGCGGAGATAGATCATCTATTTCTGACGTGACAGTCATGGGTTTGACTTCATCAGAATAGGGGATGGATCTGTTGAGAAGGTAGTAGGGTGTGATGTCCTGGTATCTGGATGACATACACAGAATAGGAAAGGAAACTCCTATACTACAATCGGTTATACTTTGGTCGTCACACAGTTGTTTCTCCACAAAGGAAATGGATTTTATATCAGACATACTGGTTACTAGATCTATGGTCTTAGATCTAGATTTGGGTGGTTTCCCAATCAGGGTACTTGACAGCGTTCTAAGAGTATTTAGGATGGACGACTCCTGGCACGGTAGTGTACCTGCAGGTAATGGAGTCACCCTCTCCAAAGGTGTCTTACAGACTAAAGGGGAGAGGGACGGGCATGATTGACAGATCACTTGCTCAGGCAATTGAGTCAATCGTGAGATGTCAAGTACCACACCAGATGTTGTTCTTGCACTAGATGCAATAAGTTGACATTAATCCAATCCTGGAGAAACAGTCGGAAGCAGTTTTTAGAACATAAGTGGATGTTCTAGGGAGATGATAACGACAGCCTCATTCAGGAGACAGTTATCATTCCAGGCTTCCAAGGTGACATGGACGACAAGGAGGTTGTCAGAGTTATAGTTTTCCTTCTGATGAGGGGCAGTATTTTGGACAGGTGGTCCAAGGCAATACTGAGGGAGGCATGGCGCGCAGGATACTGATTAAGTTCAGTTGACGATACAGTCTAAGAAGTTTGGATTTGGAGTTCTTTTATGAGCTAGGTCCCATCAGACATCCAGACATTCTAAGACAGGTATTGCTCATTTTGGGAGATGGTTTTCTCCGCGAACTTGAGATATAGAGAGACATAGAAAGAGACACCACAGGCGGATCCACTCACTGAGGCTATTCCTCGAACGCAATAGTTTCGCAAACGAGCTTTGTGAGACTGACTAGTAGAGGAGTTGGATGTTCGGTATCACACGGGCTGTGAGTATGCGACATCGCAATAATTAGCCTTGAGTGCAAGTGGGAGATTGTTGGAGATAGTGCCCTCAGAGTCAATTATTGGATCACAGGTACGTGATTGCAATGATTGAGGGAGGACCTATCCCGGTAGGACAGTCTTACTCGAGATGATAGTATGCTATCTGGTTTACCTTTATCATCGTGTACTGCTTTAGGTGACATGACACGTCGCTATTACACGTTGATAGAGCCCCTAGGATTCTTGCTTGACCACCAGCAGTATGAGGGCGATCATATAAGTGGGAGCTGGGGGTCTATAAGCTTATCCTTAAAAGGTCCCTAGTCGTGGGAGTTTCGAGACTGGGCATCGATACTCCATTAGTAGACTAGTGTATACAGTCGAGACCCCGACGAGGGGCGGTGGCCGGTCTCACAAGCCACTGGTGTCAGTTGGATCACCTAAGATGTATACAGGTGCTCATTGGGTTATGAGTACACCGGACAGGACTCGCCGGGAACATGCTAGTTGGTCATATACCAGACGTCAGATGGCAGTTCCCTGGTGACATGTGTGCAGGTTAGTTCATCGACCTGGGGATCGTCATTTGTCTCGTGTGAGTTCCCACTGTACTTTGATTACTACCCTACCACGGCTCAAAGGAGTCGTGCAAACAGGTTTTAGTTGGGTACAGTCCCGAGCCACATGGAGGCAGTGAGCGTATCTTCAGGGGTTCGTCTCTCCCGGTATTGGGGGTGAGGTCGTGCTGTGTCTAGGAGAGCCATTACACAAAGTCCTTGGCCAAGGCAAGGAGATTTACTGGTAGGTATTCCAGTAGTATCTCAGGGTGTTCTGGGCTACACTCCGACACGACTTGTACCGCTTTTGGGGGTCTGACTTTTACCAACCCCCTAGGCCCGCCATGCGATACTCATAGACGAACGGACCGGACTGCACGGATATTGTCACTGACAGGCTCAGTTGGGTGTCGGGGTGAGCTTCCTCATCGACGTCCCTTTTGGTCAATAGCTGGTGGCCCGTCACGTATTGGCATATACCTCTGACGTGCTAGTGGTTAAATCCACAGCCATAGTATTGACGAGTCTTTAGAGTCCACCACATTTACAGTTACTCAGCTTTCGGGCGAAAGGTTGTAGAGGCCGTATGGAGATATGGCAAGGTCCGATCAGATACGTGCGGTATTGCACGGATCAGGATCGGACAGTTTGTACTATAGGCCGTATGGTTATATGGCAGGGTTCGATCAGATACGTGCGGTATTGCACGGATCAGGATCGAACAGATATTACTAGCCGGTTTTGGTATAAGCCGGATCCTAGTATAGTACAGTGTAGATTTTGTCTCATTGCATTTGTATTTCGGTCGAAATACAGATGCGGGTGTGTATGCACAGTATCGGGGTTTTCCCGTAATTTATTACGGGACCAGTTTTCTGGAGTTGCCAGTTTGCTTTCCGTTTCGGCCAATTTCCATTGTTCCGTTCATTGGCCGAAGATTGGTGGAGGAGGGCTTATTTGCATTGTTGCAAATAAGTGTTTGTGGAGGTGTTCTTTGCTTATTGTTGTATCATGATAGCCTCTCATTGACCTTGACTTCTAGCTTCATGATAGCTTGACTTTTAGTGGTCATCATGGTTGTTGATGATGAGGTTGGTGATGATGGTTGGATGAGTATTGGTTTTGCTTGTGATCATTACTTGTTATGATAACCATTCCTCTCTCTCTCTCTTGTTTGATTGATTTGGTCACCTCCCCTTTGACTTTACCCTCTCTCCAATCACACAAGAGAAATGGGGGGCCGGCCACTTTTCTTGGATGAGGGATTGATTCATTTTGGGTGTGGCATTTTTGGTTCATATTGTGCAAAGAAAAGAGCTCTCTTGTTCCTCTCCAAAAATCCTCTCTCTTCCTCCACCAAAATGGCAAAGCTCCAAAACCCCAAATGAGACTTCTTCTCTAGATATTCTACAACGAATCTAGGGCACGTCGAGTAGCCGGCTTCGTGCCCGAGTTGCCTCGGCATTGAGGTGGGAGCCCGTAAACAAAGTAGGCGATGTGGTGCACTTCCGGCGACGAGGAGGAGACGGACGGAGATCCCGCGAGGAGATCGGAGTGGAGATGAAGACCGGAGGACTTGGATCGTCGGTATATCTCTAACCCATCTTGTTAAGTAGCTTAGACTAGTTAATGGTAACGATCCCGGGTGATAGTGCGCGGTGGTGCCGGTTTGCAAAGTCCGCAAAATTTAAGTTATTCACCGCTTCCGCATTCCGGCGTCGGATTGACGGCCGGGGCGCCGCCGTGCACTTACAAGACGAATCCCCTCCTATCGCTCATTGCCTCCATGTGACTCGGGACTGTACCCAAAAACCACCGTTTTGCACGCCCTCTTGGACGTGGTAAGATGGAAATCAAAGCACAGTGGGAACCACACAAGACTCTATGACGATCTCGGGTCAACAGACTACTCTGTACCAGTGTCACCAGAGAACTGCCATCTGACGTAAGGTATAATACCATCTGGGAGTTCTCGGCGAGTCCGTCCAGTGTACCCAGTCTTCACTGAGCACCCGTATATCATCTCTGATGTCAAACACCAATGGATATGGGATCATCCATCGCCCATCTGTATGGGTCGAGAAGGTATACGCTAGTCTACTCTGGTATATCGATGCCCCGTCTCGATATACCCACGACTAGGGACTTTGAAGGATGTACTTATGGACTACCATGTCCTCACTAGTATGATCCGCATCATAGTCCAGGTAGTCAAGTACACATCCTAAGGTCTTTACCAACATGTAACAGAGAGACAATTGGTGTACACGTTAAGGTAAAGAGCAACCAGATAGCATACTATCATGTCGAGCAAGAAAGTCCTCCCTATATATGTCCAAGCATCCACTACAATATACATCCTATGTATAGTAATGGCCTCTAGGGCATACATATAACTAACATCTTATACCCGAAATTTCATTATGTAGCTTGACCATAGTTGATGGAGTAGGTACTAAGTAGAGTGACGTACCGTACGTATATTCCGCGACATATTTACGATACGATACTCCGCTTAAGTAAGCTTAGGATATATATCTTGAGATCTTTTGTTCTATTTGTTCAGTTGATCTATCCTCATCGATATTTGTTGGTTGTTCTGGTCACCATGTCTATGCGAGCTGAGAGGGCTGCGGTTAGAGACACGGTCAGGAATAGCTTGTCTGAGACGAGGACTGACCAGTGTGATATCCCGGTGACATAGGAACATATTGTTTATCTTTATATGATAGGATTTCTCGTTTTGAGGCAAGTTTTCTTTAGGATCCACACCAGAGGGTCAGGTCATTGCTTGAGACTAACCGGACTTGGAGGACTGATGTTATTTAGCCTATTCCGGAGATCGTTGTGTTGCTTACTGTTCAAACAGTGGTACCAGTCATTGCTGAGAGTATCGAGGTGTCGCTCTCAAAGTTCATGAAGCTAAAGTCACCGGTGTTTACGAGTATAGATGTGACAGAGGATCCTTAGTCATTTCAAGATATGATGGCTAGGATAATTAGTACGTTGTGATGCTCCGATGTGAGATCGGTGAAGTTGACTAGCTTCATTTTTAGGGGTCTTGCTCAGACTTAGTGTGAGTCAATCGAGAGAGACCGAGTAGTGAGTCTTCCTCCGATGGCTGGGATGAGTTATCGATGTTGTACTTAGCCATATTTCTTCCACAGAATGTCAGAGATGCCGAATTCGTATTATCGAGTCTTTTTGTAAGACTTCAGGCATGATCGTAGCTGAGTATAACTTGTTGTTCGCATAGATGCACGATACACTTCTTATTTGATCGATACTGAAAAGAAATGGATTATAAGATTTGTTTGAACTCCCGATACATAGTTTTTCGTCTCCATCGATACTGGGGATTTGATACGTATGCAGAGGCATTGTATACGGCCATATTTTCAGAGGGAATTCTTAATGAGATTGCAGTTGTTCCGGAATGAAAGTGGATTCATTAAGGAGTGCTAGTTTCTGGGCAGTTCGGTAAAGATGATATTGGTAGAGGCCGAGGCGGGTTCTTTCCGGGATACTATAGTGATAGTGATTGGACCCAGTGCCAGTTGTATGGCGCATACTCGGAGGGCCATAGGCCATCGTCATTGACGGTTTCATTGCGAGAAGCCAGGTTACATGGCAAGAAAGTGTCTTGAGAGGTGTCAGCGTGGGACTGTTTGCGTCGCTACTCTTCACTAGGCGATTGTATAGTGAGGCCGTGGTTTTAGTGATCCACCGAGAGAACAAGAATTCAGAGACAGAGAATGCTAAACCGTAGGCAGAAGGCAAGTGGGAATCCTTGCTCTGCAAGTTCTGGGTATACAAACACCTTTCGACATTGAAGAAGGTGTACTTCAATGTCTGTCACGACACAAAATATTAGCTCATGACCAGCACTTAGATCACGCAACGTCTACAGACGTAACGTAACTTAAGTAAGCGGAAACCCAGAAATCTAAACCTTTCAAAAGAAGTAAGTAATGAAAACATTGATACAATATTTGGAAACCTTAAGTAAAAATCCTTAAATCTCCCTCTCTTTTTTTGAAATTTCGGCAGCACCTCATTTGTAAAAACTAGCCCCGAAATGGGTACAACATAGAATAAAAAGAAAGCATCCCCAAAAAGGAGCAAATCACGCCCAACGACGGAAACAACCACCACAAGCATATATATGTATACAACGCCCAACGGAGAAGATCAACACAAAGTAAAATGAAAAGCAAGACATCAAATCCACCAAGCGAACATATAACCCATCGCTCTAAGTCTCGCAACTACAAGTCTTGCTAAGTCTTATAACATATACAAACACCAGTTTCTTATTTGATGGAGTTGACTAGATACAATAGGAATAGTAATACAAGAATGGCATGATCCTACATGTACCACCTACCAAAGCAAATCACCCAAAACAGCTGTGTACCAGCGATGCCGCTACTGATCCATGCGGTCAACTTGCAAGAACTGTGACACAACGGGGTTGAGTTGCCAACTCGTGAGTACAAAACATCATTAGGTAGAAATAGAAATAAACAACGATTCCTAGGTCAACTATATCATAAAGGTAATACTATGATATCTAGGGTGACCGTATCTGCATATATGCCAACAATAATCAATGCATGTATGCATGTGGATATCATCCAACAATATAATCAATGCATGTATGCATGTGGATATCATCCAACAATATAATCAATGCCTGTAAATATCATGAAAGCATAGGCATGAAAATATGAGGATATAAATCAACGTGTGTCCATAAATGACACAACAAAATCATGGAACCTGAGTGTCCAACATCGACACTCGAAACATCATGAAAACCCGTGTCCAGCATCGACACGTAAATACTCATCTCTCAGATGCCATCACCAGGACTGGCCCTCATATCCATACATCTCACGGAACCTGAGTATCCAACATCGACACTCGCAATCCATGGAACCTGAGTGTCCAATCTCGACACTCGCAATCCACATATCCATACATCTCACAGAACCTGAGTGTCCAACATCAACACTCGCAATCCACAAAACCTGAGTGTCCAACCCCGACACTCGCAATCCATATATCCATACGTCTCACGAAACCTGAGTGTCCAACTCCGACACTCGCAATCCACGTATCATATCGTGTTTCTAACACAAGTATCAGAATCGAGAAAATCTCAGGGTGGATGCATCGAAATATTAAGTAAAGAATGAGAATACTTGCATAGATCATTATGATGATATTATATATATATATACATACATATATAACAGCGTCCCATACCACTGATATATATATATATACACATACATACATAACAGCGTCCCATACCACTGATATATATCATCAGGAGTAAAACATCCAGAAAAAAAACATCATATGAAATCCATATCTCAATGCGTAAATCCATGAAATATAATATATGCAACATAAAACCGTAATATGAGCATAACAAGAGAAAAACCGCTATTTAAATGCATCAAGTTATTAAGTATATCATGTGGTTCCCATTTTATCGAAAATCCATAGCAACATCATATGAAGCTGAACATGTAGCTATAGCCAGGTATGTGAGTGTAAGCATGTAGGTATGCGACATATAACAAAATGTAAGCATATCCGTATATCATGCAACGTGGAACAGTGATATGAACATAGAAAGTATATCATAGCATGATGTAGCAATTCTACTGTGTAGTGACATAGCAATTATCGATGATGAAGGTGTGTGAGCCGGCAATCTGTGTAAGTGTAACATACGCATCATCGATAATAGTGTAGGTGTACTAGCATAGGTACATATATAATGCAATGAGAATATTATAAACGTAGCATAAGATACGCCGTACGCGAAATGCTATCAGGTATACTTATCTACAATATATCTGAGTCGGTAAATCTATCAATCGGCATCCTGCCTCACAACACCACGCACGGTATAATCTATCGTACGACATATCACTCAAGATTCACAACATCATATATGTCTAAATACCTATATCTCAGGTCACATCCGTATCAATCTCATATCGTAGACTGATTGATCTAGTATTTTATGTGTGTAGTAGTTAACCGCAATCAATAACGGTGTCGCATGTAGCTAGACCGAGATGAGTATGGGTCGTCCTCTAGGAAACGTTGAATCTTTTAATCTTACTTTAGGCGTGTTGACAAAGAAAGGAGGAAAAATAAAAAAATGGTGGAAATAGTTTCTAGATCTACGTTAAACACGGATGCAAAATATAGATCTAGATTAACTGCGGATGTAAGTTTAATATTAAAAGGGGGCTTGTAGGGTTCATTAGGATTTAGTAGTTATGGATGATTAATTAAAGATTACTCTTTTATCCTTTAATAGATTTAAAACTGAAGGGTTGCTAGGCACGCGCACAAGGGTCTACGAGGCATCAACCATGCCCGATTTAAAATTTAGCCATGCCGAACAACCCGAATACGGAACTTTAAACTAGAGATTAGGCAAAAACAAGCATGTTAACAACTTTAACACTAAGTGAGAGGGATTACAACCTTTGTAGATCCGGTCCTTCACTTCATATGCTCCGTGTTGTGGTCCCTTCGCTGCGATCATCGGGATCCGGACTCTCGAGAGGTTCCACGAAGAGAAAGACGCAACCTTTGCTTCCGATCTTCGATACTAAGATGATCTACCTTGAAGTTTCTTTAACACAAGCTAACACTCATGAAATGATGTGAACACCCTCATCTAAATGGCAAGGGAAGATGAGGATGAGGAAGTAGGATTTTTGCTCTCTTTATTTATCTTTTTCTCATATTTATTCATCACTTTGGAAAAATCTAGCAAGCTTTTTCATGAAAGAATGAAGGAAGAAGAAGATGAACATGATTGAAATCAATTTGTGATGATTAGGAAAAGAAATGATATGATGAATATTGTAACCATGGTCAAACTAACCCTTGTAGAGATTTGACTAAGGTTAAAGGTTTGGTTAGGTTAAGGAAATATCTAGCATAATATCTTAACAAAGACAAAGAAAGAAAGCTTCTAGAAAACCTTAACCCTAATCAAACCCTAACCATGTTTAATCTCTACTAAACAAGTTGCATTAGTTATCATATCATGTTACAATATTATATATCATATATATAATATTTATTGTAACAAAATAAAATAATACAATTAACATATATCGCATATATATCAATGTATTACCCGAGTGAGAAAAAGAATCTTTTAGTGAGCTAATATTAGTTAATGTAATTTAATATATCATATATATTATTATACATTAAATTATCGAATCAACACTTGATCCGACAATCCGGCTATATCGCATATAACTGACTAATATTTATCCGTACCGATTCATCGAATCAACACTCGATCCGATGACCCGGATGATATCAAATATCGCGAGAATACAATACGGTATCACATATCGCATTATCCTCGGTCCCGCACATATCACATATGTGCTCCTACTCCGTTTTGCCTGAGTCAAGAAACCTCTGTGTAGGACTCTAAAGAATCGTCAATACGCCGGCAGTAGGTGATGATCATATCAAACACCCACAAGCTGCAAGCGGTCAGCTAAACGTAACAGCTATCCAGGTATTGAGCGCTCAAAAGATCAACAAGCAAGCCTGTACATTCTCCTGCGAATCCAAACAGTAACACTCCCGTACAGTCCGGTCTCGTCGTCTGATATGTTGCATATCTCGCCTAGGGGTGGTAAACGTCAGACCCCAGTAGCTCGATAAGTCGTGTCGATATGAGGTCTATAACAGTTCGAGAAACTACTGATAACACTTACCAGTAAATCTCAGCAACCCTGGCCAGGGATTTCCGGTTATAGCCAATCGAACGCAGCACAACATCAACTCCCTATACCGGGAGAGACAAATCCCCTCCTATCACTCATTGCCTCCATGTGATTCGGGACTGTACCCAAAAGCTACCTTTTTGCACGCCCTCTTGGACGTGGTATGATGGAAATCAAAGCACAGTGGGAATCACACAAGACTCTATGACGATCTTGGGTCAACAGACTACTCTGTACCAGTGTCACCGGAGAACTGCCATCTGACGTATGGTATAATACCATCTGGGAGTTCTCGGCGAGTCCGTCCAGTGTACCCAGTCTCTACTGAGCACCCGTACACCATCCTTGATGTCAAACACCGATGGATATGGGATCATCCATCGTCCATCATATGGATCAAGATGCGTATACGCTAGTCTACTCTGGTGCATCGATGCCCTGTCTCGATACACCCTCGACTAGGAACAGTTACAGGATGTACTCGTCGACTACCGTGGCCCCACTAGTATGATCTCATCATAGTCCCAGTAGTCGAGTACATATCCTAAGGGCTTTATCAACATGTAATATAGAGACAATCAGAGTACATGTTAAGATAAAGTACAACCATATAGCTTACTATCATGTCGAGCAAGAAAGTCCTCCCTATATATGTCCTAGCATCCACTACAATATACATCGTATGTACAGTAATGGCCTCTAGGGCATACATATAACTAACAATCTCCCACTTGCACTAGGGCCATCTGTTATGGTATCGCATACCCAACAATTAGCTGCGGTTGAAGTATCTCATACTCAACCATCCCATAAAAGTCTCTACTGGGAAAAAGACCTTTGTGAATGGATCCGTGCTGTCGTCCTCTGTGTCTGCTCTCCTAACCTCGATCTCCCTGGAGATCAACCATCTTCATGATCAGGTGATACTGCCTAAGAATTATATCTGGATTTCTGATGGGACGGTAGTTCCTTGGCATAAGCCATAACTCCATTGTCACACAATGGTAGGAACGAAGTATATGAACTTATATATATATATCCAGACTGCCTCTTTGGTAGTATCCTTGGTAACGATGAATCTTGCCTTTAATCGTCTAGAATGTCACGGTATCTAGCTTGGAACTCTTCCAACATACCGTCCCTCAACTGAGGGTATAGACAATGCCTGCGACTGACATTCAGTCGTCCTCATCACCCTGGAACCTTTCCAGTGATTCCCCCCAGGATCGATTGATACCATCTCACTACAACTAGTGAGTGTCCTAACATCCAATTAGATCTATCTCATAGATCCAAAACCCAGGATTTAGGAGGTATCACTTTGATCCTAAATGGAGAATCCTTGTGATAAGCGGAGATTGACCGAGCGTAGCATAGGAAACTCCTTCCCTATCAAGAGTATGTCATCCACGTACTCTACGAGGATCACCACCATACTCCCTACTACCTTTTTGTATATACAAGGTTCATCTTCCATTTTGATGAAGTCAAACTCTTTGACTGCCACATCAAAACAGATGTTCCAACTCCGCGATGCCTGTTTTATCATATAAAACATCTTGCACACGTTTCCGCTGCTCCCACTGTCTATGAAGCCCTCTGGCTGTGTACTTATAGACGCTCTTTTCTAAAACATCATTTAGAAAAGCAGTCATGACACCCAACCACCAGATATCGTAGTCATGGTATGTAGCCGTGGCAAGTAGGATCTGGATGGACTTAAGCATAGATCCTTAGAAAAGGTTTCAACATAATCCATACCTGGTCTATGATGCAAACCTTTAACAAATCTAGCTTTGAAAGTCTCAACTTTTCCATGTACACCAAGTAATCTTCTCAAGATATACTCGCTCCTGATGGGGATTTAACCCTTCAGATAAAGCAACCAAAGTCCATACTTTGTTGGTGTATAAGGATTCCATCTCAGATCGATAAGCACCCAGCCATTCTTACAGAGTCCCACTCCTGATGGCCAGCTCGAAACCAGTTGGGTCATCATCTCATGATGCAATCCTCGCTCCCACTGTCATAGAGAAACCGAAGTATCTCTTAGGTGGGTGAGGAACCCTACTAGATCGGCGGAGAGGCTGAGGTTCGTTGGTAACTATTGAATCTTTTAGTTTTATCAAATCATCTGCTGTAGTTTGTACAGCTGGAACATTTCCAGTTCTACGTAACAGAACTTGCCTCGAGCTTGTCCGGATTTTGCTTTTTAGACATAGGCCGGACAACCCTAAATCTTAACAAACTTAAGATATGGGCTCTTCCCTTTCCATATCACATATGAAGTGGTAGGCAACTGATTTGATTTGAACCCTATTCAATAGGTATGCAGCTTCTCAAGCGCATAACACCCAAAAGGAAATAGGAAACTCAGTAGTACTCATCATAGAGCACACCGTATCAAATAGGGTGCTATTGCTCCTCCCCGATACACCGACGTACTATGGTGTATACGGAGGAGTAATGCTGGGAGAGAATCTCATTCTCCTTTAGAATAGTCCAGGAATTCTGTGCTCAAGTATTCTCCTCCTTGATCTAATCAAAGGACATAATACTTATACCCGTATTTTGGTTCTCTACTTCTAACTTATATTCTGTGAATATCTCAAAAGCTTCGGACTTGTGTTTCAGCAGGAACATATGTCTGAATCTTGAGAGATTATCAGAGAATGTAATGAAGTACAAAGAACCGAACTTGGCATATGTAGACAGGGGACTTTCATACATCAGCATGTATCAATCCCAAAAGTTCACTAACTCTTTCTCTGTTTCCAACAAACAGAGCTGTGGTCATCTTATCTTTGTGACATGACCGGCAAGTTTCACAAGATGTAAATTCAAACTAATTTAAATATGCATCTATATGTAACTTCAGCCAGTCGGGTCGCATTGATATGACCTAGTCTACAATACCTCAAGAAGGATTCATTCATTTCTGAACTCTTCCTCTTGTGTGTGTTCTGTATACTAAGAACTGTGGTTTGATTTAGAACGTCAATGCTTTTAGATAACGTGCCTGAACCGATCAACTCTTGATATAGGAAATGTTCAAAAAATTATCCAACAATACAAAATTTTATCATTTCTTTACTAATAAAGAAACTGATATGATTTTGTATATCAGGTTCGGTATCTAATAACATTCGTTCAGAATCAATGTATTCAGGTAATACAGGATGATAGTGACCAACAGACTTGGCTGCAACACTTGCACCGTTTTCTGTCTCATGAAACTTATCACCCGTTCTCAGTTCTCTACCTATCTGTAGCCCATGTAACAGATTACATATACGGGATCCTGATCCGGTATCACATACCCAGGACGTAAAGGATACTGAGAAACAGTTCTGTGTAATGAACACACCCGAAGATGATGCATCAACATGCACTTTCTTCGTTTGGGCGGCACGGGAAATCTGGTATTCCCCAATTTCCTGCTCTGTCTTATAACAATTATAAGTTGGAGCGGGACCAACGTTCCCCAGCTCAGTATAACAAGCGGGTTCGGTCAATATATCTGTTTTATTATCTTGATTAAGGCGTGACATGGTCGCTATCTGGAGAGAGAGAGAAGAAAATACTCAGCGTATGCTCTTGCAAGATTAGATTGGTTATCTAATATATCTAATCAGGATGTCTCCCACTGTTTTAGTCAAATCTTCCTTCAAACCCTAAAAGGAAAGACTAGCCGGGATTAATTACACGCTACAAGTTCATCAATCTTTCAGCCAGGCCAGTGTCGGTAGTTTGAGGGAGGTCCCCCGTGCTTTCGCACGAACCTAATTAAAGTAAACCTCGTTTTCCCAGAGGCGTAACCCCGTTAACACCTTTCTAGACACCTACTTGATCAGCTAATTGTAATGTGTAAAACTCTTCCAGGAGTAACTTTTACTCGCAGCGGGTATCGGGATCCAACTATCTCATAGAAGGTATGCAATCTCATTGCAAATTTCAACACTTGAAATTCCCAATAATATTTTGCCCCTAACGTGCTATGACCTTGACGAAAGCCAACAAACCATAGCCCGCTAGTCAAGTTCAACCAGTACATTTCTTGATTGAATTAAACCCACCCGCACGACCCTTGACGAAAGCCAACAAAGCCGCACGACTACCCTAATCCAATCGCATCGTATGCTAGCAGATAAGCAGCATATAGCTACCGCACACTGCACCTTGACGAAAGCCAACAAATGCAGCACGAATACTATATACAACTTATCTGAAATGACGGAGGGCTACGACAGGTTTTTCTGAAAACCTATTGCGTAATAAACTTGATATCATTGTAGGGTCGAATGAATTTTGAAATGGAGTGTCTTTGAGGCTTTTCTAGTTTTGCTAAAGGAGTCACTCCCGGTGAAGGGATCGTCGGTCCTTTCCTCGTCGAATGAGGTGCGGGATATATCATATATATCACTGTGCAAAGCAAAAACTATTAAAAGCAATCAAAAGACAAACCGAGTGTGTAGCATCTGCCAGTTATTGCTAAAGGAGTCACTCCCGGTGAAGGGATCTCGGTCCTTTCCTCATCGAATAAGGTGCAGGATATATCATATATACCGCTGTGCAAAGCAAGAACTGTAGCTACTTGTTTTATTTTGAAATTCGATTCTACAACATCTTAGGTTTCTTTTATTTCATTAATCTCATTAATGAAGTCCCATTTTATTATGCTTCACAAGCATCTCTTTTGAAACGAAATCTGCAATATAACATATATCTCATATATATAAAATATAAACATTCGTCTCAGGCAGTAATATGATCTCATCACAGAACATTGCAGCAGAAGAACATATATGAAATATTGGATATACTAGGATGTCCGTGTTTTCAATACGAGCCTGTATAAAACACGGATTCCACGGTCGCGATGAATAGCCAAACCCACATCCCTAGACCCCTATGAGAGCGACAAGTAACACTGCCAATTCTAGGGTTAGAAGACCCGGTCTCGACTCCTCGAGATGGTCTCCCACTGGACCCTAGAACCCGGTTACTTGTGCTCCCCGTCTTGGGTCTACCTAATGCGGAAAAGTAAATAATATACAACGGTGACATCTTCCGCTACCTGGAAGTGCCCCAATAAAAGAATATTACATACAAATGAATTTTACATGAATGAAAAAGAAAAAACTCTCATCTCACATAAAACCCCCGGCTATTCAAACGCGACGATCCAATACAACATATCACAGCAACACATAATATCTCATATCATCAACGTAAACAAGTATGCGTATCTCGATTGTCGTTGATGTATAGCAACGAAGCCGGCGATACACCACATACTACGCTTACGGTCACAGAAAAGAAAGTGTAAAACTACAACAGTTGGAATCCGCAACTTCCTTAGACATTGCATGCCTAACCAGATGAATTCCTTAGACATCACATGCCTAACAATTATAAACCCCGCATTTTAGTCTCATTATCGAAAAATCTTTTCAATATCAAGTCGGGGAATTCAACTAGATTCCCGACGTCCTGATCGAATGCTCGTCGCAAACTTTAGTAGACGGCCGAACCCCCAGATGCCGTCGACGAAGTGCACTAAGGCGGAACACCGCTGCCGCGAGCACCCGAACGGATGCTTTCGGTGACGGGGTTCTCCTACAGTCACTTGGTCGGGGCTTTGGGGCGTAGCTGTCTATTAAGTTTACCCGGCGAGTATCCGCGTACGCTACGTGATTGCGACGGACTTTTGATCACATCAAAATTCCGTGGCAACCGATCATCTGAGACTAAACTGCTATGTTTATAATATTCAAATTAGTTATCTCATAACTACCTGTGGATTCCAAATATTGTATCACATTCCAGATAAATAGAAAAAGTTAAACTTTCCGATCGAATCATCAAGCACCCAAAATTTCCCCAATTTATCTCAACACTTGAAAACAGTTTAAAAACATCCATTACATGCCACAGTAGCAATGGTCCAGCCGTAGAAGGGTCAAGCCAACGCCTCACATGTGGCACGCCGTACTGCCCCAAACCCTAAGGTTCAGTAGGCAGTTCAAGACGGTCACATAATCGAGTTAAGGTTTGTTGTCTTCTAGAGGGTCCACCGCGTTACTTGCACGACTTAGAACGTTCTTAAACACGAGGAAAAATCCAACTTTTGAAAAAATTTCCGACAGGGGAAAAAGTGAGTTATTGATATCCGTTCGAACTTTTTTAACAGTTTCTAAAAGTTATCCGGACAAACTAAACAAAATTATAAAATCCGATTGAATCTTTAAGTCCCCAATACAACCCAGATAATTCAACAGTTGAAAAGATATTAAAAATTCCCAGAGAACTCGGCACCAGAAAATAGGAATTACTGCGCAAAAATTAATGCAATAGGTGGCCGTACGACCGCGGAACCGCCGCACATGCCTGGCTCGTGCCGCGGTTCCGCAGTGGTTTAATTGACTTAGGCCCCCGTATTTCACAGTAATTCATATTAGACCCTGCTTAATTTTTTGCATATTTTTAATATGGAAAAATCACAGTTTTGAAAAAATTTCCAGAAAGTGGGTTTTATCGGGTTTTCCGGGTTCGATCGGACTTTAAACTTCGTCTAAACTTTGCCTAAAGCTCTAGCTTGGCTCTGATACCACTGAAGGGTTGCTAGGCACGCGCACAAGGGTCTACGAGGCATCAACCATGCCCGATTTAAAATTTAGCCGTGCCGAACAACCCGAATACGGAACTTTAAACTAGAGATTAGGCGAAAACAAGCATGTTAACAACTTTAACACTAAGTGAGAGGGATTACAACCTTTGTAGATCCGGTCCTTCACTTCATATGCTCCGTGTTGTGGTCCCTTCGCTGCGATCATCGGGATCCGGACTCTCGAGAGGTTCCACGAAGAGAAAGACGCAACCTTTGCTTCCGATCTTCGATACTAAGATGATCTACCTTGAAGTTTCTTTAACACAATCTAACACTCATGAAATGATGTGAACACCCTCATCTAAATGGCAAGGGAAGATGAGGATGAGGAAGTAGGATTTTTGCTCTCTTTATTTATCTTTTTCTCATATTTATTCATCACTTTGGAAAAATCTAGCAAGCTTTTTCATGAAAGAATGAAGGAAGAAGAAGATGAACATGATTGAAATCAATTTGTGATGAATAGGAAAAGAAATGATATGATGAATAATGTAACCATGGTCAAACTAACCCTTGTAGAGATTTGACTAAGGTTAAAGGTTTGGTTAGGTTAAGGAAATATCTAGCATAATATCTTAACAAAGACAAAGAAAGAAAGCTTCTAGAAACTTCTAGAAAACCTTAACCCTAATCAAACCCTAACCATGTTTAATCTCTACTAAACAAGTTGCATTAGTTATCATATCATGTTACAATATTATATATCATATATATAATATATATTGTAACAAAATAAAATAATTCAATTAACATATATCGCATATATATCAATGTATTACCCGAGTGAGAAAAAGAATCTTTTAGTGAGCTAATATTAGTTAATGTAATTTAATATATCATATATATTATTATACATTAAATTATCGAATCAACACTTGATCTGACAATCCGGCTATATCGCATATAACCGACTAATATTTATCCGTACCGATTCATCGAATCAACACTCGATCCGATGACCCGGCTGATATCAAATATCGCGAGAATACAATACGGTATCACATATCGCATTATCCTCGGTCCCGCACATATCACATATGTGCTCTTACTCCGTTTTGCCTGAGTCAAGAAACCTCTGTGTAGGACTCTAAAGAATCGTCAATACGCCGGCAGTAGGTGATGATCATATCAAACACCCACAAGCTGCAAGCGGTCAGCTAAACGTAACAGCTACCCAGGTATTGAGCGCTCAGAAGATCAACAAGCAAGCCTGTACATTCTCCTGCGAATCCAAACAGTAACACTCCCGTACAGTCCGGTCTCGTCGTCTGATATGTTGCATATCTCGCCTAGGGGTGGTAAACGTCAGACCCCAGTAGCTCGATAAGTCGTGTCGATATGAGGTCTATAACAGTTCGAGAAACTACTGATAACACTTACCAGTAAATCTCAGCAACCCTGGCCAGGGATTTCCGGTTATAGCCAATCGAACACAGCACAACATCAACTCCCTATACCGGGAGAGACGAATCCCCTCCTATCGCTCATTGCCTCCATGTGATTCGGGACTGTACCCAAAAGCCACCTTTTTGCACGCCCTCTTGGACGTGGTATGATGGAAATCAAAGCACAGTGGGAATCACACAAGACTCTATGACGATCTTGGGTCAACAGACTACTCTGTACCAGTGTCACCGGAGAACTGCCATCTGACGTATGGTATAATACCATCTGGGAGTTCTCGGCGAGTCCGTCCAGTGTACCCAGTCTCTACTGAGCACCCGTACACCATCCTTGATGTCAAACACCGATGGATATGGGATCATCCATCGTCCATCATATGGATCAAGATGTGTATACGCTAGTCTACTCTGGTGCATCGATGCCCTGTCTCGATACACCCTCGACTAGGAATAGTTACAGGATGTACTCGTCGACTACCGTGGCCCCACTAGTATGATCTCATCATAGTCCCAGTAGTCGAGTACATATCCTAAGGGCTTTATCAACATGTAATATAGAGACAATCAGAGTACATGTTAAGATAAAGTACAACCAGATAGCGTACTATCATGTCGAGCAAGAAAGTCCTCCCTATATATGTCCTAGCATCCACTACAATATACATCGTATGTACAGTAATGGCCTCTAGGGCATACATATAACTAACAAAAACTAGAACGACAGTGATGCATGTAGATTAGGGTTTCTGGAGGGAAAAGGGTTCCCACTCGTAACCCCTATCTCGACATGGAACTCCGTTCATATCTAGCCTTTACCAAAACAATTGTTAATCTAATCTCTAATCGCGGTCGAGACTAACAATAAATTGGTAGCGCGCCCGATTAGGATGTTAATGATTCTTTTGATAAAGTTTATAAACTTTATAGGACGTAAAAAGAGTTTAAGGGTCTTCATCATCCATTAATCTACCCTAATCCTACGAACCCTAAAAAGCGGAGAATTACTCGCGCATGTTGGGAGAAGAAGAGATGGAGAGGAAAATCATAATGAAAACTACAAGAAATAGAATAATAAAAAGAACTACCTTTATTAATCAACAAAATTCATTTACACTTTATTCCCTTAGAAAATGATTACAAATGCTACTTTGCTTCTCGATCTCTTCTAAGGAGGTAGACGAACAGTTGATGATTAGCCTGGTTGCGTGAGCCTGTTTTGGACTTCGTGACCTCTTCAGCTTGATCCTTTTTCCAAGAGGCTCTTGGTCCTTATTTATAGTCCCAAAGCCAGAACCCTTGCTGCCTGATTTGGAAGCCAGAGGTTAAGATCCAAACTGAAAAATCCAAACTGAAAACTCGTCAAAACCGCGGCGGATCCGCGGCCAAAAGGAGAGATCTTTTGATTTGGTCTCCTGGGCTTTCATCTTCATGACACGTGGCAATCTTTGGAATCTCTGGAAACTGAAAATCTTTTCTTCGTTACTGCCAGACTTGATTTCTTAGCTTGCTTTCTTAATTAGGCAGGTTTGCTCTAACAACTTTGATTTTCTTGATTTCAGCCCTGCAAATTCTGCACAATAACTCAACAAATAATATTAGTTTGTTTTATGGAGATATTAACTTAACCATTAAGAATTGGTTAAAGGCTTTTAATAAGGTAAGCATATTTAAATGGGCCAAATGTCACATGGATATAATATGCTTACTTTTTCCTACCAAATGTTAATTATAATATATAAACACATGAAAATAGTATTTTTACAGATAAACCCTCACATGTATCATATATTATAATAAACACCTTTTATTATATAAAAATGGTAGGAAAAATTTCTTATTAAATGTGCAGTTTTATCAACTGAACAAATATCCCCAAACTTATGTTTGATCGTCCCGAGCAAACTAGTTTATTCAAGAGAAGGAGAAAAGAAAGGAGAAAGCTAAGCACACTTTTGTAGGCAACACGATTGCACTGAGCACGTGCAACAAGCCGTTAAATCTCCAGGTGTCCCTAGTAGGAGGAGTGTTGTCTCCTGAGGGTTTTCTACGGATACACCCACAAAATCCTATAATAAAAGGAAGACTGTGAAAGTTACATATAAAGATAAGAATTATAAAAGAAAGACTTTGAAAATTTGAGTTTCCACCTACACTAGCTTTTCAGTTGTCATGAGCCCTATCTTAATAGTCATGAAAAATGTTAGAAATCATATCATCCCTCAAAAAAACATCGTCTTTATTTTCCATTCCTACCTTTCATCCAAACATCGATCATATACCCCTACGTGTGTATATAGAACATCCCTACACTCGGAGAATTCAATTCAAGTTATCATACTCTTGTCCATCTACCTCAGTACCTTCTTAATAGATATTTAGATAGAATTTGCTCACACATTTTTCATGCGACCGTTAATACTTCTTGAGATACTAACCGACCGATTACTCATGTGCTTGCTTATTTAGGTGTATTTCCTCGTCTTGCAACACCTAAGGCTTAGCAGTGACTCCCAAACCAGTTGGTCTAAGGCACTAGGTGATGAAGCACCCTCGCTATATTTTTTTTATTGCTGCCTTGGTGATAACAAAACCAATGTTCTTTTTCTTTTCATCATTTTATCTTTTCTTTTCCATTTATTATTTCCTTCATACTTTGGCTTTTAGACAAGAGCATTTCAAGGATCCTCTACTATCCCGAGTTTCAAGACGTGTGTAAGTGCGTATACTAGGGTATCAACATTCAAATGTTTGGCTTCCAGAATGGAAACTATTTTTCAGACTTATTTTTATCCTCAGATTAGTTGCTTCTTTCATCTTACTATCCCTTGGGACAATGGCTCATAACTACTTATTAGTAGTTTCGTTTAAGAAAACATCTAATTTTCTTGCTTTTCTTAAACTATTCCTATATTTTAAATATAATTTTTCACTTTCTACTCTTTTATTATCAAAAAAAAATTTGTGCTTATGCAAAGTGTAATGCAAAGTAACGCATAAATAAGCACAAACCTCCCCCAAACCTGTTTACAGCAGTGTCCTCACTGATGTCATCTGTTAAGCTCAAAAACCTGTAGACTTGGGAGGAAAAAGGGGACAAGAAATAATGAAAGTGAAATGCTCCCCCAAACTTATTTTTGGCTCACAATTTTGTAAAAATCATTTTCTTTCAAGAGCCAAAATATCCCCCCCCCAAACTTGAGTTAAACAATGTTAATCTTTTAAAATCAAACGAGGGGGTCAAGGTTATTGGTCAATGCCAAGCTTTGCAAAGATCGAAAGTCAACACCAACCATTCAAAAATTTTATCGATGAAGCACCAATGTTGGTGGAAGAACATGTCACCTTTCGACGTGAAGAAGCGGGGAGGTGATAAGAGGTGTAATGGAAAAGGATTGCGTCTCAATTTGGAGAGACGACACAGTGATAGTGATGATTGATTACTCGCATTATCGTGATTGTCCAGAAGAAGGGGTGGAGGTTCAATTTCTTTATCTTGGAGTTGATTCATCTCAACACTCGTGTCTTTTAAAAATGCTAGTTCATCAGCGAAAATTTCCTCAAAGTTTTAATCGATACCCCGAAGAATAATGTCATCAGAAAAAATGGGGTGATCGTCAGACTCTATAAAAAGTTCCTCATCAGCGTTAGATGTTGACCCGGACAACTCGGTGGACGAGTCCGTGTATGTATAATACATGGTTGGGTCAAGCAACAACATATGAAAAGAGTCAGTATCATGAGGTTGATCAAATTCGCTGCTGTCGACATCCATTAATTCGACAGAACACACATGAGCATAGGGTTCGGAGGGTTCACTTCCCAACTTGTAAATGTTAAGCTCAATTGACTTCTTTCCAAAGGATAGGGTCATAGAGCCGTTTCTACAATTGATCACTGCGTTGGAAGTTGCTAGGAAGGGTCGACCAAGTATCACCGGGATTTGATTTCGTAGGTTCGCTACAGATTGTGTATCTATAACGATAAAGTCCACAGGGAATATAAATTCCCCGAGTTTGATTAACTCATCCTCTAGCTCACCCCTAGCTTGGATGATAGATCGATCGGCCATCTGAAAAGTGCAATACGCCGGTTTTAACTCTCCGATCCCTAATTGCTCATAAACGGAATACGGAAGCAAGTTAACACTAGCACCTAAATCGAGTAGAGCACGATTGATATTTTTACCCCCAATGGAAATAGAAATTGTAGGACTTCCGGGGTCCTTTCATTTCTTGGGTAATTGTTGTGTTAAAGTAGTGCTCACATTACTCGTAAGGAAAACTTTTTTAGGTACTTGAACTTTTCTCTTCCTAGTGCACAAGTCCTTTAGGATTTTCGCAAAAGACGGAACTTGTTGAATAGCATCTAGAAGAGGAATGTTTATGTTAACTTGCTTAAAAATTTCCACAATCTTCTCCATTTGTGGACTTGGTCTGTTGCCCCTTAACCTGTTTGGATAAGGTGCTTTATCAATAAGGGTTGGGTCCAATATTGGAGAGGATTGTGGGGAAGGAATGGATCCCAGAATTGGAGTGGGAATCGTTTTAGATAGATTTGTGGAAGTGGGCTGAGGGTTCGAGCCTTGTGGGAAGCGTAGAATTGGCTCGGAAGAAGGTGGAAGACTAGACGAATTAGGGGAAGAAGTAGAAGCCGGGGTATCATTGGTATCACTGACATCATCAAATTGCTCACCCACTCGGTTATTTAGCACTTTTCCCGATCTCAACGTAGTAACAGCACTCACGTTATGATTTTGTGAATGGCCAGGATTCGGTAGGGGTTGAGATGGGAGTTTTCCTTTTTCTCTTGCACTCATTGCGGGGTTCAACTATGCAATTTGGTTTTCTATTGATTTAATACTCTCACCGTGGGAGGCGGAGTCTTTCTTTATGGTATCAATAGAAGACTTCATATCAACCGACATTTGAATGGAATGTTTCATAAACAAATCCAAAGTTTGTGCGAGTGAAGATTTATCAGTACTGGCCAGTTGCGGTGCGGAAGTGTTGGCCGGATTTTGAAAATTTTGTGACTAAAAAGGGTGCTGACTTTGTGGTTGTGCTTGCTGTGGAGGAGGTCTTTGATAATTGCTTTGGAACTGGTTTTGATTTTGGGGTTGGTTTTGGTTCCAAGCAAAATTAGGATGATTCCTCCATCCTTGATTGTACGTGGAAGAATAAGGATCGTTTCTAGGTCGCTGCTGAAAAGCAGCATTAGTTTGCTCGTGACCTTGAAATGATGCATTCATATGACATTCTTCCGTCAAGTGTGAAGGATCTGAACAGCAAGCACACACAGTTTTGGGAAGCGTAACCTGGTTTAGGGAGGCTAATGAAAATTTGTTCTCAATAGCGTCGAGTTTCTTCTGCATCGCTGCCATTTCGGCTTTTACTGCGAAGGAAACATCGAGCTGATGAATACCTCCCCTAGATGAAGGTGGTCTTACGCTTTCCCGCTGCAAAGTGTTTTCAGTGAGATCTTCCAGATATTTCCAAGCTTCGCCATCGTTTTTGGACATGAAATTGCATTGACACGTTGTTTCAAGCATCTGCTTTGTCGCTGGATTAATGCCCTCATATATTATTCGGCACAAATACCATCTTTGTATTCCATGATGAGGACATTGGACAAGCAGATCCTTGAAACGTTCAAAGCACTTCCAAAATGGTTCATTGGGAAGCTGGGTGAACTGGTTGATCTCGCTCCTAATATGGGCGGTCTTATGGTTTGGGTAAAACTTCTTAAGAAATGCAATTACGAATTCATCCCGGTTAGTGATAGAGTGTGCGGCGGTATTATAAAGCTATTTTTCTGCCCAGTCGCACAGAGTGAATGGGAGAAGACGCAAGCGCATAGCATCCACAGTCAGTTGTGAAGTACCCATCATTGCGCATACGTTTTCGAATTTAGTGATAAAAACGTACGCGTCTTCAGATTCAAGCCCGTGAAATTTGGGCAACAGATTGATGTAGTAGGGTTTAATTTCAAAATTATCCCCGTTAGCTGGTGGAATAGATAGAAAAGTGGGAAGTGACCACGGATAGGATAGCATCTCTCCTGGAGAGAGATGCGCGGTGGATTCTGAGCACCTACGGGCGGTGGCAGCGTAGTGTTATAATCTGATGGAGTACCGTCCATCTCGGTCGATGTGGTGTGTGGTGGGGGAAAAGAAGATGAAGAAGCACTGACTTCGGATTCAATAGCAGGAACGCGGATAAGACGGGCACTAGAATCCCGTGTCCAGCCAAGCATGCACTAAGCGGGTTTAGCGCAAGTGGCAGCGTGTGTGTGATTTAAAATTGGTCTGTTTTGAAAAAGTGGGACTTTAAGACAAATCACACAAAAATGCACAAACAACCCTAGAGCTAAGGTCACTAGGTCAAGTCTTTAGACCGCTCCTAGACTTCCAAAGGACAAGCCGCAGGATCATTCCTCTATCACCTCTTTAGTACTCTTGTGGCCAGGTAAGTGGGAGGTATCCACTACGTAAGTAGTGGGCCTAATTAAGTAACCACTTGCCTTAGACACACTTGCCTAGACACCATAAAGGTAATGCGGATAAGTGATAGATTACCCATGACCTTCCTCTGTCCTTATTGAGCGCGACAGTCCTTAGAGTCTTGTCTAGATATTTTTTAAATTAATGTAGGGTTGATGCAGATGCTCGGTTTGTGATTTGTGGGGCTTAGGAAGGGTGATAAAATCCCCACCTAATCTGGATTTGGTCTTTGCCCCTTAAAGTCTGTATTAAAATATGCAAAACAAACCAATCACAAAACTTTGCAAAAAGATTTTTGAGCGGCGATATTTTGCAAAGAATCCTGCAGAAAAGATATTTTATTGGATTTCAGAGGAGAGAGAAAGATATAGAAAAGATACCTGAGAAGTTTGAAACTCTAACTCCTCAATTGCGCCGCGCTTCCGCCGCCAATATGCTCCTTGTGCCGCGGTTCCGCCGCGAGAAAGAGGGATCGGGTGATGATTTTTGCTACATGGCCTCCTGTACTCCTCTGGATCTTAATGAATGTCTATGTATCTCTGTTTCCTCAATTCTATGACTCCAGATCCCCTCGCAAAATTCACACACAAATCGTTAAATATACAATTTGCAGCTTTATTTTAATTATGATATAAATCGGATAAGAATTCAACACAAATAATAAGAATAAAAAATTACGCACGTATCCCCGGCAACGGCGCCATTTGATTGATCTAGTATTTTAAGTGTGTAGTAGTTAACCGCAATCAATAACGGTGTCGCATGTAGTTAGACCGAGATGAGTACGGGTCGTCCTCTGGGAAACGTTGAATCTTTTAATCTTACTTTAGGCGTGTTGAGAAAGAAAGGAGGAAGAATAAAAAAATGGTGGAAATAGTTTCTAGATCTACATTAAACACGGATGCAAAATATAGATCTAGATTAACTACGGATGTAAGTTTAATATTAAAAGGGGGCTTGTATGGTTCATTGGGATTTAGTAGTTATGGATGATTAATTAAAGATTACTCTTTTTATCCTTTAATAGATTTAAAACTAGAACGACAGTGATGTATGTAGATTAGGGTTTCTGGAGGGAAAAGGGTTCCCACTCGTAACCCCTATCTCGACATGGAACTCCGTTCATATCTATCATTTACCAAAACAATTGTTAATCTAATCTCTAATCGCGGTCGAGACTAACAATAAATTGGTAGCACGCCCGATTAGGATGTTAATGATTCTTTTGATAAAGTTTATAAGCTTTATAGGACGTAAAAAGAGTTTAAGGGTCTTCATCATCCATTAATCTACCCTAATCCTACAAACCCTAACAAGCGGAGAATTACTCACGCATGTTGGGAGAAGAAGAGATGGAGAGGGAAATCATAATGAAAACTACAAGAAATAGAATATGAAAAAGAACTACCTTTATTAATCAACAAAATTCATTTACACTTTATTCCCTTAGAAAATGATTACAAATGCTAGTTTGCTTCTCCATCTCTTCTAAGGAGGTAGACGAACAGTTGATGATCATCCTGGATGCGTGAGCCTGTCTTGGACTTCGTGATCTCTTCGGCTTGATCCTTTTTCCAAGAGGCTCTCGGTCCTTATTTATAGTCCTAAAGCCAGAACCCTGGCTGCCTAATTTGGAAGCCAGAGGTTAAGATCCAAACTGAAAAATCCCAACTTCTAACTCGTTAAAACCGCGGCGGATCCGCGGCCAAAAGGTAGGTTTGGCCGCGGATCCGCGGCCAAAAGGAGAGATCTTTTGATTTGGTCTCCTGGGCTTTCATCTACATGACACATGGCAATCTTTGCAATCTTTGGAATCTCTGGAAACTGAAAATCTTTTCTTCGTTACTGACAGACTTGATTTCTTAGTTTGCTTTCTTAATTAGGCAGGTTTGCTCTAACAACTTTGATTTTCTTGATTTCAGCCATGCAAATTCTGCACAATAACTCAACAAATAATATTAGTTTGTTTTATGGAGATATTAACTTAACCATTAAGAATTGGTTAAAGGCTTTTAATAAGGTAAGCATATTTAAATGGGCCAAATGTCACATGGATATAATATGCTTACTTTTTCCTACCAAATGTTAATTATAATATATAAACACATGAAAATAGTATTTTTACAGATAAACCCTCACATGTATCATATATTATAATAAACACATTTTATTATATAAAAATGGTAGGAAAAATGTCTTATTAAATGTGCAGTTTTATCAACTGAACAAATATCCCCAAACTTATCTTTGATCGTCCCGAGCAAACTAGTTTATTCAAGAGAAGGAGAAAAGAAAGGAGAAAGCTAAGCACACTTTCGTAGGCAACACGATTGCACTGAGCACGTGCAACAAGCCGTTAAACCTCTAGGTGTCCCTAGTAGGAGGAGTGTTGTCTCCTGAGGGTTTTCTACGGATACACCCACAAAATCCTATAATAAAAGGAAGACTGTGAAAGTTACATATAAAGATGAGAATTATAAAAGAAAGACTTTGAAAATTTGAGTTTCCAACTACACTAGCTTTTCAGTTGTCATGAGCCCTATCTTAATAGTCATGAAAAATGTTAGAAATCACATCATCCCTCAAAAAAACATCGTCTTTATTTTTCATTCCTACCTTTCATCCAAACATCGATCATATACCCCTACGTGTGTGTATAGAACATCCCTACACTCGGAGAATTCAATTCAAGTTATCATACTCTTGTCCATCTACCTCAGTACTTTTTTAATAGATATTTAGATAGAATTTGCTCACACATTTTTCATGCGACCGTTAATATTTCTTGAGGTACTAACCGACCGATTACTCATGTGCTTGCTTATTTAGGTGTATTTCCTCGTCTTGCAACACCTAAGGCTTAGCAGTGACTCCCAAACCAGTTGGTCTAAGGCACTAGGTGATGAAGCACCCTCGCTATATTTTTTTTATTGCTGCCTTGGTGATAACAAAACCAGTGTTCATTTTTCTTTTCATCATTTTATCTTTTCTTTTCCATTTATTATTTCCTTCATACTTTGGCTTTTAGACAAGAGCATTTCAAAGTATCCTCTACTATCCCGAGTTTCAAGACGTGTGTAAGTGCGTATAGTAGGGTATCAACATTAAAATGTTTGGCTTCCAGAATGGAAACTATTTTTCAGACTTATTTTTATTCTCAGATTAGTTGCTTCTTTCATCTTACTAACCCTTGGGACAATGGCTCATAACTACTTATTACTAGTTTCGTTTAAGAAAACATCTAATTTTCTTGCTTTTCTTAAACTATTCCTATATTTTAAATATAATTTTTCACTTTCTACTCTTTTATTATCAAAAAAAATTTGTGCTTATGCAAAGTGTAATGCAAAGTAACGCGTAAATAAGCACAAACCTCCCCCAAACCTGTTTACAGCAGTGTCCTCACTGATGTCATCTGTTAAGCTCAAAAACCTGTAGACTTGGGAGGAAAAAGGGGACAAGAAATAATGAAAGTGAAATGCTCCCCCAAACTTATTTTTGGCTCACAATTTTGTAAAAATCATTTTCTTTAAAGAGCCAAAATATCCCTCCCCCCCAAACTTGAGTTAAACAATGTTAATCTTTTAAAATCAAACGAGGGGGTCAAGGTTATTGGTCAATGCCAAGCTTTGCAAAGATCGAAAGTCAACACCAACTATTCAAAAATTTTATCGATGAAGCACCAAGGTTGGTGGAAGAACATGTCACCTTTCGACGTGAAGAAGCGGGGAGGTGATAAGAGGTGTAATGGAAAAGGATTGCGTCTCAATTTGGAGAGACGACACAGTGATAGTGATGATTGATTACTCGCATTATCGTGATTGTCCAGAAGAAGGGGTGGAGGTTCAATTTCTTTATCTTGGATTTGATTCATCTCAACACCCGTGTCTTTTAAAAATGCTAGTTCATCAGCGAAAATTTCCTCAAAATTTTAATCGATACCCCGAAGAATAATGTCATCAGAAAAAATGGGGTGATCGTCAGACTCTATAAAAAGTTCCTCATCAGCGTTAGATGTTGACCCGGACAACTCGGTGGACGAGTCCGTGTATGGATAATACATGGTTGGGTCAAGCAACAACATATGAAAAGAGTCAGTATCATGAGGTTGATCAAATTCGCTGCTGTCGACATCCATTAATTCGACAGAACACACATGAGCATAGGGTTCGGAGGGTTCACTTCCCAACTTGTAAATGTTAAGCTCAATTGACTTCTTTCCAAAGGATAGGGTCATAGAGCTGTTTCTACAATTGATCACTGCGTTGGAAGTTGCTAGGAAGGGTCGACCAAGTATCACCGGGATTTGATTTCGTAGGTTCGCTACAGATTGTGTATCTATAACGATAAAGTCCACAGGGAATATAAATTCCCCGAGTTTGATTAACGCATCCTCTAGCTCACCCCTAGCTTGGATGATAGATCGATCGGCCATCTGAAGAGTGCAATACGCCGGTTTTAACTCTCCGATCCCTAATTGCTCATAAACGGAATACGGAAGCAAGTTAACACTAGCACCTAAATCGAGTAGAGCACGATTGATATTTTTACCCCCAATGGAAATAGAAATTGTAAGACTTCCGGGGTCCTTTCATTTCTTGGGTAATTGTTGTGTTAAAGCAGTGCTCACATTACTCGTAAGGAAAACTTTTTTAGGTACTTGAACTTTTCTCTTCCTAGTGTACAAGTCCTTTAGGATTTTCGCATAAGACGGAACTTGTTGAATAGCATCTAGAAGAGGAATGTTTATGTTAACTTGCTTAAAAATTTCCACAATCTTCTCCATTTGTGGACTTGGTCTGTTGCCCCTTAACCTGTTTGGATAAGGTGCTTTATCAATAAGGGTTGGGTCCAATATTGGAGAGGATTGTGGGGAAGGAATGGATCCCAGAATTGGAGTGGGAATCGTTTTAGATAGATTTGTGGAAGTGGGCTGAGGGTTCGAGCCTTGTGGGAAGCGTAGAATTGGCTCGGAAGAAGGTGGAAGACTAGACGAATTAGGGAAAGAAGTAGAAGCCGGGGTATCATTGGTATCACTAACATCATCAAATTGCTCACCCACTCGTTTATTTAGCACTTTTCCCGATCTCAACGTAGTAACAGCACTCACGTTATGATTTTGTGAATGGCCAGGATTCGGTAGGGGTTGAGATGGGAGTTTTCCTTTTTCTCTTGCACTCATTGCGGGGTTCAACTATGCAATTTGGTTTTCTATTGATTTAATACTCTCACCGTGGGAGGCGGAGTCTTTCTTTATGGTATCAATAGAAGACTTCATATCAACCGACATTTGAATGGAATGTTTCATAAACAAATCCAAAGTTTGTGCGAGTGAAGATTTATCAGTACTGGCCAGTTGCGGTGCGGAAGTGTTGGCCGGATTTTGAAAATTTTGTGACTAAAAAGGGTGCTGACTTTGTGGTTGTGCTTGCTGTGGAGGAGGTCTTTGATAATTGCTTTGGAACTGGTTTTGATTTTGGGGTTGGTTTTGGTTCCAAGCAAAATTAGGATGATTCCTCCATCCTTGATTGTACGTGGAAGAATAAGGATCGTTTCTAGGTCGCTGTTGAAAAGCAGCATTAGTTTGCTCGTGACCTTGAAATGATGCATTCATAGGACATTCTTCCGTCAAGTGTGAAGGATCTGAACAGCAACCACACACAGTTTTGGGAAGCGTAACCTGGTTTAGGGAGGCTAATGAAAATTTGTTCTCAATAGCGTCGAGTTTCTTCTGTATCGCTGCCATTTCGGCTTTTACTGCGATGGAAACATCGAGCTGATGAATACCTCCCCTAGATGAAGGCGGTCTTACGCTTTCCCGCTGCAAAGTGTTTTCAGCGAGATCTTCCAGATATTTCCAAGCTTCGCCATCGTTTTTGGACATGAAATTGCATTGACACGTTGTTTGAAGCATCTGCTTTGTCGCTGGATTAATGCCCTCATATATTATTCGGCACAAATACCATCTTTGTATTCCATGATGAGGACATTGGACAAGCAGATCCTTGAAACGTTCAAACCACTTCCAAAATGGTTCATTGGGAAGCTGGGTGAACTGGTTGATCTCGCTCCTAATATGGGCGGTCTTATGGTTTGGGTAAAACTTCTTAAGAAATGCAATTACGAATTCATCCCGGTTAGTGATAGAGTGTGCGGCGGTATTATAAAGCTATTTTTCTGCCCAGTCGCACAGAGTGAATAGGAGAAGACGCAAGCGCATAGCATCCACAGTCAGTTGTGAAGTACCCATCATTGCGCATACTTTTTCGAATTTAGTGATAAAAACGTACGCGTCTTCAGATTCAAGCCCGTGAAATTTGGGCAACAGATTGATGTAGTAGGGTTTAATTTCAAAATTATCCCCGTTAGCTGGTGGAATAGATAGAAAAGTGGGAAGTGACCACGGATAGGATAGCATCTCTCCTGGAGAGAGATGCACGGTGGATTCTGAGCACCTACGGGCGGTGGCAGCGTAGTGTTATAATCTGATGGAGTACCGTCCATCTCGGTCGATGTGGTGTGTGGTGGGGGAAAAGAAGATGAAGAAGCACTGACTTCGGATTCAATAGCAGGAACGCGGACAAGACGGGCACTAGAATCCCGTGTCCAGCCAAGCATGCACTAAGCGGGTTTAGCGCAAGTGGCAGCGTGTGTGTGATTTAAAATTGGTCTGTTTTGAAAAAGTAGGACTTTAAGACAAATCACACAAAAATGCACAAACAACCCTAGAGCTAAGGTCACCTAGATCAAGTCTTTAGACCGCTCCTAGACTTCCAAAGGACAAGCCGCAGGATCAATCCTCTATCACCTCTTTAGTACTCTTGTGGCCAGGTGAGTGGGAGGTATCCACTACGTAAGTAGTGGGCCTAATTAAGTAACCACTTGCCTTAGACACACTTGCCTAGACACCATAAAGGTAATGCGGATAAGTGATAGATTACCCATGACCTTCCTCTGTCCTTATTGAGCGCGACAGTCCTTAGAGTCTTATCTAGATATTTTTTAAATTAATGTAGGGTTGATGCAGATGCTCGGTTTGTGATTTGGGGGGCTTAGGGAGGGTGATAAAATCCCCACCTAATCTGGATTTGGTCTTTGCCCCTTAAAGTTTGTATTAAAATATGCAAAACAAACCAATCACAAAACTTTGCAAAAAGTATTTTGAGCGGCGATATTTTGCAAAAAATCCTGCAGAAAAGATATTTTATTGGATTTCAGAGGAGAGAGAAAGATATAGAAAAGATACCTGAGAAGTTTGAAACCCTAACTCCTCAATTGCGCCGCGCTTCCGCCGCCAATATGCTCCTTGTGCCGCGGTTCCGCCGCGAGAAAGAGGGATCGGGTGATGATTTTTGCTACGTGGCCTCCTGTACTCCTCTGGATCTTAATGAATGTCTCTGTATCTCTGTTTCCTCAATTCTGTGACTCCAGATCCCCTCGCAAAATTCACACACAAATCGTTAAATATACAATTTGCAGTTTTATTTTAATTATGATATAAATCGGATAAGAATTCAACACAAATAATAAGAATAAAAAATTACGCACGTATCCCCGGCAACGGCGCCATTTGATTGTTCTAGTATTTTAAGTGTGTAGTAGTTAACCGCAATCAATAACGGTGTCACATGTAGTTAGACCGAGATGAGTACGGGTCGTCCTCTGGGAAACGTTGAATCTTTTAATCTTACTTTAGGCGTGTTGAGAAAGAAAGGAGGAAGAAAAAAAAATGGTGGAAATAGTTTCTAGATCTACATTAAACACGGATGCAAAATATAGATCTAGATTAACTACGGATGTAAGTTTAATATTAAAAGAGGGCTTGTATGGTTCATTGGGATTTAGTAGTTATGGATGATTAATTAAAGATTACTCTTTTTATCCTTTAATAGATTTAAAACTAGAACGACAGTGATGCATGTAGATTAGGGTTTCTGGAGGGAAAAGGGTTCCCACTCGTAACCCCTATCTCGACATGGAACTCCGTTCATATCTATCATTTACCAAAACAATTGTTAATCTAATCTCTAATCGCGGTCGAGACTAACAATAAATTGGTAGCACGCCCGATTAGGATGTTAATGATTCTTTTGATAAAGTTTATAAGCTTTATAGGACGTAAAAAGAGTTTAAGGGTCTTCATCATCCATTAATCTACCCTAATCCTACAAACCCTAACAAGCGGAGAATTACTCACGCATGTTGGGAGAAGAAGAGATGGAGAGGGAAATCATAATGAAAACTACAAGAAATAGAATATGAAAAAGAACTACCTTTATTAATCAACAAAATTCATTTACACTTTATTCCCTTAGAAAATGATTACAAATGCTAGTTTGCTTCTCCATCTCTTCTAAGGAGGTAGACGAACAGTTGATGATCATCCTGGATGCGTGAGCCTGTCTTGGACTTCGTGATCTCTTCGGCTTGATTCTTTTTCCAAGAGGCTCTCGGTCCTTATTTATAGTCCTAAAGCCAGAACCCTGGCTGCCTAATTTGGAAGCCAGAGGTTAAGATCCAAACTGAAAAATCCCAACTTCTAACTCGTCAAAACTGCGGCGGATCCGCGGCCAAAAGGTAGGTTTGGCCGCGGATCCGCGGCCAAAAGGAGAGATCTTTTGATTTGGTCTCCTGGGCTTTCATCTTCATGACACATGGCAATCTTTGGAATCTCTGGAAACTGAAAATCTTTTCTTCGTTACTGACAGACTTGATTTCTTAGTTTGCTTTCTTAATTAGGCAGGTTTGCTCTAACAACTTTGATTTTCTTGATTTCTGCCCTGCAAATTCTGTACAATAACTCAACAAATAATATTAGTTTGTTTTATGGAGATATTAACTTAACCATTAAGAATTGGTTAAAGGCTTTTAATAAGGTAAGCATATTTAAATGGGCCAAATGTCACATGGATATAATATGCTTACTTTTTCCTACCAAATGTTAATTATAATATATAAACACATGAAAATAGTATTTTTACAGATAAACCCTCACATGTATCATATATTATAATAAACACCTTTTATTATATAAAAATGGTAGGAAAAATGTCTTATTAAATGTGCAGTTTTATCAACTGAACAAATATCCCCAAACTTATCTTTGATCGTCCCGAGCAAACTAGTTTATTCAAGAGAAGGAGAAAAGAAAGGAGAAAGCTAAGCACACTTTCGTAGGCAACACGATTGCACTGAGCACGTGCAACAAGCCGTTAAACCTCTAGGTGTCCTTAGTAGGTGGAGTATTGTCTCCTGAGGGTTTTCTACGGATACACCCACAAAATCCTATAATAAAAGGAAGACTGTGAAAGTTACATATAAAGATAAGAATTATAAAAGAAAGACTTTGAAAATTTGAGTTTCCAACTACACTAGCTTTTCAGTTGTCATGAGCCCTATCTTAATAGTCATGAAAAATGTTAGAAATCACATCATCCCTCAAAAAAACATCGTCTTTATTTTTCATTCCTACCTTTCATCCAAACATCGATCATATACCCCTACGTGTGTGTATAGAACATCCCTACACTCGAAGAATTCAATTCAAGTTATCATACTCTTGTCCATCTACCTCAGTACTTTTTTAATAGATATTTAGATAGAATTTGCTCACACATTTTTCATGCGACCGTTAATACTTCTTGAGGTACTAACCGACCGATTACTCATGTGCTTGCTTATTTAGGTGTATTTCCTCGTCTTGCAACACCTAAGGCTTAGCAGTGACTCCCAAACCAGTTGGTCTAAGGCACTAGGTGATGAAGCACCCTCGCTATATTTTTTTTATCGCTGCCTTGGTGATAACAAAACCAGTGTTCATTTTTCTTTTCATCATTTTATCTTTTCTTTTCCATTTATTATTTCCTTCATACTTTGGCTTTTAGACAAGTGCATTTCAAGGTATCCTCTACTATCCCGAGTTTCAAGACGTGTGTAAGTGCGTATAGTAGGGTATCAACATTAAAATGTTTGGCTTCCAGAATGGAAACTATTTTTCAGACTTATTTTTATTCTCAGATTAGTTGCTTCTTTCATCTTACTAACCCTTGGGACAATGGCTCATAACTACTTATTACCAGTTTCATTTAAGAAAACATCTAATTTTCTTGCTTTTCTTAAACTATTCCTATATTTTAAATATAATTTTTCACTTTCTACTCTTTTATTATCAAAAAAAAATTTGTGCTTATGCAAAGTGTAATGCAAAGTAACGCGTAAATAAGCACAAACCTCCCCCAAACCTGTTTACAGCAGTGTCCTCACTGATGTCATCTGTTAAGCTCAAAAACCTGTAGACTTGGGAGGAAAAAGGGGACAAGAAATAATGAAAGTGAAATGCTCCCCCAAACTTATTTTTGGCTCACAATTTTGTAAAAATCATTTTCTTTCAAGAGCCAAAATATCCGCCCCCCCAAACTTGAGTTAAACAATGTTAATCTTTTAAAATCAAACGAGGGGGTCAAGGTTATTGGTCAATGCCAAGCTTTGCAAAGATCGAAAGTCAACACCAACTATTCAAAAAATTTATCGATGAAGCACCAAGGTTGGTGGAAGAACATGTCACCTTTCGACGCGAAGAAGCGGGGAGCTGATAAGAGGTGTAATGGAAAAGGATTGCGTCTCAATTTAGAGAGACGACACAGTGATAGTGATGATTGATTACTCGCATTATCGTGATTGTCCAGAAGAAGGGGTGGAGGTTCAATTTCTTTATCTTGGAGTTGATTCATCTCAACACCCGTGTCTTTTAAAAATGCTAGTTCATCAGCGAAAATTTCCTCAAAATTTTAATCGATACCCCGAAGAATAATGTCATCAGAAAAAATGGGGTGATCGTCAGACTCTATAAAAAGTTCCTCATCAGCGTTAGATATTGACCCGGACAACTCGGTGGACGAGTCCGTGTATGTATAATACATGGTTGGGTCAAGCAACAACATATGAAAAGAGTCAGTATCATGAGGTTGATCAAATTCGCTGCTGTCGACATCCATTAATTCGACAGAACACACATGAGCATAGGGTTCGGAGGGTTCACTTCCCAACTTGTAAATGTTAAGCTCAATTGACTTCTTTCCAAAGGATAGGGTCATAGAGCTATTTCTACAATTGATCACTGCGTTGGAAGTTGCTAGGAAGGGTCGACCAAGTATCACCGGGATTTGATTTCGTAGGTTCGCTACAGATTGTGTATCTATAACGATAAAGTCCACAGGGAATATAAATTCCCCGAGTTTGATTAACGCATCCTCTAGCTCACCCCTAGCTTGGATGATAGATCGATCGGCCATCTGAAGAGTGCAATACGCCGGTTTTAACTCTCCGATCCCTAATTGCTCATAAACGGAATACGGAAGCAAGTTAACACTAGCACCTAAATCGAGTAGAGCACGATTGATATTTTTACCCCCAATGGAAATAGAAATTGTAGGACTTCCGGGGTCCTTTCATTTCTTGGGTAATTGTTGTGTTAAAGCAGTGCTCACATTACTCGTAAGGAAAACTTTTTTAGGTACTTGAACTTTTCTCTTCCTAGTGCACAAGTCCTTTAGGATTTTCGCATAAGACGGAACTTGTTGAATAGCATCTAGAAGAGGAATGTTTATGTTAACTTGCTTAAAAATTTCCACAATCTTCTCCATTTGTGGACTTGGTCTGTTGCCCCTTAACCTGTTTGGATAAGGTGCTTTATCAATAAGGGTTGGGTCCAATATTGGAGAGGATTGTGGGGAAGGAATGGATCCCAGAATTGCAGTGGGGATCGTTTTAGATAGATTTGTGGAAGTGGGCTGAGGGTTCGAGCCATGTGGGAAGCGTAGAATTGGCTCGGAAGAAAGTGAATGACTAGACGAATTAGGGGAAGAAGTAGAAGCCGGGGTATCATTGGTATCACTAACATCATCAAATTGCTCACCCACTCGGTTATTTAGCACTTTTCCCGATCTCAACGTAGTAACAGCACTCACGTTATGATTTTGTGAATGGCCAGGATTCGGTAGGGGTTGAGATGGGAGTTTCCCTTTTTCTCTTGCACTCATTGCGGCGTTCAACTGTGCAATTTGGTTTTCTATTAATTTAATACTCTCACCATGGGAGGCGAAGTCTTTCTTTATGGTATCAATAGAAGACTTCATATCAACCGACATTTGAATGGAATGTTTCATAAACAAATCCAAAGTTTGTGCGAGTGAAGAGTTATCAGTACCGGCCAGTTGCGGTGCGGAAGTGTTGGCCGGATTTTGAAAATTTTGTGACTAAAAAGGGTGCTGACTTTGTGGTTGTGCTTGCTGTAGAGGAGGTCTTTGATAATTGCTTTGGAACTGGTTTTGATTTTGGGGTTGGTTTTGGTTCCAAGAAAAATTAGGATGATTCCTCCATCCTTGATTGTACGTGGAAGAATAAGGATCGTTTCTAGGTCGCTGCTGAAAAGCAGCATTAGTTTGCTCGTGACCTTGAAATGATGCATTCATAGGACATTCTTCCGTCAAGTGTGAAGGATCTGAACAGCAACCACACACAGTTTTGGGAAGCGTAACCTGCTTTAGGGAGGCTAATAAAAATTTGTTCTCAATAGCGTCGAGTTTCTTCTGCATCGCTGCCATTTCGGCTTTTACTGCGATGGAAATATCGAGCTGATGAATACCTCCTCTAGATGAAGGTGGTCTTACGCTTTCCCGCTGCAAAGTGTTTTCAGCGAGATCTTCCAGATATTTCCAAGCTTCGCCATCGTTTTTGGACATGAAATTGCATTGACACGTTGTTTGAAGCATCTGCTTTGTCGCTGGATTAATGCCCTCATATATTATTCGGCACAAATACCATCTTTGTATTCCATGATGAGGACATTGGACAAGCAGATCCTTGAAACGTTCAAAGCACTTCCAAAATGGTTCATTGGGAAGCTGGGTGAACTGGTTGATCTCGCTCCTAATATGGGCGGTCTTATGGTTTGGGTAAAACTTCTTAAGAAATGCAATTACGAATTCATCCCGGTTAGTGATAGAGTGTGCGGCGGTATTATAAAGCTATTTTTCTGCCAAGTCGCACAGAGTGAATGGGAGAAGACGCAAGCGCATAGCATCCACAGTCAGTTGTGAAGTACCCATCATTGCGCATATGTTTTCGAATTTAGTGATGAAAACGTACGCGTCTTCAGATTCAAGCCCGTGAAATTTGGACAACAGATTGATGTAGTAGGGTTTAATTTCAAAATTATCCCCGTTAGCTGGTGGAATAGATAGAAAAGTGGGAAGTGACCACGGATAGGATAGCATCTCTCCTGGAGAGAGATGCGCGGTGGATTCTGAGCACCTACGGGCGGTGGCAGCGTAGTGTTATAATCTGATGGAGTACTGTCCATCTCGGTCGATGTGGTGTGTGGTGGGGGAAAAGAAGATGAAGAAGCACTGACTTCGGAGTCAATAGCAGGAACGCGGACAAGACGGGCACTTGAATCCCGTGTCCACCCAAGCATGCACTAAGCGGGTTTAGCGCAAGTGGCAGCGTGTGTGTGATTTAAAATTGGTCTGTTTTGAAAAAGTGGGACTTTAAGACAAATCACACAAAAATGCACAAACAACCCTAGAGTTAAGGTCACCTAGGTCAAGTCTCTAGACCGCTCCTACACTTCCAAAGGACAAGCCGCAGGATCAATCCTCTATCACCTCTTTAGTACTCTTGTGGCCAGGTAAGTGGGAGGTATCCACTATGCAAGTAGTGGGCCTAATTAAGTAACCACTTGTCTTAGACACACTTGCCTAGACACCATAAAGGTAATGCGGATAAGTGATAGATTACCCATGACCTTCCTCTGTCCTTATTGAGCGCGACAGTCCTTAGAGTCTTGTCTAGATATTTTTTAAATTAATGTAGGGTTGATGCAGATGCTCGGTTTGTGATTTGTGGGGCTTAGGAAGGGTGATAAAATCCCCACCTAATCTGGATTTGGTCTTTGCCCCTTAAAGTCTGTATTAAAATATGCAAAACAAACCAATCACAAAACTTTGCAAAAAGATTTTTGAGCGGCGATATTTTGCAAAGAATCCTGCAGAAAAGATATTTTATTGGATTTCAGAGGAGAGAGAAAGATATAGAAAAGATACCTGAGAAGTTTGAAACCCTAACTCTTCAATTGCGCCGCGCTTCCGCCGCCAATATGCTCCTTGTGCCGCGGTTCCGCCGCGAGAAAGAGGGATCGGGTGATGATTTTTGCTACGTGGCCTCCTGTACTCCTCTGGATCTTAATGAATGTCTCTGTATCTCTGTTTCCTCAATTCTGTGACTCCAGATCCCATCGCAAAATTCACACACAAATCGTTAAATATACAATTTGCAGTTTTGTTTTAATTATGATATAAATCGGATAAGAATTCAACACAAATAATAAGAATAAAAAATTACGCACGTATCCCCGGCAACGGCGCCATTTGATTGATCTAGTATTTTATGTGTGTAGTAGTTAACCGCAATCAATAACGGTGTCGCGTGTAGCTAGACCGAGATGAGTACGGGTCATCCTCTGGAAAACGTTGAATCTTTTAATCTTACTTTAGGCGTGTTGAGAAAGAAAGGAGGAAGAATAAAAAAATGGTGGAAATAGTTTCTATATCTACATTAAACACGGATGCAAAATATAGATCTAGATTAACTACGGATGTAAGTTTAATATTAAAAGGGGGCTTGTATGGTTCATTGGGATTTATTAGTTATGGATGATTAATTAAAGATTACTCTTTTTATCCTTTAAAAGATTTAAAACTAGAACGACAGTGATGCATGTAGATTAGGGTTTCTGGAGGGAAAAGGGTTCCCACTCGTAACCCCTTTCTCGACATGGAACTCCGTTCATATCTATCATTTACCAAAACAATTGTTAATCTAATCTCTAATCGCGGTCGAGACTAACAATAAATTGGTAGCACGCCCGATTAGGATGTTAATGATTCTTTTGATAAAGTTTATAAGCTTTATAGGACGTAAAAAGAGTTTAAGGGTCTTCATCATCCATTAATCTACCATAATCCTACGAACCCTAACAAGCGGAGAATTACTCACGCATGTTGGGAGAAGAAGAGATGGAGAAGGAAATCATAATGAAAACTATAAGAAATAGAATAAGAAAAAGAACTACCTTTATTAATCAACAAAATTCATTTACACTTTATTCCCTTAGAAAATGATTACAAATGCTAGTTTGCTTCTCCATCTCTTCTAAGGAGGTAGACGAACAGTTGATGATCATCCTGGATGCGTGAGCCTGTCTTGGACTTCGTGATCTCTTCGACTTGATTCTTTTTCCAAGAGGCTCTCGGTCCTTATTTATAGTCCTAAAGCCAGAACCCTGGCTGCCTAATTTGGAAGCCAGAGGTTAAGATCCAAACTGAAAAATCCCAACTTCTAACTCGTCAAAACCGCGGCGGATCCGCGGCCAAAAGGTAGGTTTGGCCGCGGATCCGCAGCCAAAAGGAGAGATCTTTTGATTTGGTCTCCTGGGCTTTCATCTTCATGACACATGGCAATCTTTGGAATCTCTGGAAATTGAAAATCTTTTCTTCGTTACTGCCAGACTTGATTTCTTAGTTTGCTTTCTTAATTAGGTAGGTTTTCTCTAACAACTTTGATTTTCTTGATTTCAGCCCTGCAAATTCTGCACAATAACTCAACAAATAATATTAGTTTGTTTTATGGAGATATTAACTTAACCATTAAGAATTGGTTAAAGGCTTTTAATAAGGTAAGCATATTTAAATGGGCCAAATGTCACATGGATATAATATGCTTATTTTTTCCTACCAAATATTAATTATAATATATAAACACATGAAAATAGTATTTTTATGGATAAACCCTCACATGTATCATATATTATAATAAACACCTTTTATTATATAAGAATAGTAGGAAAAATGTCTTATTAAATGTGCAGTTTTATCAACTGAATATAGTCCGACAAAGGTATCAATTATCTCATATCGACTCGCATTCATATAACGACATATCACACTAAGTCATCATATCACATCGTATACTCGTTCTCTTTCAATTCGTACCTATCATGATTCACTTCTCATTTCATATTCTCATATGTCACTATGTTCATTAGGGTCAACTTTTATCATATTATCGTTATTAAATCTTATAATCATGTCCGTCGCATATCATTTATCAAGATATAATAATCAAACAATATTCCATATCAATGTTTGCGGGGGTGTATACGCCATCCACCCGACTTTCCCCGTAGATATAAATCTACTCACCTGCTAAACTCCTCGCTTAGCCGTAGTCGATGTGTTTTGTCGTCTCGGAATCCACGCGAAGGTACCTACAATATCAACACGTATCGCAATACCATTAAAATCAAGTTCCAAAATCCAAAACGGCATGCGGTGCGCTCATAGGTTAGACCCTATAGCCTACATATGCAAAACAATCAAACAACCCTTGTCGTTGACGTACAAACATCCAACAATCAAATACAATATCAAATCTCAAAACCAAGAAATCCCAATACCAGAAAACATAGCCAAAACCCTAACTAGGGTCGCTATTCATGAAAACTGCCAATCGTACCAATCGCTCATTCACAACACAATATATATCGTAGAAAATAATATATATATCACATCACAACGTCCATTAGAAACCCACGCCTAATTTTACCGAAAACCTAGTAAGCATCTTTTCAACATTTTAGCTCAAAACTAGAGGTTTAAACAATTCTAGCGATCACAATCATCACATAGTAGCTTGATTAAACCACCCAAACCTTTACTACAATTTTAATCTCACCCATATAAGATTTAGTAAAAGTTAGTTTGCAATTAGCTTAATTAGATAATTAGGAAAAATATCATTTAACAATCTCACAACTAGGTTAAATTTTCCAAGTCTAAACTACTCATTTTGTTAGAGATAGTGCCCTCAGAGTCAATTATTAAGTCACAGGTACGTGATTGTAATGATTGAGGGAGGACCTATCCCGGTAGGACAGTCTTACTCGAGATGATAGTATGCTATCTGGTTTACCTTTATCATCGTGTACTGCTTTAGGTGACATGACACGTCGCTATTACACGTTGATAGAGCCCCTAGGATTCTTGCTTGACCACCAGCAGTATGAGGGCGATCATATAAGTGGGAGCTGGGGGTCTACAAGCATATCCTTAAAAGGTCCCTAGTCGTGGGAGTTTCGAGACCGGGCATCGATACTCCATTAGTAGACTAGTGTATACAGTCGAGACCCCGACGAGGGGCGGTGGTCGGTCTCACAAGCCACTGGTGTCAGTTGGATCACCTAAGATGTATACAGGTGCTCATTGGGTTATGAGTACACCGGACAGGACTCGCCGGGAACATGCTAGTTGGTCATATACCAGACGTCAGATGGCAGTTCCCTGGTGACATGTGTGCAGGTTAGTTCATCGACCTGGGGATCGTCATTTGTCTCGTGTGAGTTCCCACTGTACTTTGATTACTACCCTACCACGGCTCAAAGGAGTCGTGCAAACAGGTTTTAGTTGGGTACAGTCCCGAGCCACATGGAGGCAGTGAGCGTATCTTCAGGGGTTCGTCTCTCCCGGTATTGGGGGTGAGGTCGTGCTGTGTCTAGGAGAGCCATTACACAAAGTCCTTGGCCAAGGCAAGGAGATTTACTGGTAGGTATTCCAGTAGTATCTCAGGGTGTTCTGGGCTACACTCCGACACGACTTGTACCGCTTTTGGGGGTCTGACTTTTACCAACCCCCTAGGCCCGCCATGCGATACTCATAGACGAACGGACCGGACTGCACGGATATTGTCACTGACAGGCTCAGTTGGGTGTCGGGGTGAGCTTCCTCATCGACGTACCATTTGGTCAGTACCTGGTAGCCCGTCACGTATTGGCTTATACCTCTGACGTGCTAGTGGTTAAATCCACAACCAAGGTGTTGACGAGTCTTTAGAGTCTACCACACTTTCAGTTACTCAGCTTTCGGGCGAAACGCTGTAGAGGCCGTATGGAGATATGGCAGGGTCCAATCAGATACGTGCGGTATTGCACGGATCAGGATCGGACAGTTTTGTACTAGTAGCCGTATAGGTATATGGCAGGGTTCGATCAGATACGTGCGGTATTGCACGGATCAGGATCGAACGGATATTACTAGCCGGCTTTGGTTTAAGCCGGTCCTAGTTTAGTACAGTGTAGATTTTGTCTCTTTGCATTTGTATCCGGACGGAATACAGATGCGGGTGTGTATGCACAGTATCGGGGTTTTCCTGTAATTTATTACGGGACCAGTTTTCTGGAGTTGCCAATTTGCATTCCGTTCCGGCCGGTTTTCCTTTGTTCTTTCCCGGCCGGACTTTTCCGATGGAGGGGGTAATTTGCAGTTTTGCAAATTACTTTTGTGGAGGGGGTTTCTTGCAAAAGTATTGATTATGATAGCTTTCATTTCTTTTGCTCCATGCTTTTGAATTGAGTGACATGAAAGGGTATGGTTTGAAAAAAAGGTGAAGCATGGTGTATGTTTTCTTGTCTAGGATGTGGTCACCCTTTCTACATCTCCTACACTCACCTCCCTTCTTACTTCATAATCTTTCCTCCACCATTTTCCATGAGTGAGTTTTTCATTTTAGAAAGAAAAGTGAGAAGAAAAAAAGAGAAGGAGAGAGCTTCATCTTTGAGAGAGTAGCATTCTTGATCTCATTTTACATGCTAGAAAAATGCAAGCACCATTTTTCTTCTTGATTCCTCCATCATCTTTCAAAGGCAACAAACCCCAAAGTGAGACATGCACTCTACACTACACTTCCTACAGCAAATCTTGGGCATGTCGAGTTGCCGGCTTCATGCGCGAGTTGCCTCGGTATTGAGGTGGGAGCCCGTAAAAGTACCCGGCTTCGTGGTGTCCTTTCCGACGAGGAGGAGACGGACGGGGATCCCGCAAGGAGATCGGAGTGGAGATGAACACCGGAGGACTTGGATCGTCGGTATACATCTCTTCCCTTTCTTATTCGTAGCGTAGACTTGTTAATGGTTACGATCCGGAGTTTAGTGCGCGGTGGTGCCGGTTTGCAAAGTCCGCAAAATTTAAGTTATTCACCGCTTCCGCATTCCGGCGTCGGTTTGACGGCCGGGGCGCCGCCGTGCACTTACAGTGGTATCAGAGCCTCGCCATTAACTTAGTCTAGCTTTGTGTAATGTGTTTGCATTTCCGATCGATCAAAAAGTTCCAAAACTGCATTTTAGTTCGCATCAGTTTCTGTTGAAAATTTTTGGTCTCGAAAATTTTTTCAGGTTATAAAATATTGATGTACTGGAAAATCTAAGAGTTCTGTAAAAATTTGACGAAGTAACTCCACAGTTGGAGCGCGGAACCGCCGCGAAAACCCCATTTGTGCGGTCCTTCCGCCGCGCACTATTCACATCACTTCACCAATTTTTTACAGAGGCCTTCTGGGCTTAAAATATGGGTTTTGGAATATTAAAATTGGGCCCAGGATTTCTGTGAGTGCTACAGTTTTGATTGGGGGCCCACTTGTTAATTGTTTGATCAATCGGAAAATTTTAAACACATTTTTCACAGTATTTACATTATATCTGCGACCGTGAATGTCACTCGATCGGTAAATCCTGTCTAACTGCTATAGCCCGGTTAGACGGATTTGCGAACGTGACTTTCACGTTGATGTTCTATGTTTATGCTGTGATGTTGCGGATCGGTCGTGGGGGATAGCCTGGATGCAATGCTAGTTCAGTTTTTGTTGTATTATGTACATTTGATATTGCGGGGCGAGCGTCCGACTTGTGGACTGCCGTCACTGCCGGATTGTATTATTCTTTTGGGGCACGACCTGGTTGCGGTCGATGTACCCGGTGTATGTATATTTTACTTTCTGTACTAGGATTACCCCGCGGAGGGGTGCACGGATAGCCGGGTTCTGGAGGGCAACAAGCCCGCATCTCATGGCATTGAGACGGAGGGGGCTTCGCTCTAGGATTGGCGGGCTATTCGCCGCACTCGTAAGGGGTACAGGTTTGACCCAGGAGGGGTGCCCAAGTTACCAGATTCCGTGAAGTGCTGGGTGGTCCATTCACGGTGCTGAAGGGGGCTGCCTCGCTTCAGGTTTTGGCGGGTGACTTGCCGCGCCCGTAGGGGTCTAGGATTCTCATTGCACAGGCTATCCACACGACCAGGGGAACGTCGGGTTTCAGTAGTGGCTCTGTGAAACCCGGGGATCCCAGATATCTGTATTGTTTCTGTGATGCTATTCGTATCTGTGATGTTGCATTTATTCACGCCATGAGCGAATATAATATATTGGTATATATATTAGTAGATGTTGTATATGTTTTACATCCGCGCTAGTCCAGTCCCCGCTCTGTCGTTAGTTAGCTAACCTAACGGGTAATGACGGGACCCAGTGGCGAATGCGGATGGCATATACTTACATCAGTATATTTTCGTTCTTTTTGGTGCGATCAATTGATGGGACTGCATTGATTCGGATCAATGCAAGTTAAAAACAAACCTAATCTGATGTTGTTGGAACACTTTTTCAAAAAGCTGTTATTGCAAGGACGTTTACTTTTGTTTTGCATCGTGGTATTCATTTAGAATATCCTGCTCCTCAGTCGACGAGGCAAGGGCCGAGATCCCTTCACCGGGAGTGACCCCTTGGACAAAAGTTTGCGTCAGGGCAATGACTTCACTATAGCCGATTACTTTTGCTTTGCACAGTGATATTCGGTTATGAATATCCAGCACCCCATTCTACGGGGAAAGAGCCGAGATCCCTTCACCGGGAGTGACCTCTTTAGTAAAAGTTTTCGTCACTATATTTTCTAAAAAGCTATCCGTTCCTTCAACGATATCAAGTTCATTACGTTAAAGGTTTTCGCCAGAAACCATTCGTAGCCCTCCGTCGTTTCATATGGGTAGTCAATAGTATTCAAGCTGTGTATGTTGGCCAAAGTCAAGGCACAGTGTTTGGTAGCTGTTGGTTATTCATATGCAGCATAGATAGATGCGTTGGTTTGGGACAGTCGTGCTGCCATTTTGGCCAAAGTCAAGGGTATGTACGGGTGGATTCAAATTAACCTGGAGAATGACGGGCAGAACTTGACATGTGACTTATGATATGTTGGCCAAAGTCAAGGTCATAAGAGCATGGGGCAGAAATCACATCGGGAGTTTCAAAAGTACTGAAACTTGCCAGATATGCGCATACCTTCTGGAGTGTGATGATATGAGCGGATTCCGTCACGTTATCATGCGATGATAGTTGGATCCCGATTCCCACTGATGAGTTAGTTTACTCCTCGGGTGACCCCGACTAATTCTTCTTTCAGGTTTGGAGGAGAATTTGAGGTACAGTGGGAGGTTTCCAGATTAGATAAATTGGTAACCATTCTGATCTAGGTTAGAGTGCACGCTGAGTGTTTCTTTTCTCTCTCTCTTTGGCAGCGACCATTGACCCGACCCTAAGACTTTGACTCAGTGACCAAGTTGACCGAACCTTCTTAACACTGGCTTTTGGATTGTCAGAGTTGCAGACCTCATTGCCACTCCTACTTTTACCCTTTTCTCCAGGACACCCCGTATTACTACGAACGTCCACTTCCATTGGACAAAACCATCGTATGGTTATATACGAACTCGAAAGAATTTATTCGAGGATGGTTTCAGGTTCTGGAGAAAACGGATAGGATTATTCAGTTGTCTTTTCCTTTTACCCTCTCTCAGGTTACGAGTACTCCTTGGTTTAGGGGTAGTACACCTATTACGCAAATTGGATTGTCTTCTTCCAAACCTTAGGCTGGTGCCGACCGGTAGGGAATGAAGAAAACCAATTAGCATAACGATGGTGTGCAGAAGGTATTAAGTTCAGACAAAGCAAGGGATTAGTAAGAGGGCAAAGTAAATTGCAACAGATATTCACGACCAAACCAAATATTTCGTTACCACTCCCACATCACCTTTGTATTTCTCCAGGACACTCCGTATCACTACGAAGATCCACAGTTTATTTGGATACTCCATCGTATGGTTATATACGAACTCGAATGGAACTTGTTCCAGTTCGGGGATGGATTCTGGTTCAGGAGAAATAGGAATAAAGTACATTCAGGTGTCTTTTATCTTCACCTTCTCTCGTGTTGCGAGTGTTCCTAGGATTGGGACAGTACACCCATTATGCTTATTGGATAGTCTTCTTCCAAACCATAGGCTGGTGCCGAACGGTAGGGAAGGAAGAAAACCATTTGGCCTAAAGGGGTGTGCAGAAGGTAAAGACTAAAGACATATGAAGGGATTTGGAGAGGTGGCAGAGAACTTTACGGTTACAGTCGTGAATCTGGAAGAGGCATTACTAGGAATACCAGAATACCCCATCGGAACATTTCAATGTTTCAGTTTCACTGTGTAATGTTAAAGGAAAACTGATTTCCCGATTAGATACTTACTCCAGGGTATGTATTTACCAGGTACGATTCTCACATCTGTATGGTTTTACAGATGATGAGTGGGAGTAAGTTATTGGGAATTGGGTGATTATCCTCATTATATCGGGATTCGTTGTAAGCGGTGATATTTGAGGAATTCACCTGGGCTGTTTGCCGGTCGGCAAATATTTGGTTTTGAATATCCGCTGTTATGCACCAATTTCAAATTGATATATCTGTACGTCTATTTTCATAGAGTAAGATATACCTTTCTGAAATTATGTCTACAACCTTTACCTATATCAGTGGATGGTTAGGTAAGGAGCATTAAACAGCGGTGTAATTCTTCTTAACCATAAGTACAGTTTTCAACCTACGACACACAGTGAATGAGTTATCAGACTCAAGGGACTTATACAGAGTATTGTATGTTGTCCAGGGTCCATCAGGACAGAGGGGTTGGTCCTCGTACTATATTCGGTTTACTTATGACTTCTCTAGTTTTTAGACAGGTGTTTCGTGGAAACACAGGGTCTAAGTTTTGAGGAGTTATAGGTAATTTGAATAGAGTAGAGAACCAGGTATAGCAAGTATCGGGATTCTTCAAAGAGATCGAAGATGTAGATACTTGTGTATGGTATTCAGTTGATAGTAATGATAAAGAGAAATTGCTTCTCTTTCAGGTTACTCATAATTGGAAGCATTCCTAAGTTGAGTAACGCTGATCGGCCTCTCTCCATTTAGTTGACATGCACTGGAGACAGCTGCATGATTTGAATCTGGTTCAATTAAATCAGTGCCTCTGTTTTCTATATTGGATATAGAACAGTTCATATCTTAACATTGTTAAGGTACGGGGAGTTGTTCGGTTTATGCTTAAAACCAGACACTGGACAACTCAAGGCACGTTTCTGTAATGGCTGTTTGTGGGTTGACCCAGGCTATGACGCGGGTTGACTTTCTACCATCTGGATGAACAATAGCGATATTGTTCTAGACTCGCCACAGTTTTATTAAAAATGGATTTTTTTTTAGAAAACAGTAGTGGGAGTATGGTAGAACTGGAAGTGATTCCAGAACCACAAACGATTACTGAAGATTTGATAAGGAACCTAAAGATTCAATCTGGATTGACATTCCATTGGCCACTCCGCAGATAAGGTGGGTAACTTCAGGCACCAGAGAGGTACTACGGTAGCCTCAAGGACGGTGACAGGGAAGTTCTTGTTTACCCACAATTGCCATTGCTGTTGTTCCAGGTTACGAGACCTGGCGGGAGGATGAGTATAGCGTCGTTCTAAACTAGTTTTAGAAGTGTACGTCTATAGGACTCTGCCAGAGGGTTGTCGTAGTCAGTGGGAGCAGCGGAAGCATTGGTGGAAAGGCAGCTTATGTCTATTTATAGACTAAAGCAGATGTAGCGGACATAGATCATCTATTTCTGACGTGACAGTCATAGGTTTGACTTCATCAGAATAGGGGATGGATCTGTTGAGAAGGTAGTAGGGTGTAATGTCATGGTATTTGGATGACATACACAAAGTAGGAAAGGAAACTCCTATACTACGATCGGTTATACTTTGGTCGTCACACAGTTGTTTCTCCACATAAGAATTGGGTATTATATCAGACATACTGGTTACTAGATCTATGGTTTTAGATCTAGATTTGGGTGGTTTCCCAATCAGGGTATTTGACAGCATTCTAAGAGTATTTAGGATGGACGACTCCTGGCACGGTAGTGTACCTGCAGGTAATGGAGTCACCCTCTCCAAACGTGTCTTACAGACTAAAGGGGAGAGGGACGGGCATGATTGGCAGATCACTTGCTCAGGCAATTGAGTCAATCGTGAGATGTCAAGTACCACACCAGATGTTGTTCTTGCACTAGATGCAATAAGATGACATTAATCCAATCCTGGAGAAACAGTCGGAAGCAGTTTTAGAACATAAGTGAATGTTCTAGGGATATGATAACGACAGCCTCATTCAGGAAACAGTTATCATTCCAGGCTTCCAAGGTGACATGGACGGCAAGGAGGTTGTCAGAGTTATAGTTTTCCTTCTGATGAGGGGCAGTATTTTGGACAGGTGGTCCAAGGCAATACTGAGGGAGGCATGGCGCGCAGGATACTGATTAAGTTCAGTTGACGATACAGTCTAAGAAGTTTGGATTTGGAGTTCATTTATGAGCTAGGTCCCATCAGACATCCAGACATATTCTGAGACAGGTATTGCTCTTTTCGGGAGATGGCTTTCTCCGCGAACTTGAGATATAGAGAGACATAGAAAGAAACTACTAAGCGGATCCACTCACTGAGGCTATTCCTCGAACGCAATAGTTCCGCAAACGAGCTTTGTGAGACTGACTAGTAGAGGAGTTGGATGTTCGGTATCACACGGGTTGTGAGTATGCGACATCGCAATAATTAGCCTTGAGTGCAAGTGGGAGATTGTTAGAGATAGTGCCCTCAGAGTCAATTATTAGGTCACAGGTACGTGATTGTAATGATTGAGGGAGGACCTATCCCGGTAGGACAGTCTTACTCGAGATGATAGTATGCTATCTGGTTTACCTTTATCATCGTGTACTGCTTTAGGTGACATGACACGTCGCTATTACACGTTGATAGAGCCCCTAGGATTCTTGCTTGACCACCAGCAGTATGAGGGCGATCATATAAGTGGGAGCTGGGGGTCTACAAGCATATCCTTAAAAGGTCCCTAGTCGTGGGAGTTTCGAGACCGGGCATCGATACTCCATTAGTAGACTAGTGTATACAGTCGAGACCCCGACGAGGGGCGGTGGCCGGTCTCACAAGCCACTGGTGTCAGTTGGATCACCTAAGATGTATACAGGTGCTCATTGGGTTATGAGTACACCGGACAGGACTCGCCGGGAACATGCTAGTTGGTCATATACCAGACGTCAGATGGCAGTTCCCTGGTGACATGTGTGCAGGTTAGTTCATCGACCTGGGGATCGTCATTTGTCTCGTGTGAGTTCCCACTGTACTTTGATTACTACCCTACCACGGCTCAAAGGAGTCGTGCAAACAGGTTTTAGTTGGGTACAGTCCCGAGCCACATGGAGGCAGTGAGCGTATCTTCAGGGGTTCGTCTCTCCCGGTATTGGGGGTGAGGTCGTGCTGTGTCTAGGAGAGCCATTACACAAAGTCCTTGGCCAAGGCAAGGAGATTTACTGGTAGGTATTCCAGTAGTATCTCAGGGTGTTCTGGGCTACACTCCGACACGACTTGTACCGCTTTTGGGGGTCTGACTTTTACCAACCCCCTAGGCCCGCCATGCGATACTCATAGACGAACGGACCGGACTGCACGGATATTGTCACTGACAGGCTCAGTTGGGTGTCGGGGTGAGCTTCCTCATCGACGTCCCATTTGGTCAGTACCTGGTAGCCCGTCACGTATTGGCTTATACCTCTGACGTGCTAGTGGTTAAATCCACAACCAAGGTGTTGACGAGTCTTTAGAGTCTACCACACTTTCAGTTACTCAGCTTTCGGGCGAAACGCTGTAGAGGCCGTATGGAGATATGGCAGGGTCCAATCAGATACGTGCGGTATTGCACGGATCAGGATCGGACAGTTTTGTACTAGTAGCCGTATAGGTATATGGCAGGGTTCGATCAGATACGTGCGGTATTGCACGGATCAGGATCGAACGGATATTACTAGCCGGCTTTGGTTTAAGCCGGTCCTAGTTTAGTACAGTGTAGATTTTGTCTCTTTGCATTTGTATCCGGACGGAATACAGATGCGGGTGTGTATGCACAGTATCGGGGTTTTCCTGTAATTTATTACGGGACCAGTTTTCTGGAGTTGCCAATTTGCATTCCGTTCCGGCCGGTTTTCCTTTGTTCTTTCCCGGCCGGACTTTTCCGATGGAGGGGGTAATTTGCAGTTTTGCAAATTACTTTTGTGGAGGGGGTTTCTTGCAAAAGTATTGATTATGATAGCTTTCATTTCTTTTGCTCCATGCTTTTGAATTGAGTGACATGAAAGGGTATGGTTTGAAAAAAAGGTGAAGCATGGTGTATGTTTTCTTGTCTAGGATGTGGTCACCCTTTCTACATCTCCTACACTCACCTCCCTTCTTACTTCATAATCTTTCCTCCACCATTTTCCATGAGTGAGTTTTTCATTTTAGAAAGAAAAGTGAGAAGAAAAAAAGAGAAGGAGAGAGCTTCATCTTTGAGAGAGTAGCATTCTTGATCTCATTTTACATGCTAGAAAAATGCAAGCACCATTTTTCTTCTTGATTCCTCCATCATCTTTCAAAGGCAACAAACCCCAAAGTGAGACATGCACTCTACACTACACTTCCTACAGCAAATCTTGGGCATGTCGAGTTGCCGGCTTCATGCGCGAGTTGCCTCGGTATTGAGGTGGGAGCCCGTAAAAGTACCCGGCTTCGTGGTGCCCTTTCCGACGAGGAGGAGACGGACGGGGATCCCGCAAGGAAATCGGAGTGGAGATGAACACCGGAGGACTTGGATCGTCGGTATACATCTCTTCCCTTTCTTATTAGTAGCGTAGACTTGTTAATGGTTACGATCCGGAGTTTAGTGCGCGGTGGTGCCGGTTTGCAAAGTCCGCAAAATTTAAGTTATTCACCGCTTCCGCATTCCGGCGTCGGTTTGACGGCCGGGGCGCCGCCGTGCACTTACACATTTAACCATTACAAATAATCAAAATCCTAACTTGATCTTCATAACCTTTTCTTGAATTCCAAAACATGCTAATAAAAGCCATAATTAAACACCCAACAAGCTTAATTAAAGTATTTAAACAACAACTAAGCTTAGGGTTAGGATTTATACCTCACAAACTTGCAAAAAGATTTTCAAAATAGCCTCCAAAAAGCTAACTTTCATCAAGATCCAAGCAAGACTTAGGCTAAAGAATAATGGGTATGGATTTGTTTTAGAGTTTGTGGGATTATTTGATGATTTTTGATGAATTTTTGAAGCTTGAAGAAGTGGAAATGGGGTGAGAAAAGAATTGGGGCAGCAAGGGGAGGGGTCGGCCAAGCATGGAGGAAAATGGGGTTGTTTTATATGTGTGTGGAAATATCTAAGTTAAAAACATCATTAAAGCTTAATAACAACCATTATTTTATGCCACCTCAAAACCTTTTAATTAAAACTTACGTAAACCATCAAATTTGTTGGATATATGTATGCCCTAGAGGCCATTATTAGATAGTGGATGTATTTATACATGTATATATATTCTGAAGACATTCTTGCTCGACATGATAGTATGCTATCTGGTTACTCTTTATCTGACATGTTCACTTGATCATTCTTTTATTCATTTGTACATAGTGATAAAGCCCTGAGGATATTTGCTTTACTTCTGTGATTATGATGTAGATCATACTAGTGGGACATATGTAATTTATAAGCATATCTTGAAATGTCCCAAGTCGTGGGTGTATCGAGACGGGGCATCGATATTCCAAATGTAAGTGCACGGCGGCGCCCCGGCCGTCAATCCGACGGCCAAATGCGGAAGCGGTGATAAACATTAATTTTGCGAACTTAGCAAACCGGCACCACCACGCACTAAACACCCGGATCGTACCATTAAACTAGTTCTAGCTAACTGCAAGACGGGTTAGAGATATACCGAGTGATCCGAGTCCTCCGGTCTTCTCGTCGTCGTCCCGATCACCTGCGGAATGTTCGGTCGTCGCCTCCTCGCCGGAAGGGCACCACATCGCCTGCATCTTTTACGGGCTCCCACCTCTTGACCGAGGCAAGTCGGGCATGAAGCTGGCAAGTCGACATGCCCAAGATTTGCTGTAGAATGTAGTGTAGAATTTGTCTCTAAGGATTTGGTTGCCATGGAGGATGGAGGAATCAAGATAAGGAAAAATGGTGCTTGCATTTTTCCTAACATAAGAATGAGATCAAGGAAAATTGCCACACTCAAAATGAAACACTCTCTCTCTCTCTCAAAATTGTGGCCGGCCCTTATCATATAAGAATGGTGGAGGAAAGAATGTGTAGCATGAAGGGAGGTGATGGTAGGAGAAGAGAAGAGGTGACCACACCATAAAGCAAAACCTCACATCAACTCTCATCAAAGATCAAAAACAATCTTAATCCAATCTAATCTCATAAATGCACCATCATGGATGAAAAAGCAAAAGATGCTTATCCTATCATAATGAATACATTTGCAAGAAACCCCCTCCACAAATGTTATTTGCACAATTGCAAATAACCCCCTCCATCGGAAAAGTCCGGCCGGGAAAGAACAAAGGAAAACCGGCCGGAACGGAATGCAAACTGGCAACTCCAGAAAACTGGTCCCGTAATAAATTACAGGAAAACCCCGATACTGTGCATACACACCCGCATCTGTATTCCGACCGGATACAAATGCAATGAGACAAAACTACACTGTACTATACTAGGATCCGGCTTAAACCAAAACCGGCTAGTATTATCCGTTCGATCATGATCCGTGCAATACCGCACGTATCTGATCGAACCCAGCCATATAACCATACGGCCTCCAGTACAAACCATCCGATCCTGATCCGTGCAATACCGCACGTATCTGATCGGACCCTGCCATATCTCCATACGGCCTCTACAGCGTTTCGCCCGAAAGCCGAGTAACTGAATGTGTGGTGGACTCTAAAGACTCGTCAATACTATGGCTGTGGATTTAACCACTAGCACGTCAGAGGTATAAGCCAATACGTAACGGGCCACCAGCTATTGACCAAAAGGGACGTTGATGAGCGAACTCATCCTGACACCCTACTGAGCCTGTCAGTGATAATATCCGTACAATCCAGTCCGTTCGTCTAAGAGCATCGCATGTCGGGCCTAGGGGGTTGGTAAAAGTCAGACCCCCAAAAGCGGTACAAGTCGCGTCGGAGTGTAGCCCAGAACACCCTGAGATACTACTGGAATACCTACCAGTAAATCTCCTGCCTTGGCCAAGGACTTCGTGTAATGGCTCTCCTAGACACGGCGCGACCTCACCCCCAATACCGGGAGAGACGAACCCCTGAAGATCCGCTCACTGCCTCCATGTGGCTCGGGACTGTACCCAACTAAAACCTGTTTGCACGACTCCTTTGAGCCGTGGTAGGGTAGTAATCAAAGCACAGTGGGAACTCACACAAGACAAATGACGATCCCCAGGTCGATGAACTAACCTGTACACATGTCACCTGGGAACTGCTATCTGACGTCAGGTATAAGACCAACTAGCATGTTCCCGGCGAGTCCTGTCCGGTGTACTCATAACCCAATGAGCACCTGTATACATCTTAGGTGAACCAACTGACACCAGTGGCTTGTGAGACCGGCCACCGCCCCTCGTCGGGGTCTCGACTGTATACACTAGTCTACTCTAGAGAATCGATGCCCTGTCTTGAAACTCCCACGACTAGGGACCTTTTAAGGATGTGCTTATAGACTCCAGCTCTCACTTATATGATCACCCTCATACTGCTGGCAGTCAAGCAAGAATCCTAAGGGCTCTATCAACATGCAATAGCGACCTGTCAGGTCACCTAAAGCAGTACACGATGATAAAGGTAAACCAGATAGCATACTATCATCTCGAGTAAGACTGTCCTACCGGGATAGGTCCTCCCTCAATCATTGCAATCACATGCCTGTGATCCAATAATTGACTCTGAGGGCACTATCTCCAACACCAAAGTAAACTAGAGTATATGATTCTAGACCCATGTGATGGGCGATGGATGTTCCCACATCCATTGATGTTTGACATCAAGATCGTATGTGGGTGCTCAGTGGAGAATGGGTACACTGGACGGACTCGCTGAGAACTCCTATATAGTATAATATCTATTGTCGGATAACAGTTCTCAGGTGACACTGGTACAGGTTAGTCTGTAGACCCGAGATCGTCATAGAGTCTCATGTGTTCTCCCACTGTGCTTTGATTACCATCCTACCACGGCTCTGCTGAGTCATGCAAACAGGTGGCTTTTGGGTACAGTCCCGAGACATGTGGAGGCAATGAGCGATAGGAGGGGTTTCGTCTCTTCCGATATTGGGGGTTAATGTTGCGTGCTCGATTGGCTATATCAGTAAGTCCCTGGCCAGGGCTGTTGAGATTTACTGATAAGTGTTATCAGTAGTTTCTCGGTCTGATTATAGGCCATATATCGGCATGACTTATTGAGTTATTGGGGTCGATGATGCCAACCCTAGACTGAATATGCAGCATATCTGACGAAGAGACCGGACTGTACGGTAGTGTTACCAGTTGGCTCGACGGGAGTTTTGTGTAACCCTTCGAAAATCGTTTAGGCAGTTTTTCGGTAATCGGCTAATTTTTCGGCTTTTTCCGTAAAAAGTCAAATTAGGTATTTTTCATTGTAGACCTAATTATACAAAATTTAGATAATATATTACTATAATTTTGTCACTAAAATATCACTTATAATTTTCTAGTTAAATAAAAAAAAATTCGTAATTAATTATTTTTTTAATTATTTTAAGCCTTTTTAAATGCATTAAATTAGGGATAAATACAAATTTAATTAGGTAAATTTCATAATTAGGAATCTTTATAAGCTAAAATATGGTGTTAATAAAATTGTATCATGGCTTGCAAATTTTTGGTTTTAGGGTTGGAAATTTTATGAAAAAATGAATTAAAATGAGGCTTTTTGTGAAAATATTGATGTGAAAGCATTAAATGATAACATATGATGTTTTATTGACCTAGAAACTTCCACAAAACTACCACAACCTCCCTCCATTGCTCCAGGCCGAGCTCACTGCTGGAAACACCATTTTTCCCCTCTCTTTCTTGCTTCAAAATTGCTTCTAAAATCAACAAAAATCCACAAAAATACACAATTTTCTTCACTAATTCTAACCTAAATCCCATTCCACTTCTTCCCAAACCCTAATTTGTTTAAAAGGTGGAGAAAAGAGGTGTCTTGGAGACTAGTTCAAACTAGGAATCATCACTTGTGAGGTACAATCTTAATCTAGTGTTTAATTGTAGTGTAAGCTTGCTAGATTTTGTAGTTTAAGTGTGAAATTTAGGTTATTTTGTTTGCTCATGAAAATCAAGAGAGGGATTTGATTCCAAATTAGGGTTTGTAGCATGGTTGATGGAGTTAAGCTAGGGTTTGGTTATCTAATTAGTTAGAAAGGTTAATTGTGCGATGTTACGCTCGCTAGATCGATAAAATTTCGATATTTGCGTCGAATCGGTATGCAATTGCTTGCTAGATTTTTATGCAAAATAGAATGCGATCAAATTGCGTTATTTTAGCGATATAATTAGCTTCGTATAGGACTATTAGAGTGCGCGAACGCGGGGTTTCGTCTAGTCGGGTTGTAGTTTTGTCGATTTCCCCGAAATGACGATTCTAGTTAACGATTAGCGATTTTCGTGCGTTTTCCCGCGCACCGAGTGTATGTTATGTTTAATTCGAGAGCGTCGATAATTGTATATTGTGACTTGCATCGTTTTAGGTTTTGTAATCTTATGCTTGGTGTTGTGCAAATATAGGATCGGTCGGGGAAACATCGGACACGGCACGTAAAGGCAAGGCGGTGGTCAGATCGGATTAGCGGGGATTTCAAGTGAGTAAATGTATTCATCTATGGGGGAATCGTCTGAATGGTGCAAGGCGCCCCCCTAGTTAGGATTACCCTACTTTTTGCAAGATTTATTTTGTTAGCTAGCTCATCCATTCATGTACACTGCATACCCTTATAGCGAACAGTATATTAAATTGCATGGACATTCATCTATACTTATGCGATATCATTTCGTAGGACACGAACACCTTACCATTGGCATCTGTTGCACGCGCACTATTCATGTGACACACACGCCTTTGGTAATTGCCATGCCACGTGCACTATAGAACCTATTTATCTTAATATCGTCACCTGCATTCTTACTTGATATATGAAATTGCATCGCATGCATATATCTCGCATCATCATCATATTTACATAGATCTCTAGCCAAAACTCACATCATATACATTGATATCATAGACATTTATCATATATAACATGTGAACATTATGATTTTCTTGAGGATTTCAGTATTGCTGCGATTTCTGGATTTTTGGGGAAAACCGCAAGAATTTAACAAAAGCTTATATTTATCATTTTTAAAACAAAGTTGCGGTTTTCTCGTGATGTATGTGTCGTCCACCATGAGTTTTCATGTTTTCTGTTGGATTTCGAGACCCGATTCGAGGAGTGGATGAACCGTCTCGGGTACATGGTGGGCCCGGTATGGTACCCCGGGGCAAGAAGATCGAGTTGTAGACGATGAGCCTGGCAGGGGAAGACTACCTACCGGTGATGTCTGGCACGGCGGATATCCGGAGGATACCGACCGTTGTCATGAGATTTATGATATGGGCCGATCCGGACTGACGGAGCTCGATATTGAGACAGATATGATTCCTATTTGGTGTCGATGCTTGACACGGGTTTTCAGATGATTTCTTGATGGTATTTAGCTATTATACAGATATTCATGTTCTAAAGTTAAGAATTCAATACCCTTAGCATTTAAAACACTTAAAGACTTAATAATGACATTGCATACCTGTGCATGCATACTAGAGATATTATATCACATATGGACATGCATGTTGTGGTGCATTGCGTGCATTCTTACGATTGCCTTATTAGATGTTATATTTACTCACGAGCTGGCAACTCACCCCCGTTGTGCCACAGTATCTTGCAGGTCGGACCCGTCAGTCTTGTAGCGGCGGGCTATCTTATCATCAGTTCCTTTTGCTCAGACTCGCGACATCGCCCGTAGGTGGGTTGCGAGCACACTTTATTTCTTTTGCTTTATCATTGTATCTAGTATACTCCATCTACCACTTTATATTGTATATGTGACCTAGTGGTGAGACTGAGAGATTTGTATATTTGTGGTTTCTTTTGGGTCGAGCTCACTTGAGCCGGCGTTGTGTTTCTAATATTTTGCGTTTCTTTCATGCTCTTTTCTTGATATTGCTATTATATTGCATGTGGTTGTGATCCGCCTTGGGCGAAGAGCTAGCTCCCGCTTGGGGATGCCATTTTATGATTACAGGTTTATTATCTTGTTGTACCCATTTTGGGGAATAGAAAATACAGGGGAGACTCTACCGAAATTTTCTGAAATTTATGATGATTTTAAAAAGGGATTCTTTGCAACTTAATTGATTTGAAAATCGTCTTCATTAAAGGTTTTCCTTCACTCTCTTTTGATTTTGGTTTAGATTTTTCTGGGCTTTGGCTGACTTAGGTTATGGTACGCCTTTAGACGTCTCGTAATCTAAGTGCCAGTCACGTTCCGTACCTTCGGGTCATGACATTTTGACAGGTTCGCTTGTTTTCTTCTGATCGCTCAATACCCGGGTAGCCGTTACGTTTAGCTGACCTCTTGCAGATTGGGGGTGCTTGATATGATCATCACCCACTGCCGGCGTATTGACGAGTCTTAGAGTCCCACAAAGGAGCTTCCTAGCCCAGACGAAACGATGTGGTGTGCATATGTGATATGCGCGGGGACCCGATTAAATGCGAGTATGTGATACCGTATATTAATCGGGCGTTTTACTATTGGTCGGGTCATATGTGATATGACCGGTTTGTTAAATCAAGTGTTGATTTAACATTGACTAATTAGCTCACTTTGTTTAAACCCTTTTTTCTTTATTGTATGCATGCATGTATGCATATGTTTATGTTGATGCACATGTTGATGTGCATGCACACATACATGCATACACTTGTGTGTATCATGGTTGTTGATACACTAGTGGTGGCAATGTAAGACTCACATGGAAGTATTTATCTTTATATTTATTTTTGAGTTAAAGCAAAATAGAATTAATTCATGGTTGATATTTATCCTTCATCCTTCACTTAACCTTGAATTAACCATGAGTTAATTTTCTATGGCTCTCCTTTCTCCAAAGTAAATATCTATATATTTATTAACCCATGGTTTAGGATGAGAGTGGAAATTATATATAATTTCTATTCTCATTTTTATTCATTATCATTATCATAACTTGGGCTCTTGAGTTTCCATCATCTTCTTCCTCCTCTCTCTTGCTCTCTTGACTTAGTTAGTGAGTGAGATAGTGATAAAGTTAGGGTTTTGAAGTGAGAAAACAAACCACATCATCATTCTACACTATTCTAGCCAATTAGTTTAGAGTGTTAGCTTCATCTTTATCTTTTGATAAAGTGGAGCTTGGAGCTTGGACAAAGAGGACTCCGGGTGGATCATAGTGGACTCGGAAGATCACAAGCAAGCCCGTTCCAACTCTCAAGTAGCCAAGGAGTCAAGCAAAGAGAACTACAGAGGTTGTATTCTCTTTACTTAGTGTTATATTACTTGTAGTATGTGATACTATCTCATATGTTACTTTAAATTTCTAGTTTGATCCTAGGTTAGTTTGCTTAGCACCCTTAAAATTTAAATTGTAGCATATTTGATACATTACAAACCCTTGTGAGGTGCTAGGTAAACCCAACAGTTGTATCAGAGCCAAGCTAGAGCATTAGAGTAACCTAGACGACGTTAAAACATTTCGAATGAACATCGATTGCCCGAAAAAACCATTCTCTGGAAATTTTTCAAAAAGTTGAAAATTTTCACATTAAAAATATTCAGAAAATCATGCAGGTAATTCTATGGATCCTCTAGAAGAAAGATACCCTAACTCGATTAAACGACCGCGGAACCGCGGAAGAAACCTGGTTTTGGCGGCGGTTCCGCGGCGCCGTTTATGAGGCTCGGGTCAGCCCTTCTACGGTTGGTCCATAGGTATTGTGGCATGCTTCTGGGTAATTTTAATTCTGCTCAGGTGTTGAGCTTCTCTGTGGATTTTTGGGTCATTGATCGATCGACCAAATGGTTTAACATCGCCTAGTTTATTAGCATATGTTGACATGAGATGTTATATATTGTTGTGAAATGAAATATAGGATCGTCGTGATGAATGGTCGGGGGTTTTATGTGAGATGAGAGTTTTCTTTTCATTCATGTAAAATTCATATGTATGTAATATTCTTTTATTAGGGCACATCTGGGTTGAGGATGATGTTTCCTTCGATGTATATTATTTACTTTTCCGCATTAGGATAGACCCAAGGAGGGGAGCACAAGTGACCGGGTTATAGAGTCCAGTGGGAGGCCATCTCGAGGAGTCGAGACCGAGTCTCCTAACTCTAGAATTGGTAGGGTCGCTTGCCGCTCTCGTAGGGGTCTAGGGTGTGGGGTTGGGTATTCATCACGACCGTGGAACCTGTATTTTCTATCGTTGGCTAAATATAAAATAAAGAATTCCTAGTATATCCTATATTTTCATGTATGTGCTTCTGCTGTTAATATTCTGTGATGTAATCGCTTGATATATCTGAGACGAATGTAATATTATATATGAGATATATAGTAGGCATTGCTTATGTTTTGCACCAGCGCTAGTCCCGTCCCGGTATGCCATTAGTTAAGTAACCTAACGGTGCATAACGGAACATTGTGGTGAATGCGGATGGTATAAGCGTACGTTGTATTTTCGTTTCTTTTCTGTGTTTGGCTTAAGGACTTAAATGATGGGGCTACATTAATATGATTAATGTAAGGAAAAATAAACCTAAAAAGATATTGTAGAATAGAATTTAAAAACCACTCGGCTTTTTGTGAAAAAGCTACATTTCAAAATTGCGAAGAATAAGCCACTCCTTTTGAAAACTGTTTGATTCTACAACGATATCAAGTTCGAAACGTTAAATTTTTTCTTAAAAACCATCCACAACCCTTCGTCGTTTTAGGAAGTAGAGTACTTAGTATTCATGCTACGTTTGTTAACCTTAGCCAAGGCGTAGTGTACGGTAGCTAGGTGATGTCTTTCTACACTGCATATGATGTGATTAATTAGGACAGGCATGTGATTTTGTTGAACTTAGCCAAGGGTCATGTGAATGGGTCTAATTAATCAAGAAATGACAGGTTGAACTTGACTAGTGCTTGTGATTTGTTGACCATAGCCAAGTTCATGAGTGCTAGGGGGTAAAAACCATATCGGAAGCTTCAAGAGTTGAAATTTGCAATGAGATTGCATACCTTCCATATGATGGTTGGATCCCGATCCCACTGTGAGCAAGAGTTGCTCCCAGGAGAGTTTTGCACTTTACAATTAGCTAAATCATTAGGTGTCTAGAAAGGTGTTAACGAGGCTACGCCTCTGGGAAAATGAGGTTTACTTTAATTAGGTCCGTGCAAAAGCACGGGGAACCTCCCTCAAGTACCGACACTGGCATGGCTGAACAGTTAGCGAAGTTGTAGAATGTAATTAATCCTGGCTAGTTTTCCTTTTAAGGTTTGTAAGGAAATTCAATAAAAGCAGTGAGAGACATCAATTAGATAAGATAATAACCAATCTGATCTTTGCAAGAGCTTTCGCTGAGTGTGTTCTTTTCTCTCTATTAATGGCAGATACCAATGATAGGACTCAAGCTTCTACTAAATAAAAATAAACTAAATGGGACCAATTATAAAGACTGGCTGAGGAACATTAACATAGCCTTGACTTATGATAAGGTATCATATGTCCTCACAGCTCCAGTCCCGCCCGTCCCAGGTCCTAAATCTTCGGTTGCGGATAGGGAAGTCCGCAAGACATAGGACGCTGACTGTGCCACGGCCAAATGCCTCATGCTTGCATCGATGGATAACACACATCAAAAGCAGCACAAGCAGATGGATGTACAATCCATTTTTCTCCATACAAAAGAGTTGTATAGGGATCAATCTCGTGTCCTACGATACGAAGCATCTAGAAAGCTGTTTCAGATGCGGATGGCTCCTGGCACACCAGTAGGTGATCATGTTCTGAAGATGATAGATCTTATAGAAGAGCTTGAGGACCTCGGATGGTCAATGGACAACGAACAATATACTGATATTATTCTGCAGTCCCCCCCCCACCTTTGCTCAGTTTGTAGTTAACTTCAACATGCACAACATGGAGAAGTCACTACCTAAACTCCTTAATATGTTGAGGAGTGTAGAGAGCATGCTGAAATCAGTGAAGACTCTTGCTTTGATTGCTGAGCCATCTTCCTCCTCTCACCCGAAGGCCAAGGCCAAGGGAAAGATGAAGAAGAAACCCGCCAAACCTAGAGGTGGAGTTAAAAAGGTTGAGGGGAAAGACAAGTCCATGGCTGGGGGAATTGGGGAAGGGGAATGTTATCACTGCCACAAATTGGGACACTAGAAGCACAACTGCACTGAGTACTTGGATCTCATAAGGAAGAAGCATGGTGATGCTTCCGCTTCAGGTGTGTTTGTGACAGAAAACAGTTTTTCTATAAACTCTGCTTCCTGGGTATTAGATACCGGTTTAGGTTCTCACATTTGCAATTCCATGCAGGGGCTGAGAAATAGCAAAAGTTTTGAAGACAGGTGATCATACTCTCCGGGTTGGAAATGGTTCCAATGTACATGCAGTTTCAGTAGGAGAGTATCACCTGGGGTTGCCGTCAGGGTGTATATTGGTTTTGAACCGATGTTCTTATGTACCTAGTATGCTTTGTAATATAATATCTGTTTCTTTGTTTGACAATGAGGGTTATCATGAAGTTATTTTAAGTAGTTAGCTTCTCCTCGACCTGAGAAAAACGGTTGCAGAATAATGTTATGAACATTAACCTGAATCAAATGTTGGTTTGGTATGGTACACTTAATAACGGGATATACGTCCTGAATCAACACACAGTTTTCAGCATACAACACACTAATAAAAGAAAATTTTCAAAAATAAATAAATCTTTTCTTTGGCACTGTAGACTTGGTCATATTAACGAAACAAGACTAAACAAGCTATATAAAGATGGATATTTAAACCCTTTTGAATATAAATTTTATGCGACTTTCCGATCTTGTATCAACGGTAAAATGACCAAATCTCCGTTTACAGGACATGGAGAAAGAGATACTCAGCTCTTAGCCCTCATAGACAGTGATGTATGCGGGCCAATGTCTACACAGGCTAGAGGCGGTTTTTCTTACTTCATAACTTTTACTGATGATTTCTGAAAGGTTCGGTCATGTGTTTTTATTAAAGCATAAGTCTGAAACTTTTGAGAAATTCACTGAGTACAAACTTGAAGTAGAAAAACAACCCGGATTGAGTATCAAGATGCTTCGATCAGATCGAGGTGGGGAGTATCTCAGTATAGAATTTGCAGACTTTCTAAAAGAGAATGGGATTCTCTCTCAGCTCACTCCTCCTTACACACCACAGCACACTGGTGTGTCAGAGCGAAGGAATCGGACCCTATTGGATATAGTACGTTCCATGATGAGTGATGCTAAGTTACCTGTCTCATTTTGGGGGCATGCATTGGAGACTGCAGCGTTTCTATTGAATAGGGTTCCAACCAAAACCGTGTCTACCATGCCATATGAGATATGGCATGGGAAGAGACCATCTCTTAAACGAGTTAAGATTTGGGGTTGTCCGACCTATGTCAAAAAGCAAAATCCGGACAAACTCGAGACACGGTCAGTCATGTGTAATTTTGTGGGGTATCCAAAAAATTCCTATGGATATCTATTCTACCACAAGGAGGAACAAAAGGTGCTTGTTTTTCAGCACGCCACATTTTTAGAAAATGAATTTTTTACAAATGGTACAGATGGCAGTGTGGTAGACCTAGAAGAAGTTCTAAAAACACAAATTACAAATAACGACTTGGTTGAACCAGCTGTTGCAACAGAAACTGATGGACCTCAGCCACTCCGTAGATCTGGTAGGACTTCTCGCCCATCGGAGAGGTACTACGGTTTCCTCATTGATGGTGATAGAGAAGATTGCAACATGGAGGATGATGATCCTACCAGTTTTCAGCAAGCTATCACGAGTGGAGACTCTGTGAAGTGGCTGGATGCCATGAGATCTGAAATGGAGTCTATGTACACCAACAAAGTATGGACTTTGGACGTTGTACCCCTGGGGTAAAACCTGTAGGGTGCAAATGGATCTTTAAAAGAAAGATTGGTGTAGATGGACAGGTGGAGACCTATAACACAAGACTTGTGGCGAAAAGATTTCGTCAAAGACCAGGTCTAGACTATAACGAAACTTTTTCTCCCATGGCCATGCTTAAATCCATTCGGATCCTGCTTGCTATTGCTGCTCACTACGACTATGAAATCTGGTAGATGGACGTTAAAACTGCATTTCTAAATGGTGATTTAGAAGAATGCATTGATATGGATCAGCCAGAGGGCTTCGTTGACAGTGGGAGTAGCAGGAAAGCATGTAGATTGCTTAAATCCATTTATGGATTAAAGCAGGCATCACAGAGTTGAAACATCTGTTTTGATGATCTTATCAAAGAGTTTGATTTCATCAAAAATCCAGATGAACCTTGTGTTTATAAGAAGGCTGTAGAGAGAGCTGTCGCATTCCTCGTATTGTACGTAGATGACATTCTTCTGATAGGAAATGACATTCCTATGCTGCAGTCGGTCAAATCATTCTTATCACAAAGGTTCTCCATGAAGGACCTGGGTGATGCCACGTACATATTTGGCATCCGGATCTATAGGGATAGATCCAAAAGGATATTGGGATTGTCTCAAACCAGGTACATCAACACCATCCTAATGAGGTTTAGTATGGAAGACTCCAAGCGGGGTGCCTTACCCGCTTGCCATGGAGTCACTCTCTCCAAGGACTTTTGCCCAAATTCCGATGAAGAGAGAGCTCACATGAGCATTATTCCCTATGCTTCTGCCGTAGGATCTATAATGTATGCGATGTTGTGTACACGCCCTGATGTAGCTTATGCACTGGGTGTAGTAAGCAGGTATCAGTCAAACCCAAAAGAGAAGCACTGGACTGCTGTGAAGAACATTCTTAAGTATTTGCGAAGGACTAAAGAATTGTTCTTGGTGTATGGTAACGGAGATCTCCAAATAGAGGCTTTTACCGATTCGAGCTTCCAAAGTGATAAGGACGACAGCAAATCTATATCTGGGTTTGTATTCACCCGCAATGGAGGGGCGGTGAGTTGGAAGAGTTCCAAACAGGATACCGTTGCAGACTCTACGATGGAAGCTGAGTACATTGCTGCAAATGATGCCGCCAAGGAAGCCGTCTGGATGAAGAAGTTTGTCTCGGAGTTAGGAGTAGTTCCAACCATTATTGATCCAATACCAGTGTATTGTGATAATAATGGGGCTATGGCGTTAGCCAAGGAGCCCAGGTCCCATCAGCGGTCCAGACACATCCTGAGGCATTTTCATCTGATCCGAGAGATAGTTGATCGCCACGAGATCGAGATTAAGAGATTAGACACAAAGAATAACACCGCGGATCCACTCACCAAGGCCCTCCCTCAGCCGCAGCATGAGCGAATTTTTGAGATGTTGGGTATGAAATACACCAATAACCGGCCTTAGTGCAAGTGGGAGATTGTTGGATATATGTATGCCCTAGAGGCCATTATTAGATAGTGGATGTATTTATACATGTGTGTGTGTGTGTGTGTATTCATAGGACATTCTTGCTCGACATGATACTATGCTATCTGGTTACTCTTTATCTGCCATGTTCACTTGATCATGCTTTTATTCATTTGTAAATGTTGATAAAGCCCTGAGGATATTTGCTTACAAAGTGCATTTCTTTCTTCAATCATTCATTCGATAGACGTGATTCCCCGGAGGCAGGACACACGCAGTTCACTCAGCCCATTCTACTTTAGGAACAGAAGGATTTCTTATGCTAGAACTTCCTGCTCTCACGTTCATATACCATACCCATGGGGAAGCGGACCGAACAGAACAGCCGTTGCTGGGAAACAGAGATCCCGCGGGGAAGAAAAATAGGATTATCTTCCGATTCAGAAAAAGGAAAAAATGGGGGCAAAGTCAACCTAACCGCTTACCTTTTTTCGTAAGCCGCGCACTTTAGGCCAGGCCTTACTATAACCAACCCTACTGATCGCACTCAATCTTTTATACTGATGTTTTGTACTCTCTAGACCAGGTCATCATAAGAAAAGACTGAGAAATCTTTCTGAAGTGAGAGAAGGAGGGAAGGCACGCTAGCGCGCTACAACTAACAGCCTGCTGAAAAATGCAAGATTAACGTGCCAAAGCAACCCTAGTTTAAGTACTAGCGTCCTACCCCAACGTTGTTGTACTTACTTGACTCTCCCCCGCTTGCTGCTCGCCTCAGCCAGACGTGGCTTATGTAGTGGGCTAAAAGGCGCCTACGTGCTCCGACTTCTTGGGCCCCCACTGGAGATGCTTGATGTAGATCATACTAGTGGGACATGTGTAGTTTATAAGCATATCCTGAAATGTCCCTAGTCGTGGGTGTATCGAGACGGGGCATCGATATTCTAGAGTAGACTAGAGTATATGATTCTAGACCCAAGTGATGGGCGATGGATGTTCCCACATCCATTGATGTTGGACATCAAGAACGTATGCGGGTGCTTAGTGGGTACACTGGACGGACTCGCCGAGAACTCCTATATGGTATTATATCTATCGTCGGATAGCAGTTCTCAGGTGACACTGGTACAGGTTAGTCTGTAGACCCGAAATCGTCACAAAGTCTCATGTGTTCTCCCACTGTGCTTTGATTACTACCCTACCACGGCTCTGCTGAGTCGTGAAAACATGTGGCTTTTGGGTACAGTCCCGAGACATGTGGAGGCAATGAGCGATAGGAGGGGTTTCGTCTCTTCCGGTATTGGGGGTTAATGTTGTGCTGTGCTCGATTGGCTATATCTGTAAGTCCCTGGCCAGGGCTGTTGAGATTTACTGATAAGTGTTATCAGTAGTTTCGCAGTCTGATTATAGGCCATATTTCGGCATGACTTATTGAGTTATTGGGGTCGAAGATGCCATCCGTAGACTGAATATGCAGCATATCTGACGAAGAGACCAGACTGTACGGTAGTGTTACCAGTTGGCTCAACGGGAGTTTTGACAGGTTCGCTTGTTTTCTTCTGATCGCTCAATACCCGGGTGGCCGTTACGTTTAGCTGACCTCTTGCGTCTTAGGGGTGCTTGATATGATCATCACCCACTTCCGGCGTATTGACGAGTCTTAGAGTCCCACAAAGGAGTTTCCTAGCCCAGGCGAAACGATGTGGTGTGCATATGTGATATGCGCGGGGACCCGATTAAATGCGAGTTTGTGATACCGTATATTAATCGGGTGTTTTACTATTGGTCAGGTCGTATGTGATATGACCGGTTTGTTAAATCAAGTATTGATTTAACATTGATTAATTAGCTCACTTTATTTAAACCCTTTTCTTTATTGTATGCATGTATGTATGCATATGTTTATGTTGATGCACATGTTGATGTGCATGCACACATACATGAATACACTTGTGTGTATCATGGTTGTTGATACAATATTGGTGGCAATGCAAGACTCACATGAAAGTATTTATCTTTCTATTTATTTTTGAGTTAAAGGAAAATAGAATTAATTCATGGTTGATATTTATCCTTCATCTTTCACTTAACCTTGAATTAACCATGAGTTAATTTTCTATGGCTCTCCTTTCTCCAAAGTAAATATCTAGATATTTATTAACCTATGGTTTGGGATGAGAGTGGAAATTATATATAATTTCTATTCTCATTTTTATTCATTATCATTATCATAACTTGAGCTCTTGAGTTGCTATCATCTTCTTCCTCCTCTCTCTTGCTCTCTTGACTTAGTTAGTGAGTGAGATAGTAATAAAGTTAGGGTTTTGAAGTGAGAAAACAAACCACATCATCATTCTACACTAGTCTAGCCAATTAGTTTAGAGTGTTAGCTTCATCTTTATCTTTTGATAAAGTGGAGCTTGGAGATTGGACAAAGAGGACTCCGGGCGGATCATCGTGGACTCGGAAGATCACAAGCAAGCCCGTTCCAACTCTCAAGTAGCCAAGGAGTCAAGCAAAGAGAACTACAAAGGTTGTATTCTCTTTACCTAGTGTTATATTACTTGTAGTATGTGATACTACCTCATATGTTACTTTAAATTTCTAGTTTGATCCTAGGTTAGTTTGCTTAGCACCCTTAAAATTTAAATTGTAGCATGTTTGATGCATTACAAACCCTTGTGAGGTGCTAGGTAAACCCTTCAAAAATATCTAGATATTTTTCCAAGATATTTTGAAAACAAGACAAAGTGCTTAATCTTATGATTATGTTATCATGGATACACATTAGCATAATTAACCCGATCCAAATTGTAATTACCACTAATTAAGTGCATAATTAAAATCTTATAATAATATTTTAATTAAGGAAAATATTTAAGTGAACTAAAATTTCCAAGTGACCACTAAATACCGCAAACTAGCAATTTCCTAGTTAAACTAGGTGCAGTTAAGTCTAAACTGAAAAAAAATGATCACTTCTAGATTTTTACGGAAAAACCCAACTTATTTAACGATTAACGGAAAAATTCGCCTAAATGATTTCTGCAACGTTACAATCTTCCCCCTTAAAGAAATTCGGTCCCCGAATTTAAATTTAAACCCCCAAATACTAAAACATTTCAATAATCAGTTCAAATCAATGGGGCTCCGAAATCACGGAAGGTACAGAAATAACATAGCGCATCGCATGCGCCTAAAGCCGTGTATGAAACTCAAAACCGAACTCCGTCAAGCGTCACGCAAATCATCGGACTTGCACGCATATCATCGGAGTTACAATGGAGATACAGATCTCGAAATCCACTACTGAAATCCAATATACACTAAGAAAATACTATAATATGTATATAGTACACATCCTTTTTGAAAAATCTCCAAAAACAGAATAAAACATATGCAGAATCTTTTCTGAATTGCCGTGTGATGCGTAACTCACGGCACAAGTGACGGACGCTCATTTATGAAGTAATAAATGTATGTTCATATATGTTTTGCCAAAATATACGTTCCGCTATTTTTAAAATATCCCAAAAGGTTTTCCTTTGTAAACATTCGTGTAACTCACGAACACGTAAAAAATAGCGAGACTATAGCTCCTTTTTGAAAACATCTTGTAAACTTTTTATGCATGCAAAGTACTCAGGTACTGTCCTCGGATCAGTCCCGTTTGGCTACTACATAATATAATGCCCATCATGAAAACAAAGCGCTCAAAAGTGAAATCAGCCTCAAAAGGCGTATCCAACAATCATGTGCGTCTGGTGCGCACGGAAATCAAAGCCAGATACAAGTGCTATGAATGTGCACAAAACCAAACTAAGTGCAACGGGTGTGCACGATAACCTCTGTCCAGTGCAACGGATGTGCATGACAACAACATATAGTGCATCTATAGTGCACGAAAATCTCAATCTAGTGTTACTAGCATGCACGAAAGAAAAAAAATCCCAATCAAGTGCATCAGGTGTGCACAAAATCATATCTCATATCATGCGCCCAACGTGCGCGAAAATCCAAATCATATGCATCCATCATGCACAAGTAAAATCCAAGTCAAGTGCACCCAACATGCATGAATAAAATCTCAATCAAGTGCATCCGTCATGCACAAATAAAAATTTCCATCAGGTGCACCCGGTGTGCACAAAATCTCACATCCTGCGCCCAACATGCGCAAAATTTAAATCAAGTGAGTCCGGTCCATATAAAACATCTAGTGCACTAGTGTGCATGAATACGAACATCAAGTGTAAACACGCACAAAAACACAAATCTGGTAACACAAATGCTCAAGACATAAATCGGGTGCAACCAAGGCACGGAGTATAAATCCGATGCAATCAATGCACGAAATAACAATCTAGTGCAATAAATGCACAAAATACCAATCGGGTGCATCCAGTGCATGAAATACAAATCCAGTGCATCTAGTGCACGAAATACCCAATCCGGTGCAATAAATGCACGGGAACTCATCAATAACTCAAATGCGTATAAAAGCAACACCGAGTGTACAAAGGTGTATAAAAATCATAAACATGTGCAACTGCGTGCACAAAACACGTATCAATGCACTGCAAGCATATGTGAGCTATACCGAGTGCAAAAATCAAATCGAGTGCGTACCACATGCACAAAAATCAAATCAACCGTTTGAAATCAACAAAATCATAAACACGTGCAGCCAAGGCACAAAACCGATATCAAGTGCAATAAATACGCACAAATCATAAACCAACACAACAGTGTCTAAAACGTATATCGAGTGCAATAACTATGCACAAATGTAAATACCCAGTAGGTGCAGCCATGGTGCACGGAAATAATATCATGAAACTCAATCATCAAAACTCAAATCCAGGCGATATAAGCGTGATACTTGGATCGCCAACGCAAATCGCAACAAATGACATTGAGGTACACCTCCTACAATGTCGAAGAAAAATGTCGGTGCGCCTAAAACTGGCAGAGCAAGAACATCCGCCTGCCTCCTGCTCATGGTCTGGCATCCTCTAGCTTTGGGTCCTCATTTCTCTGCGGATTACAAATCTCGCAATCTATCGGCTCATCGGCCCGGTCAGGTGTGCTAACGGAAATGATTCCGCTCAGGCACTCTTTCGGTCAATTAGTATGATCACTCGTAAAGCAGCACGTCACTGACGGCGGCCTCTGGCCTTATGAATATACGTAACACAACTGATCCTCGGTGCAAATCTTATTGCAGCAGTGTCCTGGAAAGAACCTGCTCAAGGTCTCTTCCGATCTCGCCTATGCCGAACTATACGGAGGCTGGTACTCTTACAAATCTTTTCTCGCTTTCTGGACATCTGCGTTCTCAGCACAACATTTCCTTGGTAACTGGCCGTATCCCAACGCCTCTGTATAATATAAGATCTCTAATCTCGACGGGGAGTAACAACAGCTCGTCTGCATCACGCACGAACCTCTTGTTTCACTCATCCTTATTATCGTCCACTTTGACGTCACGTCATGCTATTTACGTACGACAAATGTTCTCGGCTACAGTCAATCCGGAATCTCTCGCACGGACTCGAAATCATGAACTCGGTATCTTCATCACTCTGTAGAAGATATCTAGCCGAACGCGTCCTCGGGAACTCGTCCTAATCATCGAAGGAACACTCTATAATCGCCCGTTCTCGATCAACTCACAATGCATCTGGGTGAGATCCTCTATCCGTAACTGGTCATCTTACTGATATCCTATCGGATCATCCAACGAACAACGTCATCTCTGGATCGATCTACTCTAGATCTGAGTAAGATTCTACACACTGAAAATCTTCAACTCAACTGGGCCTGCGTCGATGCATCAAATCAGACGAATCACTTTCGTCTCTCAACTCAAGATAGACTAGCTATCTCCTGTCGCATCTCTGCCTGAAAGCTCCAGCGATCTCAGCTCGTAAGCTCTGTAAGCGACATCACATCAATCTCAGCAACAGCTGGGTCATCTGTCTGCACGATAGATGACATCACAATCTCTGAGGTATCATGTACATCAACAGTCGTCTCACCACAGGCAGCCTCTAACAATGGCCCGATCATCCGGTACAAACCGCACACTCATCTCAAACGAGAGGTCACAACACAACACTACATCGATACGTTCCCATGTCACCAGAAAACACGATGGTCAGTCATCGTCCAGGACGAGCTCGCTCTGACCGCATCACTAGCAGCAACTCAACTGTGCTCAAACCATGGTGACAGGAACCTCAATCGTGTATCGATGAAATAAATCAAAGGGATGAAATGAATCAACGGATCAAAAATGAATACATGATCATAAGGAAGAACGGAATCAGTGAGGGTATGATCATGGAAACGAAAATAAATCAAGGATCTCAATTGGATGTATAATCGAGGGGACGAAGAGAATCACAAGTCTCAAGATGTGAACATTGTTAGTGTATATGCCCTAGGGGCCATTATTGTATCATACTAGTTTGTATATTACTTAATGGAAGCTTAGGATATTCACAGTTGTATTAACAGTCTTGCTCAACATAGTAGTATGCTACTTGGTTTATATCTATCTTAATATGTGTATATGTTTCTTTTAGCATATCGCGAATACATATTGATAGAGCCCATAGAATCTTGCTTGACTACCAGCGTTGTGATGGCAGTCACACTAGTGGGGGCTGGATAGTCTATAAGCACATCCTTTTTCAGGTCCCTAGTCGTAGGATTATCGAGACAGGGCATCGATACTCCAGAGTAGACTAGTGTGTACGCTTCTCATCCCAGCAGGGGAAATGGTTTGTCACACAGCCATTAGTACGTTGTACTGGAGATAGTATGCAGGTGCTCGTTGGGTTACGGGTACACCGGACAGGACTCGCAGGGAACTGTTGGTTGGTATTATACCCATCGTCAGTTAACAGTTCTCAGTTGACATGAGTACAGCATAGTCCGTAGACTTGACACTGCTGCTTCGTCTCGAGTGTGTTCCCACTGTTCTTAGATTGCTACCCTACCACGGCTCAAAGGAGTCATGCAAACAGGTAGCAGTTGGGTGGAGTCCCGAAGCACTTGGAGGCAGTGGCGGTTAGATAGGATTCGTCTCTCCCGGTATTGGGAGTTGATATCGCACTGTGTTTGGAGATCCATTACGCAAAGTCCCTGACCAGGGAAAGCGAGATTTACTGGTAGGATTTCCAGTAACTTCTCAAGGTGTAATGGGCTTCACTCCAACACAACATATACCGCTTTTAGGGGACTGACGCTTACCGCCCCCTAGGCTCGATATGCGATAGACTTAGAAGAACAGACCGGACTATACGGAGATTGTCACATCAGGCTCAGTAGGAGTTCGAATGGGTTTCCTCATCGGCCTTCTTATCGACATCTACCTTGGGACCGTTACGTACAGCTAGTACCGCTTGCAGCCTGTGGTTAAACCCACTGCCAGCGTAGTGTCGAGTTTTTAGAGTCACACACAAAGAGTTTCCCTGCTTCAGGCGAAATGATATAGAGGTCGTATGGTTTTATGACAGGGTTGGGACATATACGTGTATTTATGCACGTATAATATTCCGACAGTTTATACTAGCAGGCTTTGGTTTAAGCCAGATTCTACTATTGGATTATTGGATTTATGCAGTCTCAGTATATCCGTGTTTTTCGGGAATACGGATAGGAGGGGCATTCTCGTAATTATCGAGAAGCTTCTAGAAGGAAGGTGACTCATTTAGATTTAATTCATTTATGAATTAAACTAAATGAGGTGGAGAGCTTATGTGTTATTATCATTAATTGCACCATGACTCATGAGATGATTCATCTCAAGAATTAAATGAACCATGGATGATATTTGTGCAAGATATTTTGTTATGCTTCATATTATTCAAAGTGAGAAAGGTTCAATTCATTATAACAAACACACACTCTCTCCTCAAGCTCTCATCTTCTTAAACCTAACCCTAATCCTCTCATGTGTTGAGATCCCAAGGGTTAGAAAGACTAATAGATCCTTAATCCACTTCTATATCTTCTGGGTCACTTGGATTAGCAATCCTAGCCACTTAGTTACCTCAAGTTAGAGGTTAAACCTTGGAGGAGGAACTCTCGGGTGGATCTTCTATTACATCGAGGAGGCCGACGAGGAGGTGAACAACAAGAACAAGAAGCACTAGTATCTTGAGGTATAATCATCTATCATAGTAGTTTAGCACTTCTAGATAGTTGTTAGTTAGGGTTTAGAAAAGATCCATAAAGTTAGTCGATGTTACCTTGAACAAAATGATTGTTTTACCTATTCCGCCTCCCCGCATCTTGTGGGGTGTGTAACGTCGACTTACAGTGGTATCAGAGACTAGATAAACCATAACTAACATGTTAGCAAAGCCTTTAGAAATTCGATCACGGTTTAATCCCAAAAAACCGACGTTTTCACCAAGTTTCTGCCGATTTTAAATTGGGGTCTAAAAATTTTTCAGGGACCATTAAAAATACAAGCAGGGTTTTTTAAGAATTGTGAAGAAATTTAGGATCGTGACTTGTCCAAACCATCGTGGAACCGCGGCCGATCCAAGCGATCCGCCGCGGATCCGCGGCCGATCAAAGCGATCCGCCGCAGATCCGCGGCCGAGTTGACACCGAGTTAACCCAAATTTTCTCAGTTATTCTTCTGTGTTGATGTTGTGTTTTCTGGGATATTTTTTTCTGCTCTGGTTTTATGTGCACAGAGAATTGTTTGGAGAAGATTCATATATGTTGCTTGATCGAAATTCTAAGAACTTTGGCTAACTGGATTATATATGTGTTATGTTTAATGTGTTCGTAAAGCTCCTCTAATTGCTAGTATGTCGGTTAGCAGAGGGTTGCACATTTCTGTAACGGTTTTTACTGGTTTGTGAATATGAACTTTTTGGATTATCATGAATGGATAGCCGAGGATGTGAGACGAGTGTTTCTTTCATTCAAATGTAAATTGTAATTTGTTGTAATATTCTTTTGCATGGCACATCCGGGTTGAGGTTGTAGCCACCGTTGTATTATTTCATTTACTGTTTTCTGCTCCTAGGATAGATCCAAGGTGGGGTGCACAAACTACCGGGTACTTTGAAGTGCTTAGTGGCCTACTCACGTCGTTGAGGGAGACCGCTTCACTTCGGGTACTGTAGGGTTCCTAGGCACACTAATGAGGTCTCACAAGTGATCAAACATGGCTAATTCTAAATTTTCCATGTGCCTACAAACCCTAATACGGATCGTTAACTAGATGTATAGACGATGCAAAGCGAGTTAACTACTTTAACTAAGAGGAAAGTGATTACAACCTTTGTAGATCCGGTCCTCCACCTCCTAGGCTCCGTGATGACGTCCCTCCGCTGTCCATATCGGATCCCAGACTCTAGCATCGGCTTCATCGGAGAAATGGGCGGGCTAGGTCGTCGACTTCGATGCCGAAGATGATCTACGTCGAGGCAACACTAGATCAAGCTCCAACTTCACCAAGCCATGAAACTTGTGAAGAAAACACCCTATACTACTTGGCAAGTGGTAGAGGATGAAGAAATAGGAAGTGGGTTCACTTTAGAATTGGATCTCTCACTCTTTTTCTCAAGTTTCCATTGATGGAGGCAAGGTTTTCTTCATGTTGAAGAAGGAGAAGAAGAAGAAGATAATATGATAAGTTATTTTCAAAAAGGAAAATAATATGAATACTTATCATATACTAACCATGGTTAGGTGTAGAGAATAGACTATGGTTAATTTGAATGGTTAGGGTTAAGCATGAGACAAGAATGGTGAACTTGTTCAAAGCTTCATGAAGCTTCAACAAGCAAACAAAGAAAGCCACCATTCCTTATTTATCTTTTCCAAAATGAAAAATAAATAAATAAATAAGTAATTAAATAAACAAAACCCTAATCATTAACTTAACCATGGTTTAATTCTTTACACAAACCCAAGTGAGCATGTATCATCAAACATGATACAAACAAGTGCACAAAAGTATATCACATATACAACTTGTGTACATCAAGTGATAAAATCCTTTTAAAGTGAACAAATACTAGTTAATGTAAAGTAATAAATCAAATATATAATTATACATTAAATCATTAAATCAACACTTGATTTAACGATCCGGTCATATCGTATATAACCGACTAATATCCAATGTATCGGCTTATCGAATCAATCCTTGATTCGATAACTAGGTTATATCGCATACAACCATTCAACACATTCATCGCGAGAATGGAATACGGTATCACATACACGCATTATTCTCGGTCCCGCACATATCTCATATGCGCTCCTATTTCGTTTTGCTTGAGCTAAGAAACCTCTGTGTAGGACTCTAAAGACTCGTCAATACGCCGGCAGCAGGTGATGATCATATCAAACACCCACAAGCCGCAAGCGGTCTACTAAACGTAACGGCCACCCGGGTATTGAGCGATCAGAAGATCGATGAGCAAGCCTGCTCACACTCCTGTGAATCCAACCAGTAACACTTACCATACAGTCCGGTCTGTTCGTCTGATATGTCGCATATCTCGCCTAGGGGTGGTAAACGTCAGACCCCAATAGCTTGACAAGTCATGTCGACGTGAGGTCCATAACAATCGTGAAACTGCTAATAACTCGTACCAGTATATCACTACAACCCTGGCCAGAGATTTCCTGTTATGGCCAGTCGAGCATAGCGCAACATCAACCCCTAATACCGGGAGAGACGAATCCCCTCCTATCGCTCATTGCCTCCATGTGAATCGGGACAGTACCCAAAAACCACCTGTTTGCACGACTCAGTAGAGCCATGGTAGGGTGGAAATCAAAGCACAGTGGGAGACACATAAGACTCTATGACGATCTCGGGTCAACAGACTAAGCTGTACCAGTGTCACCAGAGAACTGCCATCTGACGTGAGGTATAATACCATCTGGGAGTTCTCGGCGAGTCCGTTCAGTGTACCCAGTCTCCACTGAGCACCCGCATACCATCTCTGATGTCAAACACCAATGGATATGGAATCATCCATCGCCCATCACATGGGTCGAGAAGATATACGCTAGTCTACTCTGGAATATCGATGCCCCGTCTCGATATTCCCACGACTAGGAACATTGAAGGATGTACTCATGGACTACCCAGGCCCCACTAGTATGATCTGCATCATAGTCCTGAAAGTCGAGTACATATCCTAAGGGCTTTATCAACATGTAACAGAGAGACAGAAAGTATACATGTTAAGATAAAGAGCAACCAGATAGCTACCTATCATGTCGAGCAAGAAAGTCCTACCTATATATGTCCCAGCATCCACTACAATATACATCCAATGTACAGTAATGGCCTCTAGGGCATACATATAACTAACAATCTCCCACTTGCACTAGGGCCATCTGTAGCAGTGGTTGCAGTATCTCATACTCAACCATCCCATATAAGTCTCTCTCTGGGAAAATGCCTTTGTGAGTGGATCCGCCGTGTTGTCCTCTGAGTCTACTCTCCTAACCTCGATCATCCTGGAGATCATCTATCTCCATGATCAGGTGATGCTGCCTCCGAATATGTCTGGGTCACTGATGGGACGAGGGTTCCTGGGCCGAAACCACACTTCCATTGTCATACAATGGTAGAAACCTAGTTCATCTCATGAACCAATATACACCCAAACTGCCTCTTTGGTAGTATCTTTAATAGCGATGTTACCAGCCTTTATCATCTAGTTTGCCACGGTATCTAGCTTGGAATTCTTCCAACATACCGTCCCTTTACCGAGGGTAAAGACAATGCCTGTGACTGACATTCAGTCGTCTTTATCACCCTGGAACCCTTCCAGTGATTTTCCCCAGGATCGATTGATACCATCTCATTACATCTAGTGAGAATCCTAGCATCCAATTACATCTATCTCATAGATGAAAACTCAGGATTTAGGAGGTATCACTTTGATCCTATATGGAGAATCCATGTGATAAGTGGAGATCGACCGATCGTAGCATAGGAAACTCCTTTCCTATCAAGAGTATGTTGTCCACGTACAATACGAGGATGACCACCTTACTCTCTATTATCGTTTTGTATATACAAGGTTCATCTACCATTTTGATGAAGTCAAACACTTCGACTATCACATCAAAACAGACGTTCCAACTCCGCGATGCTTGCTTTATTCTGTAAAGCAACTTGCACATGTTTCCGCTGCTCCCACTGTTTACGAAGTTCTCTGGCTGTGTTCTTATAGACGTTCTCTTCTAAATCATTATTTAGAAAAGTAGTCATGGCACCCAACCACCAGATATCGTAGTCATGGTATGTAGCAATGGCAAGTAGGATTTGGATGGACTTAAGCATAGTCCCTAGAAAAGGTTTCATCATTATCCACTCTTGGTTGATGACTAAAACCTTTAACAAGTCTAGCTTTGAAAGTCTCAACTTTTCCATCTACACCAAGTAATCTTTGTAGGGTTCCTAGGCACCCACTAGAGGTCTCACAAGGCATCGAACATGCCAATTTCAAATTTTAACAGTGCCGAGAAACCCTAATACGGACCGTTGGCTAGATTTCTAGGCGAAAAATAAAACTAGTTAACACTTAACTACAAGAATACGGAAATACAACCTTTGTAGATCCGGTTCTCCACCTCTATAGCTCCGCAATGAAGTCTCCTCGCTGTCTTCATGCAATCCCGGGCTCTAGCGTCGGCTTTATCGGAGAAGAAGCGGGCTAGGTCATCGACGACGTGCCGAAGATGATCTACGTCGAAGCATCGCTAGATCAAGCTCTCACTTCACCAAGTCAAGAAACTTGTGAAGAAAACACACTCTACTACTTGGCAAGAGGTAGAGGATGAAGAAATAGGAAGTGGGTAGACTTTAGAATTGGATTTCTCACTTGTTTTCATCAATCACCATTGATGAAGTAAGCTTCTTCATGAAGTGAAGAAGAAGAAGAAGATGATAATTGTTATGATAAGAATAATAAAATAGAAAAGAAAATCAATTCTTATCATAAGCAAACCATGGTCAAGTGTAGAGATTAAACCAAGGTTAGTTGGAATGGTTAGGGTTAAGGATGAGATAAGAATGGTTGACTTGATCAAAGTTTCAAGAAGCTTCAACATAAAACAAAATAAGCCACCATCCTTAAATAATTTCCAAAATGAATATATAAATAAATGAATGAATAAATAATCATAACCCTAGCCATTCATATAACCATGGTTCAATATTCACACAAACACAAGTAAACATGTATCATCAAACATGATACAATCAAGTGTACAAAAGTATATCACATATACAATGTGCACAAACCAAGTGAGAAAATCCGTTTAAAGTGAACCAATACTAGTTAGTGCAAAGTAATATATCAAATATATAATTATGCATTAAATCATTAAATCAACACTTGATTTAACGATCCGGTCATGTCGCACACAACCGACTAGTATACAATGTATCGGCTTATCGAATCAATCCTTGATTCGATAACTAGGTTATATCGCATACAACCAATCGATACATTCATCGCGAGAATGAAATACGGTATCACATACACGCATTATTCTCGGTCCCGCACATATCTCATATGCGCTCCTATTTCGTTTCGCTTGAGCCAGGAAACCTCTGTGTAGGACTCTAAAGACTCGTCAATACGCCGGCAGCAGGTGATGATCATATCAAGCACCCACAAGCCGCAAGCGGTCTGCTAAACGTAACGGCCACCCGGGTATTGAGCGATCAGAAGATCGACGAGCAAGCCCGCTCACCCTCCTGTGAATCCAACCAGTAACACTACCGTACAATCCGGTCTGATCGTCTGATATGTCGCATATCTCGCATAGGGGTGGTAAACGTCAGACCCCAATAGCTTGATAAGTCGTGTCGATATGAGGTCTATAACAATTCGAGAAACTACTGGTAACACTTACCAGTAAATCTCAGCAACCCTGGCCAGGGATTTCCTGTTATAGCTAATCGAACACAGCGCAACATCAACCCCCTATACCGGGAGAGACGAATCCCCTCCTATCGCTCATTGCCTCCATGTGACTCGGGACTGTACCCAAAAACCACCGTTTTGCATGCCCTCTTGGATGTGGTAAGATGGAAATCAAAGCACAGTGGGAACCACACAAGACTCTATGACGATCTCGGGTCAACAGACTACTCTGTACCAGTGTCACCAGAGAACTGCCATCTGACGTGAGGTATAATACCATCTGGGAGTTCTCGGCGAGTCCGTCCAGTGTACCCAGTCTCTACTGAGCACCCGTATATCATCTCTGATGTCAAACACCGATGAATATGGGATCATCCATCGCCCATCTGTATGGGTCGAGAAGGTACACGCTAGTCTACTCTGGTATATCGATGCCCCGTCTCGATACACCCTCGACTAGGGACTTTGAAGGATGTACTTATGGACTACCATGTCCCCACTAGTATGATCTGCATCATAGTCCAGGTAGTCAAGTACACATCCTAAGGGCTTTACCAACATGTAACAGAGAGACAATCAGTATACACGTTAAGGTAAAGTTCAACCAGATAGCATACTATCATGTCGAGCAAGAAAGTCCTCCCTATATATGTCCCAGCATCCACTACAATATACATCCAATGTACAGTAATGGCCTCTAGGGCATACATATAACTAACAATCTCCCACTTGCACTAGGGCCATCTGTAGCAGTGGTTGTAGTATCTCATACTCAACCATCCCATAAAAGTCTCTCTCTGGGAACAGGCCTTTGTGAGTGGATCCGCTGTGTTGTCCTCTGAGTCTTCTCTCCAAACCTCGATCACCCTGGAGATCAACCATCTCCATGATCAGGTGACACTGCCTTAGAATATGTCTGGATCACTGATGGGACGGACGTTCCATGGCATAAGCCACAACTCCATTGTCACACAATGGGAGGAACTAAGTTCATCTTATGAACCAATATACACCCAGACAGCCACTTTGGTAGCATCTTAAGTAGCGATGTATCCTGCCTTTATCGTCTAGTATGTCACGGTATCTAGCTTGGAACTCTTCCAACATACCTTCCCTTTACTGAGGGTAAAGACAATGCCTGTGACTGACATTCAGTCGTATTTATCACCCTGGAACACTTCCAGTGATTCTCCCCAGGATCAATTGATACTATATGGAGAATAATTGTGATAAACGGAGATTGATCGAGCGTAGCATAGGAAACTACTTCTCTATCAAGAGTATGTCATCCACGTACTCTACGAGGATCGTCACCATACTCCCTACTACCTTTTTGTTTATACAAGGTTCATCTACCATTTTGATGATGTCAACTTCTTTGACCGCTTCATCAAAACAGATGTTCCAACTCCGCGATGCCTGCTTTATCCTATAAAGCATCTTGCACACGTTTCCGCTGCTCTCACTGTCTACGAAGCCCTCTGGCTGTGTACTTATAGACGCTCTCTTCTAAACATCATTTAGAAAAGCTGTCATGACACCCAACCACCAGATATCGTAGTCATGGTATGTAGCCGTGGCAAGTAGGATCTGGATGGACTTAAGCATAGCTACTTAGAAAAGGTTTCATCAGCATCCATACCTGGTCAATGATGTAGACCTTTAACAAGTCTAGCTTTGAAAGTCTCAACTTTTCCATCTACACCAAGTAATCTTCTCAAGATATACTTGCTCCTGATGGGGATTTAACCCTTCAGATATAGCAACCAAAGTCCATACTTTGTTGGTGTATAAGGATTCCATCTCAGATCGCTAAGCATCCAGCCATTCTTATAGAGTCTTACTCCTGATGGCCAGCTCGAAACTAGTTGGGTCATCATCTCATGATGCAATCCTAGCTCCCACTGTCATAGAGAAACCGAAGTATCTCTCAGGTGGGTGAGGAACCCTACTAGATCGGCGGAGAGGCTGAGGTTCGTTGGTAACTATTGAATCCTTTGGTTCTATCAAATCATCAGCTGCAGTTTGTATAGCTGGAACCTTTCCAGTTCTACATTACAGACTTTGCCTCGAGCTTGTCCGGATTTTGCTTTCAGACATAGGCCGGTCAACCCCAAATCTTAACTAGCTTAAGACATGGGCTCTTCCCTTTCCATATCAGATATGAAATGGTAGGCATCTGATTTGATTGGAACCTTATTCAATAGGTATGCAGCTTCTCAAGTGCATAACTCCCAAAAGGAAAAAGGTAACTCAGTAGTACTCATCATAGAGCACACCTTATCATATAGGGTGTGATTGCTCCGCCCCGATATACTAACGTGCTATGGTGTATTCGGAGGAGTAATGCCGAGAGAGAATCTCATTCTCCTTTAGAATAGTCCAGGAATTCTATGCACAAGTATTCTCCTCCTTGATCTCATCACAGGACATAATACTTATACCCGTATTCTGGTTCTCTACTTCTCGCTTATATTTTGTGAATATCTCAAAAGATTCGGACTTGTGTTTCAACAGGAACATAGGTCTGAATCTCGAAAGATCATCAGAGAATGTAATGAAGTATAAAGAACCAGTCCTGGCATGTGTAGACAGGAGACCTTACATACATCATCATGTATCAGTCCCAAGAGTTCATTAACTCTTTCTCTGTTTCCAGTAAACGGAGCTATGGTCATCTTATCTTTGTGACATGACTGGCGAGTTTCACAAGATGTAAATTCAAACTGATTTAAATATGCATCTATATGTAACTCTAGCTAGTCGGGTCACATTGATCTGACCTAGTCTACAATGCCTCAAGAAGAATTCGTTCATTTCTGAACTCTTCCTCTTGTGTGTGTTCCGTATACTAAAGAACTGTAGTTTCATTTAGAACATCAATGCTTTTAGATAACGTGCCTGAACCGATCAACTTTTGATATAGGAAATGTTCAAAACATTATCCAACAATACAAAATTTTATCATTTCTTTACTAATAAAGAGACTGATATGATTTTGTATATCAGGTTCGGTATCTAATAACATTCGTTCAGAATCAATGTATTGGTACTACAGGGTGACAGTGACCAACAGACTTGGCTGCAACACTTGCCCCGTTTTCTGCCTTATGAAACTTATCACCCGTTCTCAGTTCTCTACCTTTCTGCAGCCCTATGTAACATATTACATATCTGGGATCCTGATCTGGTATCACATACCCAGGACGTAAAGGATACTGAGAAACAGTTCTTTGTAATGAACACACCCGAAGATGATGCATCAGCATGCACTCTCTTCGTTTGGGCGGCACGGGAATTCTGGTAATCCCCTATTTCCTGCTCTGTCTTATAACAATTATAAGTTGGAGCGGGACCAACGTTCCCTAGCTCAATATAACAAGCGGGTTCGGTCAATATTCCGTATTATTATCTTGATTAAGGCGTGATATGGTCGCTACCTGGAGAGAGAGAGAAGAAAACACTCAGCGTGCGCTCTGTCAAGAATAGATTGGTTATTATTTTATCTAATCAGGATGGCTCCCACTGCTTTTTATCAAATCTTCCTTCAAACCCTAAAAGGAAAGACTAGCCGGGATTAATTACACACTACAAGTTCGCCAATCTTTCAGCCAGGCCAGTGTCGGTACTTTGAGGGAGGTCCCCCGTGCTTTCGCACGAACCTAATTAATGTAAACCTCATTTTCCCAGAGGCGTAACCTCGTTAACACCTTTCTAGACACCTACTTGATCGGCTAATTGTAATGTATAAAACTCTCTCAGGAGTAACTCTTACTCGCAGCGGGTATCGGGATCCAACTATCTCATAGAAGGCAATCTCATTGCAAATTTCAACACTTGAAATTCCCGATAATGTTTTGCCCCGAACGATCTATGACCTTGACAAGGTCAACAAACCATAGACCGCAAGTCAAGTTCAACCCGTCATTTCTTGATTGAATCAAACCCACCCGCACGACCCTTGACAAGGTCAACAAGGCCGCACGACTACCCTAACCCAATCTGCATCATATGCATAAGCAGATAAATACTGGTTAGCTACCGCACACTGCGCCTTGACAAGGTCAACAAACGCAGCACGAATACTAAACAGGACTTATCTGAAATGACGGAGGGCTACGACAGGTTTTTCTGAAAACCTATTGCGTAATGAACTTGATATCGTTGTAGAATCAAATAATTTTAAAATGGAGTGTTTTTGAGGCTTTTCTAGTTTTGCTAAAGGAGTCACTCCCGGTGAAGGGATCATCGGTCCTTTCCTCGTCGAATGAGGTGCGGGATATATCACATATATCACTGTGCAAAGCAAAAACACTTAAAAGCAATCAAAAGAAAAACCGAGTGTGTGGCATCTGCCAGTTATTGCTAAAGGAGTCACTCCCGGTGAAGGGATCTCGGTCCTTTCCTCATCGAATAAGGTGCAGGATATATCACATATACCGCTGTGCAAAGCAAGAACTGTAGCTACCTGTTTTATTTTGAAATTCATTTCTACAACATCTTAGGTTTCTTTTAATTCATTAATCACATTAATGAAGTCCCATCATTTAAATACCTAAACATCACAGATAAATACGACGTACACTTATGCCATCCGCATTCGCCTCGATGTCCCCTCGTGCACCGTTAGGTTAGGTAACTAACGACAGAGCGGGGCAGGGCTAGCGCGGGTGTAAAACATAAGTAACGTCTATATAATATATCATATATACTATATATACTGTATCTATCATAGAACATCACATGATCACATCACAGATATCGCAGCAGAAGAAACATATGAAATATTGGATATACTAGGACGTCCGTGTTTTTAATACGAGCCAGTATAAAACACGGATTCCACGGTCGCGATGAATAGCCAAACCCACACCCCTAGACCCCTACGAGAACGGCAAGCAACCCTACCAATTCTAGAGTTAGGAGACCCGGACTCGACTCCTCGAGTTGGTCTCCCACTGGACTCCAGAACCCGGTTACTTGTGCTCCCCTCCTTGGGTCTATCCTAGTGCGGAAATAGTAAATAATATACAAAAGGTGACAACTTCCGCAACCTGGAAGTGCCCCAATAAAAGAATATTACATACCACTGTAGGGTTCCCAGGCACCCAATAGAGGTCTCGCAAGGCATCGAACATGCCAATTTCAAATTTTAACGGTGCCGAGAAACCCTAATACGGACCGTTGGCTAGATTTCTAGGCGAAAAATAAAACTAGTTAACACTTAACTACAAGAATACGGAAATACAACCTTTGTAGATCCGGTTCTCCACCTCCATAGCTCCGCAATGAAGTCTCCTCGCTGTCCTCATGCAATCCCGGGCTCTAGCGTCGGCTTCATCGGAGAAGAAGCGGGCTAGGTCATCGACGACGTGCCGAAGATGATCTACGTCGAAACATCGCTAGATCAAGCTCTCACTTCACCAAGTCAAGAAACTTGTGAAGAAAACACACTCTACTACTTGGCAAGAGGTAGAGGATGAAGAAATAGGAAGTGGGTAGACTTTAGAATTGGATTTCTCACTTGTTTTCATCAATCACCATTGATGAAGTAAGCTTCTTCATGAAGTGAAGAAGAAGAAGATGATGATAATTGTTATGATAAGAATAATAAAATAGAAAAGAAAATCAATTCTTATCATAAGCAAACCATGGTCAAGTGTAGAGATTAAACCAAGGTTAGTTGGAATGGTTAGGGTTAAGGATAAGATAAGAATGGTTGACTTGATCAAAGTTTCAAGAAGCTTCAACATAAAACAAAATAAGCCACCATCCTTAAATAATTTCCAAAATGAATATATAAATAAATGAATGAATAAATAATCATAACCCTAGCCATTCATATAACCATGGTTCAATATTCACACAAACACAAGTAAACATGTATCATCAAACATGATACAATCAAGTGTACAAAAGTATATCACATATACAATGTGCACAAACCAAGTGAGAAAATCCGTTTAAAGTGAACCAATACTAGTTAGTGCAAAGTAATATATCAAATATATAATTATGCATTAAATCATTAAATCAACACTTGATTTAACGATCCGGTCATGTCGCACACAACCGACTAGTATACAATGTATCGGCTTATCGAATCAATCCATGATTCGATAACTGGGTTATATCGCATACAACCAATCGATACATTCATCGCGAGAATGAAATACGGTATCACATACACGCATTATTCTCGGTCCCGCACATATCTCATATGCGCTCCTATTTCGTTTCGCTTGAGCCAGGAAACCTCTGTGTAGGACTCTAAAGACTCGTCAATACGCCGGCAGCAGGTGATGATCATATCAAGCACCCACAAGCCGCAAGCGGTCTGCTAAACGCAACGGCCACCCGGGTATTGAGCGATCATAAGATCGACGAGCAAGCCCGCTCACCCTCCTGTGAATCCAACCAGTAACACTACCGTACAGTCCGGTCTGATCGTCTGATATGTCGCATATCTCGCCTAGGGGTGGTAAACGTCAGACCCCAATAGCTTGATAAGTCGTGTCGATATGAGGTCTATAACAATTTGAGAAACTACTGGTAACACTTACCAGTAAATCTCAGCAACCCTGGCCAGGGATTTCCTGTTATAGCCAATCGAACACAGCGCAACATCAACCCCCTATACCGGGAGAGATGAATCCCCTCCTATCGCTCATTGCCTCCATGTGACTCGGGACTGTACCCAAAAACCACCGTTTTGCACGCCCTCTTAGACGTGGTAAGATGGAAATCAAAGCACAGTAGGAACCACACAAGACTCTATGACGATCTCGGGTCAACAGACTGCTCTGTACCAGTGTCACCAGAGAACTGCCATCTGACGTGAGGTATAATACCATCTGGGAGTTCTCGGCGAGTCCGTCCAGTGTACCCAGTCTCTACTGAGCACCCGTATATCATCTCTGATGTCAAACACCGATGGATATGGGATCATCCATCGCCCATATGTATGGGTCGAGAAGGTACACGCTAGTCTACTCTGGTATATCGATGCCCCGTCTCGATACACCCTCGACTAGGGACTTTGAAGGATGTACTTATGGACTACCATGTCCCCACTAGTATGATCCGCATCATAGTCCAGGTAGTCAAGTACACATCCTAAGGGCTTTACCAACATGTAACAGAGAGACAATCAGTATACACGTTAAGGTAAAGTTCAACCAGATAGCATACTATCATGTCGAGCAAGAAAGTCCTCCCTATATATGTCCCAGCATCCACTACAATATACATCCAATGTACAGTAATGGCCTCTAGGGCATACATATAACTAACAATCTTCTCAAGATATACTTGCTCCTGATGGGGATTTAACCCTTCAGATATAGCAGCTAAAGTCCATACTTTGCTGGTGTACATGGATTCCATCTTAGATTGCTAAGCATCCAGCCATTCTTACAGAGTCCCTACTCTCGATGGCCTGCTCGAAACTAGTTAGGTCATCATCTCATGATGTAATCCTCGCTCCCACTGTCATCGAGAAACCGAAGTATCTCTCATGCAGGTGAGGAACCCTACCAGATCGGCGGAGAGGCTAAGGTTCGTCAGGGATTATTTAATCCTTTGGTTCTGTCAAATCATTAGCAGTTTTGTACAGCTGGAACCTTTCCAGTTCTACAGAACTGTCCTTGCCTCGATCTTGTCCGGATTTTGCTTTAGACATAGGCCGGACAATCCTAAATCTTAACTTACTTAAGAGATAGGCTCTTCCCATACCATATCTTATATGGATTGGTAGGCACTGATTTGATTCGAACCTAATTCAATAGGTATGCAACTTCTCAAGTGCACATCCCAAAAAGGAAATAGGTAACTCAGTAATACTCATCATAGAGCACACCATATCTAATATTGTGCGATTGCTCCGCCCCGATACACCGTTGTGCTGTGGTGTATTTAGAGGAGTAATACTGAGAGAGAATCTCATTCTCCTTTAGAATAGTCCAGGAATTCCATACACAAGTATTCTCCTCCCTGACCTCATCATAGGATATAATACTTATACCCGTATTGGTTCCCTACTTCTAACTTATATTCTGTGAATATCTCAAAAGGTTCGAACTTATGTTTCAACAGGAACGTATGTCTAAATCTTAAGAAATCATCAGAGAACGTAATGAAGTATAAAGAACCGGTCCTGGCATGTGTAGACAGGAGACCTTACATACATCATCATGTATCAGTCCCAAGAGTTCACTAACTCTTTCTCTGTTTCCAATAAACAGAGCTATGGTCATCTAATCTTTGTGACATGACTGGCAAGTTTCATAAGATGTAAATTCAAACTGATTTAAATATGCATCTAAAAAGTAACTTCAGCCAGTCGGGTCGCATTGATATGACCTAGTCTATAATACCTTAAGAAGGATTCGTTCATTTCTGAACTCTTCCTCTTGTGTGTGTTCTGAATACTAAGAACTGTAGTTTGATTTAGAACGTCAATGCTTTTAGATAACGTGCCTGAACCGATCAACTTTTGATATAGGAAATGTTCAAAACATTATCCATCAATACAAAATTTTATCATTACTTTAATAAATAAAGAGATTGATATGATTTTGTACATCAGGTTCGGTATCTAATAGCATTTGTTCAGAATCAATGTATTGGTAATACAGGGTGACAGTGACCAACAGACTTGGCTGCAACACTTGCCCCATTTTCTGTCTCATGAAACTTATCACCCGTTCTCAGTTTTCTACCTTTTTGTAGCCCTATGTAACAGATTACATATCTGGGATCCTGATCCGGTATCAAATACCCAGGATGCAGAGGATACTGAGAAACAGTTCTTTATAATGAACATACCCGAAGGAGATGCATCATATGCACTTTCTTCGTTTGGGCGGCATAGGAATTCTGGTTTTCCCCTATTTCCTGCTCTGTCTTATAACAATTATAAGTTGGATCGGGACCAACGTTCCCCAGCTCAGTATAACAAGCGGGTTCGGTCAAAACATCCATATTATTATCTTGATTAAGGCGTGATATGGTCGCTACCTGGAGAGAGAGAGAAGAAAACACTCTGCGTGCGCTCTAGCAAGATTAGATTGGTTATATATTTTATCTAATCAGGATGGCTCCCACTGTTTTTATCAAATCTTCCTTCAAACCCTAAAAGGAAAGACTAGCCGGGATTAATTACACTCTACAAGTTCGCCAATCTTTCAGCCAGGCCAGTGTCGGTACTTTGAGGGAGGTTCCCCGTGCTTTCGCACGGACCTAATTACAGTAAACCTCGTTTTCCCAGAGGCGTAACCCCATTGACACCTTTCTAGACACCTACTTGATCGGCTAATTTTAAAGTGCAAAACTCTCCCAGGAGTAACAATTACTCGCAGTGGGTATCGGGATCCAACTATCATATAGAAGGTATGCAATCTCATTGCAAATTTCAACACTTGAAACTCCCGATAATGATTTTTACCCCTAGCACCTATGACCTTGGCTAAGGTCAACAAATCATAGGTACTAGTCAAGTTCTACCCGTCATTTCATGATTAATTAGACCCACCCACATGACCCTTGGCTAAGGTCAACAAAGCCACATGACTGTCCTAACTAATCGCATCATATGCTGTATAGGAAGACATCACTTAGCTACCGCACACTACGCCTCGGCTATGGTCGACAAACGTAGCACGAATACTAAGTACTCTACTTCCTAAAATGACGGAGGGTTGCGAATGGTTTTTGTGAAAACCTTTAACGCTTTGAACTTGATCTCGTTGCGGAAACAAATGGTTTTTAAATGGAATGTTTTTGAGGCTTTTCTAGTTTTGCTAAAGGGGTCACTCCCGGTGAAGGGATCGTCGGCCCTTTCCTCGTCGAATGAGGTGCGGGATATATCATATATATCACTGTGCAAAGCAGAAACTATAGAAGCAATCAAAAGACAAACCGAGGGTTGTAGCATCTGCCAGTTATTGCTAAAGGAGTCACTCCCGGTGAAGGGATCTCGGTCCTTTCCTCATCGAATAAGGTGCAGGATGTTCTATAATGAACACCGCGATGCAAAGCAAGAACTGTAGCTACCTGTTTTATTTTGAAATTCGATTCCACAACATCAATTAGCTTTATTTTCTTTCATTAATGTCATTAATGAATATCTCATCATTTAAGTCCACCTAAACATCACAGATAAATATAACGTACGCTTATGCCATCCGCATTCGCCTCGATGTCCCGTCTGCACCGTTAGGTTAGGTAACTAACGCCAGAGCGAGGCAGGGCTAGCGCGGGTGTAAAACATAAGCAACGTCTATATAATATATCATATATACTATATATAGTATCCATCTGAATATATCTCATGATCACATCACAGATAACGCAGCAGAAAATATCATATGAAATATTGGATATACTAGGACGTCCGTGTTTTCAATACGAGCCAGTATAAAACACGGATTCCACGGTCGTGATGAATAGCCAATCCCACACCCCTAGACCCCTACGAGAGCGGCAAGCAACCCTACCAATTCTAGGGTTAGGAGACCCGAACTTGACTCCTCGAGATGGTCTCCCACTGGACCCTAGAACCCGGTTACTTGTGCTCCCCTCCTTGGGTCTATCCTAGTGCAGAAAAGTAAATAATATACAAATGGTGACATCATCCGCAACCTGGAAGTGCCCCAATAAAAGAATATTACATACAAGTTTTTTACATGAATGAAAATGGAAAAACACTCATCTCACCTAAAAAAAACCCGGCTATTCGAACACGACAATCCAATATAACATATCCAGCAACACATAACATCACATGTCATCAACGTAAGTAAACATGCGTATCCCAATTGTCGTTAGCATATAGCAACGAAACCGGCGATATCACATATTACACTTACGGTCACAGAAAAGAAAGTGTAAAACTACAACAGTTGGAATCCGCAACCTCTTTAGACATTGCATGCCTAATCAAATGAAATACTTAGACATCGCATGCCTAACAATTATAAACCCCGCATTTTAGTCTCAAAATCGAAAACACTTTTCAATATCAAGTCGGGGAATTCAACAGGATTCCCGACATTCTGATCGAATGCTCGTCGCAAACTTTAGTAGGCGGCCACACCCCCGATGCCGTCGACGAAGTGCACTAAGGCGGAACACCGCTGCCGCGAGCATCCGAACGGATGCTTTCGGTGATGGGGTTCTCCTACAGTCACTTGGTTGGGGCTATGGAGTGAGGCTGTCTATTAAGTTTACCCGGCGAGTATCCGCGTACGCTACGTGATTGCGACGGACTTTTGATCGCATCAAAATTCCGTGGCAACCGATCAAGTGAGACTAAACTGCAATGTTTATAACATTCATTCAGTTATCTCATAACTTCTTGTGAATTCCAAATGTTGTATCACGTTCCGGGTAAATAGAAAATGTTAAACTTTCCGATCGAACAAACGAACACCCAAGTTTTCCCGAAACAGCTCAACACATGAAATAAGTTTAAAAACATTCACTTCGTGCCTCATTACCAACGGTCCAGCCGTAGATGGGTCAAGCCAACGCCTTACATGTGGCACGCCATACTGCCCCAAACCCTAAGGTTCAAAGGGCAGTTCAAGACGGTCACATAATCGAGTTAAGGTTTGTTGTCTTCTAGAGGGACCATCGTGTTACTTGCACTACTTAGAACGTCGTTAAACTACGGAAAAATCCAACAATTGGAAATTTCCCGGTAGGGGAAAAAGTGGGTATTTATATCTGGTCGAACTTTTTAACATATTCTAAAATTACCCGGAAAAACACACAGACAAAGTTTGATAATCCGATCGAATTTACGAACTCCCAATACAACCCAGAAAACTCAACTCTTGAGTAAATATTAAAAATTCCCAGAAAACTCAGCACTGCAAAATAGGAATTACTGTGCAAAATTCATTGAACAAGGAGACCGTAAGGCCGCGGAACCGCCGCACGAGCCATGCTCGTGCCGCGGAACCGCGGCGGTTTGATGGAATTAGGCGATCGAATTTCACAGTAACTCTTACAAACTCCTGCTGATTTTTCTGCATATTTTTAATTCTCAAAAATCCCCGAATTCAAAAAATGTACAGAGAGCATTTTTTGGTTAGGGTTTTGGTTCGATCGGACTTCTAACTCCGTCTACGCATCGCCTAAGGCTCTAGCTAGGCTCTGATACCACTGTAGGGTTCCTAGGCACACTAATGAGGTCTCACAAGTGATCAAACATGGCTAATTCTAAATTTTCCATGTGCCTACAAACCCTAATACGGATCGTTAACTAGATGTATAGACGATGCAAAGCGAGTTAACTACTTTAACTAAGAGGAAAGTGATTACAACCTTTGTAGATCCGGTCCTCCACCTCCTAGGCTCCGTGATGACGTCCCTCCGCTGTCCATATCAGATCCCGGACTCTAGCATCGGCTTCATCGGAGAAATGGGCGGGCTAGGTCGTCGACTTCGATGCCGAAGATGATCTATGTCGAGGCAACACTAGATCAAGCTCCAACTTCACCAAGCCATGAAACTTGTGAAGAAAATACCCTATACTACTTGGCAAGTGGTAGAGGATAAAGAAATAGGAAGTGGGTTCACTTTAGAATTGGATCTCTCACTCTTGTTCTCAAGTTGCCATTGATGGAGGCAAGGTTTTCTTCATGTTGAAGAAGGAGAAGAAGAAGAAGATAATATGATAAGTTATTTTCAAAAAGGAAAATAATATGAATACTTATCATATACTAACCATGGTTAGGTGTAGAGAATAGACTATGGTTAATTTGAATGGTTAGGGTTAAGCATGAGACAAGAATGGTGGACATGTTCAAAGCTTCATGAAGCTTCAACAAGCAAACAAAGAAAGCCACCATTCCTTATTTATCTTTTCCAAAATGAAAAATAAATAAATAAATAAGTAATTAAATAAACAATGTTAGTTATATGTATGCCCTAGAGGCCATTACTGTACATTGGATGTATATTGTAGTGGATGCTGGGACATATATAGGTAGGACTTTCTTGCTCGACATGATAGTACGCTATCTGGTTGCTCTTTGTCTTAACATGTATACTTTCTGTCTCTCTGATTACATATTAATAAAGCCCTTAGGATGAGTACTCGACTTCCAGGACTATGATGTAGATTGGTTCGAATGATTTTCCGTTGTGTATGTCAAAAATAGAATAGAAATCACAAACAAAAATTATTTGACCGCAATCAACTACGGTGTCAGTTGTAGATCGTAAGCGAGTGCGGATCGTCCACAGGGATTGTGCGACTCGTTTCAATGTTTAATTTGTTTGAATCGAAAAGTTAATCGAAAAGAAAAGAAAACATGATTCAAGAATTTATCAATTGATTCAGGTGTCACGATGTTTAATCAAGAATCAAGAAATTGATAAACAATCAAGAATTGGGTTTCGATAATATTTCCAACCAAAATGTCAAGAGTCTAAATGAGGCTCGTAGGAATCGATCGGATCTATAGACGTGATGTAATTTCAAGATTTCGTGTTCTTGTCCTTCGAAGGATTGATACTAGATCGATGATGATCGACGAGAGTTAGGGCTTTCTTGATGAAACTAGGGTTTCATCTTTTAAACCCTTGTTCTTTCGTTGATATCATTTGCATTCTAGCCTCTAGCAATTTTAAGAAACGATCGTAACTCCCCAATCTCGAGCGATATCAATCAAGAAAGCATCGCAATGAATTGGGTCGTCGATTCTTGAACTTGCTAGGGTTTACAAAACTCGTAGGATTCAAGAATCGATTTAAGATATATTACATCATCATTCTATTGATCGTCTTGACTCCTCGACGAGCGGAGTATTACTCAAACATCACAACAAGAATTATAACTAGAAATTTAGATTGACTCATGATGCAAGAATTTAAAGAGAACAAGATAAAAGAATATCACCTTTTATTTATATCAACAATTTGATTACAGTCGCTCAAGAACTACAAGAGGAAGAATTAAATTGTTGACTTGGCTTTGCTCGGCTCCGTGAGTCGTGGATCGGCTTGGACCACTTGCTCTGTTGAAGACCGGCTCGGCTCCTAAAAGGTTGTAAGGCTTCTTGCTTGAATGGGTACTCGGGATCTTGGCTTTTGATTGGAATTAGGGTTAGGGTTTCACACAAATCCTCTCACTAGATTTGTGGAAGAAGAAGATGAGATAAGAGATGAAATGGCTCTAGTTTGATACTAGATTGGGGATCCTCATTACCCTAGGTTTAGGCTTCTATTTATAGACTTCCAAAACCCTAGGTCTAGGTTTGAAATTACAATTCCCTCCAAAAGTTTGTTAAGGAATTTCTAGAAAGAGTTTGTTAGGAGCGAGCTTAGGTTTTAAGCTAGGATTAATTAAGCTTGGAAACCCTTGTTTGCTGATCTGGCAGAAACCCCTGGAGTCTTCTGGAATTTGAGATACATTTCTGAGCAGTGGGCCCTGAATGAAGAATTGTGGTACAAAGATTGATGTCTAAATCCCTGGACCGACCGCGGATCCGCGGCTCAAGCCAGCTCCTTCCGCGGATCCGCGGCTCTTTGATGGGCTTGGACTTTGGTTCTTCTGGTGAAGCTTTGTACTGGAGTTTGGGCTTTTCTCTGATGTTTTAATTTGTGATTGCTCATTTGGATTGACACCAGATTTGAAATCATTGAGTTGGCTTAACGTTTTAGCTGTACCCTGTAAGTTTTGGCCTTTCTGCTGGATTTTCCTGCACAGATCTCAAAACAAGTGTTGCGCAATATGGAGATAATGCGATGTCATGAAATGCAGTCAATTTCCTTTATAGTGCCGGTTTTAGAATCTAACACATGCAATCTGATATTTTACGACTGATTAGCTAATATGTGAAATATGAATACCGAACACTTCTAAATGAGTGAAAATGATAGGGAAATTGCCGTGTTAAAAATACATTATTTTCGACTAATCAAATTCCTCCAAACTTAATTTCGATCGTCTCGAGCGAACTGTTTTATTAAAAAGAGAAGGAGAAAATAAAGAAAGAGAAAAACTATCTAGCACACTTTCGTAGGCAACACGATTGCACTGAGCATGTGCAACAAGCCTTTAAACCTCTAGGTGTCCCTAGTAGGAGGAGTGTTGTCTCCTGAGGGTTTTCAGCGGATTGCACCCACAAAATCCAATAATAAAAGAAAGATCATGAATATTACATTTAAAGAAAAGAATTGTAAAAGAAAAGCTTTGAAAATTTAGGGTTTCCAACTAAGCTAGCTTTTCGGTTGTCATGAGCCCTATCTTAATGGTCATGAAAAGATGTTAGAAATCACGTCCTCCCTCAATAAAACATCGTCTTATTCTTCATTCCTATCTTTCTTCCAAACATCGATCATATCACCCTGCGTGTGTGTAAAGACATCCCTACACCCGGAGAATTCAATTCAAGCTATCATACTCTTGCCCATCAGCCTCAGTACTTTTTAATTAATGAATATTTAGATGAGATTGCTCACACACTTTCATGCGACCGTTAATACTTCTTGAGGTACTAACCGACCCATTACTCCTGTGCTTTCTTACTTGGTGTATTTTCCTCGTCTTGCACCACCTCAGGCATAGCAGTAACTCCCAGACCAGTTGGCCTTAGGGCACTAGGTGAAGAAGCACCCTCGCTATATATTTTTTATTGCCCTTGGTGATAACAAAACCAGTGTTCATTTTTCTCACCACTTATATTTTCTTTTCTATTCACTTTTCGTTTTATTTCCTTCATACATCGGCTTTAAGACAAGAGCATTTCAAGGTATCCTCTACTATCCCAGGCTTCAAGACGTGTGTAAGTGCGAATAGCAGGGTATCAACGTTCAAAATGTTTAGCTTCCAGAATAGAAACTATTTTTCAGACTTATTTTTATCCTCAGATTAGTGACGTCCTTCATCTTACTAACCCTTGGGACAACAGCTCATAACTACTTATTACTAGTTCGTATAAGAAAACTTCTAATTTTCTTAGTTTTCTAAAATTTTTCTAATCTCATGGATGTAATTTTTCACTATCTAAACTTTTATTATCTTATTTATGTACAAAAAGTGTAAATATTAAAATTATTTTTATACTTGAAAATTTTTAAATTTTTATGGGTTTTGAAAATTTTTCGATTTTTATAGATTTTTAAAGAAATGTTTTGTGCTTGTGCAGATGATATGCAAATGATGCGAAAATAAGCACAAACCTCCCCCAAACTTGTTTTCAACAATGTCCTCACTTTTGCCAAATGCTATACCTACAAAACTGTAAGCCTGGGGGGAATTATTAGTGGGGGCAAAATATATAAGTGAAGAACTTCCTTCCAAACTTACTCTTTTCACTCACCTTCATTCAAAAAATGATGCAATGATATACTGGACATGAAGGTGAGACAGAGGAATTTTAATCCAAATAAACTGGCTCTTGTAAGAACAAGAGCTCCTCCGTGGGGTCAGTGGAAAAATACGGCTTAAGTCTATGTCCATTTACTTTGAAAAAGGTGCCGTTTTTAACATTTTCTACTTCTACTGCCCCGTGCGGGTATACAGACCGCACAACCAAAGGTCCCTTCCATCGAGATCGGAGCTTACCCGCGTGAAGGTGTAATCGTGAATCATAAAGAAGGACTTGTTGACCAGGTGAAAATGTTTTCCTCAAAATGTTTTTATCGTGAAAAACCTTAGTCCTATTCTTTGTGATTACAGCGTTATCATAAGCTTCATCGCGGAGTTCGCTTAGCTCATTTATTTGCAGCTTCCGAAAGGTGCAAGCAAAGTTTAGATCAAAATTTATTTCTTTTATAGCCCACAATGCTTTATGCTCTATCTCGACAGGTAAATGACATGCTTTTCCAAACACTATCCTGTATGGAGACATTCCTAGGTCGGTTTTATATGCAGTTCTGAATGCCCAAAGAGCATCCGTCAGTTTGGTCGACCAGTATTTTCTATTCTTAGCAACAGTCTTCTCCAGGATAAGTTTGATTTGTCTGTTTGAGATTTCAGCCTGCCCGCTTGTTTGGGGATGATAGGGTGTAGAAAGTCGGTGGTTGATTGAGTATTTTCGCATCAGAGTCTCAAAAGATCTGTTGCAGAAATGTGTCCCATTATCGCTAATGATAGCGCGTGGGTGTCCAAATCGTGAAAAGATATTCTCTTTCAAGAACTTAATGACAACTTTCTTGTCATTAGTGCGACATGGAATGGCTTCTACCCACTTTGAGACATAATCAATCGCCAGCAAAATGTACAAATTCCCAAAGGAGTTGGGAAAAGGACCCATAAAGTCAATGCCCCAAACATCGAATATTTCAACAACCAAGATAGGTTGCTGAGGCATTTCATTCCTCTGGGATATTCTACCCGTATACTGACATTGTGTACAGGTTTTGCAATGCTCAAATGCGTCCTTGAATAAGGTCGGCCAATAAAATCCACATTGCAAAACCTTTTCCGCTGTCTTTCTAGGACCAAAGTGACCCCCACAGGCCTGATCATGACAAAATGAAAGAACACTCTTGAACTCTTCATTTGGGACACACCGGCGAATGATCTGATCAGGACAATATTTAAACAAATAGGGCTCGTCCCAGTAAAAGTGTTTTACTTGGGAAAGAAAACGATATTTGTCCTATTTTGACCAATCGCTCGGTATTAGTCCCGTGGCATGATAGTTCACAATATCCCTGAACCATGGTTCAGCGGATATGCTCAAGAGTTGTTCGTCAGGGAACGAGTCATTAATCGGCAGGGTCACAGGGGAAGAAATGATGCGTGAAAGATGGTCAGCTACTACGTTTTCACATCTTTCTTATCTTTGATAACAAGATCAAATTCTTGTAACAGTAGGATCCAACGTATTAGTCGACCTTTTGCATCTTTCTTCGCCAGAAGATGTTTTAAAGCGGAATGGTCAGTATACACAACTATAGGTGAGCCAATTAAGTAAGGCCTGAATTTTTCTAATGCAAATACAACCGCTAAAAGTTCTTTTTCTGTGGTTGTATAATTGATTTGCGCATCATTCAGGGTCTTACTTGTATAGTAAATCACGTGTGGCATCTTTTCGATATGCTGTCCTAAGACTGCACCTACTGCAAAATCAGATGCGTCACACATCAGCTCAAAGGGGTAGTCCCAATTTGGTGATGATAAAACGGGGGCTAAAGTGAGTGAGTGTTTAAGTGAGTCGAAAGCTGTCTCGCAATCCGAGTCAAAATGGAAGGATGTATCCTTGGCCAGGAGAAGAGTTAAAGGTCTAGCAATTTTGCTAAAGTCCTTAATGAATCTCCTATAAAAGCCCGCATGGCCAAGGAAAGATCGAATATCTTTGACGCTTTTGGGATGAGGGAGGTTTTGAATGACATCTATCTTAGCTCTGTCAACCTCAATGCCTTTCTGTGAAATGACATGTCCAAGTACTATTCCTTCTTGGACCATAAAATGGCATTTTTCCCAGTTCAATGTCAAGTTCTTCTCTTTGCAACGAGTAAGAACAGCGTCAAGATTCGCTAGGCAATCGGAAAAAGAGTCTCCAAAAATCGAGAAATCGTCCATAAAGATCTCCAGAAAATTCTCTACCATATCAGAGAATATCCCCATCATACACCGCTGAAAGGTAGCGGGAGCATTGCATAACCCAAAGGGCATGCGACTGTAAGCAAAGGTACCAAAAGGACAAGTAAAAGTGGTTTTATCTTGATCCTTTTTGGCGATGGGGACCTGATTATAGCCTGAGTATCCGTCCATAAAACAATAATATTCTCGTCCTGCTAAGCGTTCCAGCATCTGATCAATGAATGGTAGAGGAAAATGGTCTTTCCTCATGGCAGCATTGAGTTTTCTATAATCAATACATACACGCCACCCAGTTTGGGCGCGTGTCTGAATCAACTCATTTGCCTCATTGGTTATAACTGTGATGCCGGATTTCTTAGGAACGACATGTATAGGACTCACCCACTGGCTATCGGAGATGGGGTATATAATACCATTATCTAAGCATTTGACGATCTCTTTCATGACCGCTTCCTTCATGACGGGATTCAACCGTCTCTGTGGTTCTCGGGTCGGTCTGGCATCATCCATCACATGTATATGATGTTCAACTATTAAGGGACTAATCCCTTTGATGTCCGCCATACTCCAACCAAACGCCTCTTTGTTAGATCTCAATACCGATAAAAGGGCATTCTCTTGCTCTGATGCAAGAGAAGCGGATATGATAACCGGTAAAGACTCATTCTCACCTAGATATGCATATTTCAGGTGAGAAGGTAAAATTTTGAGATCTAATTCAGGCGGAGAAATGATAGAAGGAGGGATCATTGAGTGATTTTTGGATTTACAAAGAAGCTCAGAGCCTGTGAAAGATACAGACTCGGGTGGAGAAAAGTCAGAAGTGCAGGACTCAAGTGTAGGTAAAGTGTCCTCACTAAGATCATGTGTGAAATCAAACAGAGATGTGGTAATATCATCAAGATCAGTAAAGCAAAGTTCCTCGGCTCCACAACTATCGGGAGCGATCTCATGGACAGAGCACACATCTAAAATATGAGCAGAGGGTTCTGATGGCTGACTTCCAACTTTGTAGATATTTAGTTCAATGGTCATATTTCCAAATGATAAGTTCATTGACCCATTTCTACAGTTTATAACAGCGTTGGAAGTGGCAAGGAAAGGACGACCCAGAATCACCGGAATTTGGCCCCGGGGGTTTGCTACAGGATGTGTATCGAGCACAATGAAATCTACAGGGAAAACAAATTCCCCGACCTTTATCAATACATCCTCTAATTCACCCCTTGGTTTGGTGATAGATCGGTCTGCCATCTGGAGAGTGCAGTGAGCAGGTTTCAGCTCTCCAATCCCTAATTGCTCATAGACAGAATAAGAGAGCAGGTTAACACTTGCGTCAAGGTCTAAAAGAGCACGATTTATGTTTTTACCCCCAATCGAAATTGATATTGTAGGACATCCTGGGTCCTTTCTTTTCTTTGGTAGCTGGGGAATAAAAGCAGTGCTGATATTATTAGACATAAAAACCTTCTTTGGCACTTGAGTCTTTCTCTTCCTAGTGCACAAGTCCTTAAGAATTTTCGCATAAGCGGGGACTTGCTGAATAGCATTTAGGAGAGGGATATTGATGTTAACCTGTTTGAACATTTCTAAAATTTTCTCCATATGAGGACTCGTTCTATTTGCCCTTAACCGGTTTGGGTAAGGAGCTTTCGCAATAAGCGCAGGGTCCATCACAGGAGAAGGAAGAGGGGGTAGACGCGGTCCCAAAAGAGGTGTGGGGACCGTCTGTGGAGAACTATAAGGATTGGGAGAAGGTGTCGAGCCTAGTGGGAAATGGAGAATAGGCTCGCGAGAAAGTGGTGTGGTAGAAGAAGAAGGATCAGAAGGAGAAGTGTGTGTGTGTGGAAAGGTCTCAGCCGGGGTGTTGATATGATTTTCAGTATCATCAATACCTTCCCCGACATGATTGTTCAGCACTCTTCCCGATCTCAACGTTGTGACGGCATTTACATTGTAATGCCCAGGATTCTGTAGGGGTTGAGAGGGAAGTTTCCCTTTTTCTCTCGCACTCATTTCGGCTTTTAGGCGTGCGATTTCAGCTTCCATCAATTTGATACTCTCAGCTTGGGACGCTGAGTTTTTCTTTATCTCACTGACGGAAGATCTAACCTCAGTCGAAACCTCTATGAAATTTGACAAAAGTGATTTCATGGTTTGAGTGAATTGAGAGAACTCATCAGAACAGGACTCCATAGGATTAGACTGTGCAGGAGTGTTGCCCTGGTTTTGGAAATTTTGTGACTGATAGGGGTGCTGAGTGAGTTGAAGGGGTTGCTGTTGTGGTGGAGGAAGAACCCTTTGAAATTGATTCGTGTTTGGAACCGTGTTTTGAGATTGGTTTTGGTTCCAAGCGAAATTCGGGTGATTCCTCCAACCCTGATTGTACGTGGAAGAATATGGATCGTTTCGAGGTCTTTGAAATGCGGCATTAGAATGCTCGTGACCTTGAAACGCAGAGTTTAATAGACATTCTTCCGTTAAATGAGACGGATCAGAACAGCACCCACAAACAGTTTTGGGGAGTGACACTGGGTTTAGGGAGGCTGCTGCAAATTTGTGTTCCATAGCGTCGAGCTTCTTTTGCATTGCTGCCATTTCAGCTCGAACACCTATGGACACATCTATTTGGTGTACGCCACCCCTATTCAATGGTTGGGTTCCACTCTCCCACTGTAGTGATTTTTCAGCGAACTCTTCTAAGTACTTCCAAGCTTCCCCATCATCTTTGGTCATAAAAGTACCTTGACACATGTTTTCAAGGCTCTGTTTGGTGCTTGGGTTAATGCCCTCATAAATGATTTGGCACAATTCCCATCTCGGGATGCCGTGATGGGGACACTGAACCAATAGATCCTTGAAACGTTCAAAGCATTTTGAAAATGGTTCAGCAGGGAGCTGGGCAAATTGATTCAGTTCGCTACGGATTCGAGCTGTCTTTTGTATTGGGTAAAATTTCTTAAGGAATGCAGCGACGAATTCTTCCCAATTCGTAATAGAGTGTGCGGTAGTGTTATATAGCCACTTCTCGGCTATATCGCACAAAGTAAATGGAAGAAGTCGTAGACGCATAGCATCCACTGAAAGTTGTGACGTACCCATCATTGCGCATACGTTTTCAAATTTGGTAATGAAAACGTAAGCGTCCTCAGTCTCGAGTCCGTGGAATTTGGGTAACAGATTGATATACTGGGGCTTAATCTCAAAGTTATCCCCGTTGGCTGGTGGTGTGGATAAGCAGGTCGAAAGAGGACCTCGAACAGGGTAGCACCTCTCCTGGAGAGAGATGCGGGGTGGATTCTGCGCACCAACGGACGGCGGCAGATTAGGGTTAAAGAAGTTTGATGGATTCGGATCCATCGGTGTGGGTGTGGTAGTGGGTAAAGGAAAGGTAAATGGAAAAATATCGACTTCGGAGTCGCTAAAGGGTACGCGGACTAAACGGGCACTAGAATCCCGTGTCCAGCCTATCTTGCACTAAAATGGGTTAGTACAAGTGGCAGCGTTGACTTATAATTAGGGGTAATGAATGAATGCGGTGCTTGCTTTTGAAAAAGGGACGGATTTTTGAAAAAATGATGCGACAAAACAAATGCAGCACACAACCCTAGAATCTAGTGGTCACCTAGGTCCGGCTCTAGACCGCTCCTAACTGCCAAAAGACAAGTCGCAGGATAGAATCCTCCACTGCCTCTTTGTCCCCCTGTGGCCGGATAAGTGCCAGGTAAGTGGGAAGGTACTCCACTACGTAAGTAGTGGGCCTAATTAAAAACCACTAGCCTTAGACACACTCGCCTTAGGCACCACAAGAAAACGCGGATAAGCAATGAATTACCCACGGCCTTCTCTTGTTCTAATTGAGTGCGACAGTCCTTAGAGTCTTCTCTAGATTTCTTTTAGTTAATGTGGGTCAATGCGGATGCAAGTTTTGCGATTTTTGGGGCCTAGGAAGGGTAATGAAGTCCCCACCTAATTTGGATTTGGCCGTGCCCCTTAATATCCGTATTTAGAATGCAAACAACCAAGAAATCAAAATCACGCACAAATTTAATTTTTGCTTTTGCGGCGCTGCGATTATTTGCAAAGAATCCTGCAGCAAAGTGTTAGTTGGAGCTAAAAGAGGAGAGAGAAGAAGGTAAGAAACTTACAGAGAAAAAATTGCACAGAGATCCCTCAAAGGGGCCGTGTTTCCGCCGCAAATTCCCTCTAATGCCGCGCTTCCGCGGTTGACGTGTTGGATCACTGAACCAAACTTCTTCAGGGAGCTTCTGTGGACTCCCTCTGCTCTCTGGTATTTTCCAAAAATTTTCTTCAATTTCCAAACAGCTCCAGATTTCCTTGCAATGAACAACAGCAAATCGTTTAGGGTTTTCACGAATTTTGATCTCAAAAACAACAATGGAATAATTTTTTCAATTCAAACTATAATATGAAACGAATTAGCGCGCGATCCCCGGCAACGGTGCCATTTGGTTCGAATGATTTTCCGTTGTGTATGTCGAAAATAGAATAGAAATCACAACCAAATGTTATTTGACCGCAATCAACTACGGTGTCAGTTGTAGATCGTAAGCGAGTGCGGATCATCCACAGGGATTGTGCGACTCGTTTCAATGTTTAATTTGTTTGAATCGAAAAGTTAATCGAAAAGAAAAGAAAACATGATTCAAGAATTTATCAATTGATTCAGGTGTCACGATGTTTAATCAAGAATCAAGAAACTGATAAACAATCAAGAATTGGGTTTCGATAATATTTCCAACCAAAATGTCAAGAGTCTAAATGAGGCTCGTAGGAATCGATCGGATCTATAGACGTGATGTAATTTCAAGATTTCGTGTTCTTGTCCTTCGAAGGATTGATACTAGATCGATGATGATCGACGAGAGTTAGGGCTTTCTTGATGAAACTAGGGTTTCATCTTTTAAACCATTGTTCTTTCGTTGATATCATTTGCATTCTAGCCTCTAGCAATTTCAAGAAACGATCGTAACTCCCCAATCTCGAGCGATATCAATCAAGAAAGCATCGCAATGAATTGGGTCGTCGATTCTTGAACTTGCTAGGGTTTACAAAACTCGTAGGATTCAAGAATCGATTTAAGATATATTACATCATCATTCTATTGATCGTCTTGACTCCTCGACGAGCGGAGTATTACTCAAACATCACAACAAGAATTATAACTAGAAATTTAGATTGACTCATGATGCAAGAATTTAAAGAGAACAAGATAAAAGAATATCACCTTTTATTTATATCAACAATTTGATTACAGTCGCTCAAGAACTGCAAGAGGAAGAATTAAATTGTCGACTTGGCTTTGCTCGGCTCCGTGAGTCGTGGATCGGCTTGGACCACTTGCTCTGTTGAAGACCGGCTCGGCTCCTAAAAGGTTGTAAGGCTTCTTGCTTGAATGGGTACTCGGGATCTTGGCTTTTGATTGGAATTAGGGTTAGGGTTTCACACAAATCCTCTCACTAGATTTGTGGAAGAAGAAGATGAGATAAGAGATGAAATGGCTCTAGTTTGATACTAGATTGGGGATCCTCATTACCCTAGGTTTAGGCTTCTATTTATAGACTTCCCAAACCCTAGGTCTAGGTTTGAAATTACAATTCCCTCCAAAAGTTTGTTGAGGAGTTTCTAGAAAGAGTTTGTTAGGAGCTAGCTTAGGTTTTAAGCTAGGATTAATTAAGCTTGGAAACCCTTGTTTGCTGATCTGGCAGAAACCCCTGGAGTCTTCTGGAATTTGAGATACATTTCTGAGCAGTGGGCCCTGAATGAAGCATTGTGGTACAAAGATTGATGTCTAAATCCCTGGACCCACCGCGGATCCGCGGCTCAAGCCAGCTCCTGCCGCGGATCCGCGGCTCTTTGATGGGCTTGGACTTTGGTTCTTCTGGTGAAGCTTTGTACTGGAGTTTGGGCTTTTCTCTGATGTTTTAATTTGTGATTGCTCCTTTGGATTGATACCAGATTTGAAATCATTGAGTTGGCGTAACGTTTTAGCTGTACCCTGTAAGTTTTGGCCTTTCTGCTGGATTTTCCTGCACAGATCTCAAAACAAGTGTTGCGCAATATAGAGATAATGCGATGTTATGAAATGCAGTCAATTTCCTTTATAGTGCCGGTTTTAGAATCTAACACATGCAATCTGATATTTTACGACTGATTTGCTAATATGTGAAATATGAATACCGAACACTTCTAAATGAGTGAAAATGATAGGGAAATTGCCGTGTTAAAAATACATTATTTTCGACTAATCACAGATCATACTAGTGGGGCATGGGTAGTCAATGAGTACATCCTTCATTGTTCCTAGTCGTGGGAATATCGAGACGGGGCATCGATATTCCAGAGTAGACTAGCGTATATCTTCTCGACCCATGTGATGGGCGATGGATGATCCCATATCCATTGGTGTTTGACATCAGAGATGGTATATGGGTGCTCAATGGAGACTGGGTACACTGAACGGACTCGCCGAGAACTCCCAGATGGTATTATACCTCACGTCAGATGGCAGTTCTCTGGTGACACTGGTACAGCTTAGTCTGTTGACCCGAGATCGTCATAGAGTCTAGTGTGTCTCCCACTGTGCTTTGATTTCCACCCTACCACGGCTCTACTGAGTCGTGCAAACAGGTGGTTTTTGTGTACAGTCCCGATTCACATGGAGGCAATGAGCGATAGGAGGGGATTCGTCTCTCCCGGTATTGGGGGTTGATGTTGCGCTATGCTCGACTGGCCATAACAGGAAATCCCTGGCCAGGGTTGCAGTGACCTACTGGTAAGTGTTATCAGTAGTTTCACACATGTCATGGACTTCACGTCGGCATGACTTATCGAGCTACTGGGGTCTGACGTTTACCACCCCTAGGCGAGATATGCAGCATATCAGACGAACAGACCGGACTGTACGGCAAGTGTTACTGGTTGGATTCACAGGAGTGTGAGCGGGCTTGCTCGTCGATCTTCTGATCGCTCAATACCCGGGTGGCCGTTACGTTTAGCAGACCGCTTGCGGCTTGTGGGTGTTTGATATGATCATCATCTGCTGCCGGCGTATTGACGAGTCTTTAGAGTCCTACACAGAGGTTTCCTGGCTCAAGCGAAACGAAATAGGAGCGCATATGAGATATGTGCGGGACCGAGAATAATGCGTGTATGTGATACCGTATTTCATTCTCGCGATGAATGTGTCGAATGGTTGTATGCGATATAACCTAGTTATCGAATCAAGGATTGACTCGATAAGCCGATACATTGGATATTAGCCGGTTATATGCGACATGACCGGATCATTGAATCAAGTGTTGATTTAATGATTTGATGTATAATTGTATATTTGATATATTACTTTGCATTAACTAGTATTGGTTCACTTTAAATGGATTTACTCACTTGAAATGCACATTGTATATGTGATATATTTTTTTGTGCACATGATTGTATCATGTTTGATGATACATTCTAGCATGGGTTTGTGTAAAGAATTAAACCATGGTTAGTTAGTGATTAGGGTTTCATTTCATTCACTTATTCATTTATCTATTTATTTATTTTATTTATTTCATTTGAAAAGATAAAGAGAAAAGAATGGTTGCTAGTTTTGTTTTTTCTTTGAAGCTTCTTGAAGCTTTGAACAAGTCCACCATTCTTGTCTCTTCTCTAACCCTAACCACTCATCTAACCTTAGTTAAATCTCTACACTAAACCATGGTTGAAGTCATGATAAGTATTCTTATTATTTTCCTTTTAAACTTAACTTATCATATCTTCTTCTTCTTCTTCATCTTCTTCTTCCATGAAGAAAAGCTTGCTACATCAATGGCAAGTGATGAAAACAAGTGAGAAATCCAATTCTAAAGTGAACCCACCTCCTATTTCTTCATCCTCTACCTCTTGCCAAGTAGTATAAGGTGTTTCCTTCACAAGTTTTCAAGGCTTGGTAAAGTTGGAGCTTGATCTTGTGATGCCTCGACGTAGATCATCTTCGGCATCGAACCGACGACCAAGCCCGCCCATTTCTCCGATGAAACCGATGCTAGAGTCATGGATTCAATTTGGACAGCGGAGGGACGTCATCGCGGAGTTTAGGAAGTGGTGGACCGGATCTACAAAGGTTGTAGTCACTTTCCTTTAGCATTTAATTCGTTTACATGCTTGCATCGCCTATATATCTAGTTAACGATCCGTATTAGGGTTTGTAGGCACTTGTAAAATTTGAATTAGCCATGCTTGATCACTTGTGAGACTTCATTAGTGTGCCTAGGAACCCTACAGTGGTATCAGAGCCAAGCTAGAGCCTTAGGCGATGCACAGACGGAGTTAGAAATCCGATCGGACCGAAACCCTAACCTTAAACTTGCTCTCTGGACAATTTTGTAAAATGTGGATTTTTCTATATTAAAAATATGCAGAAAAATCAGCAGGGAATCCTAAGAATTACTGTGCAACACGTGTCCATGATTCAACAAGAGTGCGACGGAACCGCGGCAGAAGCAAGGCTTCTGCGGCGGTTCCGCGGCCGTATTATCACAATGCCCAATACTTTTTGCACAGTAATTCCTATTTTCTGGTTCTGGTTTTCCTGGGAATTTTTAATAATTTTTCAAGAGTTGAATTTTCTGGGTTGTATTGGGGTCTCGGTGTTTCGACCGGATTGTCTAATTTTGTCAGTGTGTGTTTTTCCGGGTAATTTTAGAATATGTTAAAAAGTTCGACCGGATATAAATACCCACTTTTTCCCCTGCCGGGAAATTTCCAAGTGTTGGATCTTTCCATGGTTTAAGGACGTTCTAAGTAGTGCAAGTAACGCGGTGGTCCCTCTAGAAGACAACAAACCTTAACTCGATTATGTGACCGTCTTGAACTGCCCTTTGAACCTTAGGGTTTGGGGCAGTACGGCGTGCCACATGTGAGGCGTTGGCTTGACCCTTCTACGGCTAGACCGTTGGTACTGAGGCACGAACTGAATGTTTTTTTTTAGACTTATTTCATGTGTTGAGCTGTATCGGGAAAACTTGGGTGTTCGATTGTTCGATCGGAAAGTTTAACATTTTCTGTCTTATCCGGAATGTGATACAATAATTGGAATTCACAAGCAGTTATGAGATGACTGAATGAATGTTATAAACATAGCAGTTTAGTCTCACTTGATTGGTTGCCACGGAATTTTGATGTGATCAAAAGTCCGTCGCAATCACGTAGCGTACGCGGATACTCGCCGGGTAAACTTAATAGACAGCCTCACTCCATAGCCCCGACCAAGTGACTGTAGGAAAACCCCGTCGCCGAAAGCATCCGTTTGGGCGCTCGCGGTAGCGGTGTTCCGCCTTAGTGCACTTCGTCGACGGTATCGGGGGTGCGGCCGCCTACTAAAGTTTGCGACGAGCATTCGATCTGAATGTCGGGAATCCTATTGAATTGCCCGACTTTATATTGAAAAGTGTTTTCGATTTTGAGACTAAAATGCGGCGTTTATAATTGTTAGGCATGTGATGTCTAAATATTTCATTTGATTAGGCATGCGATGTCTAAAGAGATTGCGGATTCCAACTGTTGTAGTTTTACACTTTCTTTTCTGTGACCGTAAGTGTAATATATGACATCGCCGGTTTCGTTGCTATATGTCAACGACAATTGGGATGTGCATATTTACTTACGTTGATGACATGTGTTATTATGTGTTGCTGGATATGTTATATTGGATCGTCGTGGTTGAATAGCCGGGGGTTTTTATGTGAGATGAGTGTTTTTCATTTTCATTCATGTAAAAACTTGTATGTAATATTCTTTTATTGGGGCACTTCCAGGTTGCGGATGTTGTCACCATTTGTATATTATTTACTTTTCTGCACTAGGATAGACCCAAGGAGGGGAGCACAAGTAACCGGGTTCTGGGGTCCAGTGGGAGACCAACTCGAGAAGTCGAGTCCGGGTCTCCTAACCCTAGAATTGGTAGGGTTGCTTGCCGCTCTCGTAGGGGTCTAGGGGTGTGGGATTGGCTATTCATCACGACCGTGGAATCCGTGTTTTATACTGGCTCGTATTGAAAACACGGACGTCCTAGTATATCCAATATTTCATTTGTTTCTTCTGCTGTGATTTATCTGTGATGTGATCATGTGATATTCTGTGACAGATATTATATATAGTATATATGATATATTATATAAACGTTGCTTATGTTTTACACCCGCGCTAGCCCTGCCCCGCTCTGCCGTTAGTTACCTAACCTAACGGTGCAGACGGGACATCGAGGCGAATGCGGATGGCATAAGCGTACGTTATATTTATCTGTGATGTTTAGGTGGACTTAAATGATGGGATATTCATTAATGAGATTAATGAAAGAAAATAAACCTAATTGATGTTGTGGAATCGAATTTCAAAATAAAACAGGTAGCTACAGTTCTTGCTTTGCATCGCGGTGTTTATTATAGAACATCCTGCACCTTATTCGATGAGGAAAGGACCGAGATCCCTTCACCGGGAGTGACTCCTTTAGCAATAACTGGCAGATGCTACAACCCTCGATTTGTCTTTGATCGCTTCTATAGTTTCCGTTTTGCACAGTGATATATATGATATATCCCGCATCTCATTCGACGAGGAAAGGGCCGACGATCCCTTCACCAGGAGTGACCCCTTTAGCAAAACTAGAAAAGCCTCGAAAACATCCCATTTAAAAAACCATTTGATTCCGCAACGAGATCAAGTTCAAAGCGTTAAAGGTTTTCATAAAAACCATTCACAACCCTCCGTCATTTTAGGAAGTAGAGTACTTAGTATTCGTGATGTGTTTGTTGACCATAGTCAAGGCACAGTGTACGGTAGCTAAGTGATGTCTTCCTACACCGCATATGATGCGATTAGTTAGGACAGTCGCGTGACTTTGTTGACCTTAGTTAAGGGTCATGTGGGTGGGTCTAATTAATCACGAAATGACGGGTAGAACTTGACTAGTATTTATGATTTGTTGACCATAGTTAAGGTCATAGGTGCTAGGGGTAAAAACCTTTATCAGGAGTTTCAAGTGTTGAAATTTGCAATGAGATTGCATACCTTCTATGTGATAGTTGGATCCCGATACCCACTGCGAGTAATTGTTACTCCTGGGAGAGTTTTGCACTTTGCAATTAGCCGATCAAGTAGGTGTCTAGAAAGGTGTCAACGGGGTTACGCCTCTGGGAAAACGAGGTTTACTGTAATTAGGTCCGTGCGAAAGCACGGGGAAACTCCCTCAAAGTACCGACACTGGCCTGGCTGAAAGATTGGCGAACTTGTAGAGTGCAATTAATCCCAGCTAGTCTTTCCTTTTAAGGTTTGAAGGAAGATTTGATAAAAACAGTGGGAGCCATCCTGATTAGATAAAATATATAACCAATCTAATCTTGCTAGAGCGCACGCAGAGTGTTTTCTTCTCTCTCTCTCCTGGTAGCGACCATATCACGCCTTAATCAAGATAATAATACGGATATTGACCGAACCCGCTTGTTATACTGAGCTGGGGATCGTTGGTTCCGCTCCAACTTATAATTGTTATAAGACAGAGCAGGAAATTGGGGATTACCAGAATTCCCGTGCCACCCAAACGAAGAGAGTGCATGCTGATGCATCATCTTCGGGTGTGTTCATTACAAAGAACTGTTTCTCAGTATCCTCCGCATCCTGGGTATATGATACCGGATCAGGATCCCAGATATGTAATCTGTTACATAGGGCTACAAAAAGGGTAGAAAAACTGAGAAAGGGTGATAAGTTTCATGAGAACAGAAAAAGAGGCAAGTGTTGCAGCCAAGTCTGTTGGTCACTGTCACCCTGTGTTACCAATACATTGATTCTGAACAAATGCTATTAGATACCGAACCTGATATACAAAATCATATCACTCTCTTTATTTAGTAAAGAAATGTTAAAATTTTGTATTGATGGATAATGTTTTGAACATTTCCTATATCAAAAGTTGATCGGTTTAGGCGCGTTATCTAAAAGCATTAACGTTCTAAATCAAACTACAGTTCTTAGTATTCAGAACACACACAAGAGGAAGAGTTCAGAAATGAACGAATCATTCTTGAGGCATTGTAGACTAGGTCATATCAATGTGACCCGACTGGCTGAAGTTACATTTTAGATGCATATTTAAATTAGTTTGAATTTACATCTTGTGAAACTTGCCAGTCATGTCACAAAGATAAGATGACCATAGCTCTGTTTGTTGGAAACAGAGAAAGAGTTAGTAAACTCTTGGGACTGATACATTATGATGTATGTAAGGTCTCCTGTCTACACATGCCAGGACTGGTTCTTTATACTTCATTACGTTCTCTGATGATCTCTCAAGATTCTGACATATGTTCCTGTTGAAACACAAGTCCGAACCTTTTGAGATATTCACAGAATATAAGTTAGAAGTAGAGAACCAACAACCGGGTATAAGTATTATGTCCTATGATAAGATCAGGGAGGAGAACACTTGTGCATGGCATTCCTGGACTATTCTAAAAGAAAATGAGATTCTCTCTCCGTATTACTCCTCTGAATACACCACAGCACAACGGTGTATCAGGGCGGAGCAATCGCACAATATTAGATATGGTGTGCTCTATGATGAGTATTACTGAGTTACCTATTTCCTTTTGGGGTTATGCGCTTGAGAAGCTGCGTACCTATTGAATTAGGTTCGAATCAGATCACTGCCTACCATTCCACATGAGATATGGTATGGGAAGAGCCTATCTCTTAAGTAAGTTAAGATTTGGGATTGTCCGGCCTATGTCAAAAGCAAAATCTAGACAAGATCGAGGCAAGATCAGTTCTGTAGAACTGGAAAGGTTCCAGCTGTACAAAACTGCTAATGATTTGACAGAACCAAAGGATTCAATAGTTTCCGACGAACCTCAGCCTCTCCGCCGATCTGGTAGGGTTCCTCATCTGCCTGAGAGATACCTCGGTTTCTCAATGACAGTGGGAGCGAGGAATGCATCATGAGTTGATGACCCAACTAGTTTCGAGCTGGCCATCAAGAGTGGGACTCTGTAAGAATGGCTGGATGCTTAGCGATCTGAGATGGAATCCATATACACCAACAAAGTATGGACTTTGATTGCGATATCTGAAGGGTTAAATCCCCATCAGGAGCAAGTATATCTTGAGAAGATTACTTGGTGTAGATGGAAAAGTTGAGACTTTCAAAGCTAGACTTGTTAAAGGTTTTCGTCATCGACCAGGCACGGATAATGATGAAACCTTTTCCAGGGACTATGCTTAAGTCCATCCAGATCCTACTTGCCACTGCTACATACCATAACTGCGATATCTGGTGGTTGGGTGCCATGACTAATTTTCTAAATAATGATTTAGAAGAGAATGTCTATAAGAACACAGCCAGAGGGCTACGTAAACAGTGGGAGCAGCGGAAACGTGTGCAAGAAGTTTTATGTGATGAAGCAGGCATCGCAGAGTTGGAACATCTGTTTTGATGTGGTAGTCAAAGTATTTGACTTCATCAAAATAGTAGATGAACCTTGTATATACAAAACGGTAGTAGAGAGTAAGGTGGTTATCCTCGTATTGTACGTGGACAACATACTCTTGATAGGAAAAGAGTTTCCTATACTACGATCGGTCAATCTCCTATTATCACATGGATTCTCCAAATAGGATAAAGGTGATACCTTCTCGATCCTGGGGAGAATCGCTGGAAAAGTTCCAGAGTGATAAGGACGACTGAATGTCAGTCGCAGGCATTGTCTTTACCCTCGGTAAAGGGATGGTATGTTGGAAGATTTCCAAGCTAGATACCGTGACAAACTAGATGATAAAGGCTGATAACATCGCTATTAAAGATACTACCAAAGAGGCAGTTTGGGTGTATATTAGTTCATAAGATGAACTAGGTTCCTACCATTGTGTGACAATGGAACTATGGCTTTGGCCAAAGAAACCCTGGTCCCATCAGTGACCCAGACATATTCTAAGGCAGCATCACCTGATTATGGAGATAGTTGATCTCCAGGGTGATCGAGGTTGGGAGAGTAGACTTAGAGGACAACACGGCGAATCCACTCACGAAGGCATTTTCGCAAAGAGAGACTTTTAGGGGATGGTTGAGTATTAGATACTACAACCACTGCTACAGATGGCCCTAGTGCAAGTCGGAGATTGTTAGTTATATGTATGCCCTAGAGGCCATTACTGTACATTGGATGTATATTGTAGTGGATGCTGGGATATATATAGGTAGGACTTTCTTGCTCGACATGATAGTACGCTATCTGGTTGCTCTTTGTCTTAACATGTAAACTTTCTGTCTCTCTGATTACATATTGATAAATCCCTTAGGATGAGTACTCGACTTCCAGGACTATGATGCAGATCATACTAGTGGGGCCTGGGTAGTCAATGAGTACATCCTTCATTGTTCCTAGTCGTAGGAATATCGAGACGGGGCATCGATATTCCAGAGTAAACTAGCGTATATCTTCTCGACCCATGTGATGGGCGATGGATGATCCCATATCCATTGGTGTTTGACAACAGAGATGGTAAATGGGTGCTCAGTGGAGACTGGGTACACAGAACGGACTCACCGAGAACTCCCAGATGGTTTTATACCTCACGTCAGATGGCAGTTCTCTGGTGACACTGGTACAGCTTAGTCTGTTGACCCGAGATCGTCATAGAGTCTTGTGTGTCTCCCACTGTGCTTTGATTTCCACCCTACCACGGCTCTACTGAGTCGTGCAAACAGGTGGTTTTTGGGTACAGTCCCGATTCACATGGAGGCAATGAGTGATAGGAGGGGATTCGTCTCTCCCGGTATTGGGGGTTGATGTTGCGCTATGCTCGACTGGCCATAACAGGAAATCCCTGGCCAGGGTTACAGTGACCTACTGGTAAGTGTTATCAGTAGTTTCACACATGTCATGGACTTCACGTTGGCATGACTTATCGAGCTACTGGGGTCTGACGTTTACCACCCCTAGGCGAGATATGCGGCATATCAGACGAACAGACCGGACTGTACGGTAAGTGTTACTGGTTGGATTCACAGGAGTGTGAGCGGGCTTGCTCGTCGATCTTCTGATCGCTCAATACCCAGGTGGCCGTTACGTTTAGCAGACCGCTTGCGGCTTGTGGGTGTTTGATATGATCATCATCTGCTGCCGGCGTATTGACGAGTCTTTAGAGTCCTACACAGAGGTTTCCTGGCTCAAGCGAAACGAAATAGGAGCGCATATGAGATATGTACGGGACCGAGAATAATGCGTGTATGTGATACCATATTTCATTCTCGCGATGAATGTGTCGAATGGTTGTATGCGATATAACCTAGTTATCGAATCAAGGATTGACTCGATAAGCCGATACATTGGATATTAGCCGGTTATATGCGACATGACCGGATCATTGAATCAAGTGTTGATTTAATGATTTGATGTATAATTATATATTTGATATATTACTTTGCATTAACTAGTATTGGTTCACTTTAAATGGATTTACTCACTTGAAATGCACATTGTATATGTGATATATTTTTTTGTGCACATGATTGTATCATGTTTAATGATACATTCTAGCATGGGTTTGTGTAAAGAATTAAACCATGGTTAGTTAGTGATTAGGGTTTCATTTCATTCACTTATTCATTTATCTATTTATTTATTTTATTTATTTCATTTGAAAAGATAAAGAGAAAAGAATGGTTGCTAGTTTTGTTTTTTCTTTGAAGCTTCTTGAAGCTTTGAACAAGTCCACCATTCTTGTCTCTTCTCTAACCCTAACCACTCATCTAACCTTAGTTAAATCTCTACACTAAACCATGGTTGAAGTCATGATAAGTATTCTTATTATTTTCCTTTTAAACTTAACTTATCATATCTTCTTCTTCTTCTTCATCTTCTTCTTCCATGAAGAAAAGCTTGCTACATCAATGGCAAGTGATGAAAACAAGTGAGAAATCCAATTCTAAAGTGAACCCACCTTCTATTTCTTTATCCTCTACCTCTTGCCAAGTAGTATAGGGTGTTTCCTTCACAAGTTTTCAAGGCTTGGTGAAGTTGGAGCTTGATCTTGTGATGCCTCGACGTAGATCATCTTCGGCATCGAACCGACGACCAAGCCCGCCCATTTCTCCGATGAAACCGATGCTAGAGTCATGGATTCAATTTGGACAGCAGAGGGACGTCATCGCGGAGCTTAGGAAGTGGTGGACCGGATCTACAAAGGTTGTAGTCACTTTCCTTTAGCATTTAATTCGTTTACATGCTTGCATCGCCTATATATCTAGTTAACGATCCGTATTAGGGTTTGTAGGCACTTGTAAAATTTGAATTAACCATGCTTGATCACTTGTGAGACTTCATTAGTGTGCCTAGGAACCCTACAAACAAAACCCTAATCATTAACTTAACCATGGTTTAATTCCTTACACAAACCCAAGTAAGCATGTATCATCAAACATGATACAAACAACTGCACAAAAGTATATCGCATATACAACTTGTGTACATCAAGTGAGAAAATCCTTTTAAAGTGAACAAATACTAGTTAATGTAAAGTAATATATCAAATATATAATTATAAATTAAATCATTAAATCAACACTTGATTTAACGATCCGGTCATATCGTACATAATCGACTAATATCCAATGTATCGGCTTATCGAATCAATCCTTGATTCGATAACTAGGTTATATCGCATACAACCATTCGACACATTCATCGCAAGAATGGAATACGGTATCACATACACGCATTATTCTCGGTCCCGCACATATCTCATATGCGCTCCTATTTCGTTTCGCTTGAGCTAGGAAACCTCTGTGTAGGACTCTAAAGACTCGTCAATACGCCGGCAACAGGTGATGATCATATCAAACACCCACAAGCCGCAAGCGGTCTGCTAAACGTAACGGCTACCCGGGTATTGAGCGATCAGAAGATCAACGAGCAAGCCCGCTCACACTCCTGTGAATCCAACCAGTAACACTTACCGTACAGTCCGGTCTGTTCGTCTGATATGTCGCATATCTCGCCTAGGGGTGGTAAACGTCAGACCCCAATATCTTGACAAGTCATGCCGACGTGAGGTCCATAACAATCGTGAAATTACTGATAACTCTTACCAGTATATCACTGCAACCCTGGCCAGGGATTTCCTGTTATGGCCAGTCGAGCATAGCGCAACATCAACCCCCAATACCGGGAGAGACGAATCCCCTCCTATCGCTCATTGCCTCCATGTGAATCGGGACTGTACCCAAAATCCACCTGTTTGCACGACTCAGTAGAGCCGTGGTAGGGTGGAAATCAAAGCACAGTGGGAGACACACAAGACTCTATGACGATCTCGGGTCAACAGACTAAGTTGTACCAGTGTCACCAGAGAACTGCCATCTGACGTGAGGTATAATACCATCTGGGAGTTCTCGGCGAGTCCGTTCAGTGTACCCAGTCTCCACTGAGCACCCGCATAACATCTCTGATGTCAAACACCAATGGATATGGGATCATCCATCGCCCATCACATAGGTCGAGAAGATATACGCTAGTCTACTCTGGAATATCGACGCCCCGTCTCGATATTCCCACGACTAGGAACATTGAAGGATGTACTCATGGCTACCCAGGCCCCACTAGTATGATCTGCATCATAGTCCTGGAAGTCGAGTACATATCCTAAGGGCTTGATCAACATGTAACAGAGAGACAGAAAGTATACATGTTAAGATAAAGAGCAACCAGATAGCGTACTATCATGTCGAGCAAGAAAGTCCTACCTATATATGTCCCAGCATCCACTACAATATACATCCAATGTACAGTAATGGCCTCTAGGGCATACATATAACTAACAGGTACTTGACGGGTAGCTTGCCGTACCCGTAGGGGTCTAGGGTGGGGGTTTGGCTATTCATCGCGACTGTGTAATCCGTCTTTCATTGCAGGCTCAAAAGAAATGCGGATTTCTTGTATATCCAATATGCTCATCTGTGATTTGGAATGCTTATTATTGCGTCTAACGAATGTACAATATCTATATACGATATCTAGTAGGCGTTACTTATGTTTTGCATCCGCGCTAGCCCAGCCCCCGCTCTGTCGTTAGTTAAGTAACCTAACGGGTGAATGACGGGGCCCAGTGGCGAATGCGGATGGCATAAGAGGACGTTGTATTTTCGTTGTTTTCTGCAATGATAGGTTAATTGATGGGACGCATTATTTTAATGCAAAGAAAATAAACCAAAGTTGAATCGTTGGAACAGTTTAAAAGAAACTACTCGGTTATTTTTAAAAACAGCAGACTTTTAATTGCGGAGCTTAAACTACTCCTTTTAAAAGCTATCAGGTTCCTTCGATCATATCAAGTTCACTACGTTCACGGTTTCGCCAAAACCATTCATAGCCCTCCGTCATTTCATTTGGGTATTCAGTAGTATTCAAGCTATGTATTTTGACCAACGCCAAGGCATAGTGTTTGGTAGCTGCTGGGTATTCATCTGTTGTATAGATAGATGAGTTGGTTTGGGACAGTCGTACTGCCATTTGGCCAACGTCAGGGGTATGTACAGGTGGGTTCAAATTAACAAGATAATGATGGGTAGAACTTGACATGTGACTTATGATATTTTGACCAACGCCAAGGTCATAAGAGCATGGGGCAAAAATCCACATCGGGAATTTCTAAAGAAACTGAAATTTGCTAGAGTTGCATACCATTTGGAGTGTGATAATTTTGGTAGGATTCCTTCAGCTTTATCACACGATGATATTTGGATCCCGATCCTACTGTGAGTATATGCTACTCATCGGGAGATTCTTTCACTTAACGATCAATGCTATAAACCAAGTAGGTGTCGAGAAAGGTGTCAGCGGGGCTACGCCCCCAGGGAAAAGAGGTTATTTAATTAAGGAACTTCGCGAAAGCGTCGTAAAACCTCCCTCGAAGTACCGACACAGGCCTGGCTGAATGGTTAAGCAAGTATTGTACAGTAAGAATAGTCCTGACTAGTTCTTCTTTTTTGGTTTGAGGAAGGATTCGAGAAACAGTGGGAGCCATCCTGTTTAGATAAACTAAAAACCACTCTAAACTTGCAAGAGCATCATGCTAAAGTGTTTCCTCTCTCTCTCCTAATTGCAGCGACCCAGAACATGACAGGACTTAAGTTATTATTAGATAAAAATATTTTGACAGGGCCAAACTATAAAGATTGGTTCCGGAATGTCAAGATGGCAATTACCTATGACAAATTAGGATATGTCCTTACTACTAAGGCCCCTGCCGTCCCAAGTCCTGAATCCAGTGTCGCGGATAAGGAAATCCGCAAGACCTGTGAGTTAGACTGCGCGAAGACCAAATGCATCGTGCTTGCCTCTATGAATAATGAACATCAGAGGAGGCACGAGAATATGGATCTAGAATCCATATTTCTCCACACCAAGGAACTGTATAGAGAGCAATCTCGTATAGATAGATACGAGACCTCGAAGAACTTGTTTCAGTCGAGGATGGCCGTCGGATCATCTGTAGGGGAACATATCCTTAAGATGATTGGCTATATTGAAGAGCTCGCAGACCTCGGGACAACATTAGAGAACGAGCTGTATACAGACTTGATTCTCCAGTCCCTTTCTTCCACCTACGCCCAGTTTATCTTGAATTTCAACATTTAAGGTAAATAAGTTGAACTTCCAGAACTCCTTAACATGTTGAGGAGTGCAGAGGGCACCTTCCAGAAAGCAAAAGAAACACCCACTATATTTGTTCGTGGTGCTTCTTCTTCCAGGTCCAAGGCAAGGGCCAAAGGAAGGAAGAAGAAGGCCGCTACCAAACCAAGAGGTGGTGTTGGTAAGGTGGAAGCCAAGGGAAAGGCAAAGGTTGCGGTGCCGGTAGTGGCAAAGGACGAGTGCTTCCACTGTCGTAGGAAAGGCCATTGGAAGAAGGATTGCAAAGCTTGGATTGCCAAGAACCAGGACCCGAGGCAAGTTGTGGCTTCGGTTTCAGGTGTGTTTGTAATTGAAAATTATCTGTCAATCAACTCTACTTCCTGGCTATTGGATACCAGATCAGGATCTCATATATGCAATTCATTGCAGGGACTGAGAAACCGTAGAGTGCTGAAGGTTGGTGATATGATCCTCCAGGTTGCTAACGGAGCTAGCATGAATGCTGTGTCCATAGGGGATTATCACCTTGGATTGACGAGTGGACATATTTTGGTTTTGCGCAACTGTTTTTGTGTACCTAGTTTAACGTGTAATATCATATCAGTATCGTTGTTATCAAAAGAAGGTTATGATTTCACGTTTGTAAGCGATGTTGTTAACATCCACCTTAATCATGGTTTGATTAGGTCCGGTACACTAGATAACGGTATATACGTGTTAAACCAATCACAGATTTTCAATGTCTAGAACACACTAAAAAGAAAGTCTCCAGATATTAATCAGGCTTTCTTATGGTATTGTAGACTGGGTCACATCAATGAGACAAGGTTAACTAAGTTACATAGAGAAGGATATTTGGATCCGTTCGAATATCAATCTTATGACACTTGTCAATCATGTCTCAAACGAAAGATGACAAAGACTCCATTCACTAGACATGGATCTTAGGACTCATACACAGCGATGTATGTGGTCCAATGTCTACACATGCTAAAGGCGGTTTTTCATATTTCATTACTTTTACGGATGATTACTCTAGGTATGGATTCATTTTCTTGATGAAACATAAATCCGAGGCCTTTAAGAAATTCCGAGAATATAAGAATGAAATAGAAAACCAAACCGGCAAAAGTATCAAGACACTAAGATCTGATCGAGGTGGTGAATACTTAGGTGCCGAGTTCCTGGGTTACCTAAAAGAGAATGGAATTCTCTCTCAGCTTACTCCTCCATACACTCCACAACACAACGGTGTATCGGATAGACGAAACCGAACCCTATTAGATATGGTGCGTTCCATGATGAGTAATGCTGAGTTACCGTGATCTTTCTAGGGTTATGCACTAGAATCAGCTGCATATCTTTTGAACAGGGTTCCTACCAAAACTGTGCCTACCACACCATATCAGATGTGGAGTGGGAAGAAACCCTATCTTCAGTATCTGGAGATATGTGGATGTCCAGCTTTTGTTAAAAAGTAGCATGCGGACAAACTCGAGGCACGATCAGTACAGTGTAAGTTTGTGGGATATCCAAGAACTCCAAGGGGTATTATTTCGATTACGCCGAGGAACACAAGGTTTTTGTTTCTCGTAATGCCCATTTTCTAGAACAGCAGTTTTTAGAAAAGGAAACAAGTAGGAGCGCAATAGAACTGGAAGAAATTCCAGAACCACAAACTACTACTGAAAGTTTGGTGGAGCCAAAAGTTCCAGAAGAACAGGACATTCCTGCACCCCTCTGCATAAGTAGTAGGCCGTCTCATCCGCCTGAGAGATCTACGGTTTTCTCATAGACAGGGATAGAGAGGATTGCGTCATTGATAATGATGAACCTACTAGCTTCCAGCAGGCCATCCAGAGCGGCGACTCAGTAAGATGGCTGGATGCAATGCGGACCGAGATGGAGTCCATGTACACCAACAAAGTATGGAATTCGGACTTTGCTCAAGATGGGATAAAACCCTTAGGATGCAAGTGGATCTTCAGGAAGAAGATTGGTGTAGATGGACAGGTGGAAACCTATAAGGCTAGACTTGTTGCAAAGGGTTTTCATCAAAGACCTGGTTTGGACTATGACGAAACTTTTTCTCCAGTGGCTATGCTCAAATCCATTCGAATCCTTCTTTCCATTGCTGCCTTCCATGATTATGAGATCTGGCAGATGGATGTAAAGACGGCTTTTCTAAATGGTAATTTAGAAGAGTGCGTCTATATGGATCAGCCAAAAGGTTTCAATCAGAGTGGGAGCAGCAGGAAAGTGTGCAAGTTGCTTAAGTCCATTTATAGACTAAAACAAGCATCGCGGAGTTGGAACATCTGTTTTGATGAAACGGTCAAAGAATATGACTTTATCAAAAATCCAGATGAACCATGTATATATAGTAAAATTGTAGCACGAACTGTCGTATTCCTCGTCTTGTACGTGGATGGCATTCTCTTGATAGGAAATGATATTCCTATGCTACAATCTGTCAAAGAATTCTTGCCACACAGGTTCTCCATGAAAGACCTAGGTGATGCCTCTTACATTCTGGGGATCCAGATCTATCGTGATAGATCTAAGAGGATGTTGGGACTTTCGCAGTCCAGGTATATCAACACTACAGTATGGAAGATTCAAAGCGCAGTAATTTACCGGCTTGTCATGAAATCACCCTCTCCAAAGAGATGTCTCCCAAGACTGATTTGGAAAGGGATCGCATGTCAGTTATACCCTACGCTTCTGCAGTAGGCTCTATAATGTATGCGATGTTGTGTACCAGACCAGATGTAGCTTATGCACTGAGCGTGGTAAGCCGGTATCAGTCAGACCCAGGGGAGAAGCACTGGATAGCAGTAAAGAACATTCTCAAGTACCTGAGAAGGACTAAGGATATGTTCTTGGTTTATGGCGGAAAAGACCTCCAGATCGAGGCTTTGGCTGACTCCAGCTTCCAGAGTGACAAGGATGACTCCAAGTCCATGTCAGGTTATGTCTTTACCCTCAATGGAGGGGCGGTATGCTTGAAGAGTTCCAAGCAGAACACCGTTGCTGACTCGACGATGGAAGCGGAGTATATAGCTGCATGCGATGCCGCAAAAGAAGCAGTCTGGATGAAGAAGTTCCTAACAGAACTTCAGGTGGTTCCTACCATTGTTGATCCAATACCGCTGTATTATGACAACAACGGCGCTATAGCTTTAGCGAAGGAACCGAGCTCCCATTAGAAGTCCAGACACATCTTAAGGCGGTATCACTTGATCAGGGAGATCATAGATCGCCGGGAGATCGAGGTCCGAAGAGTTGCTACAGAGGAGAACACTGCAGATCCATTCACAAAGGTCATACCTCAGACACAGTTCGAGAAACTATTCGAGATGATAGGTCTTCGATATGACAGTACATGGCCCTAGTGCAAGTGGGAGATTGTTAGTGTATATGCCCTAGGGGCCATTACTGTATCATACTAGTTTGTATATTACTTAATGGAAGCTTAGGATATTCACAGTTGTATTAACAGTCTTGCTCAACATAGTAGTATGCTACTTGGTTTATATCTATCTTAATATGTGTATATGTTTCTTTTAGCATATCGCGAATACATATTGATAGAGCCCATAGGATCTTGCTTGACTACCAGCGTTGTGATAGCAGTCACACTAGTAGGGGCTGGGTAGTCTACAAGCACATCCTTTTTCAGGTCCCTAGTCGTAGGATTATCGAGATAGGGCATCGATACTCCGGAGTATACTAGTGTGTACGCTTCTCATCCCAGTAGGGGAAATGGTATGTCCCACAGCCATTAGTACGTTGTACTGGAGATAGTATGCAGGTGCTCGTTGGGTTACGGGTACACCGGACAGGACTCGCAGGGAACTGTTGGTTGGTATTATACCCGTCGTCAGTTAACAGTTCCCAGGTGACATGAGTACAGCATAGTCCGTAAACTTGACACTGCTGCTTCGTCTCGAGTGTGTTCCCACTGTTCTTAGATTGCTACCCTACCACGGCTCAAAGTAGTCGTGCAAACAAGTAGCAGTTGGGTGCAGTCCCGAAGTACATGGAGGCAGTGGCGGTTAGATAGGATTCGTCTCTCCCGGTATTGGGAGTTGATATCGCACTGTGTTTGGAGAGCCATTACGCAAAGTCCCTGGCTAGGGCAAGAGAGATTTACTGGTAGGATTTCCAGTAGCTTCTCAAGGTGTAATGGGCTTCACTCCAACACGACTTATACCGCTTTTAGGGGACTGACGCTTGCCGCCCCCCTAGGCCCGATATGCGATAGTCTTAGAAGAACAGACCGGACTGTACGGAGATTGTCACATCAGGCTCAGTAGGAGTTCAGATGGGTTTCCTCATCGGCCTTCTTATCGACATCTACCTGGGGATCGTTACGTACAGCTAGTACCGCTTGCGGCCTGTGGTTAAACCCACTGCAACCGTAGTGTCGAGTTTTTAGAGTCCCACACAGAGAGTTTCCCTGCTTCAGGAGAAACGATATAGAGGTCGTATGGTTTTACGACAGGGTTCGGACATATACGTGTATTTATGCACGTATGATATTCGGACAGTTTATACTAGCAGGCTTTGGTTTAAGCCAGATTTTAGTATTGGATTATTGGATTTATGCAGTCTTAGTATATCCGTGTTTTTCGGGAATACGGATAGGAGGGGCATTCTCGTAATTAGTTGAGAAGCTTCTAGAAGGAAGGTGACTCATTTAGATTTAATTCATTTATGAATTAAACTAAATGAGGTGGAGAGCTTATGTGTTATTATCATTAATTGCACCATGACTCATGAGATGATTCATCTCAAGAATTAAATGAAGCATGGATGATATTTGTGCAAGATATTTGTGCAAGATATTTTGTTATGCTTCATATTATTCAAAGTGAGAAAGGTTCAATTTATTATAACAAACACACACACTCTCCTCAAGCTCTCCTCTTCTTAAACCTAACCCTAATCCTCTCATGTGTTGAGATCCCAAGGGTTAGAAAGACTAATAGATTCTTAATCCACTTCTATATTTTCTAGGTCACTTGGATTAGCAATCCTAGCCACTTAGTTACCTCAAGTTAGAGGTTAAAACTTGGAGGAGGAACTCTTGGGTGGATCTTCTATTACATCGAGGAAGCCGACGAGGAAGTGAACAACAAGAACAAGAAGGTCTAGTATCTTGAGGTATAATCATCTATCATAGTAGTTTAGCACTCCTAGATAGTTGTTAGTTAGGGTTTAGCAAAGATCCGTAAAGTTAGTCGATGTTACCTTGAACAAAATGATTGCTTTACTTATTCCGCCTCCCCGCATCTTGTGGGGTGTATAACGTCGACTTACAAACATCCTAAGGTCACTTAAGTGGAGTATCGCATCGTAAATATGCCGCGGAACATACGTACGATACGTCACTCTACTCAAGCTACCTACTCCATCAATCAGGGACAGCCTATGTAACGAAAGTTCGGGTCTAATACCCCATGTTCAAGTCTAAGTTCCATAAGGTCAAGCCTAGGTTCCGAAATAGATTACGCCCCAGACTCCCCATAGTCAAACCTAAAATCGAACTAAGGTTAAACCTAGCGCTCTAATACCAACTTTGTCATGACCCGAAATATTAGCTCATGACCAGCACTTAGATCACGCAACGTCTACAGGCGTAACGTAACTTAAGTAAGCCGAAACCCAGAAATCTAAACCTTTCAAAAGAAGTAAGTAATGAAAACATTGATACAACATTTGGAAACCTTAAGTAAAAATCCTTAAATCTCCCTTTTTTTTGAAATTTCGGCAGCACCTGCTTTGTAAAAACTAGCCCCGAAATGGGTACAACATAAAATAAAAAGAAAGCATCCCCAAACGAGAGCAAATTGTTAGTTATGTATATGCCCTAGAGGCCATTGTTGTATATATGATGTATATTATAGTGGATGCTTGGATATATATAGAGAAGACTTTCTTGCTCGACATGATAGTATGCTATCTGGTTTCACTTTGTCTTAAGATGTTGGCTTGTATTGGTTTACTGTCTTGCTCTCACATGTTGATAAAACCCTTAGGATATATACTCGACTACTGGGACTATGATGCAAATCAAACTAGTGGGGCCAGGTTAGTCCAAGAGTACATCCTATAACTGTTCCTAGTCGAGGGTGTATCGAGACAGGGCATCGATACTCCAGAGTAGACTAGCGTATATGCATCTTGACCCATATGATGGGCGATGGATGATCCCATATCCATTGGTGTTTGACATCAAAGATGGTGTACGGGTGCTCGGTGGAGACTGGGTACACTGAACAGACTCGCCGAGAACTCCTAGATGGTATTATACCTATCGTCAGATAGCAGTTCTCTGGTGACACTAGTACAGGTTAGTCTGTAGACCCGAGATCGTCATAGAGTCTTGTGTGATTCTCACTGTGCTTTGATTTCCACCTTACCACGTTCATGAGAACGTGCAAAACGGTGGCTTTTGGGTACAGTCTCGAATCATATGGAGGCAATGAGCGATGGGAGGGGTTTCGTCTCTTCCGGTATTAGGGGTTGATGTTGCATTGTGTTCGATTGGCTATAACTTGAATTCCCTGGCCAGGACTGATATGGAGACCTACTGGTAAGAGTTATTAGTAGTTTCTCGACCCGTTATGAGCCTCACATCGACACGACTTATCGGTTAATGGGGTCTGACATTTACCACCCCTAGACTGGATATGCGACATATCAGACGAAGAGACCAGACTGTACGGCAGTGTTACTGAATGGATTCACAGGAGTGTGTGCAGGCTTGCTTGTTGATCTTCTGATCGCTCAATACCTGGGTGGCTGTTACGTTTAGCTGATCGCTTGCAGCTTGTGGGTGTTTGATATGATCATCACCTACTACCGGCGTATTGACGATTCTTTAGATTCTTACACAGAGGATTCCTGGCTTAGGCAAAGAGGAGTAGGAGCACATATGTGATATGTGCGGGACCGAGATTAATACGATATGAGATACCGTATTCTATTCTCGTGATATGTGATATCGACCGGGTATATGTGATATAGCCGGGATATCGGATCAAGTGTTGATTCGATAAAATGTTACATGTTATATTAGTCGGTTATATGTTATATAGCCGGATTACAGGATCAAGTGTTGATTCGATAATTTAATGTATAATTATATATGTGATATATTACATTACATTAACTAATATAAGCTCACTTAAATGATTCTTTTTCTCACTTGATGATACATTGATATATATGTGATATATGTTAATTGTATTATTTTCTTTTGTTACAAAATATTGAATATGTGATATGTGATATTGTAACATGTTAGGTTATGAATGCAACTAGGGTTTTGGAGATCAAACCATGCTAGGGTTAAGATTAGGGTTAGATATTTATTTTATTAGTTAATTCTAAATTGAGGATATTATGTTGAGATATTTTCTTTTGTTGACTAAGTCCACTCTTTAGATTTTTATGAAGATATTTATCTACCTATCCTTTAACCCTAGCTCATGGTTAAGTCTCTACAAGGGTTAAGCATGACATGCTTAACCCATGGTTGCATTTCTAACCTCAACAATAATTCATTTTCATCACTCTTTTATCTTCATCTTCTTCTTGCTCAACAAAAGAGCTTGCTTGATTTTTTCTTTGTGATGAATTAAAGTGAGAATTAGAAAACAAAAGAGAGCAAAACTCCTACTTCATCATTCTCATCTATTCTAGCCACTTAGATTAGGGTGTTTACTTCACTAATACCTCATTAGTGAAGTGAGAGCTTGGGTTTGTGATTCCTCAAGGTAGATAATTATTGAAAGTGAAGTCTTCAAGAAAGAATGTCTCATTCACCTCATAGAGCCTCTCTAGAGTCCGGGAGCTTGATGATCGCAGCGAAATGACCTCAACTCGGAGCTTATGAAGCGAAGGAACGGACTACAAAGGTTGTAATCCCTAACTCTAAGATGTTAAGTTGTTAACATATAGTTTAAGTTTGATTCTCTAATTAAAGATCTAGGGTTAGGGTTATCTAGAATGGAAAAAATTTAAACTTGGCATGGGTGATGCCTCCTGAAACCTTGCTGCGGTTGTAGGTAACCCAACACAAATCACGCCCAACGATGGAAACAACCACCACAAGCATATATATGTATACGACGCCCAACGGCGAAGATCAACACAAAGTAAAATGAAAAGCAAGACATCAAACCCACCAAGCGAACATATAACCCATCGCTCTAAGTCTCACAACTATAAGTCTTGCTAAGTCTTATAACATATACAAACACTAGTTTCTGATTTGATGGAGTTGACTAGATACAATAGGAATAGTAATACAAGAGTGGCACGATCCCACATGTACCACCTACCGAAGCAAATCACCCAAAACAGCTGTGTGCCAGCGATGCCGCTACTGATCCATGCGATCAACCTGCAAGAACTATGGCACAACGGGGTGAGTTGCCAACTCATGAGTAGAAAACATCATCAGGTAGAAATCGAAATAAACAACGATTCCTAGGTCAACTATATCATAAAGGTAATACTATGATATCTAGGGTGACCGTATCTTCATATATGCCAATAATAATCAATGCCTGTATGCATGTGGATATCATCCAACAATATAATCAATGCCTGTATGCATGTGGATATCATCCAACAATTAAATCAATGCCTGTAAATATCATGAAAGCATATGTATGAAAATATGATGATATAAATCAACGTATGTCCATAAATGACACGATAAAATCATGGAACCTGAGTGTCCAACATCGACACTCGAAACATCATGAAAACCCGTGTCTAGCATCGACACGTAAATACCCATCTCTCAGGCGCCGTCACCAGGACTGGCCCTCATATCCATACATCTCACGGAACCTGAGTGTCCAACATCGACACTCGCAATCCACGGAATCTCAGTGTCCAATCTCGACACTCGCAATCCACATATCCATACATATCACGGAACCTGAGTGTCCAACATCGACACTCGCAATCTACGGAACCTGAGTGTCCAACCCCGGCACTCGCAATCCATATATCCATACGTCTCACAGAACCTGAGTGTCCAACTCCGACACTCGCAATCCACGTATCATATCGTGTTTCTAACACAAGTCTCAGAACCAAGAAAATCTCAGGGTGGATGCATCGAAATATCAAGTAAGGAATAAGAATACTTGCATAGATCATTATGATGATATATATTATATATATACATATATAACAGCGTCCCATACCATTGATATATATATATACATATATAACAGTGTCCCATACCACTGATATATATCATCAGGAGTAAAACATCCAGAAAAAAACATCATATGAAATCCATATCTCAATGCGTAAATCTATGAAATATAATATATGCTGTTAGTGTATATGCCCTAGAGGCCATTACTGTATCATACTAGTTTGTATATTACTTAATGGATGCTTGGGATATTCACCTTGTATATACAATCTTGCTCAAAATAGTAGTATGCTACTTGGTTTGTTTCTACTTCAATGTGTACTTGTGTTTATTTCAGTATATCACTTATACGCATTAGTGGAGCCCTTAGGATCTTTGCTTGATTACCAGCGTTGTGATGGCAGTCACACTAGTGGGGGCTGGGTAATCTATAAGCACATCCTTATTCAGGTCCCTGGTCGCAGGACTATCGAGACAGGGCATCGATACTCCGGAGTAGACCAGCGCATGCGCTTCTCATCCCAGTGTGGGAGACGGTCTGTCCCACAGCCGTCAGTACGTCGTACTTGAGATAGTATGCGGGTGCTCGTTAGGTTACGGGTACACTGGACAGGACTCGTAGGGAACTGACTAGTTGGTATTATACCTATCGTCAGTTATCAGTTCCCAGGTGACATGAGTACAGCTTAGTCCGCTGACTTGACACTGTCACTTCGCCTCGGGTGTGTTCCCACTGTACTTTGATCACTACCCTACCACGGCTCAAAGGAGTCGTGCAAACAGGTGGTGGTTGGGTGCAGTCCCGAAGCACTTGGAGGCAGTGACGGTTAGACAGGATTCGTCTCTCCCGGTATTGGGGGTTGACATCGCGCTGTGTCTAGGAGAGCCATTACACGAGTAGTCCCTGGCCAGGGCAAACGAGATATACTGGTAGGTTTCCAGTGTTATCTCAGGGTGTATTGGGCTTCACTCCGGCACGACTTGTACCGCTATTGGGGGACTGACGTTTACCGCCCCCTAGGCCCGCCATGCGATGTATCAGACGAACAGACCGGACTGTATGGAGAATGTCACACTCAGGCTCAGTAGGAGTTCAGATGGGTTTCGCCTCGTCGGTCTTCTTGTCGGCATTACCTGGGGACCGTTACGCACAGCTAGTGCCGCTTGCGGTCTGTGGTTAAACCCACTGCCAGCGTAGTGTCGAGTCTTTAGAGTCCCACACAGAAAGCTTTTCGCCTTTAGGCAAAAGAGTAGAGGTCGCATGGTATTGCGACAGGTCGCATGGTTTTGCGACAGGGTTCGGTCACATCCGTGCACTTGTGCACGTACAGTGTCCGGACAGTTTACACTAGCGGGCTTTGGTTTAAGCCAGATCCTAGTGTACCTTATGGGATTGGATTTATCCAGTTTGCATTCGTGTTCCTCGGAACGCGGATGCGGGTGTGTATGCACAGTTGACAGGGAGGCAGAGGCAGCGGATTCTCATTAGGGTTGTTGACAGTTGACCGTTGACTTTTTGACTTTATGCTCAACCCTAATGAGAATATGATATGTGATTAACTATTATATTAATTAAGTATTATGGTGATATGGTTGTTGACTTGTTGACTTTTGTTGACTTGTTGACTTTGGTGACTTGTTGACTTTTGTTGACTTGTTGACCGGTTGACTAGGCTTGACTAGTTGACCATCATGATAACCATGGTTATCATTTCATGCCAAAGACTTTTTCTTGCTTGTTCATTTGAGTAAAATGAGTGCATGACATGATAAGGTTATGGTTACTTCAACCATCACATAAGACTTTTGTTGATATGATGAGTTATCATTGCTTTGGATTATGAGAGGGTGAGAGACAAAATACTTGCTCATTCTTTCTTGCTCATTCTCTCTCTTGTTCTTGAGCTCTCCTCTTGCTCTCACCCTCAACCTCTTGCTCCCTCTCTTGATCTATGGTTCTCTTGTCTCATGAGTTGAGAATCAAGAACCATAGATAAAATCCCATTCTAAATCATCTCTACTCATTCTAGTTCACTAGGTTTAGAAAACCAAGTGAACTAGTTTCTTCAAAGACCGAAGAAGGAGCTAAAGGTTGGAGCTTTCAAGTGGATCTATCTTCGGCATACGGAGACGACGAGAAGGAGCCATCGGACCACCACCGGAGCTCGAAGAGAAGGAGTTCAAGTCTAGGTATAACCATCTTCATCCGAGTAGCTAAATATCTTTAGCTTAGTTTGCTAGTTTTAGTTTAGGTAAAGATCCCGACATAGTTTAGTCCATGTTGCCTCTTGCGATAAAAATTCGTTTTTTATACCGTTTCCGCCTCCCCGTAAGAACCGGGGGTCGCAATATGGACTTACAGTGGTATCAGAGCCTAACTAAACTTAAACTAGCTTGGTAGTGAAGTGTAACGAAGTTCGGAACCGGAAAAATCCAAAAACCAAACTTCACAAAAACTGAGTTTCTATTGAAATTTTTTCTGCTCAAAATGAAAAACTTTACACTTGTAAATTCGGCTCAGGGTTTTGTGTGAACACCCAAGAAAAACGATACAGTGATTCGCCTAAAGTGCCGCGCTTCCGCCGCGTGATCCTTCTTAGCCGCCGCGGAACCGCCGCGACTTGGTGTCTTCTCTGCATCGTTTTTCGTGCAGTGTGTTTGTGTGTTGGTTTTGGGATTTTTGGAATATATTATATGTGCCCAGATTTTCCTGAAAAGAAATTTCCTTTTGGGGTCCTATAATTCCGTATTTTTTTTCCCGAACTTCACTGCACTTTGACTATGATGGTTATATCTGTAATGTTTGCATGTATTGAACGTCGGCTAATCGCTATAAGTCGATTGGTCGGGGTTATACATGATCTGTAATGTGCTGGAATGTGTATATAAATATGTTGGATTGTCGCGGGTGAATAGCCGGGGGTTGTGAGACGAGAGTTTTCTTTTCTTGCAATTCATGTAAATTTGTAAATTGATGTAATAATTATTTGTATGGCCGCACAACCGGGTCGGGGTTGTAGCCGTCATTGTATAATTTCTTTTTACTGTTTTTGCTCCTAGGATAGACCCATGGAGGGGTGCACAAACTACCGGGTATGCCGAAGTGTCGAGTGGCCTACTCATGGAGATGAGGGAGGTTGCTACGCTTCGGGTACTTGGCGGGTAGTTTGCCGCACCCGTAGGGGTCTTGGGTGGGGTTTTGGCTATTCACCGCGACCGTGTTATCTGTTTTTGTTACAGGCTCGTACAAATTACAGATTGCTAGTATATCCAATGTATTTATCTGTGATCTGAAATGTTTATCATTGCAGTATATCTATATATGATATTATTTAGGCGTTGCTTATGTTTTACAGACGCGCTAGCCCAGCCCCCGCTCTGTCGTTAGTTAAGTAACCTAACGGGTAATGACGGGGCCCCGTGGCGAATGCGAATGGCATAAGCGTACGTCATATTTTGGTTGTTTTCTGCAATGGTAGGATTAAATGATGGGACGCATTAAAAGAACTAATGCAAGAATATCACGCATTAAAAGAACTAATGCAAGATAATAAACCAAGTTAAAGTCGTTGGAACACTTTCGAAAAACCACTCGGTTCTTTTCAAAACAACTTTTAAATACGGAGCTTGAGCCACTCCTTTTAAAAGCTATCTCGTTCCATCGACCAAATCAAGTTCACTACGTTCACGGTTTTGCCAAAACCATCCGTAGCCCTCCGTCGTTTCACATGAATAGTCAATAGTATTCAAGCTGTGTTTGTTGGCCAAAGTCAAGGCACAGTGATTGGTAGCTATTGGGTATTCATGTGCAGCATAGATAGATGCGTTGGTTTGGAACAGTCGTACTGCCTTGTTGGCCAAAGTCAAGGGTAGGTGCGGGTGGATTCAAATTAACCTGGAGAACGACGGGCAGAACTTGACATGTGACTTATGATTTGTTGGCCAAAGTCAAGGTCATAAGAGCATGGGGCAAAAAATCCACATCGGGAGTTTCATAAGTACTGAAACTTGCTAGATTTGCATACCATTTGGAGTGTGATGATTCTGGTAGGATTCCTTCAGTTTCGTCACGCGATGATATTTGGATCCCGATCCTACTGTGAGTATATGCTACTCCTCGGGAAATTTCTCACTTAACGATCAATGCTATAAACCTAGTAGGTGCCTAGAAAGGTGTTAGCGGGGCTACGCCCCCAGGGAAAAGAGGTTCTCTAATTAAGGAACTTCGCGAAAGCGTTGGAAAACCTCCCTCGAAGTACCGACACCGGCCTGGCTGAACGGTTAAGCAAGTATTGTACGGTGGGATTGATCCTGACTAATTCTTCCTTTATGGTTTGAGGAGGGATTCGAGAAACAGTGGGAGCCATCCTGTTTAGACAAACTAAAAACCACTCTAAACTTGCAAGAGCATCATGCTGAGTGTTTCTTCTTCTCTCTCCTAATTGCAGCGACCAATCAACATGACTGGACTTAAGTTACTCCTAGATAAAAACAAACTGACAGGGCCAAACTACAAAGATTGGCTCAGGAATGTCACGATAGCAATCACTTATGACAAGCTGGGGTATCTTCTTACCACCAAAGCTCCCCCTGTCCCTGGTCCAACTTCCAGTGTCGCGGATAAGGAAATCCGCAAGACTTGGGAGATTGATAGCGCGAAGGCCAAGTGCCTCCTACTTGCCTCGATGGACAACGAACATCAGAGGAGGCATGAGAATATGGACATGGAGTCCATATTGCTCCATACAAAAGAACTGTATGGAGAGCAATCACGTATCGCAAGATACGAAGCGTCGAAAAAGTTATTTTCGACAAGAATGGCCGTCGGATCATCAGTAGCCGAGCATGTGCTAAAGATGATCGGCTTCATTGAGGAGCTCGCTGACCTAGGGATCACATTGGAGAGTGAGCTATATACGGATATAGTTCTCCAGTCCCTTCCTTCCACTTACGCCCAGTTTATACTGAACTTCAACCTACAAGAAAAAGAGGTTGAACTATCAGAGCTCCTCAACATGCTGAGGAGCGCAGAGGGCACCCTACAGAAAGGTAGGGAAACATCCACTTTGTTTGTAGGAGGATCATCTTCTTCTAGGTCCAAGGCGAAAGCCAAGGGAAAGAAGAAGAAGGCCCCCGCCAAACCAAGGGGCGGTGTTGGTAAAGTGGATACGAAGGGAAAAGGCAAAGCAACAAAGATAGCGGGGAAGCTTGTGGATAAGGAAGAATGCTTCTATTGTCATAAGAAAGGACACTGGAAGAATGATTGCAGGGCCTGGAAGGCCAGAACACAGGAATTGAAGCAGGTTGCAGCTTCAGCTTCAGGTGTGTATGTTATTGAAAACTGTCTTTCAATAAACTCTACTTCCTGGGTATTGGATACCGGATCAGGATCTCATATCTGTAATTCTTTGCAGGCGTTGAGAAACCGTAGTGTTTTGAAAGCAGGTGACATGACCCTCAGAGTTGCAAACGGAGCTAGCATGGATGCTAAAGCCGTAGGGGACTATCACCTGGGAATGTCAGATGGACATGTTTTGGTTTTGCGTAATTGCTTTTTTGTACCCAACGCAACTTGTAATATCATTTCTGTATCTTTAGTTTCTAAAGAAGGTTATGAATTTGCGTTTGTAAGTAATGTTGTAAACATTCACCTTAATCAAGTTTTGATTGGGTCAGGTACATTGAGTAATGGTATATACGTGTTAAACCAACCACAGATTTTCAACGTCCAGAATACACACAAAAGAAAGTCTCCGGAAATGAATCAGACTTTCTTATGGCATTGTAGATTGGGTCACATCAATGAGAGAAGGTTGACTAAGTTACATACAGAAGGATATTTGAATGCGTTCGAATATCAATCGTATGCCACTTGTCAATCTTGTCTCAAAGGAAAGATGACAAAGACTCCGTTTACTGGACAAGGAGTAAGAGCGAGCGAGCTCTTAGGACTCATACACAGTGACGTGTGCGGTCCAATGTCTACACATGCCCGAAGCGGACATTCTTACTTCATTACTTTTACGGATGATTTCTCAAGGTACGGTTATGTCTTCTTGATGAAACATAAGTCCGAGGCCTTTGGAAAATTCCAGGAGTATAAGAATGAAGTAGAGAAACAGACCGGCAAAAGTATTAAGATTCTAAGATCGGATCGAGGAGGAGAATACTTAAGTGCCGAGTTCCTGGACTATTTAAAAGAGAACGGAATTCTCTCTCAGCTTACTCCTCCATACACCCCGCAACATAACGGTGTATCGGAGAGACGGAACCGCACCCTATTGGATATGGTGCGGTCCATGATGAGTAACGCTGAGTTACCGCGATCATTCTGGGGATATGCGCTAGAATCAGCCGCATACCTTTTGAACCGAGTACCTACTAAGACCGTGCCTACTACACCATATGAGATGTGGTGTGGGAAGAGACCCTATCTTAAGCACATTAAGACATGGGGATGTCCGGCTTTTGTCAAAAAGCAGCATGCGGACAAGCTCGAGGCACGCTCAGTACAGTGCAAGTTTGTGGGGTATCCAAAGAACTCAAAAGGATATTTCTTCTACTGTGAAGAGGAACAAAAAGTTCTTGTTTCTCGTCATGCCTACTTCTTGGAAACTGAGTTTTTGGAAAACCAGATAAGTGGGAGCACAGTAGAACTGGAAGAAATTCCAGAACCACGGACTGTTACTGAAAGTTTAGTGGAACCAGAAGGTTCGGAAGAACAGGACATTCCTACGCCGCTCCGCAGAAGTAGTAGGCAGTCTCATCCGCCTGAGAGATACTACGGTTTTCTCATAGACGGGGATAGAGAGGATTGCATCATAGATTATGATGAGCCTACTAGCTTCCAGCAGGCCGTTCAGAGCGTTGACTCAGTGAAATGGCTGGATGCAATGCGGACCGAAATGGAGTCCATGTACACCAACAAGGTATGGACGTTGGACATTGCTCCAGACGGGGTAAAACCCGTAGGATGCAAGTGGATCTTCAAAAGGAAGATTGGTGTAGATGGACAGGTTGAGACCTATAAAGCTAGGCTGGTAGCAAAGGGTTTTCGTCAAAGACCAGGCTTGGACTACGACGAAACCTTTTCTCCAGTAGCCATGCTGAAATCCATTCGGATCCTTCTTGCCATTGCTGCCTTCCACGATTATGAGATCTGGCAAATGGACGTAAAGACAGCTTTTCTAAATGGAAATTTAGAGGAGTGTGTCTATATGGACCAGCCAGAGGGTTTCATTCAGAGTGGGAGCAGCGGAAAGGTGTGCAAGTTGCTTAAGTCCATCTATGGACTAAAGCAGGCATCGCGGAGTTGGAACATCTGCTTTGATGAGACGGTCAAAGAATTTGGCTTTATCAAAAATCCAGATGAACCATGCATCTATAGTAGATTTGTAGCGAGAACTGTAGTATTCCTCGTTTTATACGTGGATGACATTCTCTTAATAGGAAATGACATTCCTATGCTACAATCTGTCAAGGGGTTCTTGTCACACAGGTTCTCCATGAAAGACCTGGGTGATGCCTCGTACATTCTGGGTATCCGGATCTACCGTGACAGATCCAAGAGGATATTAGGACTTTCACAGTCCAGGTACATCGACACCATACTGAAGAGATTCAGTATGGAAGATTCCAAGCGCGGTAACCTACCGGCTTGTCACGGGATCACCCTCTCTAAAGAGATGTCTCCCAAGACTGATTTGGAGAGGGATCGCATGTCTATTATACCCTACGCTTCTGCGGTAGGCTCTATAATGTATGCGATGTTGTGTACCAGACCGGATGTAGCTTATGCACTGAGTGTGGTAAGCCGGTATCAGTCAAACCCTGGGGAGAAACACTGGATAGCGGTAAAGAACATTCTCAAGTACCTGAGAAGGACTAAGGAGATGTTCTTGGTGTATGGCGGAAAAGACCTCCAGATCGAGGCCTTTGCTGACTCCAGCTTCCAGAGTGACAAGGATGATTCCAAGTCCATGTCGGGTTTTGTCTTTACCCTCAATGGAGGGGCGGTGTGTTGGAAGAGTTCCAAACAAGAAACCGTTGCAGACTCGACGATGGAAGCGGAATACATCGCTGCATCTGATGCCGCAAAAGAAGCTGTCTGGATGAGGAAGTTCTTGAAAGAACTTCAGGTGGTTCCGTCCATTGTTGACCCAATACCTCTGTATTGCGACAACAACGGGGCTATAGCTTTAGCGAAGGAACCCAGGTCCCATCAGAGATCCAGGCACATCTTGAGGCGGTATCACCTGATCAGGGAGATCGTAGATCGCCAGGAGATCGAGGTTCGGAGAGTCGCTTCAGAAGACAACACTGCAGATCCATTCACCAAGGCCTTGCCCCAGACTCAGTTCGAGCGGCTGATCGAGATGATAGGTCTTCGATACGCCAGTACATGGCCTTAGTGCAAGTGGGAGATTGTTAGTGTATATGCCCTAGAGGCCATTACTGTATCATACTAGTTTGTATATTACTTAATGGATGCTTGGGATATTCACCTTGTATATACAATCTTGCTCAAAATAGTAGTATGCTACTTGGTTTGTTTCTACTTCAATGTGTACTTGTGTTTATTTCAGTATATCACTTATACGCATTAGTGGAGCCCTTAGGATCTTTGCTTGATTACCAGCGTTGTGATGGCAGTCACACTAGTGGGGGCTGGGTAATCTATAAGCACATCCTTATTCAGGTCCCTGGTCGCAGGACTATCGAGACAGGGCATCGATACTCCGGAGTAGACCAGCGCATGCGCTTCTCATCCCAGTGTGGGAGACGGTCTGTCCCACAGCCGTCAGTACGTCGTACTTAAGATAGTATGCGGGTGCTCGTTAGGTTACGGGTACACTGGACAGGACTCGTAGGGAACTGACTAGTTGGTATTATACCTATCGTCAGTTATCAGTTCCCAGGTGACATGAGTACAGCTTAGTCCGCTGACTTGACACTGTCACTTCGCCTCGGGTGTGTTCCCACTGTACTTTGATCACTACCCTACCACGGCTCAAAGGAGTCGTGCAAACAGGTGGTGGTTGGGTGCAGTCCCGAAGCACTTGGAGGCAGTGACGGTTAGACAGGATTCGTCTCTCCCGGTATTGGGGGTTGACATCGCGCTGTGTCTAGGAGAGCCATTACACGAGTAGTCCCTGGCCAGGGCAAACGAGATATACTGGTAGGTTTCCAGTGTTATCTCAGGGTGTATTGGGCTTCACTCCGGCACGACTTGTACCGCTATTGGGGGACTGACGTTTACCGCCCCCTAGGCCCGCCATGCGATGTATCAGACGAACAGACCGGACTGTATGGAGAATGTCACACTCAGGCTCAGTAGGAGTTCAGATGGGTTTCGCCTCGTCGGTCTTCTTGTCGGCATTACCTGGGGACCGTTACGCACAGCTAGTGCCGCTTGCGGTCTGTGGTTAAACCCACTGCCAGCGTAGTGTCGAGTCTTTAGAGTCCCACACAGAAAGCTTTTCGCCTTTAGGCAAAAGAGTAGAGGTCGCATGGTATTGCGACAGGTCGCATGGTTTTGCAACAGGGTTCGGTCACATCCGTGCACTTGTGCACGTACAGTGTCCGGACAGTTTACACTAGCGGGCTTTGGTTTAAGCCAGATCCTAGTGTACCTTATGGGATTGGATTTATCCAGTTTGCATTCGTGTTCCTCGGAACGCGGATGCGGGTGTGTATGCACAGTTGACAGGGAGGCAGAGGCAGCGGATTCTCATTAGGGTTGTTGACAGTTGACCGTTGACTTTTTGACTTTATGCTCAACCCTAATGAGAATATGATATGTGATTAACTATTATATTAATTAAGTATTATGGTGATATGGTTGTTGACTTGTTGACTTTTGTTGACTTGTTGACTTTGGTGACTTGTTGACTTTTGTTGACTTGTTGACCGGTTGACTAGGCTTGACTAGTTGACCATCATGATAACCATGGTTATCATTTCATGCCAAAGACTTTTTCTTGCTTGTTCATTTGAGTAAAATGAGTGCATGACATGATAAGGTTATGGTTACTTCAACCATCACATAAGACTTTTGTTGATATGATGAGTTATCATTGCTTTGGATTATGAGAGGGTGAGAGACAAAATACTTGCTCATTCTTTCTTGCTCATTCTCTCTCTTGTTCTTGAGCTCTCCTCTTGCTCTCACCCTCAACCTCTTGCTCCCTCTCTTGATCTATGGTTCTCTTGTCTCATGAGTTGAGAATCAAGAACCATAGATAAAATCCCATTCTAAATCATCTCTACTCATTCTAGTTCACTAGGTTTAGCAAACCAAGTGAACTAGTTTCTTCAAAGACCGAAGAAGGAGCTAAAGGTTGGAGCTTTCAAGTGGATCTATCTTCGGCATACGGAGACGACGAGAAGGAGCCATCGGACCACCACCGGAGCTCGAAGAGAAGGAGTTCAAGTCTAGGTATAACCATCTTCATCCGAGTAGCTAAATATCTTTAGCTTAGTTTGCTAGTTTTAGTTTAGGTAAAGATCCCGACATAGTTTAGTCCATGTTGCCTCTTACGATAAAAATTCGTTTTTTATACCGTTTCCGCCTCCCCGTAAGAACCGGGGGTCGCAATATAGACTTACATATGCAACATAAAACTGTAATATGAGCATAATAAGGGAACAACCGCTATTTAAATGCATCAAGTTATTAAGTATATCATGCGGTTCCCATTTTATACAAAATCCATGGCAACATCATATGAAGCTGAACATGTAGCTATAGCCAAGTATATGAGTGTAAGCATGTAGGTATGCGACATATAACAGAATGTAAGCATATCCGTATATCCTGCAACGTGGAACAGTGATATGAACATATCAAGTATATCATGGCATGATGTAACAATTCTACTGTGTAGTGACATAGCAATTATCCATGATGAAGGTGTGTGAGCCGGCAATCTGTGTAAGTATAACATACGCATCATCGATATTGGTGTAGGTGTACTAGCACAGGTACATATATAATGCAATGAGAATATTATAAACGTAGCATAAGGTACGTCGTACGTAAAATGCTATCAGGTATACGTATCTACAATATATCCGAGTCGGTGAATCTATCAATCGGCATCTGGCCTCACAACACCACACACGGTATAATTTATCGTATGGCATATCACTCAAGATTCACAACATCATATATGTCTATATACCTATATCGCAGGTCACATCCGTATCAATCTTATATCGTGGACCGACAAAGGTATCAACTATCTCATATCGACTCACATCCATATAACGACATATCACACTAAGTCATCATATCACATCTTATACTCTTTCTCTTTCAATTCGTACCTATCATGATTCACTTCTCATTTCATATTCTCATATGTCACTATGATCATTAGGGTCAACTTTTATCATATTATCGTTATTAAATCCTATAATCATGTCCGTCGCATATCATTTATTAGGATATAATAATCAAACGATATTCCATATCAATGTTTGCGGGGGTGCTATACGCCATCCACCCGACTTCCCCCGTAGATATAAATCTACTCACCTGCTAAACTCCTCGCTTAACCGTAGTCGATGTGTTTCATCGTCTCGGAATCCACGCGAAGGTACCTACAATATCAACACGTATCGCAATACCATTAAAATCAAGTTCCGAAATCCAATACGGCACGCGGTGCGCTCATAGGTTAAAACATATAGCCTACAATGCAAAACAATCAAACAACCCCTGTCGTTGACGTACAAATATCCAACGACCAAATACAATATCAAATCTCAATACCAAGAAATCCCAATACCGGAAAACATAGCCAAAACCCTAACTAGGGTCGCTATTCATGAAAACTGCCAATCGTACCAATCGCTCATTCACAACACAATATATATCGTAGAAAATAATATATATATATATATATATATATATATCATCACAACGTCCATTAGAAACCCACGCCTAATTTTACCGAAAACCTAGTAAGTATCTTTTAAACATTTTAGCTCAAAACTAGATGTTTAAACAATTCTAGCGATCACAATCATCACATAGTAGCTTGATTAAGCCACCCAAACCTTTACTACAATTTTAATCCCACCCATATAAGATTTAGTAAAAGTTAGTTTTCAATTAGCTTAATTAGATAATTAGGTAAAATATCATTTAACAATCTCACAACTAGGTTAAATTTTCCAAGTCTAAACTACTCATTTAACCATTACAAATAATCAAAATCCTAACTTGATCTTCATAACCTTTTCTTGAATTCCAAAACATGCTAATAAAAGCCATAATTAAACACCCAATAAGCTAAATTAAAGTATTTAAACAACAACTAAGCTTAGGGTTAGTATTTATACCTCACAAACTTGCAAAAAGATTTTCAAAATAGCCTCCAAAAAGCTAACTTTCATCAAGATTCAAGCAAGACTTAGGCTAAAGAATAATGGGTATGGATTTGTTTTAGAGTTTGTGGGATTATTTGATGAATTTTGATGAATTTTTGAATCTTGAAGAAGTGGAAATGAGGTAAGAAAAGAATTGGGGCAGCAAGGGGAGGGGTCGGCCAAGCATGGAGGAAAATGGGGTTGTTTTGGATGTGTGTGGAAATATCTAAGTTAAAAATATCATTAAAGCTTAATAACAACCATTATTTTATGCCACCTTAAAACCTTTTAATTAAAAATTACCTAAACCATCAAAATATGTAGATATTTTTTCAAGATATTTTGGAAACAAGACAAAGTGCTTAATCTTGTGATTAAGTTATCATGGATACACATTAGTATAATTAACCCGATCCAAATTGTAATTACCGCTAATTAAGTGCATAATTAAAAGCTTATAATAATATTTTAATTAAGGAAAATATTTAAGTGAACTAAAATCTCCAAGTGACCACTGAATACCGCAAACTAGCAATTTTCTAGTTAAACTAGGTGCGTTAAGTCTAAACTGAAAAAATGATCACTTCTAGGTTTTTACGGAAAAACCCAACTTATTTACCGATTAACGGAAAAATTCGCCTAAACGATTTTTGAAACGTTACAATGTCATTTATTTTTTATTTGCATTTTGGTGATCCGAATATCACGTTTTCGATATTGAAGAAAAGATGATTCGATGTCCGTTATTTTAACCTATGTGTTTTGATGATTTGAGGGTCATACATATGATTTTGTGTACACCGGATGCACTTGTTTGAGATTTTCCGTGCACAGTAGCTATACTTGATTGACATTTTGTGCACACCAGATGCACTATATTGATATTTTCGTGCACATCAATTGCACTTAATTGAGATTTTTGTACACTCTAGAAGTATTTGATATTATTTGTGGACACCAGCTGCACGTGTTGATATTGATGTTTTGTGCACTCCGATGCACTCGGTATTGATTTTATGCACCCCGATGCACTTGATGTTGATTTTGTGCACTCCAATGCACTCGATATTGATTTCGTGCGCTATAGATACACTTGATATTGGTTCCATGCACATTCGTTGCAGTGGATGTTGTTGTCATGCACACCTATTACACTTGACACTGTTTTTGTTTTCATGCACACCCGTGGCATGTGATTTGGTTTTCGTGCAACCCATTAGGGTTGATTTCATTTTCGTCCATTGCACTTAAGGAGATATATTATAACTTTGATTATATATTTTCGTTTAGTTGTGTGCTATAGATATTGGCTATGGCAATGATTGTGTACCCGGCTTACACAGTTGATTTCATGTTTTGTATTTTGCATCATATCTGGTGTAATTCGCATAGCGTTTGCTAGAGTTACAGTTATGGGAGTTTTATAGTTTTGAGTTTTTCACGCGCACGAATTACGTTAGTATAGTCCTAGCTCATGTGGGACTTCGGAGTTCAGTTTATTAAAACGGACTATATGTTTTCAGAATTTGGACCCCGGTGATTTGATTTAAATAGGCAAAATGTTTTAAGATTGGGGTTAAATTTAAATTCGGGAACCAAATTTCTTTAAGGGGGATATTGTAATATTTTGGAAAATTATAAATATTAATTTATAATTTAAATATGGATATGATGAATTTACGAAAATGATATCATGTATGAAGTTTTGATTTCGGATTGGTATCCGTAAAAATGTAATTATTTTGGGAAAAAATGAAAAATATGTGATATCATAAAAATGATAACTAAATTGTATTAGAATGATATGAGATTTTATTATAAGATTGTGGTATTTAAGTGTTATGATAAGTGTTTTATTTTTAAACATGATATGAGACTTGGTGTAAAATGGTGGTATTTATGTATAAAGGTATTTATTGAAAAAGGGTTTTTATTTTGTTTTGAGGGTAGTGTTATATCTTAGGCTAGAATTAAACCCTCACAACAACACACCCTCACATACCCTCTTCTCCCTACACCTCCTCCTTGTTCCTTTACATCTCCACCTTCCATTCTATCACAACACTTAGGATAATTTCTTATCACTCTCAAACTGAACCAAATACCTTTCTTCAAGCTTCATTTCCTTAGTTGCTATCTTTCACAAAACCAAGAGGAAAGGTTATGGTTCATTCATCAAAATTATTCATATCATCAAGTTAAAACCACTACAACCTCTAAGAGTCTCAACCATACACTTCATGAGCTGGAAATTCCTTGTGCACATTCCCTATAGGTAAATATCAGCTTTCTTGTAAGTTTCATTTTGTTAAATATCAGTTTTTCTAGATCAAATATTAGAAAATAGTTTTTTTGTGATATTTGTGATGATCAAATTGAATCTGGAACTAGTAGGGTTATCTATAAGAAAAACTAATAATTCTGTGATATGGTGAGACCAGTAGAAAACTACCCTAGAAGCTCGAGCCCCAACTCCCTTCTTCGACCGCCAAAATATCCCATTTCCCTGCTACCGGCGGTTTTTATGTTGAATTGAGTTTTGAATTTTGGTTAGTAGCATCTTTTGGTAGTGATTAGGCTATTGTATTGTTTGTTTTGTCCCAGATTACGTATAGAAAAATCTGAGAGTGTTTTAGTAAGGTTTTGGCAATGTTTCCGATATTTAAAACTTGGTTTTTCATATTTCTATATCTCGACTGAATTGTTCGACGTTCGTACGTTGTTGTCGGCGATATTTGGTCGTATTTAGAGTAAGTGAGCTATAGGTTCTAACCTTTATGCGCTTAGCTCGTTGGATTTCTTATGATATGATATTTACGTCGTTGTGTTATAATTACGTTATAGGTACGATCGCGGAGATTTCGAGACGGCAAGGACGGGCAAAGCGATTGTGGATTTCAACTAGCTCGATATGTCGGCGGGTAGATTTATATCTATGGGGGAAGTCGGGTGGATGACGTATAGCACCCCCACAACCAATTAATTAGGATAGTTATTCTATCTATTTAGATTTTAGTGTTATGGAGATAACTTAGCTTAACTAAATTGGGGTTTATTTTGTACCTAGTAGATTATACATGTGGATATATTTGGATATATAGTTATTGTGATATATGTACGCGACTATAGATCCGTACGATATGGATGTGATATTGGATGGATATTGTACGAGAAAGTCCAAATGAGTCTCGGCCGTATTCGGCACACTATCCTCGTCATTACAAGTACGGTATGATTGCTTGAGCTATACTCTTTTAAAATCAACGATTCAATTCTACTTTTAAATGATAAATAATAAGGATGCACTGCTATTTCCAAAACGAATATCTATTTAAATATACCGCGGCTTCCTTATTTACAAAATAACGTTTCGTTCCATTTTCAATGATAATGGTATAGCTTATAATAGTTAGTTACGTTTAATAATTATACATGTTACGATTAGATTACCTTTATACGCTTGCGATACGATTACCGTTATATTTGTTGCATTATTATTCTTATACGAACACGCTGATGGAACACTGCACAACTACCAATGAGTATTATATCGCACAAATCACAGATGCGCATGTTACACTGGACCTCATTGATACTGCTATGACACTGTAGGACTGCTACACTACATATATCCATGTACATGTCGATACGGTTGAGTATGACTTCCCTATATCTGTCAGAGTGATTAGTATAGATATATATGCTATGGATAGGGATTGAATTCCATTCTGCTATGAACACATTTATAGAACACTTGCACAAATACTAATGATTGCCATACTGCACGAGCACAGACGCGTATGCTACAATACACATAATTAGTATTGCCATGACACAGTAGAACTGTCGCATCTGTTTGCGTGTTGATTATATTTATATACGACGTATTATGTTACTTGTTGATTAAGTTGCGAATACCATTACCATGGATATTCATATATGATTGTTATGAGTTTTATGATATTTTTATCTGCGATGATATATCGCAGTAGTATGGGACACTGCTATATATATATATATATTATATCATCAGAATGAATTATGCAATTATTGTTCTTCTTCACTTGATATTTTATTTGGATACAATAAGTTGACGTCCACCATGAGCTTGAAGTTTTCTAGATTGATTTTATTCCGAACCGAGTGGGGGATCTATACGGTTGCGGACATGCTACGTTATCCGGACTGAGTGGGGGGTATACAGTCGGATACATGGTGGAACCGGTCGAGACCAAGGGATAGGAAAGCCGCATTTGAGGCAGGGAGCCTAGCGAGGACACTCGATACCGAAGATAGATTAGAGCACGGCGGATATTCAGGGGATACCGACCGAGGCTATTGATATCGAGGGAGGACTGGTATGACGAGACGGTGCCTAGGATATCTGGAGTTATGTTTCGGTGATGGACACGAGATTATTATGATTTTGAGTGCCGGTGATGGACACTTGGTAGATGATGAGTTGAGTGCCGATGATGGACACTCATGAGATTTAGGGTATCGATGCTGGACACTCATATATTGATGTTTGCGCGATCCTTCGAGATGCGCTGTTATAGTTTATGCTATATAGTAGCCGAACATGACTGATTCAAGGGACAATATCTGAATACTATTTTCACATGTTGATACACATAAAGAGGTTTCCAAATGATCTATAGTCTTATTATTTTGATGTTTCTAGGACAATACAAGGAACTTTGAAACAGAAACCTTCTTAAAACCCATTTCTAAAACGTGAGACGTATACTTTAAATAAAATACATATAATACTCCATACTGCTACGTCTGCTTCTTATGCCGTGACATACATATCACGCGGCTATTTTAAAAGGTTTTTACATACATCTTTTGGCTGCTTTATAGGCTTATACATGGATGTATGTTATATACATATGAGATGATATATTTTTAGGTTTACGCGATCATTATCATGTTGGGTTACAATAGCGGCATAGCCATCTATCGTGGCTAATGCGGAACAAAAATGACGTTTTAAAAACTTTGGAGCTAACGAATTCGTCTAGATCGAACCATAAACCTATACTAGCTAACTACAAGATGTTCTAGCTACTGAGATAGAAGATTATACCAGACGAACCATGTCCTTCGTTCTTCTGCCATCTTCATAAGCTCCTTGAGGCATCCTCGATTGAACTTGGTCGCCGGCCTTCCTCCTTCGATGATGATCCACCCGATGGATGTAGCTCTTGGCTCTAGCTCCACATAATGATCAAGTGAAGAACCTAGGGACTCTAGGTTGCTAATTGTTGGGATATCACCCGCGCGCCAATTTGTAGGTTTTGAAAAGAATTGGTTTTGGAAATATTGCGCACACGAGCTCGGTCTCGTTTTAAAATTTATAAACCGCAAGTGCACGGCGTTTTGTAGCGAGCCGGAAAGTACGGGTCGATCCACAGGGAATTGGTGATTAGGGATTGTTGCTTAAGGTTCGAGAATAAAAGAATTTGGGTTGTGTCACAATAATAGAAAATATGAAATATAGAACTAAGTTAAAAGAAAGTGGACGTGGCTTTGGTTCGGATGGTTGAATCGCGGCGATTTCATCGACGCTCCCTTGATCATGAGTTGTCCGTTCTTGTGTTGATCCCAACGTTAAGCATGACTTGTCAAGGCAGTTGCGTAGCACAAGTCATCAAAATACCGAAGTTCGACACAAGACATGAAATGAATCCGTCTTGTCTCACATACCATTTGTATGTCCAAACTTGTAGTATCAACACTAAGCACAAAAGTTAGCAAGCATACAATAACATCAAATACACAAATTAGTATATGAGAGCAAGTAGTTTTACTCTTAAGTTTTCTAAGTGGCTTATGATAGTATAGGGTATATGAAAACAAGAAGAGTGTCAAGCCACTTGTTAACAACATACCATATCTAATGCTTAGCAATCTTAGCACTAACTTGATTTTAACTTAAGCATTGGAAAATGGAGAGTAGAAGTGAATATGGTATATGAAAAGGTTACCTTATAACCATGGATTCAAAATACCGTATCACACCAAAACATAAAACAATCTTGAAGTTAGAATCATCATTTAAGTACATTAAACATTCACAAGAGGAGGAGGAAGGCAAAGTCATTCATCTCACATCCTTACCATCACCACAACCATGAAATTACTTACACATCATAAAGAGAAATGAAAACAACAAAAGAAAGTAAATAAATAAACCAAAGAGAAATTATATTAACAAATAAATGAGTTGAGATACATGGTGTTGGTTACTTGTTCAACCTCCATAATGAAACTCTCAAAAGAAAGCTCCAAGAGGGAAGAAGAAGAAGAAGAAACCAAGCTTAAGCTCACACAACTCTCTCAAAACTAAACCAAAATTAAAACTAAAACTAAAGAATGGATTGGATATTGTACATGCCCTCTTTCTCTAAATCTGTTCTGGTATTTATAGGCATCATTCCAGAATAAACAAACAACAAAAAATTGGATGATGTGACCCTAAGAAATGACCATAGAAAAATAGGGGAACAATGGATGTAGGGGGCCGGCGTTTGGGTGTCTCGTCGGTTGACTCATGAGGAGTGGGGCCCGTCTTGGTATGGTGAACTCGAGTGATCTCCAATATCTCTCTGGTGCTGTTTGATTTGTCTATATAAGCCTGGTTTGCATTCAGGGATTTTAGAGGGAAACTTGATACTTTAAATCACATCACAACTTTTTGCATTTACTTACACCAACCCACTTGTGACCACCACTTACACAATTCAATATTTGTATGTGCCTACTTATGCCATAGGCAGCCCCACCTAGGTCCATGTACCAAAAAGCATGTGCACACTTGTAATGTGTTGGACCAAAATTGTGTACATCTTATTCGTTACAAAAGAACTTTTTGAATATCGATCGGTTTTCTGTTCTAATTGCAGTGTTGGCTCATAAATGTCATATCCGTGAATTTGAGTATGTTTTCTAGTGTTTTGTCATGAATACCTGTAATCTGTATTTACTGAGCAGACACTGGTTAATAGTACCGATATATTACAAAATTAATAATGAATGAGTGGTATTAAAATGCAGTTTTCTATGATGAACAAATATCCCCAAACTTATCTTTTGCTCGTCCCGAGCAAAACAAAATCCTAACCTCACTTTCGCGGGGAACGCGATTGCACTGAGCTCGTGCAACAAGACGTTTAAGCTCTAGGTGTCCCTAGTAGGAGGTGTGTTGTCTCCTGAGGGTTTTCAGCGGATTGCACCCATAAAATCCTGTCAAGTTAGTGTCATGAAGAAGCTGTTGATTCTAATCTTAAGTTAAGGATCAAAGCTAGAAACTCTATTATCTTAGTCAAAAACATCCAACCCTTATTTTTCACTCCTCACATTTTATTTAACATAAGCTCATACACGTCTTTACGTGGTTGTACGAATAGTGTCGTCAAGTTTTTAAGAATCTCGATTAGGGTCATCATGTCATAAATACGGACCAGGATAGACTTCTAAAGGATCATACGAGTTTGAATGGACTTAAGATTTTCTCAAGTTTCGTTCTCTAGTTAGGTTTCAAGTCAGAATTTCTATCATTTTTAACAAAGAACTAAGTCATATTCTTCACTCCTACCTTTCATCTGTTGTTGTTCATACACACCTTTCATGATCATGCATAAAGTCTTAATAAATATAAACCTTCATATCTCCGTTAAAAACTGTTTATAATAGAAAACTCGTCTTCGCCAAGATTATTCTCCCACAAAGAACCGTGAGGACTTTTAACTCGGAGAGAACACTTGCTTAGCTTGTTTTATTTGACGATTGGAGACTTAGCGAGTTTTGGGTCAATGACTCCCAAATCAGATGGTTTTAGGGCATTAGGTGTAGAAACACCCCTAGTACTTAATTGCCCAAGTCACCAAGGCCACAAAACAAAAGCCTCATTTTATGTGTTTTAAATATTCAGAAAGTAGTGCGAACGAAGATATTGCCAGTTTTTCTTTTAAATTCCAAAGACATGTTCATGTGGATAAGGTGTGTAATCACTCCAACAAGGTTCCAGATGGGTTATTTTTCAGACTTTTAGTTTCTATTAAAACCTCAATAATATCCTTCATATCTATTTCACTTTATGAACTACTCTTGATATTACTTAATTCAGAACAAACATCTGTAGGGTTCCTAGGCACGCTAATGAGGTCTCACAAGGCATCAACCATGCCAATTTCAAATTTTTCATGTGCCGAGAAACCCTAATACGGATCGTTAACTAGAATTTTATGCGAAACAAGTAACTAGTTAACAGGTTTAACTAAGAGTAAACCGAAAATACAACCTTTGTAGATCCCGGTCCTCCACCTCCATAGCTCCGCGATGAAGTCCCCTCGCTGCGATGATCGAATCCCGGACTCTAGCGTCGGCTTCATCGGAGAAATGGGCGGGCTAGGTCGTCGACTTCGATGCCGAAGATGATCTACGTCGAGACAACACAAGATCAAGCTCCAACTTCACCAAGCCATGAAACTTGTGAAGAAAACACCCTATACTACTTGGCAAGTGGTAGAGGATGAAGAAATAGGAAGTGGGTTCACTTTAGAATTGGATTTCTCACTCTTTTTCTCAAGTTTCCATTAATGGAGGCAAGCTTTTCTTCATGCTGAAGAAGGAGAAGAAGAAGATAATATATGATAAGTATTATCTCAAAATAGAAAATAAAAGGAATACTTATCATATAGCAACCATGGTCAAGTGTAGAGAATGAACTAGGGTTAAGTGGAATGGTTAGGGTTAAGCATGAAAACAAAAAAGGTCACTTAGTCAAAGTTTCATGAAGCTTCAACTAGCAAACAAAGAAAGCCTCCATTCATTTATTTTGCAAAACTAAATAAACAAAATAAATGAATAAGCAAATCAAAACCCTAACCATTACACAACCATGGTTTAATCATACACTTAACAAAGTATGCATGTATCATCAAACATGATACAAACAAGTGCACAAAAATATATCACATATACAATGTGCACATCAAGTGAGAAAATCCTTTTAAAGTGAACCTATACTAGTTAATGCAAAGTAATATATCAAATATATAATTATACATTAAATCATTAAATCAATACTTGATTTAACGATCCGGTCATATCGCATATGACCGACTAATATCCAATGTATCGGCTTATCGAATCAATCCTCGATTCGATAACTATATCGCATACAACCAATCGATACATTTATCGCGAGAATAGAATACGGTATCACATACACGCATTATTCTCGGTCCCGCACATATCTCATATGCGCTCCTATTTCGTTTCGCTTGAGCCAGGAAACCTCTGTGTAGGACTCTAAAGACTCATCAATACGCCGGCAGCAGATGATGATCATATCAAACACCCACAAGCCGCAAGCGGTCTACTAAACGTAACGGCCACCCGGGTATTGAGCGATCAGAAGATCGACGAGCAAGCCCGCTCATACTCCTGTGAATCCAACCAGTAACACTTACCGTACAGTCCGGTCTCGTCGTCTGATATGTCGCATATCTCGCCTAGGGGTGGTAAACGTCAGACCCCAATAGCTCGATAAGTCGTGTCGATATGAGGTCTATAACAGTTCGAGAAACTACAGGTAACACTTACCAGTAAATCTCAGCAACCCTGGACAGGGATTTCCGGTTATAGCCAATCGAACACAGCGCAACATCAACTCCCTATACCGGGAGAGACGAATCCCCTCCTATCGCTCATTGCCTCCATGTGATTCGGGACTGTACCCAAAAACCACCGTTTTGCACGCCCTCTTGGACGTGGTAAGGTGGAAATCAAAGCACAGTGGGAACCATACAAGACTCTATGACGATCTCGGGTCAACAGACTAACCTGTACCAGTGTCACCAGAGAACTGCCATCTGACGTAAGGTATAATACCATCTGGGAATTCTCGGCGAGTCCGTCCAGTGTACCCAGTCTCCACTGAGCACCCGTATATCATCTCTGATGTCAAACACCAATGGATATGGGATCATCTATCGCCCATCTGTATGGGTAGAGAAGGTATACGCTAGTCTACTCTGGTATATCGATGCCCCATCTCGATACACCCACGACTAGGGACCTTGAAGGATGTACTTATGGACTACCATGTCCCCACTAGTATGATCTGCATCATAGTCCAGGTAGTCAAGTACACATCCTAAGGGCTTTACCAACATGTAACAGAAAGACAATCAGTATACATGTTAAGCTAAAGAGTAACCAGATAGCATACTATCATGTCGAGCAAGAAAGTCCTTCCTATATATGTCCAAGCATCCACTACAATATACATCCTATGTATAGTAATGGCCTCTAGGGCATACATATAACTAACAATCTCCCACTTGCACTAGGGCCATCTGATAGCAGTGGTTGTAGTATCTCATACTCAACCATCCCATAAAAGTCTCTCTCTGGGAAAAGGCCTTTGTGAGTGGATCCGCCGTATTGTCCTCTGAGTCTACTCTCCTAACCTCGATCACCCTGGAGATCAACCATCTCCATGATCAGGTGATACTGTCTTAGAATATGTCTGGATCATTGATGGGACGGGTGTTCCTTGGCATAAGCCACAACTCCATTGTCACACAATGGGAGGAACGTAGTTCATCTCATGAACCAATATTCACCCAAACAGCCTCTTTGGTAGCATCTTAAGTAGCGATGTATCCAGCCTTTATCGTCTAGTATGCCATGGTATCTAGCTTGGAATCTTCCAACATACCGTCCCTTTACTGAGGGTAAAGACAATGCCTGTGACTGACATTCAGTCGTCCTCATCACTCTGGAACTTTTCCAGCGATTCTCCTCTGGATCAATTGATACCATCTCACTCCAACTAGTGAGAATCCTAACATCCATTTAGATCTATCTCATAGATCCAAAATCCAGGATTTAGGAGGTATCATTTTGATCCTATATGGAGAATCATTGTGATAAGCGGAGATTGACCGAGCGTAGCATAGGAAACTCTTTCCCCATCAAGAGTATGTCATCCACGTATTCTACGAGGATCACCACCATACTCCCTACTACCTTTTTGTATATACAAGGTTCATCTACCATTTTAATGAAGTCAAACTTTTTGACTACGACATCAAAGCAGACGTTCCAACTCCGCGATGCCTGCTTTATCCTATAAAGCATCTTGTACACTTTTCCGCTGCTCCCACTGTCTACGAAGCCCTCTGGCTGTATACTTATAGACGCTCTCTTCTAAAACATCATTTTAGAAAAGTTGTCATGACACCCAACCACCAGATATCGTAATCATGGTATGTAGCCGTGGCAAGTAGGATCTGGATGGACTTAAGCATAGCTCCTTAGAAAAAAGTTTCATCATGATCCTTACCTGGTCAATGATGCAAACCTTTAACAAGTCTAACTTTGAAAGTCTCAACCTTTCCATGTACACCAAGTAATCTTCTCAAGATATACTTGCTCTTGATGGGAATTTAACCCTTCAGATATAGCAACTAAAGTCCATACTTTGTTGGTGTATAAGGATTCCATCTCAGATCGCTAAACATCCAGCCATTCTTACAGAGTCCTACTCCTGATGGCCAGCCCGAAACTAGTTGGGTCATCATCTCATGATGCAATCCTTGCTCCCACTGTCATAGAGAAACCGAAGTATCTCTCAGGTGGGTGAGGAACCCTACTAGATCGGCGGAGAGGCTGAGATTCGTTGGTTGCTATTGAATCCTTTGGTTCTATCAAATCATCAGCTGTAGTTTGTATAGCTGGAACATTTCCAGTTCTACATAACAGATCTTGCCTCGAGCTTGTCCAGATTTTGCTTTTCAGACATAGGCTGGACAACCCCAAATCTTAACCAACTTAAGATATGGGCTCTTCCCTTTCCATATCAAATATGAAGCGGTAGGCAACTGATTTGATTTGAACCCTTTTCAATAGGTATGCAGCTTCTCAAGTGCATAACTCCCAAAAGGAAATAGGTAACTCAGTAGTACTCATCATAGAGCACGCCTTATCATATAGGGTGTGATTGCTCCGCCCCGATATACCATCGTGCTATGGTGTATACGGAGGAGTAATGCAGAGAGAGAATCTCATTCTCCTTTAGAATAGTCCAGGAATTCCATGCACAAGTATTCTCCTCCCTGATCTCATCATAGGACATAATACTTATACCCGTATTTTGGTTATCTACTTCTAACTTATATTTTGTGAATATCTCAAAAGGTTCGGACTTGTGTTTCATTAGGAACATATGTCTGAATCTAAAGAGATCATCAGAGAATATAATGAAGTACAAAGAACCAGTCTTGGCATGTGTAGACTGGGGACCTACATACATCAACATGTATCATCCCAAGAGTTCACTAACTCTTTCTCTGTTTCCAGTAAACAGAGCTATGGTCATTTAATCTCTGTGACATGACTGGCAAGTTTCATAAGATGTAAATTCAAACTGATTTAAATATGCATCTAAAATGTAACTTCAGCCAGTCGGGTCGCATTGATATGACCTAATCTACAATGCCTCAAGAAGGATTCGTTCATTTCTGAACTTTTCCTCTTGTGTGTGTTCTGTATACTAAGAACTGTAGTTTGATTTAGAACATTAATGCTTTTAGATAACGTGCCTGAACTGATCAACTTTTGATATAGGAAATGTTCAAAACATTATCCAACAATACAAAATTTTATCATTTCTTTACTAATAAAGAAAGTGATATGATTTTGTATATCAGGTTCGGTATCTAATAACATTCGTTCAGAATCAATGTATTGGTAATACAGGGTGACAGTGACCAACAGACTTGGCTGCAACACTTGCCCCGTTTTCTGCCTCATGAAACTTATCACCCGTTCTCAGTTCTCTACCTTTCTGTAGCCCATGTAACGGATTACATTTGCGGGATCCTGATCCGGTATCTAATACCCAGGACGTAGAGGATACAGAGAAACAGTTCTTTGTAATGAACACACCCGAAGGGGATGCATCATATGCACTTTCTTCGTTTGGGCGGCACGGGAATTCTGGTAATCCCCAATTTCCTGCTCTGTCTTATAACAATTATAAGTTGGAGCGGAACCAACGTTCCCCAGCTCAGTATAACAAGCGGGTTCGGTCAATAATCCGTATTATTATCTTGATTAAGGCGTGATATGGTCGCTACCTGAAGAGAGAGAGAAGAAAACACTCAGCGTATGCTCTTGCAAGATCAGATTGGTTATTATTTTATCTAATCAGGATGGCTCCTACTGTTTTTTATCAAATCTTCCTTCAAACCCTAAAAGGAAAGACTAGCCGGGATTAATTACACGCTACAGGTTCGCCAATCTTTCAGCCAGGCCAGTGTCGGTACTTTGAGGGAGGTCCCCCGTGCTTTCGCACGAACCTAATTAATGTAAACCTCGTTTTCCCAGAGGCGTAACCCCGTTGACACCTTTCTAGACACCTACTTGATCGGCTAGTTGCAATGTGTAAAACTCTCCCAGGAGTAACTCTTACTCACAGCGGGTATCGGGATCCAACTATCTCATAGAAGGTATGCAATCTCATTGCAAATTTCAACACTTGAAATTCCCGATAATATTTTGCCCCGAACGATCTATGACCTTGACAAGGTCAACAAACCATAGACCGCAAGTCAAGTTCAACCCATCATTTCTTGATTGAATCAAACCCACCGGCACGACCCTTGACAAGGTCAACAAGGCCGCACGACTACCCTAACCCAATCTGCATCATATGCATAAGCAGATAAATACTGGTTAGCTACCGCACACTGCGCCTTGACAAGGTCAACAAACGCAGCACGAATACTAAACAGGACTTATCTGAAATGACGGAGGGCTACGACAGGTTTTTCTGAAAACCTATTGCGTAATGAACTTGATATCGTTGTAGAATCAAATGATTTTAAAATGGAGTGCTTTTGAGGCTTTTCTAGTTTTGCTAAAGGAGTCACTCCCGGTGAAGGGATCGTCGGTCCTTTCCTCGTCGAATGAGGTGCGGGATATATCATATATATCACTGTGCAAAGCAGAAACTTATAGAAGCAATCAAAAACAAACCGAGTGTTGTAGCATCTGCCAGTTATTGCTAAAGGAGTCACTCCCGGTGAAGGGATCTCGGTCCTTTCCTCATCGAATGAGGTGCAGGATATATCTCATATACCGCTATGCAAAGCAAGAACTGTAGCTACCTATTTTATTTTTGAAATTCGATTCTACAACATCACAGGTTTCTTTTATTTCATTAATCTCATTAATGAAGTCCCATCATTTAAATACCTAAACATCACAGATAAATACGACGTACACTTATGCCATCCGCATTCGCCTCGATGTCCCCTCATGCACCGTTAGGTTAGGTAACTAACGGCAGAGCGGGGCAGGGCTAGCGCGGGTGTAAAACATAAGTAACGCTTATATAATATATCATATATACTATATACAGTATTTATCACAGAACATCACATGATCACATCACAGATATCGCAGCAGAAGAATCATATGAAATATTGGATATACTAGGACGTCCGTGTTTTCAATACGAGCCAGTATAAAACACGGATTCCACGGTCGCGATGAATAGCCAAACCCACACCCCTAGACCCCTACGAGAGCGGCAAGCAACCCTACCAATTCTAGAGTTAGGAGACCCGGACTCGACTCCTCGAGTTGGTCTCCCACTGGACTCCAGAACCCGGTTACTTGTGCCCTCCTCCTTGGGTCTATCCTAGTGCGGAAAAGTAAATAATATACAAAAGGTGACAACATCCGCAACCTGGAAGTGCCCCAATAAAAGAATATTACATACAAGTTTTTACATGAATGAAAATGAAAAACACTCATCTCACATAAAAAAAACCCAGCTATTCAAACACGACGATCCAATATAACATATCCAGCAACACATAACATCACATGTCATCAACGTAAGTAAATATGCGCATCCCAATTGTCGTTGACATATAGCAACGAAACCGGCGATATCACATATTACACTTACGGTCACAGAAAAGAAAGTGTAAAACTACAACAGTTGGAATCCGCAAACTCCTTAGACATCGCATGCCTAATTAAATGAATTCCTTAGACATCGCATGCCTAACAATTATAAACCCCGCATTTTAGTCTCATTATCGAAAACTTTTTTCAATATCAAGTCGGGCAATTCAACAAGATTCCCGACATCCTGATCGAATACTCGTCGCAAACTTTAGTAGACGGCCGCACCCCCGATACCGTCGACGAAGTGCACCAAGGCGGAACACCGCTGCCGCAAGCACCCGAACGGATGCTTTCGGCGACGGGGTTCTCCTACAGTCACTTGGTCGGGGCTATGGAGTGAGGTTGTCTATTAAGTTTACCCGGCGAGTATCCGCATACGCTACGTGATTGCGACGGACTTTTGATCGCATCAAAATTCCGTGGCAACCGATCAAGTGAGACTAAAGTGCTATGTTTATAACATTCATATCAGTTATCTCATAACTACTTGTGGATTCCAAGTATTGTATCACATTCCAGATAAACAGAAAATGTTAAACTTTCCGATCGAACAGTCAAACATCCAAGTTTTCCCGAAACAGCTCTCAACACATGAAACAAGTTTAAAAACATCCAGTTCATGCCTCAGTACCAACGGTCCAGCCGTAGAAGGGTCAAGCCAACGCCTCACATGTGGCACGTCGTACTGCCCCAAACCCGAAGGTTCAAAGGGCAGTTCAAGACGGTCACATAATCGAGTTAAGGTTTGTTGTCTTCTAGAGGGACCATCGCGTTACTTGAACTACTTAGAACGTCGTTAAACTACGGAAAGATCCAACACTTGGAAATTTCCCGACAGGGGAAAAGGTGGGTATTTATATCCGGTCGAACTTTTTTAACATATTCAATAATTATCCGGAAAACACATAGACAAGATTAGACAATCCGATCAAATCTACGAACTCCCAATACGACCCAGAATATTCAACTCTTGAATAAATATTAAAAATTCCCAAAAAATACAGCAAACAAAATAAGACATTACTGTGCAAACAGTGTTTCAAGAAGAGATATTTTGGCCGCGGAACCGCCGCAGAAGCCATGCTTCTGCCGCGGTTCCACCGCGCTTTAATCATATCTTTTGGTCATTTTTGCACCGTAATTCTTAGAATTTCCTGCTGAATTTTTTAAGAATTTTTAATCCGAAAAAAACCCAGTTTTGTAAAAATGTCCAGAGAGGGTGAAAAATTGGGGTTTCGGGTTCGATCGGGTTTCTAACATCGTCTACGCATCGCCTAAGGCTCTAGCTAGGCTCTGATACCACTGTAGGGTTCCTAGGCACGCTAATGAGGTCTCACAAGGCATCAACCATGCCAATTTCAAATTTTTCATGTGCCGAGAAACCCTAATACGGATCGTTAACTAGAATTTTAGGCGAAACAAGTAACTAGTTAACAGGTTTAACTAAGAGTAAACCGAAAATACAACCTTTGTAGATCCGGTCCTCCACCTCCATAGCTCCGCGATGAAGTCCCCTCGCTGCGATGATCGAATCCCGGACTCTAGCGTCGGCTTCATCGGAGAAATGGGCGGGCTAGGTCGTCGACTTCGATGCCGAAGATGATCTACGTCGAGGCAACACAAGATCAAGCTCCAACTTCACCAAGCCATGAAACTTGTGAAGAAAACACCCTATACTACTTGGCAAGTGGTAGAGGATGAAGAAATAGGAAGTGGGTTCACTTTAGAATTGGATTTCTCACTCTTTTTCTCAAGTTGCCATTAATGGAGGCAAGCTTTTCTTCATGTTGAAGAAGGAGAAGAAGAAGAAGATAATATATGATAAGTATTATCTCAAAATAGAAAATAAAAGGAATACTTATCATATAGCAACCATGGTCAAGTGTAGAGAATGAACTAGGGTTAAGTGGAATGGTTAGGGTTAAGCATGAAAACAAAAAAGGTCACTTAGTCAAAGTTTCATGAAGCTTCAACTAGCAAACAAAGAAAGCCTCCATTCATTTATTTTGCAAAAATAAATAAACAAAATAAATGAATAAGTAAATCAAAACCCTAACCATTACACAACCATGGTTTAATCATACACTTAACAAAGTATGCATGTATCATCAAACATGATACAAACAAGTGCACAAAAATATATCACATATACAATGTGCACATCAAGTGAGAAAATCCTTTTAAAGTGAACCTATACTAGTTAATGCAAAGTAATATATCAAATATATAATTATACATTAAATCATTAAATCAACACTTGATTTAACGATCCGGTCATATCGCATATGACCGACTAATATCCAATGTATCGGCTTATCGAATCAATCCTCGATTCGATAACTATATCGCATACAACCAATCGATACATTTATCGCGAGAATAGAATATGGTATCACATACACGCATTATTCTCGGTCCCGCACATATCTCATATGCGCTCCTATTTCGTTTCGCTTGAGCCAGGAAATCTCTGTGTAGGACTCTAAAGACTCGTCAATACGCCGGCAGCAGATGATGATCATATCAAACACCCACAAGCCGCAAGCGGTCTACTAAACGTAACGGCCACCCGGGTATTGAGCGATCAGAAGATCGACGAGCAAGCCCGCTCATACTCCTGTGAATCCAACCAGTAACACTTACCGTACAGTCCGGTCTCGTCGTCTGATATGTCGCATATCTCGCTTAAGGGTGGTAAACGTCTGACCCCAATAGCTCGATAAGTCGTGTCGATATGAGGTCTATAACAGTTCGAGAAACTACAGGTAACACTTACCAGTAAATCTCAGCAACCCTGGCCAGGGATTTCCGGTTATAGCCAATCGAACACAGCGCAACATCAACTCCCTATACCGGGAGAGACGAATCCCCTCCTATCGCTCATTGCCTCCATGTGATTCGGGACTGTACCCAAAAACCACCATTTTGCACGCCCTCTTGGACGTGGTAAGGTGGAAATCAAAGCACAGTGGGAACCACACAAGACTCTATGACGATCTCGGGTCAACAGACTAACCTGTACCAGTGTCACCAGAGAACTGCCATCTGACGTAAGGTATAATACCATCTGGGAGTTCTCGGTGAGTCCGTCCAGTGTACCCAGTCTCCACTGAGCACCCATATATCATCTCTGATGTCAAACACCAATGGATATGGGATCATCCATCGCCCATCTGTATGGGTCGAAAAGGTATACGCTAGTCTACTCTGGTATATCGATGCTCCATCTCGATACACCCACGACTAGGGACCTTGAAGGATGTACTTATGGACTACCATGTCCCCACTAGTATGATCTGCATCATAGTCCAGGTAGTCAAGTGCACATCCTAAGGCTTTACCAACATGTAACAGAGAGACAATCAGTATACACGTTAAGCTAAAGAGTAACCAGATAGCATACTATCATGTCGAGCAAGAAAGTCCTTCCTATATATGTCCAAGCATCCACTACAATATACATCCTATGTATAGTAATGGCCTCTAGGGCATACATATAGCTAACAACATGTTTGATCGTAAAGATATTTATCAATTTTCAAAAAGTTTTAAAGACATGTCAGGCATTTCATCTAATTCTCAAGAACTCATGACACGTGTAAAGTGATATAAAAGACGTATATTAGCTACGGTTAAAATCAAAGGAGGGTTATCTTTTGGGTTTTCAATCTCTCGAAAAGGATTTAGTTGCTTCTATCTTATCAACCGAACCGTCAGATTTCGAATCTAAGTTTCCCCGCTAGGTATCATGACGACAAAGTTTTTATATTTTTGAAAAAATTTCAAAATTTTTATGGGTTTTTTTTAATACGTATGCAATGTGGAATTTACACATGATGTAGCAAAATAAACGAAGGGCTCACCCCCAAACCTGAGTTTTATGATGTCCTCATCATTGCCCTTGTCTCCGATAGCTAGACTTAGACATCAGGGTGGGTTTTTATTCAAAAAAAAGAAAAATCTAAGAACTAATTACAGTATATAAAAGTTAAGAGATTGCGTTAGTCCAGAAATTAATACCAGCCATTCAAAAATTTTGTCGATATAAGGCCAAGGCTGTTAAAAGAAAAAGTATATGAAAAAGAAAAAGAAACTGTATATGTTAGTAGTATGGTTAGATATTAGTAAAGGGCATGGGTGTGTGAAAGTAGGGATCAGAAGACGTTGAATGCGTAGATGAAGTTTTGAAGGGGTCAAAGAATTGTTGCCCGAATGAATTGAATGTTCAAGTGTGTTGAGTTCCGTGGTCAGGCTTGTTTAAAAACTGGAGTTCATCCTCAAAAAGTTCAGCAAAAGAAAGGTCCGTATGATGTTCCTAAAATGATCCTGACTCAAACTCACAAAGAATATCAAGTTCATCCGCAAATATCTCCTCAAAACTCGGCATGAAAGAATGTTTCTCAAGGCTGTCTTCCTCCCTATGATCCTGCACAATCCTACTCTCGTCATTACAGCTCAAATCTCCCAAAACTAGTTCTCCCTCATCACATTCATATATGGGTAGGTCCATGTCATCTAAAAATGTAGGTTCCCACACTAATGTTTCGTCCGAAACAATATCAATAGGTGATACAAAAATTATGGGTTCGTGATTGTGAATTATATCGAACACTACATCAGCATCATACCCATCAAATTCACAGCATCCCTCTTCTTTTTAGCGCAGAAGTCGGTCGATGTAACAATCTCATCTTCAAGTAGTATATCGGTTAAATCAACCTCTAGATCACTAGTGATAAGAGGCTCAATTGGTACCTAAAGGCTAGTGTTAGACTAATTTAGAGGGTTTTCTTGTTTGTCCTGATAACACTCAGTCAATTCAATTACATCATCATCTAGGAAATCATCAAAATTTGTTTTATCTCTTATCTCACTCAGATGACTTTCTAGATGACAGATAATGACATTATTTGGTTCCAATTGTTAGTTATATGTATGCCCTAGAGGCCATTACTGTACATGGGATGTATATTATAGTGGATCCTTGGACATATATAGAGAGGACTTTCTTGCTCGATATGATAGTATACTATCTGGTTGCTCTTTTTCTTAACATGTTGACTTGTATACGTGATACTGTCTTGCTCTCACATGTTGATAAAGCCCTTAGAATGTGTACTTGACTACCAGGACTATGATGGAGATCATACTAGTGGGGCCAAGGGTAGTCCACAAGTACACCCTATAATTGTTCCTAGTCGAGGAAGGATCGAGACAGGGCATTGATACTCCAGGGTAGACTAGCGTATACACTTCTCGACCCATGTGATGGACGATGGATGATTACATATCCATTGGTGTTTGACATTAGAGAGGGTATACGGGTGCTCAGTGGAGACTGGGTACACTAGACGGACTCGCCGAGAACTCCTAGATAGTATTATACCTATCGTCGGATAGCAGTTCTCTGGTGACACTGGTACAGGTTAGTCTGTAGACCCGAGATCGTCATAGAGTCTTGTATGATTCCCACTATGCTTTCATTTCCACCATACCACGGCAAGAGATCATGAAAAAAGGTGGTTTTTGGGTACAGTCCCGAGTCACATGGAGGCAATGAGTGATAGGAGGAGTTTCGTCTCTCCCGGTATTGGGAGTTGATGTTGCGCTATGCTCGATTGGCCATAACAGAAAATCCCTGGCCAGGGTTGCTGAGATCTACTGGTAAGTGTTATCAGTAATTTCTCGAACCGTTATGGACCTTACATCGGCATGACTTATCAGGATAATAGGGTCTGACGTTATACCACCCCCACGCTGTGATATGCAACATATCAGACGAAGAGACCGGACTGTACGGTAGTGTTACTGATTGGATTCGCAGGAGTACAAGATGGCTTGCTTGTTGATCTTCTGATCGCTAAATACCCGGGTGGCCGTTACATTTAGTAGACCGCTTGCGGCTTGTGGGTGTTTAATATGATCATCACCTATTGCGGGCGTATTGACGAGTCTTTAGAGTCCTACACAGAGGTTTCCTGGCTCAAGCGAAATGGAGTAGGAGCACATATGTGATAAATACAGGACCGAGATTAATGCGATATGTGATACCATATTTTATTCTCGCGACTTGTGACATTGGTCGGTTATATGTGATATAGCCAGGTTATCGGATCAAGTGTTGATTCGATAAGTTGTTGCATTTGATATTAGTCGGTTATACACACTATAGCCGGATTATTAAATCAAGTGTTGATTTAATAATTTAAGGTAGAATTATATATATTTGATATATTAAATTACATTAACTAATATTATCTCACTTAAAGCTTTTCTTTTTCTCACATTTGATACACTTAACATATATGTGATATATGTTAATTGTTTTCTTTGCACACAAAATATATATGTGATATATATTGTTGTGTCATGCTAGGTTACACATGCAACATGTTAGTATGAGACTCACACCATGCTAGGTTAAAGTTAGGGTTTTATTTGTTTTAAATAATTCAAACGCTTGGTTAATGAGTCATGGTTCAAAGCTTGTAGAAGCTTGTAGGTTTCATTGACCAAGTCCACTTGTTTGTCTAGCTTAAGATATTTATTAACCCAACTCTTAACTCATAGCTATGGTTTAGTCTCTCCAAGGGTTAAGCATGACATTAACTCACCATGGTTGAATTTCTAACCTCACATGAATTATTCATTCATCACTTCATCATTTTCATCTTCATCTTCCTCTTGAAAGCTCACTAGTTTTTGATCAAGTGATGAAATTGAGTGAGAAAATGAAAACTAAAATGAGCAAAATTCCTACTTCATCATCCTTTACTACTTGCCATTTAGTATAGGGTGTTTGCTTCACCAATTCCACAATTAGTGAAGGGGTAACTTGGGTTAGTATCTCCTCGACATAGATCATCTTCGGCCTCGAAGACTTCGATGCAAGCTTGTTCGTTTCTTCATGGGAGCCTCTCTAGAGTCCGGGAGTTCATGATCGCAGCGAAGGGACTACTACACGAAGCTATTGAAGTGAAGGACCAGTCTACAAAGGTTGTATTCCTTGTTCACTTTAGATGTAAAGTGTTTGCATAATGTTTCGTCGGATTTTCTAGTAGCGATTCTAGGGTTAGGGTTTACTAGAACGGCAATTTTTAAATATGGCATGGATGATACCTCCCGATAACTTGTTGCCATAATAGACAACCCTGCAGTGGTATCAGAGCCATGCTAGAAAATTAGACGATGTTTTCTAGGATTACGAAACCGAAACTACTCCGAAACACCCGATACGAAAACTTAGTTTCTGTCGAATTTAAAAAGTCTTCAAAAAATTTTTTAAACAACTGCAGAATGTTGTATGAGATATGACATGAACACAAAGAAAATTTGAAGGGGTTTTGTGCAAATTGGGCCGGCCACATGCATGGAAAATCCGGCCTCCTCGGTTTTTTGATAGGCATTTGGCTTCAAATTTCTTCTGTGTTCCAGTCTCTGGGTTTTGGTGTTTCAGGTGTTGTTTGTTTTTGCTAAATTTTCATGTGATGTTAACTTTCTGCAAAAGCAATTCGGAGTGTTTCGTAATCATAATTCTAACATGTATTCGGGTTATTTAGACGATCTTAAAAAGTTCGAACGGATATCAATAACCCAATTTTTCCCCCGCTGGAAATTTTTCAAGAGTTGGATTTTTTCCGAGTTTAAAATTTTCAGAAAATCTTGCAAGCGATTCTGTGGACCCTCTAGAAGAATGAAACCTTAACTAGATTATATGACCGTCAGAACCGCCATCAAACCCTATGGTTTGTGGTATTTCAGCGGTGCCACATGTGAGGCATTGGTTGACCCTTCTACGGCTGGTTCATAGGAGCTGTGGCATGTTCTGGGTATTTTTTCAACTCCACTCAAATGTTGAGCTTATCGGGAAACTTTGGGTGCTTGATTATTCGATCGAAAAGTTTAACTTCGTCTAGCTTTCTGTGATTATGATACAATATTTGGAATCCACAAATAATTATGAGATAACTAGTTTGAATTTTATAAATCTAGCAGTTTAGTCTCATTTGATCGGTTGCCACGAAATTTTGATGTAGATCAAAAGTCCGTCGCAATTACGTAGTGTAAGCGGATACTCGCCGAGTAACCTTACTAGATAGCCATGCCCTATAGCCCCGACCAAGTGACTGTAGGAGAACCCCATCGCCAAAAGCATCCGTTCTGGTGCTCACGGCAGCGGTGTTCCGCCTTAGTGCACTTCGTCGACGCCATCAGGGGTGCGGCTGTCTACTAAAGTTTCCGACGAGCATTCGATCAGATTATCAGGAATCTTGTTGAATTACCTGACAAGCTATTGGAAAGTGTTTTCAATATCGAGACTAAAATGTAGGGTTTATAATTGTTAGGCATGTGATGTCTAAAGAATTCATTTGGTTAGGCATGAAATCCAAAGTATGTGATACATAGGGTTTTTTGTAGATTTTCACTTTCTTTTCTGCGACCGTAAGTGTAATATGTGGTGTATCGCCGGTTTCGGTGCTATATGTCAACGACAACTGGGATACGCATATTTACTTACGTTGATGACATGTGATGTTATGTGTTACTGTGATATGTTATATTGGATCGTCGTGTTCTGAATAGCCGGGGGTTTTTATGTGAGATGAGAGTTTTTCATTTTCATTCATGTAAAAGCTTGTATGTAATATTCTTTTATTGGGGCACTTTCGGGTTGAGGATGATGTCACCATTGATGTATATTATTTACTTTTCGGCATTAGGATAGACCCAAGGCGGGGAGCACAAGTAACCGGGTTCTAGGGTCCAGTGGGAAACCATCTCGAGGAGTCGAGACCGGGTCTCCTAACTCTAGAATTGGTAAGGTTGCTTTCCGCTCTCATAGGGGTCTAGGGATGTGGGTTTGGCTATTCATCGCGACCTTGGAATCCGTGTTTTATACCGGCTTAAATAAAACACGAAATTCCTAGTATATCCAATATTTCATATGTGATTCTTCTGCTGCTGATATTCTGTGATGTGATCACTTGATATATTCTGAGACGAATGCCTATATTATATATGAGATATAATAAATATTGCAGCTTTCGTTTCTTATTTGATGCTTAGGAAGCATAAATTGATGGGACTTCATTAATGAGATTAATGAAAGAAAAAGAAACCTAAAGATGTTGTAGAAACTTGTTTTAAAAACTGGTAGCTCTAGTTCTTGCTTTGCATAGCGGTATTCCTTGTAGAATATCCGGTACCTTATTCGATAAATAAAGAGTCGAGATCCCTTCGCCGGGAGTGACCACTTTAGCGAAACTAGCAGATGCTACAAACTTGGTTTGTATTTTGATTGCTTTTATAGTTTTTGCTTTGCATAGTGGTATTTGTGAAATATCCTGCACCTTATTCGATAAGGAAAGAGCCGAGATCCCTTCACCGAGAGCGGCCTCTTTAGCAAAACTAGTAAAAGCCTCAAAAACACTCATTTTAAAATTCACTCGATTCTACAACGATATCAAGTTCATTACGCTCATGGTTTTCTTAAAAACCTGCGTAGCCCTCCGTCATTTCAGATAAGTACTACTTAGTATTCGTGCTGCGGTAGTTTGGCCTGCGTCAAGGCATAGTGTACGGTGGCTAACTAGTGCTTATCTGCTGCATACGATGCGATTGGATTAGGGTAGTCGTGCAACTTTGTTGGCCTGCGTCAAGGGTCGTGCGGGTGGGTTTAATTCAATCATGAAATGTACGGGTTGAACTTGACTAACAGACTATGGTTTGTTAGCCTGCGTCAAGGTCATAGGACGCTAGGGGTAAAACATTATCGGGAATTTCAAGTGTTGAAATTTGCAATGAGATTGCATACCTTCTATGAGATAGTTGGATCCCGATACCCACTGCGAGTAAGAGTTACTCCTGGGAGAGTTTTACACATTACAATTAGCCGATCAAGTAGGTGTCTAAAAAGGTGTTAATGGGGTTACGCCCCTGGGAAAATGAGGTTTATTTTAATTTGGTCCATGCGAAAGCGAGGGGAACCTCCCTCAAAGTACCGACACTGGCCTGGCTGAAAGATTGGCGAACTTGTGGGGTGTAATTAATCTCGGCTAGTCTTACTGTTAGTAATATGTATGCCCTAGAGGCCATTACTGTACATACGATGTATATTGTAGTGGATACTTGGACATATATAGGCAGGACTTTCTTGCTCGACATGATAGTATGCTATCTGGTTGCTCTTTATCTTAACATGTACACTGATTGTCTCTATATTACATATTGATAAAGCCCTTAGGATGAGTACTTGACTACCAGGATTATGATGTAGATTATACTAGTGGGGACATAGTAGTCGTTAAGTACATCCTTCAAATGTTCCTAGTCAAGGGTGTATCGAGACAGGGCATCGATATACCAGAGTAGACTAGCGTATACGCTTCTCAACCCATATGATGGGCGATGGATGATCCCATATCCATCGGTGTTTGACATCAGAGAAGGTATGCGGGTGCTCAGTGGAGACTGGGTACACTGAACGGACTCACCGAGAACTCCTAGATGGTATTGTATCTATCGTCGGATAGCAGTTCTCTGGTGACACTGGTACAGGTTAGTCTGTAGACCCGAGATCGTCATAGAGTCTTGTGTGATTCCCACTGTGCTTTGATTTCCACCGTACCACGTTCAAGAGAACCTGCAAAATGGTGGCTTTTGGGTACAGTCCCGAGTCATATGGAGGCAATGAGCGATAGGAGGGGTTTCGTCTCTCCCGGTATAGGTAGTTGATGTTGCGCTATGCTCGATTGGCCATAACAGGAAATTCCTGGCCAGGGTTGCTGAGATCTACTGGTAAGTGTTATCGGTAGTTTCTCAAACCGTTATGGACCTTGCATCGGCATAACTTATCAGGCTATTAGGGTCTGACGTTATACCACCCCCAGGCTGTGATATGCGACATATCAGACGAAGAGACCGGACTGTACGGTAGTGTTACTGATTGGATTCACAGGAGTACGAACAGGCTTTCTTGTTGATCTTCTGATCGCTCAATACCCGGGTGGCCGTTACGTTTAGCAGACCGCTTGCGGCTTATGGGTGTTTGATATGATCATCATCTACTGCCGGCGTATTGACGAGTCTTTAGAGTCCTACACAGAAGTTTCCTGGCTCAAGCGAAACGGAGTAGGAGCGCATATGTGATATGTGCGGGACCGAGATTAATGTCGTATGTCATACCGCATTCTATTCTCGTGATGTGTGATATGATTGGTTATATGTGATATAGTCGAGTTATCGGATCAAGTGTTGATTCGATAAAATGTTGCATTCGATATTAGTCAGTTATATGTGATATAGCCGGATTATTAAATCAAGTGTTGATTTAATAATTTAATGTATAATTATATATTTGATATATTACATTACATTAACTTGTATTAGCTCATTTAAGATTTCTTTTCTCACATTTGATATACTTTACACATATGTGATATATATATTGTTTTCTTTTTAGCTCAAAATATATATGTGATATATATAAGTGTGTCATGCTATGTTACACATGCAACATGGATGTATGAGACTTATACCATGATAGGGTTAAGCTAGGGTTTTATTTATTTTAAGCTAATTCAAACATTTGGTTTAAGTCATGGTAGATATTTTGTGCAAACAAGATAACTATTGACCAAGTTAACTTGTTTGTCTAGCTTAGGATATTTATTTAACCTAACCCTTAATCTTAGTGTATGGTTTATTCTCTACAATAGTTAGGCATGATATTTTGTGACCATGGTTGCATTTGTAACCTCATGAGTTTATTCTTTTCATTATCATCACAACTTCATCGTCTTCTTCCTCATTCTTGAGCTCTCTTGATTTTGACAAAGTGATGAAACCTTGTGAGAAAATGATTTCTAATGTGAGCAAAATTCCTACTTCATCATCCTCTACTACTTGCCATTTAGTAGAGTGTGTTTACTTCACTAATTACATGATTAGTGAAGGGATAGCTTGGGTTAGTATCTCCTCGACGTAGATCATCTTCGGCCCCGAAGTCTTTGAAGCAAGCACATTCATTTCTTAAACGGAGCCTCTGTAGAGTCCAGAGTTTACGATCGCAGCAAAGGGGACTACTACATGGAGCTATTTGAAGTGAAGGACCGGTCTACAAATGTTGTATTCCTTGCTCACTATAACTTGCAAAGTGTTTGCATATGTTTTCCGTATTATTTCTAGTTAACGATTCATGGTTAGGGTTAGCTAGAACGGAAAATTTTTGGATATGGCATGGACGATGCCTCCCAAAACCTTGCTGCCGTGCTAGGCAACCCTACAGTGGTATCAGAGCCATGCTATAAATAAATACGGATTTTGTTAGAATTTCGAAACCGAAACGACTCCAAAACTTGAAACGGAAAACCCCAGTTTCTGTCGATTTTAAATAGTGTTCAAAAAATTATTTAAACAAGTGCAGAATGTAGTATGTGATACCACATGTACACACAACAAAAATCAACCCAGGAGCTCGGATTAAGGCCGGCGACCTAGCTTCATTTTCCGGCGTCGCCGAATTCCTTAAGGGTTTTGGGGTTAATTTTTTGGGGCGTGTTCCAGTTGATGGGTTTTGGTGTTTTAGGTGTTGTTTATTTTTGCTAATTTTGCATGCGATATAATATTGCACTATAAGCAATTCGGAGTGTTTCGTATTCGTATTTTTAACATTGTTTCGGGTTATTCACGTATTATCTAGGAGAAATTAGAAAGTTCGATTGAATGTCAAAAATCCATTTTTCCAAGTTTAACGTATTCGGAAAAATATGCAAGTGATTCTGTGGACCCTCTAGAAGAACAAAACCTTAACTCGATTATGTGACCGTCAGAACCGCCACTAAACCCTAAGGTTTGTGGTAGTTTGGCATTGTCACATGTGAGGCGTTGGTTTGACCCTTCGGCCGGTTCATAGGTACTGTAGCATCTTCTGGGTATTATTGAACTGTGCTCAAGTGTTGAGCTGTCAGGAAATTATGGGACTTTGATGAATCGATCGAAAAGTTTAACATCGTTCGGGTATCATGTGATGGGATACAATATTTGGAATCCACATGTAGTTATGAGATAACTAATTTGGATGTTATAAATCTAGCAATTTAGTCTCATTTGATCGGTTGCCACGGGATTTTGATGTGATCAAAAGTCCGTCGCAATCATGTAGTGTACGCGGATACTCGCCGGGTAAACTTAATAGATAGCCACGCCCCATAGCCCCGACCAAGTGACTGTAGGAGAACCCTGTCGCCAAAAGCATCCGTTCAGGTGCTCGCGGCAGCGGTGTTCCGCCTTAGTGCACTTTGTTGACGGCATCGAGGGGTGCGGCCGTCTACTAAAGTTTTCGACGAGCATTCGATCAGGATGTCAGGAATCTTGTTGAATTGCCCGACTAGATATTGAAAAGTGTTTTCAGGATCGAGACTAAAATGCGGGGTTTATAATTGTTAAGCATGTGATGTCTAAGGAATTCATTTGGTTAGGCATGTGATGTCTAAGGTGGTAATGGATTCCAACTGTTGTAGTTTTTCAATTTTTTTCTGCGACCGTAAGTGTAATATGTGGTGTATCGCCGGTTTCGGTACTATATGTCAACGACAATTGGGATACGCATATTTACTTACGTTGATGACATGTGATGTTATGTGTTGCTATGATATGTTATATTGGATCGTCGCATTTGAATAGCCGGGGGTTTTATGTGAGATGAGAGTTTTTCATTTTCATTCATGTAAAATTCATTGTATGTAATATTCTTTTATTGGGGCACTTCCGGGTTGAGGATGATGTCACCATTGTATATTATTTACTTTTCCGCATTAGGATAGACCCAAGGCGGGGAGCACAAGTAACCGGGTTCTAGGGTCCAGTAGGAGACCATCTCGAAGAGTCGAGACCAGGTCTCCTAACTTTAGAATTGGCAGGGTTACTTGCCGCTCTCGTAGGGGTATAGGGATGTGGGTTTGGCTATTCATCGCGACTGTGGAATCCGTGTTTTATACTGGCTTGATATAAAACACGGAAATCCTAGTATATCCAATATTTCATATATGTTCTTCTGCTGCCATGTTCCGTGATGAGATCATATTACTGCCTGAGACGAATGTTTATATTATATATATGAGATATATAGTATATATTGTTGATTTCATTTCAAATGTGATGCTTGTGAAGCATCATAAATGGGACTTTCATTAATGAGATTAATGAAATAAAAGAAACCTAAAAGATGTTGTAGAAATTTGTTTTAAAAACTGGTAGCTCTAGTTCTTGCTTTGCATAGCGGTATTCCTTGTGAAATATCCTGCACCTTATTCGATAAGGAAAGAGCCGAGATCCCTTCACCGGGAGTGAGCTCTTTAGCGAAACTAGCAGATGCTACACACTTGGTTTGTCTTTAGTTTTTGCTTTGCATAGTGATATTTATGAAATATCTTGCACCTTATTCGATAAGGAAAGAGCCGACGATCCTTTCACCGGGAGTGACCTCTTTAGCAAAACTAGAAAAGGCCTTAAAAACTATCTATTTAAAACCACTCGATTCTACAACGATATCAAGTTCATTACGTAAAGGGTTTTCGTAAAAACCTGTCGTAGCCCTCCGTCATTTCAGATAAGTACTTCATAGTATTCGTGCTACATTTGTTGGCTTTCGTCAAGGCGTAGTGTGTGGTAGCTATTTATGTTTATCTTCATAAGCATATGATGCGATTGAGTTAGAGTAGTCGTGCGACTTTGTTGGCTTTCGTCAGGGGCCGTACGGGTGGGTTTAATTCAATCGGGAAATGACGGGTTGAACTTGACTAGTACCCTATAGTTTGTTGGCTTTCGTCAAAGTCGTAGGATGCTAGGGGTAAAACATTATTGGGAATTTCAAGTGTTGAAATTTGCAATGAGATTGCATACCTTCTATGAGATGGTTAGATCCCGATACCCACTGCGAGTAAGAGTTACTCCTGGGAGAGTTTTATACATTATAATTAGCCGATCAAGTAAGTTTCTAGAAAGGTGTCAACGGGGTTACACCCCTAGGAAAACGAGGTTTATTTTAATTAGGTCCGTGCGAAAGCACGGGGAACCTCTCTCAAAGTACCGACACTGGCCTGGCTGAAAGATTGGCGAAATTGTAGGGTGTAATTAATCCCGACTAGTCTTTCCTTTTAGGGTTTGAAGGAAGATTTGAATAAAACAGTGGGTGACATCCTGATTAGATAAATTGATAACCAATCTGATCTTGCAAGAGCATATGCTGAGTGTTTTCTACTCTCTCTCTCCAGGTAGCGACCATGTTACGCCTTAATCAAGATAATAATATGGAGACTTTGACCGAACCCACTTGTTATACTGAGCTGGGGAACGTTGGACTCGCTCCAACTTATAATATGTTATAAGACCGAGTAGGAAATAGGGGATTACCAGGATTCCTGTGCCACCCAAACGAAGAAAGTGCATGATGATGCATCTTCTTCGGGTTGGTTCATTACCAAGAACTGTTTCTCAGTATCCTTTACGTCCTGGGTATGAGATACCGGATCAGGATCCCGTATATGTAATCCGTTACATGGGCTATAGATAGGTAGAGAACTGAGAACGGGTGATAAGTTTCATGAGATGAAAACGGTGCAAGTGTTGCAGCCAAGTATGTTGGCAGTTATCACCCTGTATTACTGAATACATTGATTCTGAATGAATGTTATTAGATACCGAACCTGATATACAACATCAGATCAGTCTCTTTATTTAGTAAAGAAGGATATAATTTTGTATTGTCGGATATTGTTTTGAACATTTCCTATATCAAGAGTTGATCAGTTCAGGCACGTTATCTAAAAGCATATACGTTCTAAATCAAACTACAGTTCTTAACGTACAGAACACACACAAGAGGAAGAGTTCAGAAATGAACGAATCCTTCTTGAGGCATTGTAGACTAGGTCATATCAATGCGACCCGACTAGCGAAAGTTACATTTAGATGCATATTTAAATCAGTTTGAATTTACATCTTGTGAAACTTACTAGTCATGTCACAAAGATAAGATGACCATAGCTCCGTTTATTGGAGACAGAGAAAGAGTTAATGAACTCTTGGGATTGATACATGATGATGTATGTAGGTCCCCTGTCTAAACATGCCAGGACTGGTTCTTTGTACTTTATTATATTCATTGATGGTCTCTCAAGATTCGCACATGTGTTCCTGTTGAAACACAAGTCTGAACCTTTTGAGAAATTCAAAGAATATAAGATAGAAGTAGAGAACCAAAACGGGTATAAGTATTATGTCCTTTGATGTGATCAAGGAGGAGAATACTTGAGCACAGAATTCTTGAACTATTCTAAAGGAGAATGAGATTCTCTCTCAGTATTACTCCTCCGCATTCACCACAGCACGTCGGTATATCGGGGTGGAGCAATCGCACCCTATGTGATATGGTGTGATCTATGATGAGTACTACTGAGTTTCCTATTTCCTTTTGGGAGTTATGCAATTGAGAAGTTGCATACCTATTGAATTGAGTTCAAACCAAATCAGGTGCCTACCACTCCATATGCGATATGGTATGGGAAGAGCCCATCTCTTAAGTAAGTTAAGATTTGAGGTTGTCCGGCCTATGTCAAAAGCAAAATCCGGACAAGCTCGAGGCAAAGTCAGTTCTGTGGAAGTTTGCTGGATATCCCAAGCATTCGCAAGGGAATATCTTCTACCACACTGAGGAGCAAAAGGTGTTTTGTTTCTCAGCATGCCACCTTTTCGAAAGGGAATTTCTTGTGAAGAAATTAGTGGTCATGAGGTAGAACTGGAAGGAGTTCCAGCTATACAAACTACAGCTGATAATTTGGTAGAACCGAAAGATTCAAAAGTTCCCGACGAACCTCAGCCTCTCCGCCGATCTAGTAGGGTTCCTCATCCACCTGAGAGATACTTCGGTTTTCTCTATGATAGTGAGAGCGAGGATTGCATCATGAGATGATGACCCAACTAGTTTCGAGCAGGCCATCAAGAGTAGGGACTCTGTAGGAATGGCTGGATGCTAAGCGATCTGAGATGGAATCCATATACACCAACAAAGTATGGACTTTGGTTTCTTTATTTGAAAGGTTACATCCCCATCAGGAGCAAGTATATCTTGAGAAGATTACTTGGTGTACATGGAAAAGTTAAGACTTTCAAAGCTATGCTTAAGTCCATCCAGATCCTACTTGCAGTTGCTATAAACCATGACTACGATATCTGGCGGTTGGGTGTCATGAATGCTTTTCTAAATAGTGATTTAGAAGAGAGCGTCTATAAGTATACGGCCAGAGGGCTTCGTAGACAGTGGGAGCAGTGGAAATGTGTGCAAGTTGCTTTATGGGATAAAGTAGGCATCGCGGAGTTGGAACGTCTGTTTTGATGTGGTAGTCAAAGAGTTTGACTTCATCAAAATAATAGATGAACCTTGTATATACAAAAAGGTAGTAGGGAGTATGGTGGTGATCCTCGTATTGTACGTGGATGACATACTCTTGATAGGAAAGGAGTTTCCTATGCTACATTCGGTCAATCTCCTCTTATCACAAGGATTCTCTATATAGGATCAAGGTGATACCTCCTAAATCCTGGTTTTGGATCTATGAGATAGATATAAGTGGATGTTAGGAATCTCACTAGCTGTAGTAAGATGGTATCAATAGATCCTGGGGAGAATCACTGGAAAGGTTCCATGGTGATAAGGACGACTGAATGTCAGTCACAGGCATTGTCTTTACCCTCATTGGAGGGACGGTATGTTGGAAGAGTTCCACGCTAGATACCGTGACATACTAGACGATAAAGGCAGGATAAATCACTACCAAGGATGCTACCAAAGAAATAGTCCAGATGTACACTAGTTCATGAGATGAACTTCGTTCCTACCATTATGTGACAATAGAGTTATGGCTTTGGCCAAGGAACCCCCGTCCCATCTGTGATCCAGACATATTCTTAGGCAGTATCACCTGATCATGGAGATGGTTGATCTCCAGGGAGATCCAGGTTTAGGAGAGTAGACACAGAGGAAAACACGGCGGATCCACTCACAAAGGCCTATTCCAAGGAGAGACTATTATGGGATGGTTGAGTATGAGATACTTTTGTTAGTGTATATGCCCTAGAGGCCATTATTGTATCATACTAGTTTGTATATTACTTAATGGAAGCTTGGGATATTCACAGTTGTATAGACAATCTTGCTCAAAATGGTAGTATGCTACTTGGTTTGTTTCTACTTTAATATCTTCATGTGTTTCTTTTAGCATATCGCTTATACATATTAGTAGAGCCCTTAGGATCTTTGCTTGATTACCAGCGTTGTGATGGCAGTTACACTTGTGGGGGCTGGGTAATCTATAAGCACATCCTTATATAGGTCCCTAGTCGTAGGATTATCGAGACGGGGCATCGATACTCCGGAGTAGACTAGCGTATGCGCTTCTCATCCCAGTAGGGGAGATGGTATGTCCCACAGCCATCAATACGTCGTACTGGAGATAGTATGCGGGTGCTCGTTAGGTTACGAGTACACTGGACAGGACTCATCGGGAACTGTTGGTTGGTACTATACCTATCGTCAGATAACAGTTCCCAGGTGACATGAGTACAACTTAGTCCGTTGACTTGACACTGTCACTTCGCCTCGAGTGTGTTCCTACTGTTCTTTGATTACTACCCTACCACAGCTCAAAGGAGTCGTGCAAACAGGTAGTAGTTGGGTGCAGTCCCGAAGCACTTGGAGGCAGTGACGGTTAGACAGGATTCGTCTCTCCCGATATTGGGGGTTGATATTGTGCTGTTGTTGGATATATGTATGCCCTAGAGGCCATTATATGATAGTGGATATATCTATACATGTATATATATTCAGTATGCATTCTTGCTCGACATGATAGTATGCTATCTGGTTCTTCTTTATCTGACATGTTGACTTGATCATGCTTATTATTCACTCATACATGCTGATAAAGCCCTGAGGATATTGGCTTGACTGCTCTGATTATGATGGAGATCATACTAGTGGGAAATCTGTAGTCTATAAGCATATCCTGGAAAGTCCCTAGTCGAAGGTATATCGAGACGGGGCATTGATATACCAGAGTAGACTAGCGTATATGATACTAGACCCATGCGATGGGCGATGGATGTTCCCACATTCATCGATGTTTGACATCAAGATCATATACGGGTGCTCAGTGCTGACTGGGTACACTAGACGGACTCACCGAGAACTCCTATATGGAATTATATCTATCGTCGAATAGCAGTTCTCAGGTGACACTGGTACAGGTTAGTCTGTAGACCCGAGATCGTCATAGAGTCTTGTGTGTTCTCCCACTGTACTTTGATTGCCACCCTACCACGGCTGTACTGAGTCGTGCAAACAGGTGGCCGTTGGGTACAGTCCCGAGACACACGAAGGCAATGAGCGATAGGAGGGGTTTCGTCTCTCCCGGTATTGGGAGTTGATACTGTGCTGTGCCCGACTGGTTATATCAGTAAGTCCCTGGCCAGGGCTACTGAGATTTGCTGATAAGTGTTAACGGTAGTTTCTCGATCTGTTATAGACCATTCACCGGCATGACTTATTGAGTTATTAGGGTCGACGTGACCATCCCTAGGCTCGATATGCAGCATATCTGACGAAGAGACCGGACTGTACGGTAGTGTTGCCGGTTGGCTCGACGGGAGTTGTAGCAGGTTCGCTTGTTTTCTTCTGATCGCTCAATACCCGGGTAGCCGTTACGTTTAGCTGACCGCTTGCGGCTTGGGGGACTTGATATGATCATTACCCTCTGCCGGCGTATTGACGAGTCTTAGAGTCCCACAAAGGAGTTACCCAGTCCAGGCGAAACGTTGTGGTGCGCGTATGCGATATGCGCATGCACCCGATTAAAATGTGCGTATATGATATCGGACATTGATCGGGCGGCCTTCTTTTGGTGGGGTCATATGAGATATGACCGGATTGATATATCAAGTGTTGATTTATCATTTAACCATTAGTTTTCTCACTTAAAACCTTTCACGGACATGATGGATGTATGCATGTGTGTATATGTTTCTTTCTTTCTATCTAGTTTCATGCATATGTGGATGTGCATACATGCATACATACATACACCCATCCATCATGGTTGTTAGCATATGGAAATGGTGGCAATGTAAGACTCACACCATGGATTAAATAATGGATTACTATTTAATTTTGGTTTTAAAACAAAATGAAAAGAAAAGGATAATCATTCTAGCTTCTACATTCTTCTTCTAACCTAACCAAGCTCAACTACCACTAACCTAGGGTTATCCTTCTCTTTATCATTTAAAACCCAAGTTAAATTAACTCTCCATCATTTAATCATGGTTGAATGCAAGAAGGAAATAAATATATATATAGTGATATATTTCATTTTCTTTTTGAAGCAAAAGGGGTTATTTTTCACCTCTTGTTAAAAATAGCCACCATCTTCATCCTCCTTCACCTTTTTCCTCTCTAGTTTTTTCTAGTGAGTTAAACACAATTAAAGAAAGGTTTTTGAAGTGAGATCCTTAGCCACAACATCATTCTACTCAAGTCTAGCCAACTTGATTAGAGTGTTCTCTTTGCTTTTCCAAAGTTGCAAGCTTGGACGGGAAACTTCGGGTGAATCGTTGTGGACGAAAGAGGACTACAAGTGGACCTTCTTCCAACACCCTAGAGATTAAGGAGTCAAGCAAAAGGGGAGCTACAAAGGTTGTAGCCTTCAAACCCTAATTTTTATTAGCTTAAAGTTTCGTAACCCTAATTTTCTAGGATCGATTCCTTTGCGTGTTTGTTTAGCACCTTAAAAATACATACTTTGAGACATGTGATGCTTCAAAACTCTTCATAAGGTGCTAGGCAAACCTTACAGCTGTGTCTAGGAGAGCCATTACACAAAGTCCCTAACCAGGGCAAGCGAGAATTACTGGCAGTGTTTCCAGTAGTTTCTCAGGGTGTTCTGGGCTACACTCCGGCACGACTTGTACCGCTATTAGGGGTCTGACATTTACCGCCCCCTAGGCCCGTCATGCGATACTCTCAGACGAACAGACCGGACTATACGGAGATTTTCACATTCAGGCTCAGTAGGAGTTCGGATGGGTTTACCTCATCGGCCTTCTTATCGACATCTACCTGGGGACCGTTACGTACAGCTAGTGCCGCTTGCGGTCTGTGGTTAAACCCATTGCCAGCGTAGTGTCGAGTCTTTAGAGTCCCACACAGAGAGTTTCCCTGCACTGGGAAAAAGGTGTAGAGGCCGTATGGTTTTACGGCAAGGCTACGATCACTTACGTACGCTTGTGCGCGTATGCTGTTCGGGCAAACAATACTAGTGGGCTTTGGTTTAAACCGGATCCTAGTATTGTATGGATGGATTAGTTTTGTCTTTTGTGCATTCGCATTCTACGGAATGCGGATGCGGGTGTGTATGCACAGTTGTGAGGAGCGAAGAGGAAGGTGGTGCCTCATTAGGGTTTTGACAGTTGGTTCGGTCAAAACCATTATGAGGCGGGGACATTATTTACTAATCTTTTTTAATGATAATTATGTTATGGCTAATTGCTTTGACCATTTGACCATACTTGACTTTGTTGACTATTTGACCAAAGTTGACTAGGATCTTTCATGTGAGATCTAGAGTCTTCTTTTTGTTTTGATTTTATTTTTGTGATGATAATGGTCAAATCAAGGTAGCCATCAACTTTATCATGAAGAGATTAGTAATGATAATGTTTATGGATTCATTCTTCTCTTCTCATTCTCTCTCTTGAAATGAGAAGCTCCATGGTTGCTCCTTCTTCTTCCTCCTCTTGATTTTTCCTTTGCTCTCATGTGTTGAGAAAATAAGGATCTAAATTGACAAACACATCCATCTTCTTCTTCTACACCACCTAGGATATCAAGCATAGCAACCTTGTTGCCCTAGTTACCTCGGCTTGAGGTGGAGCTCGGAACACAAACTCTCGGGTGGATCGTCTTCGACTCTAGGAGGCCGCGGAGGTGACCAAGATCCGGATTGATCCTCGGAGCTTGCATGGACGAGGAGGACAGCGGAGAGAAGATCCGAAGGACCGGTTTCGTGAGGTATAATCTCTTTAGCATAGTAGATAGAACCTCATGTAGTTTGTTAGTTTTTGTTTAGCAAAGATCCTCTTTTTAGTCCATGTTGCCTTGTGAGAAAAAATCGTTTTTTACCGTTTTCGCCTCCCCGTAAGAACCGGGGTGGGCAACGTGGACTTACAGTGGTATCAGAGCCTAGCTAAACAACAACTAGCATGTTAGCAAAGTGATTAGAACTTCGATCCGGAAAAAAATCGCGAAACATGTCAAAAACCTACACTTTCTGCCGATTTTTAAAACTGCTCTAAAAATAATTCCACATATCTTAAAAATCAGTGCAGGGTTTTTTAGAGACAGCCAGCAAAAACGAGCCCACGACTCGGTCAAAGCGCCGCGGAACCGCGGCGAAACCACGCGTTTCGCCGCGGATCCGCGGCCGAGTTGACTCGGCCGCGACTCAGGTTTGCTGCAGTTTCTTCAGTGTTCTGTTTTGTGATTTTTAAAGTATTTTGTTTCTGCCCAGTATTTCCAGAGAACAAAGTTGTGTTTGGGGTAGTTACAAATTGGTGTTTTGATCGAAGTTCTACAAACTTTTGCTAAATGGTTATATCTGTAATGTGATATATGCACTGAACGTCAACTAATCGCTATACGTCGATTAGTGGGGGTTGTGCATATCTGTGATCTGTAATGTTGTTGGATTGTGTATATGAACTTGTTGGATTGTCGCGGATGAATAGCCGGGGTTTGTGAGATGAGAGTTTCTTTATCTTTCATTTGATGTAATATGTAAATTGATGTAATATTATTTTTATGGCCGCACATCCGGGATGAGGTTGTAGCCGCCATTGTATATTATTTCTTTTACTGTTTTTGCTCCTAGGATAGACCCAAGGAGGGGTGCACAAACTACCGGGTACTTTGAAGTGTCGAGTGGCCTACTCACCTTATTGAGGGAGGTTGCTTCACTTCGGGTACTTGGCGGGTAGTTTGCCGCACCCGTAGGGGTCTAGGATGGGGTTTGGCTATTCATCGCGACCGTGTAATCCGTCTTTCGTTGCAGGCTCGAACGAAACGCGGATTCCTAGTATATCCAATGTGTTCATCTGTGATCTGGAATGGCTATCATTGCATCTGACGAATGTATATATCTATATATGATATCTAGTAGGTGTTGCTTATGTTTTGCATCCGCGCTAGTCCAGCCCCCGCTCTGTCGTTAGTTAAGTAACCTAACGGGTAATGATGGGGCCCCATGGCGAATGCGAATGGCATAAGCGTACGTCATATTTTCGTTGTTTTTTGCAATGGTAGGGTTAAATGATGGGATGCATTAAATTAATGTAAGAAAATAAACCAAAGTTAAGTCGTTGGAACAATTTCAAAACCACTCGGTTTCTTTTCAAAACAGAAAACTTTTTAAAATGCGGATCTTAAACCACTCCTTTTAAAAGCTATCAGGTTCCTTCGATTATATCAAGTTCACTACGTTCACGGTTTCGCCAAAACCATTCGTAGCCCTCCGTCGTTTCAGTTAAATATTCGGTAGTATTCAAGCTATGTATTTTGACCTTCGCCAAGGCATAGTGATTGGTAGCTGCTGAATATTTATCTGTAGCATAGATAGATGCGTTGGTTTGGGACAGTCGTACTACTATTTTGGCCTTCGTCAAGGGTATGTACGGGTGGGTTCAAATTAACCTGGATAATGACGGGTAGAACTTGACATGTGACTTATGATATGTTGGCCTTCGTCAAGGTCATAAGAGCATGAGGCAAAAATCCACATCGGGAGTTTCTAAAGAAACTGAAACTTGCTAGTGCTGCATACCATTTGGAGTGTGATGATTCTGGTAGGATTCCTTCAGTTTTATCACACGATGATATTTGGATCCCGATCCTACTGTGAGTATATGCTACTCCTCGGGAACTTTCTCACTTAACGATCAATGCTATAAACCAAGTAGGTGTCTAGAAAGGTGTTAGCGGGGCTACGCCCATAGGGAAAAGAGGTTATTTAATTAAGGAACTTCGCGAAAGCGTCGTAAAACCTCCCTCGAAGTACCGACACTAGCCTGGCTGAACGGTTAAGCAAGTATTGTACGGTGAGATTGATCCCGACTAGTTCTTCTTTTATGGTTTGAGGAAGGATTCGAGAAACAGTGGGAGCCATCCTGTTTAGATAAACTACAAACCAATATAAACTTGCAGCATCATGCTGAGTGTTTTCTTCTCTCTCTCTTAATTGCAGCGACCCAGTGACCAGACATAGGTTACATCTAGATAATAAAATGACTGAATCTGACTGTTATGATTGGCAAAGGTCTGTCCAGATGTCCATTACCCATGACAAGCTGGGACACCTCCTAACTAATCAAACCCCTGCCGTCTCAGGACCAGTTTCCCCTGTCACGGATATTGATATCCGTAAGACATCGGAAAAAGACTGTGTGAATGCCAAGTGACTCGTGTTGGCCTCAGTTGATGGTGCATACCAGAGGCAGCATGAGAAGATGGACTTAGTTTCTATCTTCCTCCATAACAAAGATTTATATGGAGAGCAATCTCGTATCGCAAGATATGAGACCTCGAACGAATTGTTTCAAGCGAGGTTGGCTTTCGGGTCATCTGTAGGGGACAACATCCTTACAGAGACTAGCTATTTTGATCAGCTCACGAACCTGAAGACCACGTTGAAGAACGGGTCGAGTACTGACTTGATTCTACAGTCTCTGCCCTCTACTTATACCCTGAAGGAAACCAGGGAAGTAGAAGGAAAGGGAAGGGCAAAAGTTTCAGGGCTGGATGTAGTAAAGGAGGGACGTTCCTATTGTTACGGGAATGAACATTGGCAGAAGGATTGCAGGGCTAGCAAAGCCAGTAGCCAGGATTCGAAGCATGTTGTGGCTTCGGTTTCGGGTGTGTTTGTAATTGAAAACTGTATGTCAATTAACCCTACTTCCTGAGTATTGGATACCGGATCAGGATCTCACATTTGTAATTCCTTACAGGCTCTGAGAAACCGCAGAGTTATCAGGATAGGTGATATGACTCTCAGGGTTGCCAACGGAATGAGCGTGGACGCTGAATCCGTAGAGGAATATCACCTTGGATTGACAAGTGGACAGATATTGATTCTGCGTAACTGTTTGTATGTACCTAGTATGGCTTGTAATATCATATCCGTATCCTTACTTTGTAAGGAAGGATATGATTTTACTTTTGTAAGCGATGTGGTCCACATCCACCTAAATCAAGTTCTGATTGGGTCAGGTACATTAGAAAACGGAATATACGTACTGAATCAAGCTCAGGTTTTCAATGTCCAGAACACACTTAAAAGAAAGTCTCCGGAATTAAATCAGGCTTTCTTATGGCATTGTAGACTGGGTCACATCAATGAGACACGGTTAACAAAGTTACATAAAGAGGGATACTTGAATCCGTTCGAGTATCAGTCTTATGATACTTGTGAATCATGTCTCATGGGAAAGATGACAAAGACTCCATTCACTGGACACGGAGTAAGAGCGAGCGAGCTCTTGGGACTCATACACAGTGACGTGTGTGGTCCAATGTCTACACATGCACGAAGTGGTCATTCATACTTCATTACTTTTATGGATGATTTCTCTAGGTATGGACATGTCTTCCTGATGAAGCATAAATCTGAGGCCTTTGAGAAATTTCGAGAATACAATAATGAAGTTGAAAAACAAACAGGAAAGAGTATAAAGACACTGAGATCTGATCGAGGTGGTGAATACTTGAGTGCCGAGTTTCTGGACTACTTAAAAGAGAATGGAATTCTCTCTCAGCTTACTCCTCCATACACGCCACAACACAACGGTGTATCTGAAAGGCGGAATCGAACCCTATTGGATATGGTTCGTTCCATGATGAGTAAGGCTGAGTTACCGCGATCCTTCTGGGGTTATGCACTAGAATCAGCTGCATATCTTTTGAACAAGGTTCCCTCCAAGACTGTGCCTACCACACCATATCAGATGTGGTGTGGGAAGAAACCCCATCTTCAATATCTGAAGATATGGGGATGTCCAGCTTTTATTAAAAAGCAGCATGCGGACAAACTCGAGGCACGCTCAGTGCTGTGTAAGTTTGTGGGATACCCAAAGAACTCCAAGGGTATCTTTTCTATTACGCAGAGGAACAAAAGGTTTTTGTTTCTCGTCATGCCCACTTTCTGGAACATCAGTTTTTAGAAAAAGGAACAAGTGGGAGCACAATAGAACTGGAAGAAATTCCAGAACCACAAGCTATTACTGAAATCTTGGAAGAGCCAGAAGTTTCAGGAGAACCGGACATCCCAGCGCCACTCCGCAGGAGTAGTAGGCAGTCTCATCCGCCCGAGAGATACTACGGTTTTCTCATAGACGGGGATAGAGAGGATTGCACCATTGATTATGATGAGCCTACTAGCTTCCAGCAAGCCATTCAGAGCGGTGACTCAGTAAAATGGCTGGATGCAATGCGGACCGAGATGGAGTCCATGTACACCAACAAAGTTTGGACTTTGGACTTTGCTCCAGAAGGGGTAAAACCCATAGGCTGCAAATGGATCTTCAGAAAGAAGATTGGTGTAGATGGGCAGGTTGAAACCTATAAAGCTAGACTTGTTGCAAAGGGTTTTCGTCAAAGACCTGCTTTGGACTATGACGAGACCTTTTCTCCAGTGGCTATGCTCAAATCCATTCGGATCCTTCTTGCCATTGCTGCCTTCCACGATTATGAGATCTGGAAGATAGACGTAAAGACGGCTTTCCTAAATGGAAATTTGGAAGAGTGCGTCTATATGGATCAGCCGGAGGGATTCATTCAGAGTGGGAGCAGCGGTAAAGTGTGCAAGTTGCTTAAGTCCATCTATGGACTGAAGCAGGCATCGCGGAGTTGGAACATCTGCTTTGATGATACTGTCAAAGAATTTGACTTTATCAAAAACCCAGATGAACCATGCATTTACAGTAAGATTGTAGGGAGAACTGTGGCATTCCTCGTCTTGTACGTGGATGATATTCTCCTAATAGAAAATGATATTCCTATGCTACAGTCAGTCAAAGGATTCTTGTCACAGAGGTTCTCCATGAAGGACCTGGGTGATGCCAACTATATTCTGGGGATCCAGATCTATCGTGATAGATCTAAGAGGATGTTGGGACTTTCGCAGTCCAGGTACATCGACACCATATTGAAATGATTTAGTATGGAAGATTCAAAGTGCGGTAATCTACCGGCTTGTCACGGAATCACCCTCTCCAAAGAGATGTCTTCCAAGACTGATTTGGAAAGGGCTCGCATGTCATCTATACCCTACGCATCTGCGATAGGCTCTATAATGTATGCGATGTTGTGTACCAGACCAGATGTAGCATACGCTTTGAGCGTTGTAAGACGGTATCAGTCGGACCCAGGGGAGAAACACTGGATAGCAGTAAAGAACATTCTCAAGTACCTGAGAAGGACTAAGGAGATGTTCTTGGTGTATGGCGGAAAAGACCTCCAGATCGAGGCCTTTGCTGACTCCAGCTTCCAGAGTGACAAGGATGACTCTAAGTCCATGTCGGGTTATGTCTTTACCCTCAATGGAGGGGCGGTTTGCTGGAAGAGCTCCAAGCAGGAAACCGTTGCTCACTCAACAATGGAAGCGGAGTACATAGCTGCTTGCGATTCCGCAAAGGAAGCTGTCTGGATGAAAAAGTTCCTCACGGAGCTTCAGGTGGTTCCTACCATTGTTGATCCAATACCACTGTATTGTGACAACAACGGCGCTATAGCTTTACCGAAGGAACCCATGTCCCATCAGAAGTCCAGGCACATTTTGAGGCGGTACCACCTGATCAGGGAGATCATAGATCGCCGGGAGATCGAGGTGAAGAGAGTAAATTCGGAGAATAACACTGCAGATCCATTCTCGAAGGCCATACCCCAGACTCAGTTCGAGCGGCTGATCGAGATGATAGGTATTCGATATGCCAGTACATGGCCCCAGTGCAAGTGGGAGATTGTTAGTGTATATGCCCTAGAGGCCATTACTGTATCATACTAGTTTGTACATTACTTAATGGAAGCTTGGGATATTCACGGTTGTATAGACAATCTTGCTCAAAATGGTAGTATGCTACTTGGTTTGTTTCTACTTTAATATGTGCATGTGTTTCTTTTAGCATATCGCTTATACATATTAGTAGAGCCCTTAGGATCTTTGCTTGATTACCAGCGTTGTGATGGCAGTCTCACTTGTGGGGGCAGGGTAATCTATAAGCACATCCTTATACAGGTCCCTAGTCGTAGGATTATCGAGACGGGGTATCGATACTCCGGAGTAGACTAGCGTACGCGCTTCTCATCCCAGTAGGGGAGATGGTCTGTTCCACAGCCATCAGTACGTCGTCCTGAAGATAGTATGCGGGTGCTCATTAGGTTATGAGTAAACTGGACAGGACTCGTCGGGAACTGTTGGTTGGTACTATACCTATCATCAGATAACAGTTCCCAGGTGACATGAGTACAGCTTAGTCCGTTGACTTGACACGGTCACTTCGCCTCGAGTGTGTTCTCACTGTTCTTTGATTACTACCCTACCACGGCTCAAAGGAGTCGTGCAAACAGGTAGTAGTTGGGTGCAGTCCCGAAGCACTTGGAGGCAGTGACGGTTAGACAGGATTCGTCTCTCCCGGTATTGGGGGTTGATATCGCACTTGTCTAGGAGAGCCATTACACAAAGTCCCTGGCCAGGGCAAGCGAGAATTACTGGTAGTGTTTCCAGTAGTTTCTCAGGGTGTTCTGGGCTACACTCCGGCACGACTTATACCGCTATTAGGGGTCTGATGTTTACCGCCCCCTAGGCCCGCCATGCGATACTCTCAGACGAACAGACCGGACTGTACGGAGATTGTCACATTCATGCTCAGTAGGAGTTCGGATGGGTTTACCTCATCGGCCTTCTTATCGACATCTACCTGGGGACCGTTACGTACAGCTAGTGCCGCTTGCGGTCTATGGTTAAACCCACTGCCAGCGTAGTGTCGAGTCTTTAGAGTCCCACACAGAGAGTTTCCCTGCACTGGGCAAAAGGTGTAGAGGCCGTATGGTTTTACGGCAGGGCTACGATCACTTACGTACGCTTGTGCGCGTATGCTGTTCGGGCAGACAATACTAGTGGGCTTTGGTTTAAGCCGGATCCTAGTATTGTATGGATGGATTAGTTTTGTCTTCTGTGCATCGCATTCTACGGAATGCGGATGCGGGTGTGTATGTACAGTTGTGAGGAGCGAAGAAGAAGGTGGTGCCTCATTAGGGTTTTGACAGTTGGTTCGGTCAAAACCATTATGAGGCGGAGACATTATTTACTAATCTTTCTTAATGATAATTATGTTATGGCTAATTGCTTTGACCATTTGACCATACTTGACTTTGTTGGCTGTTTGACCAAAGTTGACTAGGATCTTTCATGTGAGATCTAGAGTCTTCTTTTTGTTTTGATTTTATTTTTGTGATGATAATGGTCAAATCAAGGTTGCCATCAACTTTATCATGAAGAGATTAGTAATGATAATTTTTATGGATTCATTCTTCTCTTCTCATTCTCTCTCTTGAAATGAAAAGCTCCATGGTTGCTCCTTCTTCTTCCTCCACTTGATTTTTCCTTTGCTCTCATGTGTTGAGAAAATAAGGATCTAAATTGACAAACACATCCATCTTCTTCTTCTACACCACCTAGGATATCAAGCATAGCAACCTTGTTGCCCTAGTTACCTCGGCTTGAGGTGGAGCTCGGAACACAAACTCTCGGGTGGATCGTCTTCGACTCTAGGAGGCCGTGGAGGTGACCAAGATCCGGATCGATCCTCGGAGCTTGCATGGACGAGGAGGACAGCGGAGAGAAGACCCGAAGGACCGGTTTTGTGAGGTATAATCTCTTTAGCATAGTAGATAGAACCTCATGTAGTTTTTTAGTTTTTGTTTAGCAAAGATCCTCTTTTTAGTCCATGTTGCCTTGTGAGAAAAAATCGTTTTTTACCGTTTCCGCCTCCCCGTAAGAACCGGGGTGGGCAACGTGGAATTAAAACTTTAACCATTGCTGATTGTTGGGTATGAGATACTACAACAGATAGCCCTAGTGCAAGTGGGAGATTGTTAGTAATATGTATGCCCCAGAGGCCACTACTGTACATACGATGTATATTGTAGTGGATGCTTGGACATATATAGGCAGGACTTTCTTGCTCGACATGATAGTATGCTATCTGGTTGCTCTTTATCTTAACATGTACACTGATTGTCTCTATATTACATATTGATAAAGCCCTTAGGATGAGTACTTGACTACCTAGATTATGATGTAGATCATACTAGTGGGGACATAGTAGTCGTTAAGTACATCATTCAAATGTTCCTAGTCGAGGGTGTATCGAGACAGGGCATCGATATACCAGAGTAGACTAGCATATACGCTTCTCGACCCATATGATGGGCGATAGATGATCCCATATCCATTGGTGTTTGACATCAGAGAAGGTATGCGGGTGCTCAGTGGAGACTGGGTATACTGAACGGACTCGCCGAGAACTCCTAGATGGTATTGTACCAATCATTGGATAGCAGTTCTCTGGTGACACTGGTACAGGTTAGTCTGTAGACTCGAGATCGTCATAGAGTCTTGTGTGATTCCCACTGTACTTTGATTTCCACCTTACCACGTTCAAGAGAACGTGCAAAACAGTGGCTTTTGGATACAGTCCCGAGTCACATGGAGGTAATGAGCGATAGGAGGGGTTTCGTCTCTCCCGGTATAGGGAGTTGATGTTGCGCTATGCTCGATTGGCCATAACAGGAAATCCCTGGCTAGGGTTGCTGAGATCTACCGGTAAGTGTTATCAGTAGTTTCTCGAACCGTTATGGACCTTGCATCGGCATGACTCATCAGGCTATTGGGGTCTGACGTTATACTACCCTCAGGCTGTGATATGCGACATATCAGACGAAGACACTGGACTGTACGGTAGTGTTACTGATTGGATTCACAGGAGTACGAACAGTCTTGCTTGTTGATCTTCTGATCGCTCAATACCCGGGTGGCCGTTACGTATAGCAGACCGCTTGCGGCTTGTGGGTGTTTGATATGATCATCACCTACTGCCGGCGTATTGACGGGTCTTTAGAGTCCTACACAGAGGTTTCCTGGCTCAAGCGAAACGGAGCAGGAGTGCATATGTGATATGTGCGGGACCGAGATTAATGCGAGTATGTGATACCGCATTCTATTCTCGCAATGTGTGACATGATTGGTTATATGTGATATAGTCGAGTTATCGGATCAAGCGTTGATTCGATAAGATGTTGCATTCGATATTAGTCGGTTATATGTGATATAGCCGGATTATTAAATCAAGTGTTGATTTAATAATTTAATGTATAATTATATATTTGATATATTACATTACATTAACTAGTATTAGCTCACTTAAGATTTCTTTTCTCATATTTGATATACTTTACATATATGTGATATATGTATTGTTTTCTTTTTCGCACAAAATATATATGTGATATATATAAGTGTGTCATGCTAGGTTACACATGCAACATGGATGTATGAGACTTATACCATGATAGGGTTAAGCTAGGGTTTTATTTATTTTAAGCTAATTCAAACATTTGGTTTATGTCATGGTAGATATTTTGTGCAAACAAGATAACTATTGACCAAGTCAACTTTTTTGTCTAGCTTAGGATATTTATTTAACCCAACCCTTAATCTTAGTGTATGGTTTATTCTCTATAATGGTTAGGCATGATATTTTGTGACCATGGTTGCATTTGTAACCTCATGAGTTTATTCTTTTCATTATCATCACAACTTCATCTTCTTCTTCCTCATTCTTGAGTTCTCTTGATTTTGACAAAGTGATGAAACCTTGTGAGAAAATGATTTCTAATGTGAGCAAAATTCCTACTTCATCATCCTCTACTACTTGCCATTTAGTAGAGTGTGTTTACTTCACTAATTACATGATTAGTGAAGAGATAGCTTGGGTTAGTGTCTCCTCGACGTAGATCATCTTCGGCCTCGAAGTCATTGAAGCAAGCACGTTCGTTTCTTCAACGGAGCCTCTCTAGAATCCGGAATTTACGATCGCAGCAAAGGGGACTACTACATGGAGCTATTTGAAGTGAAATACCGGTCTACAAAGGTTGTATTCCTTGCTCACTATAACTTGCAAAGTGTTTGCATATGTTTTCCGTATTATTTCTAATTAACGATTCATGGTTAGGATTAGCTAGAACGGCAAATTTTTGAATATGGCATGAACGATGCCTCCCGAAACCTTATTGCCGTGCTAGGCAACCCTACACTTACCTTTTAGGGTTTGAAGGTAGATTTGACTAAAACAGTGGGAGCCAACCTGATTAGATAAAATAATAACCAATCTAATCTTGTAAGAGCGCACGCAGAATGTTTTCTTCTCTCTCTCCTGGTAGCGACCATGTCACGCCTTACAACCTGATTAGATAAAATAATAACCAATCTAATCTTGTAAGAGCGCACGCAGAATGTTTTCTTCTCTCTCTCCTGGTAGCAACCATGTCACGCCTTAATCAAGATAATAATATGGATGCATTGACCGAACCTGCTTATTATACTGAGCTAGGGAACGTTGGTTCCGCTCTATCTTATAACTGTTATAAGTCCGAGCAGGAAATAAGGGAATATCCGGATTCCATGCCACCCAATCGAAGAAAGTGCATGTTGATGCATCTTCTTCGGGTGTGTTCATTACCGAGAACTGTTTTTCAGTATCCTCTACGTCCTGGGTATATGATACCGGATCAGGATTCCGCATATGTAATAACATGGGCTACAGAAAGGTAAAGAACTGAGAATGGGTGATATGTCTCTAAGTGTTAGAGAATGGTGCAATTTTTGCAGGAAAGCCTGTTGGAAAATATCATCTTGTATTAATATATTGATTCTGAACGAATGTTATTAGATACCGAACCTGATATACAACATTACATCAGTTTCTTTATTAAGTTAAAGAAGGATATAATTCTGTATTGGAGGATAATGTTATGAAAATTTTCCGGAATCAAGAGTTGATTCGTTCAGGCATGTTATATAATAGCATATACGTTCTAAATCAAACCACAGTTCAAAGTATCTGGAACACACATAAGAGGAATAGTTCAGAAATGAACGAATCCTTCTTGTGGCATTGTAGACTAGGTTATATCAAAACGACACGACCAGCTAAGTTACATAAGCATGAATATGAGAATCTGTTCGAATTTTAATCTTATGATACTTGTCAGTCTTGTCTTAAAGGTAAAATGACCTATACTCCGTTAACTGGAAACAGAGAAAAAGTTAGTGAACTCTTGGGACGGATACATGATGATGTATTCGGTCCTATGTCTACAAATGCTAAGGTTGGTTCTTCGTACTTCATTATATTCACTAATCTTCTCTAGGGATTCGGACATATGTTCCTGTTGAAGCACAAGTCGGAAACTTTTGAGAAATTCAAGGAATATAAGCTTGAAGTTGAGAACCAGATGGGTAAAAGTATTAAGTCCTACGATGTGATCGAGGAGGTGAATACTTGCGCATAGAATTCCTGGGGGTTTTAAAAGGAGAATGTGATTCTCTCTCAGCTTACTCCTTTGATTACACTACAGTACAATGATGTATCGAGGCAGAGGTATCGCACCCTATGAGATATGGTACGCTCAATGATGAGTAATACTGAGTTACCTGTTTCCTTTTGGATTCATGCACTTGAGAAGTTGCATGCCTATTGAATGGGGTTCCCACCAAATCAGGGCCTACCACTACATATGAGATATGGTGTGGGAAGAGACCATGTCTTAAACGAGTTAAGATATGGGGTTGTCCGGCCTATGTCGAAAGGCGGAATCTGGACAAGCTTGAGGCAAGGTAAGTTCTGTATAAGTTTGTTAGGATATCCCAAACATTTGTGAGGGAATATCTTCTACCACACTGAGGAACAAAAGGTGTTTTGTTTCTCTGCATGCCACCTTTTTAGAAAAAGGAATTTCTTATGAAGATATTTGTGGTCATAAGGTAGAACTGGAAGGAGTTCCAGCTAGACAAACTAACAGCTGATGATTTGGTGAAACCAAAGGATTCAATAGTCTCCAACGAACCTCAGCCTCTCCGCGAATCTGGTAGGGTTCCTCATCCACTTGAGAGATACTACGGTCTTCTCGGTGACAGTGGGAGCAAGGATTGCATCATGGTTGATGATGGCCCAACTAGGTTCAGGCAGGCCATCAGGAGTGGTGTCTTTGTGAAATGGCTGGATGCTATACGATCAAAGATGGAATCCATGTACACCAACAAAGTATGACTTTGCATGTTGCACCTGAAGGGGTAAAACCCATTGGGAGCAAATGGATCTTGAGAAGATTCTTGGTGTAGATGGAAAAAGTTAAGACTTTCAAAGCTATGCTTAAGTCCATCAGGATCAATGCGCACATCGCGGAGATGGAACATCTGTTTTGATGTGGCAATCAAAGAGTTTGACTTCATAAAAAAGGTAGATAAACCTTGTATATACAAGAATGTTGTAAATAGTAAGGTTGTCTTCCACGTGTTGTATGTAGATGACATACTCTTGATAGGAAATGGTTTCCTATGCTACACTCGGTCAAGCTCCTCTTATCACGGGGATTCTCAATATAAGATCTGGATGATACCTACTACATCTTATGGATAATGATCTATGGTGATAGATCTAAGTGGATGTTGGGAGTGTCCCAAATCCAGGTACATTAACACCGTACTATCGGGGTTTAGTATGGAAGATTCTAAGCGTGGTGGTTCGCCCGCTTTCTCGGGGATCACTCTCTCCAAAAAGAGGTCTTCCGAGACTGATTTGGAGAGAGCTCGCGTACAAGGGATAACCTATGCTTCGGCAGTAGGCTCTATCATGTATGCGATGTTAAGTACCAGAACAGATGTAGGTAGCTCACTAGGTGTAGTGATAAGGAATCAATCGGATCTTGGAAGAATCACTGGACAGCTGTAGAGGACATTCTTAAGTACTTGAGAAGCACTAAAAGAATGTTCTTGGTTCCAGCTTCCAGAGTGATAAGTTCGACTGAGAGTCAGTCACAGGCATTGTCTTTGCTCTCAGTGGAGGGATGGTATGTTGGAAGAGTTCCATGCTAGATACCGTGACATACTAGACGATAAAGGCTGAATACATTGCTACCAACGATACTACCAAAGTGGTTGTCTGGACAATTCTTGTTCATAAGATGAACAATGTTCCTACCATTGAGCGTCCAATAATTGTTATTGTGACAACAATAGAGTTGTGGCTTTGGCCTAGAAACACCGGTCCCATCAGCGTTCCAGACATATTCTTAGGCAAGTATCACCTGATCAAGGAGATGGTTGATCTCCATGGGATCGAGGTAAGGAGAGTAGATTTTGAGGTTAACACGGCGGATCCACTCACCGAGGCCTATTTCCCCAAATACTATTTGAGAGATTTTGGGATGGTTGAGTATGGGATACTACAACCACTGCTATATTGTTGGGTATTGGATACTACAACAGATAGCCTTAGTACAAGTGGGAGATTGTTAGTTATATGTATGCCCTAGAGGCCATTATTGTACATGGGATGTATATTATAGTGGATGCTTGGACATATATAGGGAGGACTTTCTTCCTCGATATGATAGTATGTTATCTGGTTGCTCTTTGTCTTAACATGTTGACTTGTATACGTGAAACTGTCTTGCTCTCACATGTTGACAAAGCCCTTAGGATGTGTTCTTGACTACCAGGACTATGATAGAGATCATACTAGTGGGGCTAAGGGTAGTCCACAAGTACACCCTATAATTGTTCCTAGTCGAGGGAGTATCGAGACAGGGCATCGATACTCCAGAGTAGACTAGCGTATACGCTTCTCGACCCATGTGATAGGCGATGGATGATCCCATATCCATTGGTGTTTGACATCAGAGAGGGTATACGGGTGCTCGGTGTAGACTGGGTACACTAGACGGACTCGCCGAGAACTCCTAGATGGTATTATACCTATCATCGGATAGCAGTTCTCTGGTGACACTAGTACAGGTTAGTCTGTAGACCCGAGATCGTTATAAAGTCTTGTGTGATTCCCACTGTTCTTTGATTTCCACCATACCACAGTTAAGAGATCGTGCAAAAAGGTGGTTTTTAGGTACAGTCCCAAGTCACATGGAGGCAATGAGCGATAGGAGGGGTTTCGTCTTTCCCGGTATTGGGAGTTGATATTGCGCTATGCTTGATTGGCCATAAAAGGAAATCCCTGGCCAGAGTTGCTGAGATCTACTAGTAAGTGTTATCAGTAGTTTCTCAAACCGTTATGGACCTTGCATCGGCATGACTTATCAGGCTATTGGGGTCTGACGTTATACTAACCCCAGGCTGTGATATGCGACATATCAGACTAAGAGACCGGACTGTACGGTAGTGTTACTGATTGGATTCACAGGAGTATGAGCTGGCTTGCTTGTTGATCTTCTGATCGCTCAATACCCGGGTGGCCGTTATGTTTAGCAGACTGCTTGCAGCTTGTGGGTGTTTGATATGATCATCACCTACTGCCGGTGTATTGACGAGTCTTTAGAGTCCTACACAGAGGTTTCCTGGCTCAAGCGAAATGGAGTAGAAGCACATATGTGATATGTGCGGGACCGAGATTAATGCGATATGTGATACCGCATTTTATTCTTGCGACTTGTGGCATTGGTCGGTTATATGTGATATAGCCAGGTTATCGGATCAACTGTTGATTCGATAAGTTGTTGTATTTGATATTAGTCGGTTATACACACTATGGCCGGATTATTAAATCAAGTGTTGATTTAATAATTGTAAGTGCACGGCGGCGCCCCGGCCGTCAATCCGACGGCCAAATGCGGAAGCGGTAATAAACTTTAATTTTGCGGACTTTGCAAACCGGCACCACCGCGCACTAGACTCCGGATCGGGCCATTAAACTAGGTCTAGCTAACTACAAGTAAAGGGAATAGAGATATACCGACGATCCAAGTCCTCCGGTCTTCTCTTCATCATCCCGATCTCCCGCGGAAAGTCTTGGCTCCACATCGTCGCCTCCTCGCCGGAAAGGGCACCACATCGCCTTCGTCTTTTACGGGCTCCCGCCTCAATACCGAGGCAACTCGAGCATGAAGCCGGCAACTCGACATGCTCAAGATATGCTGTAGAATGTAGTGTAGAAGATGCTTGTCTCTTTGGGGTTATGTTGTTGCCAATGAGGATGATGGAGGAAACAAGGATTAGAAAAATGGTGCTTGCATTTTTCTAGCATGAAAACTAGATCAAGAAAGAAAACTCTCATGAATGAAGCTCTCTCTTCTTCTTCTCACAACCATGAAAGACTTATCATCAAGTGAGAAATAAAGGGTGGAGGAAAAACCATGAAAGCTAGAAGGGAGGTGAGTGTAGGAGAAGTGAAGAGGTGACCACAAACAAACATGAACCATGCTTGTTCTACTATTCAACCCATACCCTTTCAATCACAATAAAAAGCAAGTCAATGGTGCAAGATATGAAAGCCATCATAATCAATACAATTGCAAGAAACCCCCCCACAAAGTGTTATTTGCAATAACCCCCTCCATCGAAAAAGTCCGGCCGGGAAAGAACAAAGGAAAACCGGCCGGAACGGAATGCAAACTGGCAACTCCAGAAAACTGGTCCCGTAATAAATTACAGGAAAACCCCAATACTGTGCATACACACCCGCATCTGTATTCCGTCCGGATACAAATGCAATGAGACAAAATCTACACTGTACTAAACTAAGACCAGCTTAAGCCAAAGCCGGCTAGTTAAATCCGTTCGATCCTGATCCGTGCAATACCGCACGTATCTGATCGAACCCTGCCATATAACCATACGGCTACTAGTACAAACCGTCCGATCCTGATCCGTGCAATACCGCACGTATCTGATCGGACCCTGCCATATCTCCATACGGCCTCTACAGCGTTTCGCCCGAAAGCTGAGTAACTTAAAGTGTGGTGGACTCTAAAGACTCGTCAATACAATGGCTGTGGATTTAACCACTAGCACGTCAGAGGTATAAGCCAATACGTAACGGGCCACCAGCTATTGACCAAAATGGACGTCGATGAGGAAGCTCACCCCGACACCCAACTGAGCCTGTCAGTGACAATATCCGTGCAGTCCGGTCCGTTCGTCTATGAGTATCGCATGGCGGGCCTAGGGGGTTGGTAAAAGTCAGACCCCCAAAAGCGGTACAAGTCGTGTCGGAGTGTAGCCCAGAACACCCTGAGATACTACTGGAATACCTACCAGTAAATCTCCTTGCCTTGGCCAAGGACTTTGTGTAATGGCTCTCCTAGACACAGCACGACCTCACCCCCAATACCGGGAGAGACGAACCCCTGAAGATACGCTCACTGCCTCCATGTGGCTCGGGACTGTACCCAACTAAAACCTGTTTGCACGACTCCTTTGAGCCGTGGTAGGGTAGTAATCAAAGTACAGTGGGAACTCACACGAGACAAATGACGATCCCCAGGTCGATGAACTAACCTGCACACATGTCACCAGGGAACTGCCATCTGACGTCTGGTATATGACCAACTAGCATGTTCCCGGCGAGTCCTGTCCGGTGTACTCATAACCCAATGAGCACCTGTATACATCTTAGGTGATCCAACTGACACCAGTGGCTTGTGAGACCGGCCACCGCCCCTCGTCGGGGTCTCGACTGTATACACTAGTCTACTAATGGAGTATCGATGCCCGGTCTCGAAACTCCCACGACTAGGGACCTTTTAAGGATATGCTTGTAGACCCCCAGCTCCCACTTATATGATCGCCCTCATACTGCTGGTGGTCAAGCAAGAATCCCAGGGGCTCTATCAACGTGTAATAGCGACGTGTCAGGTCACCTAAAGCAGTACACGATGATAAAGGTAAACCAGATAGCATACTATCATCTCGAGTAAGACTGTCCTACCGGGATAGGTCCTCCCTCAATCATTACAATCACGTACCTGTGACCTAATAATTGACTCTGAGGGCACTATCTCCAACAATCTCCCACTTGCACTCAAGGCTAATTATTGCGATGTCGCATACTCACAGCCCGTGTGATACCGAACACCCAACTCCTCTACTAGTCTGTCTCACAAAGCTCGTTTGCGAAACTATTGCGTTCGAGGAATAGCCTCAGTGAGTGGATCCGCTTTGTTGTTTCTTTCCATGTCTCTCTATATCTCAAGTTCGCGGAGAAACCCATCTCCCAAAATGAGCAATACCTGTCTTAGAATGTGTCTGGATGTCTGATGGGACATAGCTCATAAATGAACTCCAAATCCAAACTTCTTAGACTGTATCGTCAACTGAACTTAATCAGTATCCTACGCGCCATGCCTCCCTCAGTATTGCCTTGGATCACCTGTCCAAAATACTGCCCCTCGTGAGAGGGAAAACTATAACTCTGACAACCTCCTTGTCGTCCATGTCACCTTGGAAGCCTGGAATGATAACCGTCTCCTAAATGAGGCTGTCGTTATCATATCCCTAGAACATCCACTTATGTTCTAAAACTGCTTCCGACTGTTTCTCCAGGATTGGATTAATGTCAACTTATTGTATCTAGTGCAAGAACAACATCTGGTGTGGTACTTGACATCTCATGATTGACTCAATTGCCTGAGCAAGTGATCTGCCAATCATGCCCGTCCCTCTCCCCTTTAGTCTGTAAGACACCTTTGGAGAGGGTGACTCCATTACCTGCAGGTACACTACCGTGCCAGGAGTCGTCCATCCTAAATACTCTTAGAATGCTGTCAAGTACCCTGATTGGGAAAACACCCAAATCTAGATCTAAAACCATAGATCTAGTAACCAGTATGTCTGATATAAAATCCATTTCCTTTGTGGAGAAACAACTGTGTGACGACCAAAGTATAACCGATCGTAGTGTAGGAGTTTCTTTTCCTACTTTGTGTATATCATCCAAATATCAGGATATCACACCCTACTACCTTCTCAACAGATCCATCCCCTATTCTGATGAAGTCAAACCCATGACTGTCACGTCAGAAATAGATGATCTATCTCCGCTACATCTGCTCTAGTCTACAAATAGACATAAGCAACCTGTCCACCAATGCTTCCGCTGCTCCCACTGACTACGACAACCCTCTGGCAGAGTCATATAGACGTACACTTCTAAAACTGGTTTAGAACAACGCTATACTCATCCTCCCGCCGGGTCTCGTAACCTGGAACAACAGAAATGGCAATTGTGGGTAAACAAGAACTTCCCTGTCACCGTCCTTGAGGGTACCGTAGTACCTCTCGGGTGCCTGAAGTTACCCACCTTATCTGCGGAGTGGCCAATGGAATGTCAATCCAGATTGAATCTTTAGGTTCCTTATCAAATCTTCAGTAATCGTTTGTGGCTCTGGAATCACTTCCAGTTCTACCATACTCCCACTACTGTTTTCTGAAAAAGTCCATTTTTAATAAAACTGTGGCGAGTCTAGAACAATATCGCTATTGTTCATCCAGATGGTAGAAAATCAACCCTCGTCATAGCCTGGGTCAACCCACAAACAGCCATTACAGAAACGTGCCTTGAGTTGTCCAGTGTCTGGTTTTAATCATAAACCGGACAACTCCCCGTACCTTAACATCGTTAAGATATGAACTGTTCTATATCCAATATAGAAACAGAGGCACTGATTTAATTGAACCAGATTCAAATCATGCAGCTGTCCCCAGCGCATGTCAACTAAATGGAGAGAGGCCGATCAGCGTTACTCAACTTAGGAATACTTCCAATTATGAGTAACCTGAAAGAGAAGCAATTTCTCTTTATCATTACTATCAACTGAATACCATACACAAGTATCTACATCTTCGATCACCTTGAAGAATCCCGATACTTGCTATACCTGGTTCTCTACTCTATTCAAATACCTATAACTCCTCAAAACTTAGACTCTGTGTTTCTACGAAACACATGTCTAAGAACTAGAGAAGTCAAAAGTAAACCGAATATAGTACGAGAACCAACCCCTCTGTCCTAATGGACACTGGACAACATACAACACTCTGTATAAGTCCGCTGAGTCTAACAACTCTTTCACTGTGTGTCGTAGGTTGAAAACTGTACTTATGGTTAAGAAGAATTACACCGCTGTTTAATGCTCCTTACCTAACCATCCACTGATATAGGTAAATGTCATCGACATAATATCAAAAGGTATATCTCACTCTATAAATATAGACGTACAGATATATCAATTTGAAATTGGCGCACAACAGCGGATATTCAAAACCAAATATTTGCCGACCGGCAAACAGCCCAGGTGATCTCCTCAAATATCACCGATTACAACGAATCCCGATATAATGAGGATGATCACCCTATTCCCAATAACCTACTCCCACTCATCATCTGTAAAACCATACAGATGTGAGAATCATACCTGGTAAATACATACCCTGGAGCAAGTGTCAAATCAGGAAATCAGTTTTCTTTTAACAGTACACAGTTGAACTGAAACATTGAAATGTTTCGATGGGGTTTCCTGGTATTCTTAGTAATGCCTCTACCATTATCCAGATTCACAACTATAACCGTATAATTCTTTGTCACCTCTCCAAATCCCTTTATATGTCTTTAGTCATTACCTTCTGTACACCCCTTTAGGCCAAATGGTTTTCTTCCTTCCCTACCGTTCGGCACCAGCCTATGGTTTGGAAGAAGACTATCCAAAAAGCATAAAGGGTGTACTGTCCTAATCCTAGGAACACTCGCAATGCGAGAGAAGGTGAAGATAAAAGGCACCTGAATGTACTTTATTCCTATTTCTCCTGAACCAGGATCCATCCCCGAACTGGAACAAGTTCCTTTCGAGTTCGTATATAACCATACGATGGATTATCCAATAAAAATGGGATCTTCGTAGTGATACGGAGTGTCCTGGAGAAATACAAAGGTGATTTAGGATTGGCGAAGAAATACTTGGTTTGGTCGTGAATAGCAGTCGCAACTTACTTTGCCCTCTTACTAATCCCTTGCTTTGTCTGAACTTAATACCTTCTGTACACCGTTTAGGCTAACTGGTTTTCTTCATTCCCTACCGGTCGGCACCAGCCTATGGTTTGGAAGAAGACTATCCAATTTGCGTAATAGGTGTACTACTCCTAAACCAAGGAGTACTCGCAACCTGAGAGAAGGTGAAAAGGAAAGACAACTGAATAATCCTATTCGTTTTCTCCAGAACCGGAAACCATCCTCGAATAAATCCTTTCGAGTTCGTATCTAACCATACGATGGTTTTGTCCAATGGAAGTGGACGTTCGCAGTAATACGGGGTGTCCTGGAGAAAAGGGTAAAAGTAGGAGTGGCAATGAGGTCTGCAACTCTGACAATCCAAAAACCGGTGTTAAAGAAGGTTCGGTTAACTTGGTCTCTGAGTCATAGTCTTAGGGTCGGGTCAATGGTCGCTGCCAGAGAGAGAGAGAAAAGAAACACTCAGCGTGCACTCTAACCTAGATCAGAATGGTTACCAATTTATCTAATCTGGAAACCTCCCACTGTACCTCAAATTCTCCTCCAAACCTAAAAGAAGAATTAGTCGGGGTCACCCGAGGAGTAAACCAACTCATCAGTGGGAATCAGGATCCAACTCTCATCGCATGATAATGTGACGGAATCCGCTCACACTATCACACTCCAGAAGGTATGCGCATATCTGGCAAGTTTCAGTACTTTTGAAACTCCCGATGTGATTTCTGCCCCATGCTCTTATGACCTTGACTTTGGCCAACAAATCATAAGTCACATGTCAAGTTCTGCCCGTCATTTTCCAGGTTAATTTGAATCCACCCGTACATACCCTTGACTTTGGCCAACAAGGCAGTACGACTGTTCCAAACCAACGCATCTATCTATGCTGCATATGAATAACCAACAGCTACCAAACACTGCGCCTTGACTTTGGCCAACAAACACAGCTTGAATACTATTGACTACCCATATGAAACGACGGAGGGCTACGAATGGTTTCTGGCGAAAACCTTTAACGTAATGAACTTGATATCGTTGAAGGAACTGATAGCTTTTTAGAAAATATAGTGACGAAAACCTTTACTAAAGAGGTCACTCCCGGTGAAGGGATCTCGGCTCTTTCCCCGTAGAATGAGGTGCAGGATATTCCAACTGAATACCACGGTGCAAAGAAAAAGTAATCGGCTATAGTGAAGTTAATGCCCTGACGCAAACTTCTGTCCAAGGGGTCACTCCCGGTGAAGGGATCTCGGCCCTTGCCTCGTCGACTGAGGAGCAGGATATTCCAAATGAATACCACGATGCAAAACAGAAATGAACGTCCTTGCAATAACAGCTTTTTGAAAAGTGTTCCAACAACATCAGATTAGGTTTGTTTTAACTTGCATTGATCCGAATCAACGCAGTCCCATCAATTGATCACACCACAAAGAACGAAAATATACTGACGTACGTATATGCCATCCGCATTCGCCACTGGGTCCCGTCATTACCCGTTAGGTTAGCTAACTAACGACAGAGCGGGGACTGGACTAGCGCGGATGCAAAACATATACAACATCTACTAATATATATACCAATATATTATATTCGCTCAAGGCGTGAATAAAATGCAACATCACAGAGAATGAACAGCATCACAGAAACAATACAGATATCTGGGATCCCCGGGTTTCACAGAGCCGCTGAAACCCGACGTTCCCCTGGTCGTGTGGATAGCCTGTGCAATGAAAACCTAGACCCCTACGGGCGCGGCAAGTCACCCGCCAAAACCTGAAGCGAGGCAGCCCCCTTCAGCACCGTGAATGGACCACCCAGCACTTCACGGAATCCGGTCACTTGGGCACCCCTCCTGGGTCAACCTGTACCCCCTACGAGTGCGGCGAATAGTCCGCCAATCCTGGAGTGAAGCCCCTTCCGTCCCAATGCCATGAGATGCGGGCTTGTTGCCCTCCAGAATCCGGCTATCCGTGCACCCCTCCGCGGGGCAATCCTAGTACAGAAAGTAAAATATACATACACCGGGTACATCGACCGCAACCAGGTCGTGCCCCAAAATAATAATACAAACTGGCAGTGACGGCAGTCCACATGTCGGACGCTCGCCCCGCAATATCAAATGTACATAATACAACAAAGACTGTACTAGCATTGCATCCAGGCTATCCCCCACGACCGATCCGCAACATCACAGCAAATACATAGAACATCAACGTGAAAGTCACGTTCGCAAATCCGTCTAACCGGGCTATAGCAGTTAGACCGGATTTACCGATCGAGTGACATTCACGGTCGCAGATATAATGTAAATACTGTGAAAAATGTGTTTAAAATTTTCCGATTGATCAAACAATTAACAAGTGGGCCCCCAATCAAAACTGTAGCACTCACAGAAATCCTGGGCCCAATTTAAATATTCCAAAACCCATATTTTAAGCCCAGAAGGCCTCTGTAAAAAAATGGTGAAGTGATGTGAATAGTGCGCGGCGGAAGGGCCGCACAAATGGGGTTTTCGCGGCGGTTCCGCGCTCCAACTGTGGAGTTACTTCATCAAATATTTACAGAACTCTTAGATTTTCTAGTACATCAATATTTTATAACCTGAAAAAATTTTCGAGACCAAAAATTTTCAACAGAAACTGATGCGAACTAAAATGCAGTTTTGGAACTTTTTGATCGATCGGAAATGCAAACACATTACACAAAGCTAGACTAAGTTAATGGCGAGGCTCTGATACCACTGTAAGTGCACGGCGGCGCCCCGGCCGTCAATCCGACGGCCAAATGCGGAAGCGGTAATAAACTTTAATTTTGCGGACTTTGCAAACCGGCACCACCGCGCACTAGACTCCGGATCGGGCCATTAAACTAGGTCTAGCTAACTACAAGTAAAGGGAATAGAGATATACCGACGATCCAAGTCCTCCGGTCTTCTCTTCATCATCCCGATCTCCCGCGGAAAGTCTTGGCTCCACATCGTCGCCTCCTCGCCGGAAAGGGCACCACATCGCCTTCGTCTTTTACGGGCTCCCGCCTCAATACCGAGGCAACTCGAGCATGAAGCCGGCAACTCGACATGCTCAAGATATGCTGTAGAATGTAGTGTAGAAGATGCTTGTCTCTTTGGGGTTATGTTGTTGCCAATGAGGATGATGGAGGAAACAAGGATTAGAAAAATGGTGCTTGCATTTTTCTAGCATGAAAACTAGATCAAGAAAGAAAACTCTCATGAATGAAGCTCTCTCTTCTTCTTCTCACAACCATGAAAGACTTATCATCAAGTGAGAAATAAAGGGTGGAGGAAAAACCATGAAAGCTAGAAGGGAGGTGAGTGTAGGAGAAGTGAAGAGGTGACCACAAACAAACATGAACCATGCTTGTTCTACTATTCAACCCATACCCTTTCAATCACAATAAAAAGCAAGTCAATGGTGCAAGATATGAAAGCCATCATAATCAATACAATTGCAAGAAACCCCCCCACAAAGTGTTATTTGCAATAACCCCCTCCATCGAAAAAGTCCGGCCGGGAAAGAACAAAGGAAAACCGGCCGGAACGGAATGCAAACTGGCAACTCCAGAAAACTGGTCCCGTAATAAATTACAGGAAAACCCCAATACTGTGCATACACACCCGCATCTGTATTCCGTCCGGATACAAATGCAATGAGACAAAATCTACACTGTACTAAACTAAGACCAGCTTAAGCCAAAGCCGGCTAGTTAAATCCGTTCGATCCTGATCCGTGCAATACCGCACGTATCTGATCGAACCCTGCCATATAACCATACGGCTACTAGTACAAACCGTCCGATCCTGATCCGTGCAATACCGCACGTATCTGATCGGACCCTGCCATATCTCCATACGGCCTCTACAGCGTTTCGCCCGAAAGCTGAGTAACTTAAAGTGTGGTGGACTCTAAAGACTCGTCAATACAATGGCTGTGGATTTAACCACTAGCACGTCAGAGGTATAAGCCAATACGTAACGGGCCACCAGCTATTGACCAAAATGGACGTCGATGAGGAAGCTCACCCCGACACCCAACTGAGCCTGTCAGTGACAATATCCGTGCAGTCCGGTCCGTTCGTCTATGAGTATCGCATGGCGGGCCTAGGGGGTTGGTAAAAGTCAGACCCCCAAAAGCGGTACAAGTCGTGTCGGAGTGTAGCCCAGAACACCCTGAGATACTACTGGAATACCTACCAGTAAATCTCCTTGCCTTGGCCAAGGACTTTGTGTAATGGCTCTCCTAGACACAGCACGACCTCACCCCCAATACCGGGAGAGACGAACCCCTGAAGATACGCTCACTGCCTCCATGTGGCTCGGGACTGTACCCAACTAAAACCTGTTTGCACGACTCCTTTGAGCCGTGGTAGGGTAGTAATCAAAGTACAGTGGGAACTCACACGAGACAAATGACGATCCCCAGGTCGATGAACTAACCTGCACACATGTCACCAGGGAACTGCCATCTGACGTCTGGTATATGACCAACTAGCATGTTCCCGGCGAGTCCTGTCCGGTGTACTCATAACCCAATGAGCACCTGTATACATCTTAGGTGATCCAACTGACACCAGTGGCTTGTGAGACCGGCCACCGCCCCTCGTCGGGGTCTCGACTGTATACACTAGTCTACTAATGGAGTATCGATGCCCGGTCTCGAAACTCCCACGACTAGGGACCTTTTAAGGATATGCTTGTAGACCCCCAGCTCCCACTTATATGATCGCCCTCATACTGCTGGTGGTCAAGCAAGAATCCCAGGGGCTCTATCAACGTGTAATAGCGACGTGTCAGGTCACCTAAAGCAGTACACGATGATAAAGGTAAACCAGATAGCATACTATCATCTCGAGTAAGACTGTCCTACCGGGATAGGTCCTCCCTCAATCATTACAATCACGTACCTGTGACCTAATAATTGACTCTGAGGGCACTATCTCCAACAATAATTTAATGTAGAATAATATATATTTGATATATTAAATTACATTAACTAATATTATCTCACTTAAAGATTTTCTTTTTCTCACATTTGATACACTTAACATATATGTGATATATGTTAATTGTTTTCTTTGCACACAAAATATATGTGTGATATATATTGTTGTGTCATGCTAGGTTACACATGCAACATGTTAGTATGAGACTCACACCATGCTAGGTTAAAGTTAGGGTTTTATTTGTTTTATAATTCAAACACTTGGATAATGAGTCATTGTTCAAAGCTTGTAGAAGCTTGTAGGTTTCATTGACCAAGTCCACTTGTTTGTCTAGTTTAAGATATTTATTAACCCAACCCTTAACTCATAGCTATGGTTTAGTCTCTATAAGGGTTAAGCATGACATTAACTCACCATGGTTGCATTTCTAACCTCACATGAATTATTCATTCATCACTTCATCATTTTCATCTTCATCTTCCTCTTGAAAGCTCACTAGCTTTTGATCAAGTGATGGAATTGAGTGAGAAAATGAAAACTAAAATGAGCAAAATTCCTACTTCATCATCCTCTACTATTTGCCATTTAGTATAGGGTGTTTGCTTCACTAATTCCATAATTAGTGAAGGGGTAGCTTGGGTTAGTATCTCCTCGACGTAGATCATCTTCGGCCTCAAAGACTTCGATGCAAGCTTGTTCGTTTTTCATGGGAGCCTCTCTAGAGTCCGGGAGTTCATGATCGCTGTGAAGGGACTACTACACGGAGCTATTGAAGTGAAGGACCAGTCTACAAAGGTTGTATTCCTTGTTCACTTTAGATGTAAAGTGTTTGCATAATGTTTCGTCGGATTTTCTAGTAGCGATTCTAGGGTTAGGGTTTACTAGAACGGCAATTTTTAAATATGGCATGGATGATACCTCCTGATAACTTGCTGCCGTGATAGAAAACCCTACACCAATTGACAGTGTTCACTCCCTAGAATCCTCACAGCTAAATGTTTTACTTATTCTTCGATTCTAGCCAATGATTGAGTTTGAGCGTGAAATAATTGCTCAGATTGTTGTATGAACATGGCTAGCATCGAAGCTGTTTGATTCTCGAATACCGTCATCACTTCAATACCTTTCTCTAAAGCGGTCAACCTAGCATCCATCTCACTATCATACCCTAATGAAGTGTCAGTTGTCTCATAAAAGGAGGGTTGTGATGGTGGTGATGCTACAGCAGTCATCCTGTCGACCTCTTTCTCTATGTTTTCAATCATTTGATCTATGTTTGAAGTGGGGCTGGGTCTAAGAGTGTTAAGTGGGTGACCGATATCAAAATTCCGGGACGGTTGGCCACCCCCTAAGAAAGGACAGTTTGCATGAATGTGGGAAGAATCATGGCAATTTGAACAAACGAATTGGGAATGAGTATAAACAAAAGAATATGGATCGTGAAGAATCAAATCAAACTATGTATCACCCATATCAACAAGAACTCACAAAATCACAAAAACAAAGAATATCACACCCCTAGCAGTCTATATTATGCTAAGTCAACTAGACTTGCTCAAGAACCTGATTTTCGAAATAAAATTGTGTCGAGAAACGGGCTCAAAATATACATATCACAAAGCCAGGTAAGTGCAGAGATAAGAGGAGGTTTTCCAACGCTTTCCAAAAACTTGTTGGGACCTCACCCATGCGCTAATTTGTAGGTTTTGAAAAGAATTGGTTTTGGAAATATTGCGCACGCGAGCTCAGTCTCGTTTTAAAATTTATAAACCGCAAGTGCACGACGCGTTGTAGCGAGCCGGAAAGTACGGGTCGATCCACAGGGAATTGGTGATTAGGGATTGTTGCTTAAGGTTCGAGAATAAAAGAATTTGGGTTGTGTCACAAAAATAGAAAATGCGAAATATAGAACTAAGTTGAAAGAAAGTGGCCATGGCTTTGGTGCGGATGGTTGAATCGCAGAGATTTCATCGACGCTCCCTTGATCATGAGTTGTCCATCCTTATGTTGATCCCGACGTCAAGCATGACTTGTCAAGGCCGTTGCGAAGCACAAGTCATCAAAATACCGAAGTTCGACACAAGACACGAAATGAATCCGTCTTGTCTCACTTACCGTTTATATGTCCAAGCTTGTAGTATCAACACTAAGCACAAGGGTTAGCAAGCATACAACAACATCAAATACACAAATTAGTATGTGAGAGCAAGTAGTTTTAGTGTTAAGTTTGCTAAGTGGCTTGTGATAGTATAGGGTATATGAAATAAGAAGAGTGTCAAGCCACTTGTTAACAACATACCATATCTAATGCTTAGCAACCTTAACACTAATTTGATTTTAACTTAAGCATTGGGAAATAGAGAGTAGGAGTGAATATAGTATATGAAGAGGTTACCTTGTAACCATGGATTCAAAATACCATATCACACCAAAACATAAAACAATCTTGAAGTTAGAATCATCATTTAAGCACATTAAACATTCACAAGAGGAGGAGGAAGGCAAAACCATTCATCTCACATCCTTACCATCACCACAACCATGAAATTACTTACACATCATAAAGAGAAATGAAAATAACAAAAGAAAGTAAATAAACAAAGCAAAGTGCAATTATATTAACAAATAAATTAGTTGAGATACATGGTGTCGGTTACTTGTTCAACCTCCATAATGAAGCTCTCAAAAGAAAGCTCCAAGAGGGAAGAAGAAGAAGAAGAAGAAGAAGAAGAAGAAGAAGAAGAAGAAACCAAGCTTAAGCTCACACAACTCTCTCAAAACTAAACCAAAACTAAAACTAAAACTAAAGAATGGATTGGATATTATACTTGACCTCTTTCTATAAATATGTTCTAGTATTTATAAGCATCATTCCAGAATAAACAAACAACAAAAATAAGATGATGTGACCCTAAGAAATGACCATAGAAAAATAGGGGAACAATGGATGCAGGGGGGCCGGCGGCGCCGGTCGTTTTGTGTGCCTCGCCGGTTGACTCATGAGGAGTGGGGCCCATCTTGGTATGGTGAACTCGACTGCTTTCCAATATCTCTCTGGTGCTGTTTGATTTGCCTATATAAGCCTGGTTCGCATTCAGGGATTTTAGAAGGAAACTTGATACTTTAAATCACACCAACCTACTTGTGCCCACCACTTGCACAATTCAATATTTGTATGTGCCCACTTGTGCCATAGGCAGCCCCACCTAGGTCCATGTACCAAAAAGTATGTGCACACTTGTAATGTGTTGGACCAAAATTGTGTACATCTTATTCGTTAAAAAATAACTCTTTGAATATCGATCGGTTTTCTATTCTAATTGCAGTATCGGCTCACAAATGTCATATCCATGAATTTGAGTATGTTTTTCAGTGTTTTGTCATGAATACCTGTAATCTGTATTTACTGAGCAGACACTGGTTAATAGTACCGATATATTACAAAATTGATAATGAATGAGTGGTATTAAAATGCAGTTTTCTGTGATGAACACTAATCTAGAGTGCCTAGTATGTAGTGAAGTGATCCAAGTGTTTATCAATCTCACCTTCTCTCTTGATTCTCAACTCATGAGATTGTAGAGAGGAGGTTGAGGATAAAGATGGAGGAACTCATGAAAACTAGAGAGGGGGGTGAAGCTAATGGTGAGAGTGTTTCCTCGTCTCAAAAATAATGAGCCATCCATGGAGAGAGAAAATGAGAAGCTAGGTTTTGTAAAACCAATTCTTTCAATATAATATCAAGCCCATGCTTGAATGGTTTGCACAAATGAATTAACAATTCATTTGTGCAACACTATGCAAGCATGGCTTACACCATACTCCCCTCTCTTTATTTCCACTTCATTTCCCATTTAAAATAAATAGATAAAAACTAAATGAGGTGTCCGCCTTCTAGAATGTTATCTGTACAAATACGGATTACACTCTACTGTATATACATACATGTATTCGTACCGAAATACGAATACCCGAAAAAATAGAATAACACAAAGAACATAATACTAGAATATACATATCGAAATACATATACGAAAATTATTAAATCAAAATCTAATTTAATAATCCGGCTCAAACCCGAGTCGGCTAGTATTATCAACTGTCCGATTGAAAGTCCTGGTACATAGTACAATCAATCGATCGGAACCCTTCACGTATGCAATACGGCTACTACATCATTTTGCCAGAACCAGGGAAACCCTCTGTGTGGGACTCTAAAGACTCGTCAATAAGCTGGCAGTGGGTTTAACCACAAGCACGTTAGCGGCACTACCTGTACGTAACGGCTACCTAGGTATTGAGCGAAAGGAAGGCCGACAAGCAAACTCATCCAAACCCCTACTGAGCCTGTCCGTGACAATCTCCGTGCAGTCCGGTCTATTCATCTAAGAGTATCGCATATCGAGTCTAGGGGTGGATAAAGTCAGACCCCTAATAACTCAATATTTCGTGTCGGTATGAAGCCCATCCCCACTGAGAAACTACTGATCCAAATCAGTAATTTTCGTCTGCCTTGGCCAAGGATTTCTGGTGATGGCCACCTGTGCACCTCGCAACATCAACCTCCAATACCGGGAGAGGCGAATCCCCGACGATCCGCTCACTGCCTCCATATGGCTCAGGGCTGTACCCAACTATAACTTATTTGCACACCTCCTTTGAGCCGTGGTAGGGTAGTAATCAAAGCACAGTAGGAAATCACACAAGACAAATAACGATCTCAGGTTGACAGACTAACCTGTACCCATGTCACCTGAGAACTACTATCTGACAATAGGTATAATACCAACTAGTATGTTCTCGGCGAGTTCGTCCAGTGTATTCATAACCCAATGTGAAAGTGTACGCTAGCACCGCGATGGGGTTTAAACAGGCATCACACATGCAATTTTAAAAATTTCGGATGCTAATGAACACTAACCAAGATCTTAACTAGAATATTAGGGTTTCCTATGATGATATCATAAAACTAAGAGAAGGAAAGATGGCTACAACCTTTGATGACCATGTCCTTCTCTTCTAAAGCTTCGGGTTGTAGTCTACACGACTCCACTAGGCTCCACTTCGAGTTGGTGCAAGCCTCCTCCGATGATCTTCGTGCCGAAGATGATCCACCCGAAGTCCGCCAGTCCAAGCTACCTCTTCACTAAACTCTTTAGTGAAGGCAACACACTACACTTAATTGCTAATCAAGTGTAGGATGGTGAAGTAAAGGTTTTGTTTGCTCACTAGTTTTGTTCAAGCTTCATGGTTCACATCACATGTGAGGGGTTGAAGCTTGAAGGCATGAAGAGGAAAAAGAAGATGAAGAGGAGCTAGAGAGCAACTCAAGAAGGAGCTCTAGAAAAAAAACACAATTCCAAAAAAATGAGAGTGTATGTCAACTCTCTTGACCCCTCACTCATTCAAGCATGGAGTAAATATCAATATTAAATTGCAACCATACTTGAATAGTGAGTCAAGAGAAATAAATAAATGATAAATGCCATACCCCACCATTCCTCCTCATTTTCTACCTCTTTTTCTATTTTCTAAAAATAGAAATTCATGCCATCCTTCATTATATATATATATATATATATATATATATATATATATGTATATGTATATATATATATATATCATATATACTAATACATATATATATAACAAAATAATTAGTGACCTAATAATATTAGTTAATATATAATTATATCAAATATAATATATATCAAATTATTAAATCAACACTTGATTTAATAATCCGGTTATATCACATATAACCGACTAATAATTTATCTGTATATCACATTATCAAATCAACACTTGATTTAATAATCCGGTTATATCACATATAACCGACTAATAATTTATCTGTATATCACATTATCAAATCAACACTTGATTCGATAATCTGGTTATATCATATATAACCTAACCGATAACAAATAACTGCCAGATTAGAATACGGTATCACATACTCGTATTTAATCTGGCCCCTGCACATATCAGTATATGTGCTCTACTTCGTATCGCTTGAACCAGGAAACTTCTTTGTGGGACTCTAAAGACTCGTCAATACGCCGGCAGTAGGTGATGATCACATCAGTCACCCACAAGCCGTTAGCAGTACTAGCTAGACATAACGGCTACCCATGTATTAAGCGGTTAGAAGATCAACAAGAAAGCTTGTCCATACTCTCCATGAAGCCTATAAGTAACACTTACCGTACAGTCCGATCTCTTCGTCTGATATATTGCATATCGAGTCTAGGGGTGGTATCGTTAGACCCCAATAACTTGATAAGTCATGCCGATGTATGGCTCATAACGGTATGAGAAACTACTGATAACACTTACCAGTAAATCTCATCAACAGCCCTGGCCAGGGACTAATTGTTATAGCCAATCGAGCATAGCGTAATATCAACTCCCAATACCGGGAAAGATGAAACCTCTCCTATCCCTCATTGCCTCCATGTGACTCGGGACTATACACAAAATCCATCTGCTTGCATAACTCCTTTGAGCCATAGTAGGGAGGAAATAAAAGCACAGTGGGAGCCACACAAAACTCTATGACGATCTCGGGTCTACAGACTAACCTGTACCAGTGTCACCAAAGAACTGCTATCTAATGATAGGTATAATACCAACTAGGAGTTCTCGGTGGGTCCTGTTCGGTGTACCCATTCTCTAATGAGCACCTGTATACAATCTTTGATGTCAAACACCAATGGATATGGGATCAACCATCGCCCCCATACAGGGTCAAAAAACGTACACACTAGTCTACTCTGGTGTATCGATTGTTGGAGTTCCTTAGCACCCTCACTAGGTTTTAACAGGCATCAAGTATGCAATTTTCAAAAATCTAGAGTGCTAATCAACTCGAACCTAGAATCGAACTAGAGGATTAGGGTTTAACTAACAAGTATCACATACTAATAAGTGTCTAACACTAAGAGAAAAGAAATACAACCTTTGTAGACCTCTCCTCCTTGTCTTTAGCTCCGTGTAGATGTCCTTGTTGGGATGCCTAGAACGACAGCAAGGTTTCAGGAGGCATCGTCCATACCATTTTCAAAAAATTGTCATGCTAAACAACCCTAGTCTTAGAATCTTTAACTAGAGATTTAGACAATAGAAAATGTAAACAGCTTTACATCAAGAGAACAAGGAATACAACCTTTGTAGACCGGTCCTTCTCTTCACTTGCTCCGTGTAATAGTCTCGCGACTCCAATAGGCTTCTCTTGAGACTTTGAACGAACTTCCTCCGATGACCTTCGTGTCGAAGATGATCCACGTGAAGTCCCTCCAACTCAAGCTACCATTACACTAAACTCTTTAGCGTATGAAACACGCTACACTCGATCGCTAGTCAAGTGTAGGATGGTGAAGTAGGGGATGTTAAAAGCTCACAAGTATGTGTTCAAGTTTCATGGTTCACATCACATGTGAGGGTTGAAGCTTGAGCCATGACAAGAGGAGGAAGAAGAAGTTAAAGAGCAACCATGGGAGCAACTCAAGAAAAATGGCTAAGTGTTGAGAATGAGCTAGAATAAATGGCAACTCTTGACCCCTCACTCATTCAAGCATGGAATTATGCAATATAAAATTGTAGCCATGCTTGAATAGTGAGTCAAGATGAATAGACAAAAGTAAATCCCATTCTTGCAACCATGCTTTCACTTTCCACCTCATTTCTATTTTCACAAAATAGAAATTCATATGCCATGCTTCATTATTTTATTTATATATATTAATATATATAATGAAGAATAATTAGTGAGCTAATGATATTAGTTAAGATATAATTATATCACATATAATATATATCACATTATTAAATAAACACTTGATTTAATAATCCGGTTATATCATATATGACTGACTAATATCATTTATCTGTATATCACATTATCGAATCAACACTTAATTCGACAATCTGATTATATCACATATAACCGAACCGATAACAGATGGCTGCCAGATTATAATACGGTATCACATACTCGTATTTAATCAGGCCCACACACATATCACATACGTGTCCTACTTCGTTTATCTTGAACCACGGAACTTCTGTCTGGGACTCTAAAGACTTGTCAATACGCCAGCAGTAGGTGATGAACACATCAGTCACCTACAAGCCGTCAGCGGTACTAGTTGGACGTAACGGCTACCCGGGTATTGAGCGATATGAAGATCAACAAGCAAGCATGTCCACAGTCTCCATGAATCCTATCAGTAACACTACCATACAGTCTGGTCTCTTCGTCTGATATGTCGCATATCATGTCTAGGGGTAGTAAACGTCAGACCCCAGTAACGTGATAAGTCATGCCGATGTCTGGCCTATAACGATTCGAGAAACAACTAATAACACTTATCAGTAAATCTCAGCAGCAGCCATGGCCAGGGACTTCCAGTTATAGCCAATCGAGCATAGCGCAACATCAACCCCCAATACCGGGAAAGACGAAACCCCTCCTATCGCTCATTGCCTCCATGTGACTCGGGACTGTACGCAAAATCCACCTGTTTGCACAACTCCTCTTGAGCGTGTTAGTGGGGAAATCAAAGCACAGTGGGAGCCACACAAGACTCTATGACGATCTTGGGTCAACAGACCAACCTGTACCAGTGTCACCAGAGGACTGCTATCTGACGATAGGTATACTACCACATAAGAGTCCTCGGCGAGTCATGTTCAGTATACCCAGTCTCCACTGATCACCTGTATACCATATTTGATGTCAAACACCAATGGATGTGGGATCATCCATCGCCCATCATATGGGTCAAGAAGCGTATACGCTAGTCTACTCTGGAATATCGATGTACGTGATCAGGATTTCTGTGTCGATGCTTGGCATATTGTTTTCATGATATTTCTTTTAATACCTTTGTATATATAACAGGGGATTTAGCCGTTGTTATATATACCCTTACACCAATATTAGTGGAATGGGACGCTAATATATGTGTATTTCCCCCATCATATTTTACTTCTGCATATATATATATATAAGATGTTAGAAATTATATTGAGATTCGTCTTGGGATGTAGGTGATTCATTGAGATTGGATATGAAAGAGATTGATGATTTGTACATTCGGGATATAGGAGATCTATTCGATATTGTACATTGAGGAGATGTGAGACTTATATGATATGATAGCCCAGTTTGGGGGCTGATTTGAGGATTTGCGGATTGGAGTGTCTTGATGGATTGTAATCCTGCCACGATGTCAGGTTTCCGTGGAAATGACATATTCCACCCCATACCTCACACTTATCTATTCTTTGCACAGATTCATATATTGGTTGTACCTGTTAGTGTACCCTTATGATAGTTGCATATCTACTTTTTCATATCCCTATTGCATAGTTATTGCATACTATTATCATGTCATCATTGCTTCACATATTGATTGTACCTGCTAGTGTGCTTTCCATTACCTTGCATTCACATGACATGTTATTACTGTAATCGCATATCTTAGATTCATGCTGTAGTACATTCCTGCGATTACCTGCATATGTTATCTACTATTCACGAGTTGGCAACTCACCCCCGTTGTGCCACAGGTGTTTTAGGTTGTTCCCCAGAGTAGTCAAGGCAAGCTATTCAGCTATTCATCTATCATCTTTTGCTACAGATACCGCATCAGCTCACGGTACTATTTTGCTTAGGTGGGTTGGATGATTATCTGTATTTCATATTGTACATTCGTTATATTCTGTACTCTCGATCTACTAGTATGTTGTTGACTTAAAGACTTGGTGAGGACGATATTGTATATTAATTATGGATTTGTTGCCTTTTATATACAGCTTTCTCTCTATTGTCTTTATTTCTTCGCTACGGCGTCGTATATTTGTATTGTATTCATCTTGGCTAGTTTTTACAAAAAGGGGGTGTTGCCAAAATTTTAAAGAAAGAAAGTAAGACTTTTAAAGAATTTGGATTGCGATTTCAAATGTTTCAAAAACTTATATTATCTTTTCCGTATTTTTCTTGGTTTAGATTTCTGGGTTTTGGCTTTCTTTTACTGCGTTACGCCTTTTGGCGTTGCGTAGTATTAGGGCCGTCACGGGCCAATTTTGGGTCGTGACAAAGTTGGTATCAGAGCGCTAGGTTTTACCTTTCGGAGTGTAGAATGATCTTAGTATGATAGAGTAGGTGGCTTAAGCAGAGTAACGTAGTGTGTGTATGTCTGCAGCATACCCACGATGCGGTACCTTGCATTAAGTGACTTAAGTATAATTTTCTTGAAATTCCTTCCTTGATGATTCATATCCTTGAGGTTCGATTCCTTATTCTCATCGAATCTTATATCTATTTATAGCCTTGCCGCCGATGACTATGGGAACTCAGAGTGATGCAGCGAGGGCCGAGGTTAGAGTTGGCTCGGGTGAGACGAGTACTGACCAGGATGGCACTCTAGTTGCACAGGTGCAGACGGATCAGCCTACGACATATACTATTGATAGACTTTTAGCAGAGATGCAGGACTTCCGCCAGACTATGAGTTCTTTGGTTGATGTCGTTCGGGAGCTACGACAGGAGGTTGTCACCCTTGTTACTCAGTTGTCACTTACGATCAGCATGCCGCGATCCGTCACCTACATAGCACCAGTGGTTACAGCTCCAGTTGATGAGGCGCATATTCCACAGGCTCAGAGAGTTCCAGGACAGTAGAGGACTTGTACCAGTGTACCAGCCCAGAGGCAGAGGTTTGGTCGTCGAGACAGATTTCGTGGCCGTCGCGGGAGTAGCAGAGGCTTAGGACGGAGACAGTCGTTCAGCTCTCATCCCCAGGATGGTCAGCAGTCAGCGCGTGGATGTTTTCGATACGGGAGCCTTCAGCACTTCGTCAGGGATTGTTCCTTAGCACCTCGTCAGAGTCGTATTCATAGAGGACGTGGACGTGGAAGATTCGCTCAGAGGGCTCAGTCTACCAGAGGAGTTCATCCAGCTGCGAGTAGAAGGCAGACACAGGAGTTTGCTTCTACTCATCGGGACGCGCAGGCGTCCAATGCAGAGTCTTCAGGTATCCTTAATTCGCTTGTTCTTTTGATGTATTCGTTATTTTTCATGCTTGTACCGTGGTTAGGTAGATTAGTCGTAGTTGTTGTTTTAACTTCTGTCAGCGATTCTTTTATTGCGCGACACGTATTTCAGTTGGGTGCCAACCGGATAGGAGATAGAGATTCTTCCGTCGTTTTGGTCCTTCTAAAGATGTTGGATTTGACGTTCTCCTGGGCACGGACTGGTTAACTACGTGCTAGGCGTCTGTGGACTACCGTGAGGAAACAAGTTAGGTTTTGTTTTCCCCGGCAAGTCAGTTCTTGTTGTGCCGGTGGATAGTTGTGCCGCCTCTCACAGGTTGAATTCAGCCTTTTTCGCCGGTCGGCTTTTGAGGAGATGTCGTGGATTCTTGGCGTTCATTTGTGATACCGTAGCCACAGAGGGTTGTTGGACCGGTGTTTCTTTCGTGCGAGAGTTTTTCCGACGTTGTTCCGAATAAGCCGGCGAAGCTTGGGAGCTAAAGGATCAGCTGCAGAGTTGTGGTTTGGGGAGTTTTGTGCGTCTGAGTGTTTCGCTTTTGGAAGCTCCTATTCCTGTTCGTCAAGGAGAAAGATGGAAGCTTAGGGTTGCGTATCGACGGATCGTCAATTGAACTGGCTTACGGTGCGGATAGGTATCCTTCACCTCGCCGTGACGATTTCTTCGATCAGCTCCAGAGTACGAAACATTTTCTAAGTTTGCTTGGGATCAGGTCATCATTATTGCGGGTTCAGAGTGATGGCATTCCGAAGTCTGCCTTGTGCGTGCTATGGGCTTTGTGTGTGTTAGTGAGTCACAGGATTCACTGATGCCCTAGCAGCATTCGTCGATGTGATGAACCAGATTTCTGCAGGCCGTTCCTCAACCAGTTTTCGTTGTGTTAATTACGACATTCTGGTCTATTTAATTTGTCTTGAGGGACAGGAGTAACACTTGGGGATTTGTTATGCAAATACTGGGAGAGCACCAGCAGTTCGTTAAATTCTCGGAGTGTTTCTTCAGGCTTGTTTTGTGTTGACTCCTAGGTCTTATAGTCACGGGAGACAGTTTTGTATGGTTCCGAAGGAGATCGTGACCGTACAGTTTAGGTCCAGACATGTGTGCAGGATGAAGATCCGCAGATTGTTGGGCTTAGCAGGTTTCTACCGCCGTTTCATGCAGAATTGCTAGAGTAGTGCTGCACCGTCGACTAAATTGACCGGAAAGGAGTTTCTTTTCTTTGGACTGAGGCATGTGTGCGGAATTTTCGGCAGTTGAAGATTCTGTTAACAACTGCATCAGTTCTTTCCTTGTTCTTTGCTTTTGGTTCGGGCTACCTTGTTGTTTAACTGTAATGTTTCTTGAGTGGGATCGAGTGTGTACTGAGGTGACACTATAAAGTTATCGCTTTTGCTTCCCTACATTGGAGGAAGTACGAGGAGGATATTCTACTCATGATCTAGAGATGGCCGCGGTGGTTTTGCGTTGGAGATTTGGAGACACCATCTGTTAGAGAGTCATGTCAGATTTTCATGGACCACCAGAGCTTAACGTACATCTTCCTGCAGCGGATTTTGATTGTTGTGATAGTCTTCTGCAGATTTACAGTTCTTGTGTGATCGTCGAGTACAGGTTTAGTTCGTCTCTACGGAGGGGACAGCTTGCTCATGTCTGCGCCCGACCACTTTTCCTTAATCGTTTTTGCGAGACACTGCCCGCCCATGCTCGTTCGTCAGTGATACTTGAGCATACTCAGCTGGGTAATGATTCGGAGACCTTGAATTGTGATAATGGTGTGCTAAGTTAGGGACGCGTTTGTGTACCTGGTATCATCGGGTAGAGATGTGTAATCCTAGAACATGTACATCTGTCAACTCTCTATGTTCATTCAAGTTCCACCAACATTTAACGTGACTTGTGAGATAGTTACGGGTGGACAGGAATGTGAAGAGAAGTTTCAGGTTTCGTTTCGAGGTGTCTGTCTTGTTGTGTGCTTGGGTCGAGCATCTGAGGCCGGCTGGAGAGTTGCAACCTTTTACCGTTCCGAAGCAGGAATGGGAGCAGATCTCCACGAATTTCATTATGGTTTCTACCCAAGTTTGGTCAGGGTGTGACTCCATTCGGATTCTTGCCGTCCGGTTATACTCAATGTGCTCAGTTGTTTCTTGTTAAGTGGTGTGTTTATTTTGATTGTTGTCAGCAGTTGGGGATCGTCACTCGCCATCGTTAGGGTTCTCCTTCGATAGCTGTTATCAGGAGACACTCCAATTGGCCACCTTTAGGTTTAGGGGTTAGGTCGTGTCGATCACCAGTCTGTTGTTTTTCTGACTCTGCGTAAGTAGGACTTTGGACCCCAGCTAGTCTAGAGACTTCGGAGATGGTCCAGTTGTGTTAGGTCGGGATGGGAATTGTCCATTACGAACTGAGGTCTCATGCCGACTGCCTTGGTCATAGACTCGAGGTCGCAGGGACAGATCATATATTCCTACGGACTTTCCGATGAATGACGTGTTGGATTTTGGGAAGCTTGTCCCAGGATTTAGGTCCTTCTGAGATCCTATAAGCGAGTTAGTTTCGTTGCCTTTAATTTGGCTCTTCCGCCCAGATTATTGGATTTTCACCCCGTATTCCTTGTGATAATACTTTACGATTACCTTCATGACCTTTCTCACATAATTTGGCACCAGACCATTTGGCTTGGACGCGATCGTTTCGCTCACCGGCAGCCATTGTGTTAATGGCTCAGCAGGTGGAGGAACATCGGTAAAGGGTCTTGCCATCTGTGAAGAGTTTTTCTTGGACGTAGCCGTATAGTGAGGTAATCACTTGGGAGGCTGCGAGCGAGATTTGAGAGTTGTAATCTTCTCCTTGAATGTACGCGTATCGGTATATTTTTAAATTCGGGGACGAATTTCTTTTAAGGGGGGAGATTGTAACACCTTAGATGTGTTTTGTAGCTAATTATATTTTATATATATGGTTTTTAATAAAGAGTTTACCAATTTGGGTTTTAAATATTTTATCCTATTTATTGAGTATTTTATTAGATTTTTTCTAGCCTTGCACACCTTGTACATGATAACTAGGGTTGTTTTGGGGGTTTAACCATGATTAGCAATCATGGTTAACTAACCATTTTCTTTAATCTAGCTTTTAGTTTTGTTTTTAAGTGTTATGGGTTTTAAGTGTGCATGGTTGTTAAAATAAAAAGGGTTTTATTTTGAATTTTTTTTTGGGTGTTGACTTGGTGTGAGAAAGAGAGAGAGTGCATTATGAGGCATGATGGCTTGCCCATGCCTTCATTTAATGAAGAGAGAGAGAGAGAGGAGGGGGTTGACTTGTTAGTGTTCTCTCATTCTCACTCATTTCTCTCATCCTCTCACTCTCAAACACACTCACACACACAGCAGCACAGCAGCAGCAAAGACAACAACAACAACAACAACAAGTGAAGCAGCAGCAGCAGAAGAGGCAACAGCAGCATCAGCATCAGCAGCAACTCCATCAGCAGTAGCAGCAAGCAGCAGCAGAGGCAAGAGCAGCAGCAGAAGGAGCTTTAGCAGTCGTAGCAAGCTCCCACCTCCTCCATACACTTCTTCACCTGCCTTCTAGGGCTCTTTAGGGTATACTTTCTGAACCCAAGTTCCTACTTGCTTAGCTTGTGTGCTAATTAGTGTCGGTTTGTGTTAAATAGTGGGTTTAGTGCTAGATTATGGTGTTTTATGTGGAATTTTGGTTAAGTCTTGATTGTGTTGGTAAACCCTATTTATTTAAGTGTTGTTAGGGTCACCTTAACTGAGCTTAACCCTGGATTGCACTAAAATACCATAGTTTTTCCATATTGTGCAAAATTGGTGATTTTAAAGCGATATTTGTGACTTCTGAGATCTGCTATTGACCCGGACCCTACAGGACAAAATTGAGGAAACTGGAACATGCTACCTAGGTCTAGACACCACCACCAAAACACGAGCCCCTATTTCCCTACCCAGGCCGCAGATTTAATGTGTTTGGCCGCAAATTGCAGCCAAGTAGGGGGCAGGGGTGTTGGGTTCTTGGCTAGGGTTGTCTTCTGTGTTGTATAGTGTTTTGGCATGTCTAGTTTTGTAATATTTGACCTGTAGGAAAATCTGGGATCATATATCATTTCTGGTGTCCATTGTGTTTGCGCGATACGCACGATACGTGAGTGGGTTCTGTGATCCAGCATATCGCGGCGTGTCGCGATGGTTCTACACGTGTATACACACGTTTTAGCGTATCGTGCACACGCGCGTTTAGTTCGCGACGCGAGTTTCTCGTTTTGGTTCGATATCGCGTTTCGCAGAATATTTGGCTTATATATATTTTCCATGTCTAAATTGCAGGTTTGCAGGCGGAGACTACGGACACTGCTACAGGGGGGAGCAGATAGTAGGATTCACCTAGCGTGGAGTGTAGGTGAGTAGATTTAACATCTACAGGGGAATCGCCCGCATGGCGTTATGCGTCTGGGCTAGGATTCTAATATTTGTCGCATATTCTACGTCATTGTTAGAATTGCGCTTTTACTTTATTTCCTTGATATAGCTGTACTGTGACTAGCAGCCGTAGGACACTGCACACATTATTGACGGTTCATGTTGCACGGGCACGGATTGTATGCTACACACACACCGTCAATAATTGCCATGTCACACACAACCCTTTATAGATACTATATTGCTTATCATACTTGACATTTAGCTTATAGGTATACCTTGTACATATTTTACTTATACCCAGGGGGTATACGACATCTTTTACTTATAGGTAGATACCTATAGTTAGTTGTACCTTATTGATTTCGCATACATCTGGTTTCAGCTACATGTTCTCATTTATATGCTCACATTCAGATATAACGCATTTATTTGTTCCAGGATTTGCTCATTGTTTATTTGGATTTTACATGGTGTTTTCTAGATTTGGGAACCGTGGGAGTTCATGAAATTATGCATATATTGAAAAACCCGGTTTCCTTGAGATGATATTTGCGCGTCCATCATGAGTTTTATCGGTGCTGATTATATACTCCATACGAGGTGTGGTTACCATATGAGAGTACATGGTGGGGCCCGGTATGGTTCCCCTCAGCAAGAAGATCGATGGATTTTGCCGATTGAGCCTGGAGGAGGGCGAGTACCTACCGGTGACAGTACCCATGACTCGGCGGGGGATCACGGAGACACCGCTGGGAGTCATGTACGTATGCATACGTCGAAAGGCGAGGGTCAGAGCTAGGTACTCGTGCATTCGGGATAGCGTATGATACGTGATCAGGATTTCTGTGTCGATACTTGGCACATTGTTTTTATGATATTTCTTTTAATACCTTTGTATATATAACAGGGGATTTAGCCGTTGTTATATATACTCTTACACCAATATTAGTGGAATGGGACGCTAATATTTGTGTATTGCCCCCATCATATTTTACTTCTGCATATATATATATAAGATGTTAGAAATTATATTGAGATTCGACTTGGGATGTAGGTGATTCATTGAGATTGGATATGAAAGAGATTGATGATTTGTACATTCGGGATATAGGAGATCTATTCGATATTGTACATTGAGGAGATGTGAGACTTATATGATATGAGAGCCCAGTTTGGGGGCTGATTTGAGGATTTGCGGATTGGAGTGTCTTGATGGATTGTGATCCTGCCACGATATCAGGTTTTCGTGGAAATGACATATTCCACCCCATATCTCACACTTATCTATTCTTTGCATAGATTCATATATTGGTTGTACCTGTTAGCGTACCCTTATGATAGTTGCATATCTGCTTTTTCATATCCCTATTGCATAGTTATTGCATACTATTATCATGTCATCATTGCTTCACATATTGATTGTACCTGCTAGTGTGCTTTCCATTACCTTGCATTCACATGACATGTTATTACTGTAATCGCATATCTTAGATTCATGCTGTAGTACATTCCTGCGATTACCTGCATATGTTATCTACTATTCACGAGTTGGCAACTCACCCCCGTTGTGCCACAGGTGTTTCAGGTTGTTCCCCAGAGTAGTCGAGGCAAGCTATTCAGCTATTCATCTATCATCTTTTGCTACAGATACCGCATCAGCTCACAGTACTATTTTGCTTAGGTGGGTTGGATGATTATCTGTATTTCATATTGTACATTCGTTATATTTTGTACTCTCGATCTACTAGTATGTTGTTGACTTAGAGACTTGGTGAGGACGATATTGTATATTAATTATGGATTTGTTGCCTTTTATATACAGCTTTCTCTCTATTGTCTTTATTTCTTCGCTACGGCGTCGTATATTTGTATTGTATTCATCTTGGCTAGTTTTTACAAAAAGGGGGTGTTGCCAAAATTTTAAAGAAAGAAAGTAAGACTTTTAAAGAATTTGGGTTGCGATTTCAAATGTTTCAAAAACTTATATTATCTTTTCCGTATTTTTTCTTGGTTTAGATTTCTGGGTTTTGGCTTTCTTTTACTGTGTTACGCCTTTTGGCGTTGCGTAGTATTAGGGCCGTCACGGGCCAATTTTGGGTCGTGACAAAGTTGGTATCAGAGCGCTAGGTTTTACCTTTCGGAATGTAGGATGACCTTAGTATGATGGAGTAGGTGGCTTAAGCAGAGTAACGTAGTGTGTGTATGTCTGCAGCATACCCACGATGCGGTACCTTGCATTAAGTGACCTAAGTACAATTTTCTTGAAATTCCTTCCTTGATGATTCATATCCTTGAGGTTCGATTCCTTATTCTCATCGAATCTTATATCTATTTATAGCCTAACTCCATCCATCGGCGCTGTCTAAGGTTCAGGTCTCGCTGCTGAAATATATACTTTAAACTCTTGTGGTCAGTGAATATCTGGCACGACTCTCTATACAGATAATGTCGCCATATCTTAAGTGCAAAGACCACTGCAGCCATCTCCAGATCATGAGTGGGGTAATTCTGTTCATGTGTCTTTAATTGCCGCGAAGCATACGCGATCACCCTGTCATGCTGCATCAAAACGCATCCTAGCCCCACTCGTAAAGCGTCACAGTAGACCACAAATCCGCCTGATCCTGAAGGCAATGATAGCACTGGTGTCGTAGTCAGTAGAGCCCGTAGCAGCTGGAAACTGTGCTCACACTCCTCCGTCCAATCGAAGCGAACTCCCTTCCGGGCAACCCGGTCAAAGGTGTAGCAATGCGAGAGAAGTCCTGCACAAATCGCCTGTAATAGCCTGCCAGCCCTAGAAAGCTGTGAACCTCCGTCACTGACGTGGGTCTAGGCCAACTCTGAACTGCCTCGATCTTCCTTGGGTCTACACATATACCCTCTCGTGTAATCACGTGCCCCAAGAAGTCTACGCTGTCTAGCCAGAAAGCACACTTTGAAAATTTGGTGAAAAGCTGATGCTCCCTCAAGGTCTGCAGCGTAATCCGCAGGTGCTGCTCGTGCTCCTCTCTACTCCGAGAATACACCAAGATATCGTTAATGAACACTATGATGAACAGATCAAGATACGGCCGGAAAATGCGGTTCATCAAGTCCATAAATGCTGCTGGCGCGTTGGTGAGTCCGAACGACATCACCAAAAACTCATAATGGCCGTAACGTGTGCGGAAAGCTGTCCTGGAAATGTCCTCCTGTCGAACCCGCAGCTGATGGTAGCCTGATCGCAAATCGATCCTCGAAAAGTATCCTGCCCCCTGAAGCTGGTCGAACAAATCGTCGATGCGTGGCAAAGGATACCTATTCCGCACTGTCACCCTGTTTAGCTGGCGGTAGTCGATACACAAACGCATACTGTCGCCCTTCTTCTTGGCAAACAGGACTGGAGCACCCCAAGGAGAAACACTGGGTCTAATAAGTCCCTTATCCAGCAAGTCCTGCAACTGACCCTTCAATTCTCTAAGTTCCGCCGGGGCCATCCGATAAGGCGGTACAGAAATAGGCCCCGTGCCAGGAACCAAGTCAATACAGAAAGAAATATCACGCTCGGGCGGTAGCCCAGGAAGCTCGTCAGGGAACACATCAGGGAACTCGCTAACAACCGGAACCTCTGTGGCTCTAGTCTCACAAACATAGGCGAGAAATCCCTGACATCCCTTCCTCAAATGCTGTCCAGCACGAAAAGAAGAAATCACACTGTGAGGGGTAACACCACGGTCCCCCAACACAACAACAACCGACTCACCGGGAAAACAAAATCGAACTGTCTTCTCGCGGCAGTCAACAGAAGCATAGCACGTGGCTAACCAATCCATACCCAAGAGGACGTCGAAGTCCAACATCTCAAGAAGGATCAAATCGACCGGCAACTCTCTCTCGCCAATATGGACGGTACAGGATCGGAACACGTGCCTAGCAACAAACGACTCTCCCACAGGAGTAGTCATAACAAGCGGCTGGTCAAGCAAACTGGACTCTCTACCCAAACTCGGCACAAAGTGTGTGGATACGTACGAGTGCGTGGATCCAGGATCGAACAACACGTGTGCATCAACCGAACATACAGGAAGGATACCTGAGACCACTGCATTGGACGCCTGCGCGTCCTGATGCGTCAAAGCAAAAACTCGCGCCTGTCCTCCACCTGCAACTAACTTCCCCCTGCCGGTCGCTGGCTGCCCTCTGCCTCAGTCCCCTCTCCTCTATGAACAAATCCTCCGCAACCACGACCTCTCTGTTCATGCGTCTGACGCAGAGTAACAGTAGGTACTATCGGCAATGCCGTCTAGGGTGGTGAAGGTGGTAATGTAACATGCGGTGCTGCCGCCTCACTCCGGGGCACCTCAGGACAATCTCGCACACGATGATAAGAACTCCCGCAACGGTAACATCCCGATGATGGTCGCTGACCCTCCTGGGGATAGGAGCTAAACAATCGGCATCGCCTCGAATCTCTGCCACCTACAAGGTGCCTGTCACGACGCGGGAAAGGTCGTCTCTGCACTGACGTATCTGCACGAACTCTTTTCGGCTCTGGAACTGCCGAAGTCTCAGCAAGGCGCTCCTCAACTAATAATGCTGCATCTACTGCTGCTGCGTATGTCTCGTAATGTTGCGCGGTGATCGTAAGGAACAGTGGTGTGAGCAAGCCTCGGACAAATCTCTTGACTCGCAACTCCTCAGTAGCCACTAGGTACGGAGCATAAACTGATAGCTCGGTGAACAGCACATCGTACTCTGCCACTGACATCTCCGGAGTCTGGCGTAAGGACTCAAACCTGCGTGCTGTAGCATCCCTAACACTCTGGGGAAGAAAACGGGCAAGGAATAGCGCCACAAACTCGGTCCAGGTCATAGGAGGAAGACCTGCTGCTCTACCCTTCTCGACTGATTCGCACCATTTCTGCGCAAGACCTTCCAGGCGAAAGCTCGCGAACCCAACCCATCTCGCATCTGCGCATCTAAGTGAATGACATATCCGTGCCATCCTATCAATGAAAGACTGGGGGTCCTCGGCCACATCGGTGCCTGTGAAGACCGGAGGCTTCAGCCTCATAAACTCTGACAGCGATACTGTAATAACCTCTGTAGTCGCAGGTGCAACTGACTGAACTGTGGGTACCACCGCGGTCTCTACAACGGATGGAACTACCTCTGGTCGCTGAGCTCGAAGTGTCTCAACTAGAGATCCCATCATCTGGCGCATCTCCTGCATACTGGATCCCATCGTCTGGCGTATCTTCTGCACACCAGCTCCTAACATAGCAATCTGATCTGTCACGGAAGGAACAGCCTGCTCGGGCACAACCGGTGTACTACCCGGATCAGTCCTAGTCTCGGACGAGTCAACTCGAATCTCAGCCCTCGCGGCCGCTCTCTGCGCCCTCGTAGTCTTTGGCGGCATAATGGCTGAAAGGAACAATAAGATTCGATAAGGATACGGAAATCGAATCGCAAGAATGTATATTCTCAAGAAGGAATTTAAATCAACAAGTCCGAAGGTCGCGTAGGCGGAGTACCGTGTCATGAGTATGCCGCGGAACATACACACGATACGCTACCCTGCTGCAGCTACCTACTCCATCATACCAGGGTCATCCTACACTCCGAAAGGTAAAACCTCCGCTCTGATACCAACTTTGTCATGACCCAAAGTTTGGCCCGTGACCGGCACTTAACCACGTAACGTCTACAGGCGTAACGCGACTAAGTGAACCGAAAACCCAGAAATCAAACCAGTAAAAGTATAGAGTGTTATAAGTTTAAAATGAAAGCAATTACTAACATGTTAAGAAATCTAAGTAAACAATTCCCAAGATAGCAATATACGACGCCGTAGCGAAGATCAAGATCCACAAGTGGGAACAACACAGATAGAATAAACTGCAAGTACAGTCGGCTCACAACGAGCTCGACACCAGAATACAAATAATATACATCATCGTCCTCACACTGTCTCTAAGTCAAATACATACATGGTAGATGGAGAATACTAGATACAACAATATACATAACTGAAAGATAAACAGATACCGCACAAAACCCACCTATCAGCAAAAGAGCTAGTACACCAACTATGGGGGTATCTGTGTCAAAAGATGCAAAACGCAGCCTGCCGCGACTACTCCGAAGGGCAACCTGCAAACACTGTGGCACAACGGGGGTGAGTTGCCAACTCGTGAATAGAGATAACATATAAAGGTAATCGCAAGCATGCACGTACTGCGCTACTCTAACATATGTCAACAGATGAAATCAATATGTGATAAGCAGTATGTGCAATAATCATGCAAGTGCTCTATCAGGTAATATAACTACAGGATGAGGTACAATAATAAATACTGAGCATGGGCAATATAACATCTACACGGAATGTCAACGTGGAATATATAATCGGTGTCCATCAATGCACCCAGATCCCCAAACTAGCTCAGGCGCCGGCACTCTCATCGGCCCTCAAATCCTGTAAATCTCTGAGAATCCCGAGTGCCCAACATCGGCACCCAAATATCATAAATACTCGTGTCCAGCATCGACACGCAAATCCTCATCCATCGGGCCCCGTCAGTCCGGGTCAGCCCACGGGCTCCGTCTGCGGTATCGGCCCTCGGTATCGGCCCTCGGCCCCGGCAGTACGGATCACCCCGCATCCATCTATCTACCCTGATCAGTATCCTCCGGATAGCTGTTAGGTCCAACCAATCACCGGTAGGTAGTAGTCCCTCTGCCAGGCTCACCGTCTACTACACAGCGAAACCGTTCTCGCCCCGGGGTACCATACCGGGTCAACCATGTACCTGTAATCGGCCTCAACCAGCTCCTCGATTCAGGTTCACATATATCACTCTAGCACCGAGGAAACACATGGTGGACGCACCGAAATATCATATCAAGCGAACCGGGTTTTTAAATGATTACATATTTGAAATAGCCACGGTTCCCAAATCCAGAAATCACATGTAATCCAAACCAATATGCAAGTCAATGATCCGATATGATATGTGCATCAAATATGAATATCATGTCAAGTCACATAAAGATAAGCTACAACATAATGATCCGATGTGATATATGCATCAAGTATGAATATCATGTCAAGTCACATATGGATGAGCTACAATATAATGATCCGATGTAAATCCTACAGTGTGAGTGTCATGGCAATTACTAACGGTGTGTGTATAACATGCAGGATAGTGCTCGTGCAACATGGACCGTTAGTAAGGGTGCGGTGTTCTATCAATTCTAGTTATATCCATATAACAGGGAATGCAGTATGCATTAAATAGTAGCCATGCACAGTCAATGTATGTAAATGTAGCTATAAGGTCCTATCAGCCCCGACGTAGAATGCCATGCGGGCGATATCCCCGTAGATGTTAAATCTACTCACCGTAGTCTCTCGCTAGGTATAGCCAACAACTTGTTTCCCCTTCTGCGCGGCGTCCGCCGTACTCGCCTGCGAACCTAGAATTACACAATACATCAAACATAAGCTTGACATCACACAAACACGACATTAAAGCCGAACTAGTAACTCGTGTCGTGAACCAAGCGCGCGTGTGCACGATACGCTAAAACGTGTGATTACGCGCCTGAAGCCACTCCGACGCGTCGCGATACGCAGAAACCCAAAACCCATACACACGTATCACGCGTGTCGCGAAAGATTGAAAATACGGGAAAATAGGTAATCACCTACAGATTTAGATACAGAAATGATATTGTAAAACTATATATACCAAAATAACCCCCATAGCAGCAGACACCAACACCCCAAACCCCAACCCAAAACACCCCCATCTGGCCGCAAATTGCGGCCAGAAAGCTTATTTCGGCGGCCTGGGTAGGGAATTGGGCTCCCAGGTTTTGTGTGTGCACTCTAAACCCCCCATACATGCTACAGTAACCTCTAGTTTCACTCTGAAATATCTCGGGTAGCAGCAGATCCTTCAGAACCTTATTTCTAGTTAAAATCCACACTTTTACACTAAAATCAAACTTTAGGGTATTTCTGTGCAAACTGAAACAAACCTGGCCTAAAATAGTTCTAATAACACCTAATAGAGCTAACCAAACTAACAAAACCCTAATCTAACATGTGAATCACAAATATCCTATAATATCACTAAAATGCACAAAAAAGAGATTTTTGCTAAACAATACTACAAGTTTAAGGAAAAGGAGTGCTAACATGAGTTAATACCTTCTAAGAACCTTGTAAAACACAAAAAGTCTCAGCTTTTCCCTCAAGTGTGCAGATTTGCCTTTGAACACCTCAAAAACCTCACTTTTCCATGGTTTCGTGAAGAAAATGAGTTGATATGTATAGGGTTTTGTGTAAGGATCAAAGGGAAATGAAAAAGGAGAAGAAAAGATGGAGGAAGAGGGGGTTTCTCTGCTGGAAGGCTGCAGAATTCTGAAGTGGGGAGAAGAAAAGAGAGAGAGAAAGAAAATGGTCTAAAGGTCAAACTTCACCTAACCACCATGCCTCATTGTTTATTAGGATTTGAAATTATAAAAAGGGGTTATGATATGATTTAAAATGGTGGGGATAAGTTAGCAACCATGCAACAAAAGAAAGGTTAACATGCTACCAAAACCCTAAGTCACAAAAATGGCTAAGTGTGCAAGTGTACACTATAAGGGAAAATCATCCAATTTGCTAATCACGACTAAATAACTAATATAATAACATGCACAAATACCAATTATCACTTAAACATTCTAACGGAAATTCAAGTGTTACATACCCCCTCACTTTTGCCGCAAATAAAATCATTCTGGCCGAAATTTGCGGCCAGAGCATGGAGTTTGGGCTTCGTGCTTGCTCTGTGTCTCCTATACCAGTAAATTAGACCCTTGGCATATGCAGAATTGACTAATTTGACCTAGGGTAAAATCTGGGACCATTTTCAAGAGTTGCTGTTTTGATTCGGGGTTTCGTTTCTCGTATTTTGAATTCTGGATTTTTGTATCTGTATTTTATCTCGATCACTTGACGTTTGTACAACGATATCGAGGGTTATTTGGTGGTTTTGAAGGCGTGGTCCATAGGTTCTAACCTATAGGCCTTTAACGTGTCATTTTGGTTTCCGACTTGATTTTAATACGCAATTGTGATGTGTTATGATATGTAGGTACCCCATGAGGATTTCAAGACGGTGAAAAAGAGGATAGCGACATCGACATCGGCAAGCAAGAGCAAGGTGGGTAGATTTATATTTACGAGGAGAAGTCGGGTGGATGGCGTATAGCACCCCCGCAAAGTCGTAAGAAATGATGTGATATGTTATAGATATGCATTTATATGTTATGGAGAGATTGAACACTTAGCAAGGGGAGCTTTAGGAGATCATGGTTTTAGTGTTAGCGAGAATTGAAGAAAGGACTTTAGGCTATTTCTTAGTCATGAAACCCTAGAGTAAAGATTTGCATACACGCACATACACATACTCGCATACATTTACTTTCTTGTGCGTATTGGGGACACATATATATATTGGTATTCATACGCTTGGATGAGGAGAATGTTATATGATAATTGGAAATGAGTCGATATGATCGGGCGTGATGCCGTGAGATATTTAATGTGTGACGGAGATACGTCATAATGTTATAGCGGATCGTTGGATGATGATATTATGTGGATGATGATATATATATATGATGGTTGACATATGATCGAGATATGGGATGAGATATGTTAAGATATTTATAATGGATCGCTTGGGCGATGTATACTTCTTTATGATAATATGTGTTGATGACATCGGATTGTATGAGGCTTTAGATCAGTAGCCAGATCATGATATTGTTGATAATATTAGTATTGTACTAGACTTAGATCAGTACCCCTGTCACGATATGTGATGATAAGGATATCAGATGACTAATGAGATGAATATGATATTTAACCCGTACCCAGATTTGAGATGCTGTACGATAGATTTACCGTACAAGATATGATTATGATGTTAGATCCGCACTCTTGACTCGAGGATGTCACACACACACACACACACACACACACACACACACACACACATATATATATATATATATATATATATATATATATTGTATCGTACGTGATACTGTTGAAGCGAGATCACCGACTACTAGGTATATATGTATAGATCGACTCATACTTAGGTGGATTCCCTTACCCTTTTGACTGGGCTCGAGTCTGTAAGTCCATGCTACCTCTCCCGGTACTTTCGGGCATGCGGAATTTGGTGAAAAACAATTTTCTAGAGGTGGTAACATGGACTTAAAACCCGGATCTTTGTTAAATATCTAACTAACAACCTAACTAGGAGTTGTTAACTACTCGGTTAGGGGGTTTATACCTTTCTTATCTCGAACTCCTTCGTCTTCAAGCCTCGATGGTTGTCCGAATCGGCTTCTCCCCGTCGTCTCCTTGCGCCGAAGATAGATCCACCTGAAAGCTTCTACCTTTGGCTCCTTCTTCGAACTTTGAAGAAACTAGTTCACTCAGTTTGCTAAACCTTGTGAACTAGAGTGAGTAGAGAAGAGTTTGTTTGGGATTTTATCTATGGTTGTTGGTTCTCAACTCATGAGACAAATGAACCATAGACTCAAGAGAGGGAGAGCAAGAGGAGGAAGATGAGAGCTCAAGAACAAGAGAGAGAATGAGCACGAAAGAATGAGAGAAGACTTTTCTCATTTGGCTCTCATAATCCATAACCATCATAACACATCATAGCAATCAAGTATTATGTGATGGTTTAAGCAACAATAGCCATATCATTTCATGCACTCATTTTTAACAAGAGAGCAAGCAAGCAAAAGTCTTTGCCATGAAATGATAGCTATTGTTATCATGATGGTCAACTAGTCAAGCCTAGTCAACCGGTCAACAAAGTCAACAAGTCAACAAAGTCAACAAAGTCAATCCCTCAACAACCATGTCACCATAATACTTAATTAATATAATTGTTAATTACATATCATATTCTCATTAGGGTTGAGCAAAAAGTCAACAGTCAACGGTCAATGGTCAACAACCCTAATGAGAATCCTCTGCCTCTGTCTCTCCGTCAACTGTGCATACACACCCGCATCCGCGTTCCGAGGAACACGAATGCAAACTGGATAAAACCAATCCCAAAAGGTACACTAGGATCTGGCTTAAACCAAAGCCCGCTAGTGTAAACTGTCCGGACACTGTGCGTGCACAAGTGCACGGATGTGACCGAACCCTGTCGCAAAACCATGCGACCTGTCGCAAAACCATGCGACCTCTACTCTTTTGCCTAAAGGCGAATAGCTTTCTGTGTGGGACTCTAAAGACTCGACACTACGCTGGCAGTGGGTTTAACCACAGACCGCAAGCGGCACTAGCTGTGCGTAACGATCCCCCGGTAGATGCCGACAAGAAAACTGACGAGGTGAAACCCATCTGAACTCCTACTGAGCCTGAATGTGACAATCTTCGTACAGTCCGGTCTGTTCGTCTGATACATCACATGGAGGGCCTAGGGGGCGGTAAACGTCAGTCCCCTAAAAGCGGTACAAGTCGTGTCGGAGTGAAGCCCAATACACCCTGAGATAACACTGGAAGCCTACCAGTATATCCCGCTTGCCCTGGCCAGGGACTACTCGTGTAATGGCTCTCCTAGACACAGCGCGATGTCAACCCCCAATACCGGGAGAGACGAATCCTGTCTAACCGTTACTGCCTCCAAGTGCTTCGGGACTGCACCCAACTACTACCTGTTTGCACGACTCCTTTGAGCCGTGGTAAGGTAGTAATCAAAGTACAGTGGGAACACACTCGAGGCGAAGTGACAGTGTCAAGTCAGCGGACTAAGCTGTACTCATGTCACCTGGGAACTGATAACTGACGATAGGTATAATACCAACCGGTCAGTTCCCGACGAGTCCTGTCCAGTGTACTCGTAACCCAACGAGCACCCGCATACTATCTCCAGTACGACGTACTGACGGCTGTGGGACAGACCGTCTCCCACACTGGGATGAGAAGCGCATGCGCTAGTCTACTCCGGAGTATCGATACCCTGTCTCGATAGTCCTGCGACTAGGGACCTGCATAAGGATGTGCTTATAGATTACCCAGCCCCCACTAGTGCGACTGCCATCACAACGCTGGTAATCAAGCAAAGATCCTGAGGGCTCCACTAATGCGTATAGGTGATATAATAAAATAAACACATGTACAAATTGAAGTAGAAACAAACCAAGTAGCATACTACTATTTTGAGCAAGATTGTATATACAAGGTGAATATCCCAAGCTTCCATTAAGTAATATACAAACTAGTATGATACAGTAATGGCCTCTAGGGCATATACACTAACAATCTCCCACTTGCACTAAGGCCATGTACTGGCGTATCGAAGACCTATCATCTCGATCAGCCGCTCGAACTGAGTCTGGGGCAAGGCCTTGGTGAATGGATCTGCAGTGTTATCTTCTGAAGCAACCCTCCGAACCTCGATCTCCTGGCGATCCACGATCTCCCTGATCAGGTGATACCGCCTCAAGATGTGTCTGGATCTCTGATGGGACCTGGGTTCCTTCGCTAAAGCTATAGCCCCGTTGTTGTCGCAATACAGAGGTATTGGATCAACAATGGACGGAACCACCTGAAGTTCTTTCAAGAACTTCCTCATCCAGACAGATTCTTTTACGGAATCAGATGCAGCGATGTATTCCGCTTCCATCGTCGAGTCTGCAACGGTTTCCTGTTTGGAACTCTTCCAACACACCGCCCCTCCATTGAGGGTAAAGACAAAACCCGACATGGACTTGGAATCATCCTTGTCACTCTGGAAGCTGGAGTCAGCAAAGGCCTCGATCTGGAGGTCTTTTCCGCCATACACCAAGAACATCTCCTCAGTCCTTCTCAGGTACTTGAGAATGTTCTTTACCGCTATCCAGTGTTTCTCCCCGGGGTTAGACTGATACCGGCTTACCACACTCAGTGCATAAGCTGTAAGTCCATATTGCGACCCCCGGTTCTTACGGGGAGGCGGAAACGGTATAAAAAACGAATTTTTATCGCAAGAGGCAACATGGACTAAACTATGGTCGGGATCGTTGTCTAAACTAAAACTAGCAAACTATGCTAAAGAGAGTTAGCTACTCGGATGAAGATGGTTATACCTAAACTTGAACTCCTTCTCTTCAAGCTCCGATGGTGGTTCGATGGCTCCTTCTCGTTGTCTCCGTACGCCGAAGATAGATCCACTTGAAAGCTCCAACCTTTAGCTCCTTCTTCGTTCTTTGAAGAAACTAGTTCACTTGGTTTGCTAAACCTAGTGAACTAGAATGAGTAGAGATGATTTAGAATGGGATTTTATCTATGGTTCTTGATTCTCAACTCATGAGACAAGAGAACCATAGATCAAGAGAGGGAGCAAGAGGTTGAGGGTGAGAGCAAGAGGAGAGCTCAAGAACAAGAGAGAGAATGAGCAAGAAAGAATGAGCAAGTATTTTGTCTCTCACCCTCTCATAATCCAAAGCAATGATAACTCATCATATCAACAAAAGTCTTATGTGATGGTTGAAGTAACCATAACCTTATCATGTCATGCACTCATTTTACTCAAATGAACAAGCAAGAAAAAGTCTTTGGCATGAAATGATAACCATGGTTATCATGATGGTCAACTAGTCAAGCCTAGTCAACCGGTCAACAAGTCAACAAAAGTCAACAAGTCACCAAAGTCAACAAGTCAACAAAAGTCAACAAGTCAACAACCATATCACCATAATACTTAATTAATATAATAGTTAATCACATATCATATTCTCATTAGGGTTGAGCATAAAGTCAAAAAGTCAACGGTCAACTGTCAACAACCCTAATGAGAATCCGCTGCCTCTGCCTCCCTGTCAACTGTGCATACACACCCGCATCCGCGTTCCGAGGAACACGAATGCAAACTGGATAAATCCAATCCCATAAGGTACACTAGGATCTGGCTTAAACCAAAGCCCGCTAGTGTAAACTGTCCGGACACTGTACGTGCACAAGTGCACGGATGTGACCGAACCCTGTCGCAAAACCATGCGACCTGTCGCAATACCATGCGACCTCTACTCTTTTGCCTAAAGGCGAAAAGCTTTCTGTGTGGGACTCTAAAGACTCGACACTACGCTGGCAGTGGGTTTAACCACAGACCGCAAGCGGCACTAGCTGTGCGTAACGGTCCCCAGGTAATGCCGACAAGAAGACCGACGAGGCGAAACCCATCTGAACTCCTACTGAGCCTGAGCGTGAAATTCTCCGTACAGTCCGGTCTGTTCGTCTGATACATCGCATGGCGGGCCTAGGGGGCGGTAAACGTCAGTCCCCCAATAGCGGTACAAGTCGTGCCGGAGTGAAGCCCAATACACCCTGAGATAACACTGGAAACCTACCAGTATATCTCGTTTGCCCTGGCCAGGGACTACTCGTGTAATGGCTCTCCTAGACACAGCGCGATGTCAACCCCCAATACCGGGAGAGACGAATCCTGTCTAACCGTCACTGCCTCCAAGTGCTTCGGGACTGCACCCAACTACCACCTGTTTGCACGACTCCTTTGAGCCGTGGTAGGGTAGTGATCAAAGTACAGTGGGAACACACCCGAGGCGAAGTGACAGTGTCAAGTCAGCGGACTAAGCTGTACTCATGTCACCTGGGAACTGATAACTGACGATAGGTATAATACCAACTAGTCAGTTCCCGACGAGTCCTGTCCAGTGTACCCGTAACCTAACGAGCACCCGCATACTATCTCAAGTACGACGTACTGACGGCTGTGGGACAGACCGTCTCCCACACTGGGATGAGAAGCGCATGCGCTGGTCTACTCCGGAGTATCGATGCCCTGTCTCGATAGTCCTGCGACCAGGGACCTGAATAAGGATGTGCTTATAGATTACCCAGCCCCCACTAGTGTGACTGCCATCACAACGCTGGTAATCAAGCAAAGATCCTAAGGGCTCCACTAATGCGTATAAGTGATATACTGAAATAAACACAAGTACACATTGAAGTAGAAACAAACCAAGTAGCATACTACTATTTTGAGCAAGATTGTATATACAAGGTGAATATCCCAAGCATCCATTAAGTAATATACAAACTAGTATGATACAGTAATGGCCTCTAGGGCATATACACTAACAATCTCCCACTTGCACTAAGGCCATGTACTGGCGTATCGAAGACCTATCATCTCGATCAGCCGCTCGAACTGAGTCTGGGGCAAGGCCTTGGTGAATGGATCTGCAGTGTTGTCTTCTGAAGCGACTCTCCGAACCTCGATCTCCTGGCGATCTACGATCTCCCTGATCAGGTGATACCGCCTTAAGATGTGCCTGGATTTCTGATGGGACCTGGGTTCCTTCGCTAAAGCTATAGCCCCGTTGTTGTCGCAATACAGAGGTATTGGATCAACAATGGACGGAACCACCTGAAGTTCTTTCAAGAACTTCCTCATCCAGACAGCTTCTTTTGCGGCATCAGATGCAGCGATGTATTCCGCTTCCATCGTCGAGTCTGCAACGGTTTCCTGTTTGGAACTCTTCCAACACACCGCCCCTCCATTAAGGGTAAAGACAAAACCCGACATGGACTTGGAATCATCCTTGTCACTCTGGAAGCTGGAGTCAGCAAAGGCCTCGATCTGGAGGTCTTTTCCGCCATACACCAAGAACATCTCCTTAGTCCTTCTCAGGTACTTGAGAATGTTCTTTACCGCTATCCAGTGTTTCTCCCCTGGGTTAGACTGATACCGGCTTACCACACTCAGTGCATAAGCTACATCCGGTCTGGTACACAACATCGCATACATTATAGAGCCTACCGCAGAAGCGTAGGGTATAATAGACATGCGATCCCTCTCCAAATCAGTCTTGGGAGACATCTCTTTAGAGAGGGTGATCCCGTGACAAGCCGGTAGGTTACCGCGCTTGGAATCTTCCATACTGAACCTCTTCAGTATGGTGTCGATGTACCTGGACTGTGAAAGTCCTAATATCCTCTTGGATCTGTCACGGTAGATCCGGATACCCAGAATGTATGAGGCATCACCCAGGTCTTTCATGGAGAACCTGTGTGACAAGAACCCCTTGACAGATTGTAGCATAGGAATGTCATTTCCTATTAAGAGAATGTCATCCACGTATAAAACGAGGAATACTACAGTTCTCGCTACAAATCTACTATAGATGCATGGTTCATCTGGATTTTTGATAAAGCCAAATTCTTTGACCGTCTCATCAAAGCAGATGTTCCAACTCCGCGATGCCTGCTTTAGTCCATAGATGGACTTAAGCAACTTGCACACCTTTCCGCTGCTCCCACTCTGAATGAAACCCTCTGGCTGGTCCATATAGACACACTCCTCTAAATTTCCATTTAGAAAAGCTGTCTTTACGTCCATTTGCCAGATCTCATAATCGTGGAAGGCAGCAATGGCAAGAAGGATCCGAATGGATTTCAGCATGGCTACTGGAGAAAAGGTTTCGTCGTAGTCCAAGCCAGGTCTTTGACGAAAACCCTTTGCTACCAGCCTAGCTTTATAGGTCTCAACCTGTCCATCTACACCAATCTTCCTTTTGAAGATCCACTTGCATCCTACGGGTTTTACCCCGTCTGGAGCAATGTCCAACGTCCATACCTTGTTGGTGTACATGGACTCCATTTCGGTCCGCATTGCATCCAGCCATTTCACTGAGTCAACGCTCTGAACGGCCTGCTGGAAGCTAGTAGGCTCATCATAATCTATGATGCAATCCTCTCTATCCCCGTCTATGAGAAAACCGCAGTATCTCTCGGGCGGATGAGACTGCCTACTACTCCTGCGGAGCGGCGTAGGAATGTCCTGTTCTGTTGAACCCTCTGGTTCCACTAACCTTTCAGTAATAGTCTGTGGTTCTGGAATTTCTTCTAGTTCTACTGCGCTCCCACTAATTTCCTTTTCCAAGAACTGGTGTTCTAGAAAGTGGGCATTACGAGAAACAAGGACTTTTTGTTCCTCTGCGTAGTAGAAAAGATACCCCCTGGTGTTCTTTGGGTATCCCACAAACTTGCACAGTACTGAGCGTGCCTCAAGTTTGTCCGCATGCTGCTTTTTGACAAAAGCTGGACATCCCCAGATCTTCAGATATTGAAGATAGGGTTTCTTCCCACTCCACATTTCATATGGGGTGGTAGGCACAGTCTTAGTCGGAACTCGGTTCAAAAGGTATGCAGCTGATTCTAGCGCATACCCCCAGAACGATCGCGGTAACTCAGCGTTACTCATCATGGACCGCACCATATCCAATAGGGTGCGGTTCCGTCTCTCCGATACACCATTATGTTGCGGGGTGTATGGAGGAGTAAGCTGAGAGAGAATTCCGTTCTCTTTTAAATAGTCCAGGAACTCGGCACTTAAGTATTCTCCACCTCGATCCGATCTTAGAATCTTAATACTTTTGCCGGTCTGTTTCTCTACTTCATTCTTATACTCCTGGAATTTTCCAAAGGCCTCGGACTTATGTTTCATTAAGAAGACATAACCGTACCTTGAGAAGTCATCCGTAAAAGTAATGAAGTAAGAATGTCCGCTTCGGGCATGTGTAGACATTGGACCGCACACGTCACTGTGTACGAGTCCTAAGAGCTCGCTCGCTCTTACTCCTTGTCCAGTAAACGGAGTCTTTGTCATCTTTCCTTTGAGACAAGATTGACAAGTGGCATACGATTGATATTCGAACGCATTCAAATATCCTTCTGTATGTAACTTAGTCAACCTTCTCTCATTGATGTGACCCAATCTACAATGCCATAAGAAAGTCTGATTCATTTCCGGAGACTTTCTTTTGTGTGTATTCTGGACGTTGAAAATCTGTGGTTGGTTTAACACGTATATACCATTACTCAATGTACCTGACCCAATCAAAACTTGATTAAGGTGAATGTTTACAACATTACTTACAAACGCAAATTCATAACCTTCTTTAGAAACTAAAGATACAGAAATGATATTACAAGTTGCGTTGGGTACAAAAAGCAATTACGCAAAATCAAAACATGTCCATCTGACATTCCCAGGTGATAGTCCCCCACGGCTTTAGCATCCATGCTAGCTCCGTTCGCAACTTTGAGGGTCATGTCACCTGCCTTCAAAATACTACGGTTTCTCAACGCCTGCAAAGAATTACAGATATGAGATCCTGATCCGGTATCCAATACCCAGGAAGTAGAGTTTATTGAAAGACAGTTTTCAATAACATACACACCTGAAGCTGAAGCTGCAACCTGCTTCAATTCCTGTGTTCTGGCCTTCCAGGCCCTGCAATCATTCTTCCAGTGTCCTTTCTTATGACAATAGAAGCATTCTTCCTTATCCACAAGCTTTCCCGCTAACTTTGTTGCTTTGCCTTTTCCCTTCGTATCCACTTTACCAACACCGCCCCTTGGTTTGGCGGGGGCCTTCTTCTTCTTTCCCTTGGCTTTCGCCTTGGACCTAGAAGAAGATGATCCTCCTACAAACAAAGTGGATGTTTCCCTACCTTTCTGTAGGGTGCCCTCTGCGCTCCTCAGCATGTTGAGGAGCTCTGATAGTTCAACCTCTTTTTCTTGTAGGTTGAAGTTCAGTATAAACTGGGCGTAAGTGGAAGGAAGGGACTGGAGAACTATATCCGTATATAGCTCACTCTCCAATGTGATCCCTAGGTCAGCGAGCTCCTCAATGAAGCCGATCATCTTTAGCACGTGCTCGGCTACTGATGATCCGACGGCCATTCTTGTCGAAAACAACTTTTTCGACGCTTCATATCTTGCGATACGTGATTGCTCTCCATACAGTTCTTTTGTATGGAGCAATATGGACTCCATGTCCATATTCTCATGCCTCCTCTGATGTTCGTTGTCCATCGAGGCAAGCAGGAGGCACTTGGCCTTCGCGCTATCAATCTCCCAAGTCTTGCGGATTTCCTTATCCGCGACGCTGGAAGTTGGACCAGGGACAGGGGGAGCTTTGGTGGTAAGAAGATACCCCAGCTTGTCATAAGTGATTGCGATCTTGACATTCCTGAGCCAATCTTTGTAGTTTGGCCCTGTCAGTTTGTTTTTATCTAGGAGTAACTTAAGTCCAGTCATGTTGATTGGTCGCTGCAATTAGGAGAGAGAAGAAGAAACACTCAGCATGATGCTCTTGCAAGTTTAGAGTGGTTTTTAGTTTGTCTAAACAGGATGGCTCCCACTGTTTCTCGAATCCCTCCTCAAACCATAAAGGAAGAATTAGCCGGGATCAATCCCACCGCACAATACTTGCTTAACCGTTCAGCCAGGCCGGTGTCGGTACTTCGAGGGAGGTTTTCCAACGCTTTCGCGAAGTTCCTTAATTAGAGAACCTCTTTTCCCTGGGGGCGTAGCCCCGCTAACACCTTTCTAGGCACCTACTAGGTTTATAGCATTGATCGTTAAGTGAGAAATTTCTCGAGGAGTAGCATATACTCACAGTAGGATCGGGATCCAAATATCATCGCGTGACGAAACTGAAGGAATCCTACCAGAATCATCACACTCCAAATGGTATGCAAATCTAGCAAGTTTCAGTACTTATGAAACTCCCGATGTGGATTTTTGCCCCATGCTCTTATGACCTTGGCGTGAGGTCAAAATGTCATAAGTCACATGTCAAGTTCGTCCCATCATTATCCAGGTTAATTTGAATCCACCCGTACATACCCTTGACGTAGGCCAAAATGGCAGTACGACTGTCTCAAACCAACGCATTCTATCTATGCAACAGATAAATATCCGGCAGCTACCAATCACTATGCCTTGGCGTGAGGTCAAAATACATAGCTTGAATACTACCGAATATTTAACTGAAATGATGGAGGGCTACGGATGGTTTTGGCAAAACCGTGAACGTAGTGAACTTGATTTGGTCGATGGAACGAGATAGCTTTTAAATAGAGTGGCTCAAACTCCGTATTTTAAAAGTTTGTTTTGAAAAGAACCGAGTGGTTTTTCGAAAGTGTTCCAACGACTTTAACTTGGTTTATTATCTTGCATTAGTTCTTTTAATGCGTGATATTCTTGCATTAGTTCTTTTAATGCGTCCCATCATTTAATCCTACCATTGCAGAAAACAACCAAAATATGACGTACGCTTATGCCATTCGCATTCGCCACGGGGCCCCGTCATTACCCGTTAGGTTACTTAACTAACGACAGAGCGGGGGCTGGGCTAGCGCGTCTGTAAAACATAAGCAACGCCTAAATAGTAAGCAATGATAGACATTACAGATCACAGATGAATGCATTGGATATACTAGCAATCCGCAATCCTTTCGAGCCTGAAACGAAAAGCGGATAACACGGTCGCGGTGAATAGCCAAATACCCCACCCAAGACCCCTACGGGTGCGGCAAACTACCCGCCAAGTACTCGGTAGTTTGTGCACCCCTCCATGGGTCTATCCTAGGAGCAAAAACAGTAAAAAGAATTATACAATGACGGCTACAACCCCGACCCGGTTGTGCGGCCAAACAAATAATATTATTACATCAATTTACATTTACAATGAATGAAAGAAAAACAAAAGCTCATCTCACATCCACCCCGGCTATTCACCCGCGACAGTCCAACACATTCATATACACATTCCAGCACATTACAGATCATGTATAACCCCGACTAATCGACTTATAGCGATTAGCCGACGTTCAATACATGCAAGCATCACAGATATAACCATCATAGTCAAAGTGCAGTGAAGTTCGGAAAAAATACGGAATTATAGGACCCCAAAAGGAAATTTCTTTTCTGGAAAATCTGGGCACATATAATATATTTTAAAAATCCCAAAACCAACACACAAACACACTGCACGAAAAACGATGCAGAGAAGACACCAAGTCGCGGCGGTTCCGCTGCGGCTAAGAAGGATCACGCGGCGGAAGCGCGGCACTTTAGGCGAATCACTGTATCGTTTTTCTTGGGTGTTCACACAAAACCCTGAGCCGAATTTACAAGTGTAAAGTTTTTCATTTTGAGCAGAAAAAATTTCAACAGAAACTCAGTTTTTGTGATTATCCGGTTTTGTGATTTTTTTCGGTTCCGAACTTCGTTACACTTCACTACTAAGCTAGTTTAAGTTTAGTTAGGCTCTGATACCACTGTAAGTCCATATTGCGACCCCCGGTTCTTACGGGGAGGCGGAAACGGTATAAAAAACGAATTTTTATCGCAAGAGGCAACATGGACTAAACTATGGTCGGGATCGTTGTCTAAACTAAAACTAGCAAACTATGCTAAAGAGAGTTAGCTACTCGGATGAAGATGGTTATACCTAAACTTGAACTCCTTCTCTTCAAGCTCCGATGGTGGTTCGATGGCTCCTTCTCGTTGTCTCCGTACGCCGAAGATAGATCCACTTGAAAGCTCCAACCTTTAGCTCCTTCTTCGTTCTTTGAAGAAACTAGTTCACTTGGTTTGCTAAACCTAGTGAACTAGAATGAGTAGAGATGATTTAGAATGGGATTTTATCTATGGTTCTTGATTCTCAACTCATGAGACAAGAGAACCATAGATCAAGAGAGGGAGCAAGAGGTTGAGGGTGAGAGCAAGAGGAGAGCTCAAGAACAAGAGAGAGAATGAGCAAGAAAGAATGAGCAAGTATTTTGTCTCTCACCCTCTCATAATCCAAAGCAATGATAACTCATCATATCAACAAAAGTCTTATGTGATGGTTGAAGTAACCATAACCTTATCATGTCATGCACTCATTTTACTCAAATGAACAAGCAAGAAAAAGTCTTTGGCATGAAATGATAACCATGGTTATCATGATGGTCAACTAGTCAAGCCTAGTCAACCGGTCAACAAGTCAACAAAAGTCAACAAGTCACCAAAGTCAACAAGTCAACAAAAGTCAACAAGTCAACAACCATATCACCATAATACTTAATTAATATAATAGTTAATCACATATCATATTCTCATTAGGGTTGAGCATAAAGTCAAAAAGTCAACGGTCAACTGTCAACAACCCTAATGAGAATCCGCTGCCTCTGCCTCCCTGTCAACTGTGCATACACACCCGCATCCGCGTTCCGAGGAACACGAATGCAAACTGGATAAATCCAATCCCATAAGGTACACTAGGATCTGGCTTAAACCAAAGCCCGCTAGTGTAAACTGTCCGGACACTGTACGTGCACAAGTGCACGGATGTGACCGAACCCTGTCGCAAAACCATGCGACCTGTCGCAATACCATGCGACCTCTACTCTTTTGCCTAAAGGCGAAAAGCTTTCTGTGTGGGACTCTAAAGACTCGACACTACGCTGGCAGTGGGTTTAACCACAGACCGCAAGCGGCACTAGCTGTGCGTAACGGTCCCCAGATAATGCCGACAAGAAGACCGACGAGGCGAAACCCATCTGAACTCCTACTGAGCCTGAGCGTGACATTCTCCGTACAGTCCGGTCTGTTCGTCTGATACATCGCATGGCGGGCCTAGGGGGCGGTAAACGTCAGTCCCCCAATAGCGGTACAAGTCATGCCGGAGTGAAGCCCAATACACCCTGAGATAACACTGGAAACCTACCAGTATATCTCGTTTGCCCTGGCCAGGGACTACTCGTGTAATGGCTCTCCTAGACACAGCGCGATGTCAACCCCCAATACCGGGAGAGACGAATCCTGTCTAACCGTCACTGCCTCTAAGTGCTTCGGGACTGCACCCAACTACCACCTGTTTGCACGACTCCTTTGAGCTGTGGTAGGGTAGTGATCAAAGTACAGTGGGAACACACCCGAGGCGAAGTGACAGTGTCAAGTCAGCGGACTAAGCTGTACTCATGTCACCTGGGAACTGATAACTGACGATAGGTATAATACCAACTAGTCAGTTCCCGACGAGTCCTGTCCAGTGTACCCGTAACCTAACGAGCACCCGCATACTATCTCAAGTACGACGTACTGACGGCTGTGGGACAGACCGTCTCCCACACTGGGATGAGAAGCGCATGCGCTGGTCTACTCCGGAGTATCGATGCCCTGTCTCGATAGTCCTGCGACCAGGGACCTGAATAAGGATGTGCTTATAGATTACCCAGCCCCCACTAGTGTGATTGCCATCACAACGCTGGTAATCAAGCAAAGATCCTAAGGGCTCCACTAATGCGTATAAGTGATATACTGAAATAAACACAAGTACACATTGAAGTAGAAACAAACCAAGTAGCATACTACTATTTTGAGCAAGATTGTATATACAAGGTGAATATCCCAAGCATCCATTAAGTAATATACAAACTAGTATGATACAGTAATGGCCTCTAGGGCATATACACTAACATAAGCTACATCCGGTCTGGTACACAACATCGCATACATTATAGAGCTTACCGCAGAAGTGTAGGGTATAATAGACATGCGATCCCTCTCCAAATCAGTCTTGGGAGACATCTCTTTAGAGAGGGTGATCCCGTGACAAGCCGGTAGGTTACCACGCTTGGAATCTTCCATACTGAACCTCTTCAGTATGGTGTCGATGTACCTGGACTGTGAAAGTCCTAATATCCTCTTCGATCTATCACGATGGATCCGGATCCCTAGGATGTATGAGGCATCACCCAGGTCTTTCATGGAGAACCTGTGTGACAAGAACCCCTTGACAGATTGTAGCATAGGAATGTCATTTCCTATTAAGAGAATGTCATCCACGTACAAAACGAGGAATACTACAGTTCTCGCTACAAATCTACTGTAGATGCATGGTTCATCTGGATTTTTGATAAAGCCAAATTCCTTGACCGTCTCATCAAAACAGATGTTCCAACTCCGCGATGCCTGCTTTAGTCCATAGATGGACTTAAGCAACTTGCACACCTTTCTGCTGCTCCCACTCTGAATGAAACCCTCTGGTTGGTCCATATAGACACACTCCTCTAAATTTCCATTTAGAAAAGCGGTCTTTACGTCCATCTGCCAGATCTCATAATCGTGGAAGGCAGCAATGGCAAGAAGGATCCGAATGGATTTCAGCACAGCTACTGGAGAAAAGGTTTCGTCATAGTCCAAACCAAGTCTTTGACGAAAACCCTTTGCAACCAGTCTAGCTTTATAGGTCTCAACCTGTCCATCTACACCAATCTTCCTTTTGAAGATCCACTTGCATCCTACGGGTTTTACCCCGTCTGGAGCAATGTCCAACGTCCATACCTTGTTGGTGTACATGGACTCCATTTCGGTCCGCATTGCATCCAGCCATTTTACTGAGTCAACGCTCTGAACGGCCTGCTGGAAGCTAGTAGGCTCATCATAATCTATGATGCAATCCTCTCTATCCCCGTCTATGAGAAAACCGTAGTATCTCTCGGGCGGATAAGACTGCCTACTACTCCTGCGGAGCGGCGTAGGAATGTCCTGTTCTTTTGAACCCTCTGGTTCCACTAAGCTTTCAGTAATAGCTCGTGGTTCTGGAATTTCTTCCAGTTCTACTGTGCTCCCACTTATCTGGGTTTCCAAAAACTCAGTTTCCAAGAAGTAGGCATGACGAGAAACAAAAACCTTTTGTTCCTCTTCGCAGTAGAAGAAATATCCCTTGGAATTCTTTGGATATCCCACGAACTTGCACTGTACTGAGCGTGCCTCAAGCTTGTCCGCATGCTGCTTTTTAACAAAAGCTGGACATCCCCATGTCTTAATGTGCTTAAGATAGGGTTTCTTCCCACACCACATCTCATATGGTGTAGTAGGCACAGTCTTAGTGGGAACTCGGTTCAAAAGGTATGCAGCTGATTCTAGCGCATACCCCCAGAATGATCGCGGTAACTCAGCGTTACTCATCATGGACCGTACCATATCCAACAGGGTTCGGTTCCGTCTCTCCGATACACCGTTATGTTGCAGAGTGTATGGAGGAGTAAGCTGAGAGAGAATTCCGTTCTCTTTTAAATAGTCCAGGAACTCGGCACTTAAGTATTCACCACCTCGATCCAATCTTAGGATCTTGATACTTTTGCCGGTTTGTTTTTCTACTACATTCTTATATTCCTGGAATTTTCCAAAGGCTTCGGACTTATGTTTCATTAAGAAGACATAACCGTACCTTGAAAAGTCATCCGTAAAAGTAATGAAGTAAGAATAACCGCTTCGCGCATGTGTAGACATTGGACCGCACACGTCGCTGTGTACAAGTCCCAAGAGCTCGCTCGCCCTTACTCCGTGTCCAGTAAACGGAGTCTTTGTCATCTTTCCTTTGAGACAGGATTGACAAGTGGCATACGATTGATATTCGAACGGATTCAAATATCCTTCTGTATGTAACTTCGTCAACCTTCTCTCATTGATGTGACCCAGTCTACAATGCCACAAGAAAGTCTGATTTATTTCCGGAGACTTTCTTTTGTGTGTATTCTGGACATTGAAAATCTGTGGTTGGTTTAATACGTATATACCATTGCTCAATGTACCTGACCCAATCAGAACTTGATTAAGGTGAATGTTTACAACATTACTTACAAACGCAAATTCATAACCTTCTTTAGGAACCAAAGATACAGAAATGATATTACAAGTTGCGTTGGGTACAAAAAAGCAATTACGCAAAACCAAAACACGTCCATCTGACATTCCCAGGTGATAATCCCCCACGGCCTTAGCATCCATGCTAGCTCCGTTTGCAACTTTGAGGGTCATGTCACCTGCCTTCAAAACCCTACGGTTTCTCAACGCCTGCAAAGAATTACAGATATGAGATCCAGATCCGGTATCCAATACCCAGGAAGTAGAGTTTATTGAAAGACAGTTTTCAATAACATACACACCTGAAGCTGAAGCTGCAACCTGCTTCAATTCCTGTGTCCTGGCTTTCCAAGCCCTGCAATCATTCTTCCAGTGTCCTTTCTTATAACAATAGAAGCATTCTTCCTTATCCACAAGCTTTCCCACTTTCTTTGTTGCTTTTGCCTTTCCCTTCGTATCCACTTTACTAACACCGCCTCTTGGTTTGGCGGGGTCTTTCTTCTTCTTTCCCTTGGCTTTCGCCTTGGACCTAGAAGAAGAAGATCCTCCTACAAACAAAGTGGATGTTTCCCTACCTTTCTGTAGGGTGCCCTCTGCGCTCCTCAGCATGTTGAGGAGTTCTGAAAGTTCAACTTCCTTTTCTTGTAAGTTGAAGTTCGGTATGAACTGGGCGTAAGTGGAAGGAAGGGACTGGAGAATCAAGTCCGTATAGAGCTCATTCTCCAACGTGGTCCCAAGGTCTGCGAGCTCCTCAATGTAGCCAATCATCTTAAGCACGTGTTCCGCTACCGATGATCCGACGGCCAATCTTGCCGAAAATAACTTCTTCGACACTTCGTATCTTGCGATACGAGATTGCTCTCCATACAGTTCTTTTGTATGAAGAAATATGGATTCCAGGTCCATATTCTCGTGCCTCCTCTGATGTTCATTGTCCATAGAGGCAAGCACGAGGCACTTGGCCTTCGCGCAGTCTAGTTCCCAGGTCTTACGGATTTCCTTATCCGCGACGCTGGTTTTGGGACCTGGGACAGGGGGAGCTTTGGTGGTAAGAAGATACCCCAGCTTGTCGTAAGTGATTGCCATCTTGACATTCCTGAGCCAATCTTTGTAGTTTGGCCCTGTCAGTATGTTTTTATCTAGGAGTAACTTAAGTCCAGTCATGTCGATTGGTCGCTGCAATTAGGAGAGAGAAGAAACACTCAGCATGATGCTCTTGCAAGTTTAGAATGGTTTTTAGTTTGTCTAAACAGGATGGCTCCCACTGTTTCTCGAATCCCTCCTCAAACCAAAAAGGAAGAATTAGTCAGGATCAATCTCACCGTACAATACTTGCTTAACCGTTCAGCCAGGCCAGTGTCGGTACTTCGAGAGAGGTTTTCCAACGCTTTCGTGAAGTTCCTTAATTAAATAACCTCTTTTCCCTGGGGGCGTAGCCCCGCTAACACCTTTCTAGACACCTACTAAGTTTATAGCATTGATCGTTTAGTGAGAAATTTCCCGAGGAGTAGCATATACTTACAGTAGGATCGGGATCCAAATATCATCGCGTGACGAAACTGAAGGAATCCTACCAGAATCATCACACTCCAAATGGTATGCAACACTAGCAAGTTTCAGTTCTTTTGAAACTCCCGATGTGGATTTTTGCCCCATGCTCTTATGACCTTGACTTTGGCCAACAAATCATAAGTCACATGTCAAGTTCTACCCGTCGTTCTCCAGGTTAATTTGAATCCACCCGCACCTACCCTTGACTTTGGCCAACAAGGCAGTACGACTGTTCCAAACTAACGCATCTATCTATGCTACACATGAATACCCAATAGCTACCAATCACTATGCCTTGACTTTGGCCAACAAACATAGCTTGAATACTATTGACCATCCATGTGAAACGACGGAGGGCTACGAATGGTTTTGGCTAAACCGTGAACGTAGTGAACTTGATATAATCGATGGAATGAGATAGCTTTTAAAAGGAGTGGCTCAAGCTCCGCATTTAAAAGTTAGTTTTGAAAAGAACAGAGTGGTTTTTTCGAAAGTGTTCCAACGATTTTTACTTGGTTTATTTTTCTTGCATTAGTTCTTTTAATGCGTGATATTCTTGCTTTAGTTCTTTTAATGCGTCCCATCATTTAATCCTACCATTGCAGAAAACAACCAAAATATGACGTACGCTTATGCCATTCGCATTCGCCACGGGGCCCCGTCATTACCCGTTAGGTTACTTAACTAACGACAGAGCGGGGGCTGGGCTAGCGCGTCTGTAAAACATAAGCAACGCCTAAATAATATCATATATATATATACTGCAATGATAGCCATTTCAGATCACAGATGAACACATTGGATATACTAGGAATCCGCAATTCGTACGAGCCTGTAACGAAAAACAGATTACACGGTCGCGGTGAATAGCCAATACCCCACCCAAGACCCCTACGGGTGCGGCAAACTACCCGCCAAGTACCCGAAGCGAAGCAACCTCCCTCAACTCCGTGAGTAGGCCACTCGGCACTTCGGCATACCCGGTAGTTTGTGCACCCCCTCCATGGGTCTATTCTAGGAGCAAAAACAGTAAAAAGAAATTATACAATGACGGCTACAACCCCGACCCGGTTGTGCGGCCATACAAATAATTATTACATCAATTTACAAATTTATATGAAGTGAAAGAAAAGAAAACTCTCGTCTCACAACCCTCGGCTATTCACCCGCGACAATCCAATGAATTCATATACACATTCCAATAACATTACAGATCACAGATTTGTATAACCCCCACTAATCGACATATAGCGATTAGCAGACGTTCAATACAATCACATCACAGAAAAACCCGTCAGCTTAAGTCTTTAGAAGTTCGATCAAAAATACGGATTTTCAGGCCCCAAACACAAAATTTTCGTTCTGGAAAATCTGGGCAGAAAATACATATTCCAAAAATCCCAAAATACCCCACTGAACAAACTGCAACCAAAATTTCCCACTGCCGAGTCAACTCGGCCGCGGAACCGCGGCGAGAGCACGCTCCCGCCGCGTTTCCGCGGCGCTTTGATCGGTTCAGTGGACGAAATTTTGGCAGTTTGTTATAAAAACCCTGAGCCGAATTTTAAAGTAAGATTTATCATTTTTGGAACAGAGGAAAAATTCGACAGCAAGCATGATATCGGGGTTCATTTCGGGACTTTTTCTTTGATCGATCTTCTAGCTACTTTGCTAACATGTTAGCTAGAGTTTAACTAGGCTCTGATACCACTGTAAGTCCATGCTACCTCTCCCGGTACTTTCGGGCATGCGGAATTTGGTGAAAAACAATTTTCTAGAGGTGGTAACATGGACTTAAAACCCGGATCTTTGTTAAACATCTAACTAACAACCTAACTAGGAGTTGTTAACTACTCGGTTAGGGGGTTTATACCTTTCTTATCTCGAACTCCTTCGTCTTCAAGCCTCGATGGTTGTCCGAATCGGCTTCTCCCCGTCGTCTCCTTACGCCGAAGATAGATCCACCTGAAAGCTTCTACCTTTGGCTCCTTCTTCGAACTTTGAAGAAACTAGTTCACTCGGTTTGCTAAACCTTGTGAACTAGAGTGAGTAGAGAAGAGTTTGTTTGGGATTTTATCTATGGTTGTTGATTCTCAACTCATGAGACAAATGAACCATAGACTCAAGAGAGGGAGAGCAAGAGGAGGAAGATGAGAGCTCAAGAACAAGAGAAAGAATGAGCATGAAAGAATGAGAGAAGACTTTTCTCATTTGGCTCTCATAATCCATAACCATCATAACACATCATAGCAATCAAGTATTATGTGATGGTTTAAGCAACAATAGCCATATCATTTCATGCACTCATTTTGCACAAGAGAGCAAGCAAGCAAAAGTCTTTGCCATGAAATGATACCTATTGTTATCATGATGGTCAACTAGTCAAGCCTAGTCAACCGGTCAACAAAGTCAACAAGTCAACAAAGTCAACAAGTCAACAAAGTCAATCCCTCAACAACCATGTCACCATAATACTTAATTAATATAATTGTTAATTACATATCATATTCTCATTAGGGTTGAGCAAAAAGTCAACAGTCAACGGTCAATGGTCAACAACCTTAATGAGAATCCTCTGCCTCTGTCTCTCCGTCAACTGTGCATACACACCCGCATCCGCGTTCCGAGGAACACGAATGCAAACTGGATAAAACCAATCCCAAAAGGTACACTAGGATCTGGTTTAAACCAAAGCTCGCTAGTGTAAACTGTCCGGACACTGTACGTGCACAAGTGCACGGATGTGACCGAACCCTGTCGCAAAACCATGCGACCTGTCGCAAAACCATGCGACCTCTACTCTTTTGCCTAAAGGCGAATAGCTTTCTGTGTGGGACTCTAAAGACTCGACACTATGCTGGCAGTGGGTTTAACCACAGACTGCAAGCGGCACTAGCTGTGTGTAACGGTCCCCAGGTAGATGCCGACAAGAAGACTGACGAGGTGAAACCCATCTGAACTCCTACTGAGCCTGAATGTAACAATCTCCGTACAGTCCGGTCTGTTCGTCTGATACATCGCATGGCGGGCCTAGGGGGGCGGTAAACGTCAGTCCCCTAAAAGCGGTACAAGTCGTGTCGGAGTGAAGCCCAATACACCCTGAGATAACACTGGAAGCCTACCAGTATATCCCGCTTGCCCTGGCCAGGGACTACTCGTGTAATGGCTCTCCTAGACACAGCGCGATGTCAACCCCCAATACCGGGAGAGACGAATCCTGTCTAACCGTCACTGCCTCCAAGTGCTTCGGGACTGCACCCAACTACTACATGTTTGCACGACTCCTTTGAGCCGTGGTAGGGTAGTAATCAAAGTACAGTGGGAACACACTCGAGGCGAAGTGACAGTGTCAAGTCTGCGGACTAAGCTGTACTCATGTCACCTGGGAACTGATAACTGATGATAGGTATAATACCAACCGGTCAGTTCCCGACGAGTCCTGTCCAGTGTACTCGTAACCCAACGAGCACCCACATACTATCTCCAGTACGACGTACTGACGGCTGTGGGACAGACCGTCTCCCACACTGGGATGAGAAGCGCATGCGCTAGTCTACTCCGGAGTATCGATGCCCTGTCTCGATAGTCCTGCGACTAGGGACCTGCATAAGGATGTGCTTATAGATTACCCAGCCCCCACTAGTGCGACTGCCATCACAACGCTGGTAATCAAGCAAAGATCCTAAGGGCTCCACTAATGCGTATAGGTGATATAATAAAATAAACACATGTACACATTGAAGTAGAAACAAACCAAGTAGCATACTACTATTTTGAGCAAGATTGTATATACAAGGTGAATATCCCAAGCTTCCATTAAGTAATATACAAACTAGTATGATACAGTAATGGCCTCTAGGGCATATACACTAATAGAGTCATACTCATTTTCAAAAGTGGGGAGTCGTGAGTATGTTTTTATACCAAACTGTATGACTCGTATATTGGGTAGGTATATTTTCAGTGTTGCTGTTACTACATCACTTTCTGTACATTTCATGATGTTTCATCGCATTGCATGCTTGTACATATATTATCTGTAATCATCATGAAACCCTGCTGTCAGGACACCAGCACCATTACCGATGATGCATATGCTCCACATACACTTGCTTGCCGGCTCACACACATCATCATCGGTAATTGCCATGTCACGTACACTGTAGAAAATACTATTCTTTGACATAGCTTGCTAAGTTGATAGTTGCAATATGTTATAGCTTTCAGGTGCTAGTTTAACTATTGCATTCATTGCATGATATTAGATGCATTCATGTATTCATTGGTTATGCAGTATTATGGAGATTTATGCCGGTTTTCATTGTTATTGACATGGTGACTTGATGATTTCGGATTATTCTTGATATTTTCTGGATTTGGAAACTTCATGTGAAAGTTTTGTAAAACTGATGAATTATTTTAAAGAGAAAAATGCGGTTTTCCTTGATATATTGAGTATTGTCCACCATGATGTTTTCTCGGTTCTAAGAAGTTTTCGAGACCCGATTCGAGGAGTTGGATGAACCGTCTCGGGTACATGGTAGACCCGGTAAGGTACCCCGGGGCAAGAAACTCGAGTTGTAGACGATGAGCCCGGCAGGGGCAGACTGCCTACCGGTGATTTTACCTGGCGCGGCGGATATCCGGAGGATACCGTTCGTGGTCGTATGATTGATGATATGGGCCGATCCGAACTGACGGAGCCCGAGGTATTGAGATATTGAGACTTGAGACACTGAGATATTGAGATTTGATGATACAGGCCAGTCCGGATAGCCAGAGCCTTAGGTATTGAGATACTGAGATTTATGTTTTGTGTCGATGATGGACACTGTTTTATCTGTCGATTTCATTGATGATACGCGATTTATATACATACAGAAATCTCATTAAAATAAAGAAAACAACTGTCTCATTCATGATGTATTCTGTTTCACTTGTAATGCATTCATACATCATATATCTGATATGTTGCTATCTAAGGTACTGACACGAGCATATAGTATTACACTTTTATATAGATGGGCTAAGATATTTATTTGAGGATATTACTTGATATGACCTAGGATAGCGTCATGCATGCGATTTCTACTCGTAGATGTTTTCTACTCACGAGTTGGCAACTCACCCCCGTTGTGCCACAGTTTCTTGCAGGTTTTGCCGCACGGGTTTCATTGCGGTTTTGCTGGCACACTGTTCCTTCCGGGTGATTGCTTTGGTAGGTGGGTCCTTTTGCATCAGGACCACCATTGTATATTTGTTAATTCAGTTGTATCTAGTAAAACACCATCAACCAGACTTGTATTATTTGATAGACATAGAAGACCAGTGTATATTCTTTCGACCTTAGAGTCGCGCGCTGTATTATATGGTTTTCCTCTGGTTTTCTTGATAGACATAGAAGACCAGGACGCTCAGGCGTCCAATGCTGTGGTTTCAGGTACCCTTTCTGTATGTTCTTTTGATGCACATGTCCTTTTTGATCCGGGATCTACGCGTTCGTATGTTTCTACGCACTTCGTGCCGAGGTTAGGCCAAGAGTCGTGTTTGCTAGATCAGCCGCTTGTCGTGACCACTCCTGTGGGAGAGTCGTTTGTTGCGCGACACGTATACCGATCGTGTACTGTCCGTTTAGGAGACAGAGAGTTGTCCGTCGACTTGATCCTTCTAGAGATGTTGGACTTCGACGTTCTGTTGGGCATGGACTGGCTAGTTACTTACTATGCATCCGTAGACTGCCGCGAGAAGACAGTTAGATTTTGTTTTCCCGGCGAGTCAGTGTTTGTTATGCAGGGGGACCGTGGTGCCTCCCCTCACAGTTTGATTTCTGTTCTATAGCTAGTCGTCTTTTGAGGAGGGGATGTCGGGGATTCTTGGCTTTCATTCATAATACTGGAGCCACAGTGGAGTCGTTGGACCAAGTTTCTACCGTGCGAGAGTTTCCCGATGAGTTACCTGGGTTGCCGCCAGAGCACGATATAGAGTTCTGCATTGATCTGATTCCTGGCACGGGGCCTATTTCTATACCGCCTTATCGGATGGCTCCGGCAGAGCTTAGAGAGCTTAAAGATCAATTACAAGAGTTGATTGATTTGGGGCATGTGCGTCCGAGTGTTTCATCGTGGGGAGCTCATGTTCTGTTCGTCAAGAAGAAGGACAGCAGTTTGAGGCTGTGTGTGGATTATCGTCAATTGAACCGAGTTACGGTGCGGAACAGGTATCCTTTACCTTGCATTGACGATTTATTTGATCAGCTCCGGGGTGCGAAACATTTTTCTAAGATTGATTTGCGTTCGGGTTATCATCAGTTGCGGGTTCGGAATGATGACATTCCGAAGACTGCTTTTCGTACGCGCTATGGGCACTATGAGTTTTTGGTAATGTCGTTCGGACTCACCAATGCGCCAGCAGCGTTCATAGATCTGATGAACCGGATTTTCAGGCCGTTCCTCGACCAGTTTATTATAGTGTTTATTGATAACATACTGGTCTACTCTAGGAGTCGTGAAGAGCATGAGCAGCACTTGAGGATTGCTTTGCAGATTTTGAGAGAGCACCAGCTGTATGCTAAATTCTCAAAGTGCGCATTTTCGCTTGATAGTGTTGACTTCCTGGGTCATGTGGTGACTGGTGATGGTATTCTTGTGGATCCGAGGAAGATCGAGGTTGTACAGCTTTGGCCCAGACCTGTATCGGTGACTGAGGTCCGCAGCTTTTTGGGCTTAGCTGGTTATTATCGCCGTTTTGTGTAGAATTTCTCAAGTATCGCTGCACCGCTGACGGGACTGACCCGGAAGGGAGTTCCTTTTCTTTGGACTGATGCGTGCGAGCAGAGTTTTCAGCAGTTGAAGACTCGGTTGACGACAGCACCAGTTCTTTCTTTACCTTCTGGATCGGGCGGCTATGTTGTTTATTATGATGCTTCTCGAGTGGGGCTCGGCTGTGTATTGATGCAGCACGATAGAGTGATTGCTTAAGCTTCTAGGCAGCTGAAGAAGCATGAGCAGAATTACCCCACTCACGATCTTGAGATGGCCGCGGTGGTCTTTGCGTTGAAGATTTGGAGACACTACTTGTACGGGAAGTCGTGTCAGATCTTCACGGATCACAAGAGCTTGAAGTACATCTTCCAGCAGCGGGATCTGAACCTGAGACAGCGCCGATGGATGGAGCTTGTGAAGGATTATGATTGTGAGATCCTTTATCACCCGGGCAAGGCGAATGTGGTAGCTGATGCTTTGAGTCGTAGGCCCGGGGGTAGCTTGTCCCAGTTGAGCGCAGTTCAGCATCAGTCTTCTGCAGATTGGCAGCTCTTGTGTGATGGTAGAGTGCAGTTCGAGTTTTCTTCCACTGGGGGACAGTTTGCTCATGTCCGCGCCCATCCACTACTATTTGATCATATCCGTGAGGCGCAACCCAGTGATGCCCGTTTATCCGAGATTCTTGAGCTTGTTCGACAGGGTACAGTTTTGGAGTTCATGATTGATGACCAGGGTGTGCTACAATGCAGGACTCGCTTGTGTGTACCAGATGCTGATGGGTTGAGACGCGAGATCCTAGATCTGGCACATCAGTCGGCCTTTAGCGTTCATCCAGGTTCCACCAAGATATACCATGATTTGAGAGACTTTTACTGGTGGGAAAGAATGAAACGCGGTATTTCGGACTTCGTTTCGAGGTGCCTGACTTGTCAGCAAATCAAGGCTGAGCATCTGAGACCGGCTGGAGAGTTGCAGCCTTTACCCATTCCGGAGTGGAAATGGGAGCAGATTTCCATGGACTTCATTATGGGTCTACCCAGGACCAGTAGGGGGTATGACTCTATTTGGGTGATTGTTGACCGGTTGACGAAAGCGGCTCACTTCCTTCCAGTGAAGGCCACTTTCGGTTATGCTCAGTATGCTCAGTTGTACATAGATGAGATTGTGTGTTTGCACGGTGTTCCCACATGCATAGTATCCGACAGAGGCGCCCAGTTTACTAGCCGTCTTTGGCAGAAGCTTCAGAAAGCTTTGGGTACCCGATTGAGTTTTAGCACCGCTTTTCATCCGCAGACTGATGGTCAGTCGGAGCGGACAATTCAGACTCTGGAGGATATGCTACGTGCATGTGTGCTTGATTTTGGTGGCAGTTGGGATCGTCACTTGCCGTTGATTGAGTTCTCCTACAATAACAGCTTTCAAAAGACTATTCAGATGGTACCTTTTGAGGCTTTATATGGTAGGAAGTGCCGATCGCCAGTCTGCTGGACCGAACTCAGCGAGAGTAGAGTTTTAGGACCTCAGCTAGTTCAGGAGACCACGGAGAAGATCCAGCTGATTCAGGACAGGATGAGAGCAGCCCAGTGCAGGCAAAAGTCTTATGCCGACCGTCGTCGTCGCAGACTTAAGTTCGCAGTGGGGGATCATATATTCCTGAGGATCTCTCCGATGAAGGGCGTTATGCGATTTAGGAAGAGAGGGAAGCTCAGTCCCAGATTTGTAGGTCCTTTCGAGATCCTTGAGCGAGTGGGTTCCGTTGCTTATCGTTTAGCGCTCCCGCCCAGTTTTCCGAATGTTCACCCTGTTTTCCATGTGTCGATACTTCGTAGATACCTTCATGATCCTTCTCACATGATTCAGCACGAGACCGTTCAGCTTGAGCGCGACTTTCGTTCACCGAGCAGCCGGTAGTTATTTTGGATCGACATGTGAAGAAACTTCGGTCAAGGGTCTTGCCGTCTGTGAAAGTTCTTTGGCGTAGCCCTACTAGTGAGGAGATCACTTGGGAGGTCGAGAGTGAGATGCGGAAGAAATTCCCTCATCTCTTTGAAGGTACGCTTAGTATGAAATTTTAATTCGGGGACCGAATTTCTATAAGGGAGAGATTGTAACGTTTTAGAAATCGTTATGCGAATTTTTCCGTTTTAGGGTTAAATTGTCGGTATTTTTCCGTTTTGACCCGACTGTGTTCAAATGACCATATAGACTTGCCAGCACCTAATTTAGCTAAAATAAAGCTAGTGCGCAAGCTTTGGGGGTATATGGGACGTTTTGGTTCAATTTGAATTTTTCCTAATTTTAATATTATTTTAATGCGGTATTCACATTTTGGGAAATTTCTCTTTTCTGATATTTTCTTCAATTATTCTTGAGTAAACCAAACCCATATAATATCTAGATTTCCTTGTGTTGACTTAGGGTTTAAGGTTTAAATAAAATTGAAAAGAATCAAAGAGGTGCATGCATGTACATGTGAAAGCATTTATGTGCATTTATTGATGAAATAGCTAGGAACACTCCACACAACTCCATCCTTCCTCCCTTGGCCGAATTCTTTCTCATTCTTCTGCCTTTAATCACTTCTTTAATCCATAGCAACAATTCCAAGCCCATAAATCTCCAAAATCCCAAAATAAATCATAAAAAAATATACCAAGTCCTTGTTCTTGCTCTTTGATCACTTGGAAACGAGGAAAGCTTAGATCTTGTGAGCAAAGTTGATAGGTATAATCCCTAATCTGTTAAAATGAAGTTTTTATGACGTGTAGTTCGTTGGATATGGTTTAGAACACTTGATGTATCGATTTGCGCTATATCGGGTTTTTAGTGTCTTTTTAGAGCCTCTGTACCTGCTGTGATCTGGAAATTTTAGTGACCAAACAAAATTGTAGTGATGTACTAGTGACCCTGGAGCACCACCTGAGAGATGAGGACCACCCCACCGGCCGGGGCCGGCGACCCCTTTGGCAAATTCCGGTGACACCGGTTTAGTAGGGAGGTACTGGGGTTTGGTTTTTGTGGGTAGTTGTCTGCTGTTGGTTAGGGGTGTTTGGTACTATTTACTTTTTTATTAATTGCAGTATGAAAAATCTGGAATCGTTTACCTATAATCTAGTGTTTTGAGTCCGCGTGTTACGTGTTGCGACACGAATCGTGATCTTGTGTAGCTGCTGTACTTAGGTAGGTTTTGTGGTATTGCAATGCACGTTAGCCACTAGACGGAGACTTGTGAGTTAATTTAGTGTTGGTGCATCGTTTAAAGTGTAGTTTTACGTTATATTAGTCGATTCTGAGATGTTTGCGCTATTTGTGTGTTTGTGGATTTTTTTTAGCGTCGCAAGCGAGGACTTCGGACGCTGCGAACAAGGGAAAGAAGGTGGTCGGATTTTCATAGCTGGAGACCATTTGTGAGTAGATTTAACATCTACGGGGAAATCGCCCGTATGGCGTTATGCGTCGTGGCGGATATGATATGACAGTTACATGTATTTGCATATTAGTTAATTATATATGAATGTCATTGCATAGCATTATCTGTTGTACTTGACTCGTACCTTTAGATATAACACATTACTGACGGTTCATGTTGCACGAGCACCGAATTGTATGCTACACCCACATCGTCAGTAATTGCCATGACACGCACAAACCACCTACATACATGATATGGTAGTGGATAGGGGTAGTGGAGGTAGTAACTCTTATTCCTTTGTGCATAGGAGATATTGTTGACACCTACATACGTGTTATTGTGTTTGACATGGATAGTTAAGATAGTAACTCTTAATCCATTTCACGTATACCTTACTATAGCTACTTGTACATCTTGTATACATATTGACATGTACACCCACATAGTCTATTACAGCTACATGTATATCATGCACACATATTGACATGTACACCCGCATATTTTCGCTATAGTTGTATGTACCCCAAGTGGTATTGTTTTGATATGTGATATTGAGTTGTTGATCTTTGCGCTTATGAAATGCATCATACCCACTTTCTTACATGTAGATACTTAAACCTTGCTACACTTACATGTACACCTCATATGATGCTGCATTTGTTTTCGGAGGATTTTGGGAACCGCAAGATATTTTAAAAGGCTGGATTCATTTAAAAGAGCGGTTTTCCCTTTATATGCTCATATTGATGTTTTATATTGCATATATCAGTTTTATATGGATTTTACGCATTGAGATATGGATTTCGTATGATTTATGGATTTGAGAACCGTGGGGGTATTTTCAAGAAACTATGTATTGTTTGAAAACCCGTTTTCTCTTGATATGATATTTGATGCGTCCACCATGATATTTCTCGGTTCTGAGATTTGTGATATATACCCGATGCGAGGAGTGAGTGGGCCGTGTGCGGGTACATGGTAAGGCCCGGTACGGTTCCCCTCGGCAAGATGTTCGTGGTACAGACGATGAGCCTGGAAGGTGGGCAAGTACCTACCGGTGACTGTATTTGGACTCGGCGGTTATCGTGGGGATACCGACCGGAGTGATGTACGACATATCGGTAGGGCCAGTCGTGGTGACAGCGCCTGAGTTATGAGGATTTACGTGTCGATGCTAGACACGGGTTTCATGATGTTTCGAGTGTCGGTGTTAGACACTCAGGTTTTCATGATTTTTACGTATCGTCGGTGGACATACGAGGTTGATATCCTCATACTTATATACATATATATATATACACACAGGAATATGTTTTCATGATGTTTCGGGTGTCGATGTTTGACACTCAGGTTCCATGAGACTTACAGGATGTGAGGGCCGATCTGAGGATGCGGTGCCTGAGGATTTGAGATTTGATGTGTCAGTGAGGGACACCGGTGTTTTCCATGTTGATAATTTTGCATGAGATTTTATTGTATCATCCCGCACACTCAGGATTATTGTTGTTATGCATTGTTTCATGTAGTTGTAATACCCTGATGATGTACCTTTACATGAATGTTGCATATTCACTTATCATACTTATGCTATCAGATTACATGTGATAGATAGATCGCTGTTCGTGCATACCTGCGATTACAGTATGATGTTATTTACTATTCACGAGTTGGCAACTCACCCCCGTTGTGCCACAGTGTTTTGCAGGACTTGCCCTCAGAGTAGTTGCGGCAGGGTGTCTTATCATCTCTACTTTTGCGGATACCGCTACGTTAGGCAGTGAGGCCTTTGCTTTTAGGTAGGTTTGCGGTTATCGGCTTGTGCATTGTATATCTTTTGTTGGATCTAGTATTCTCCATCTACCACTGTTGTATATGACTTAGAGACGACTTTTGAGGATTCAGTGTTGTATTATTTTGGTGACTTTGGGTGCCGTGCTCGTGGGAGCCGATTATGTTAGAAAGTTTACTTCTTATTGCAGTCTTTCCTTTATTATTTCTTCGCTTCGGCGTCGTATACATGTTGTGGTGATTGTTTTCGCCGTTGGGCGTGATTTTGCTCCCATTTGGGATGCTTTTATTATTATCTATGTTGTACCCGTTTTCGGGGCTAGGTTTTACAAAGGAGGTGCTGCCGAAATTTTCAAGAAGGAAAACTAGAGTTAGAGATTTTACTTGTAGTTTTCCAAATGTTTAAAACTATGTTTTCTACGTTGATCCAGATTTGGGTGGTTTAGATTTCTGGGTTTCGGCTTACTTGAGTTGCGTACGCCTGTAGACGTTACGTAGTTTAAGTGCCGATTACGGGCCAAATTTTGGGTCGTGACAAAGTTGGTATCAGAGCGCTAGGTTTTACCTTTCGGAGTATAGGATGACCTTGGTATGATGGAGTAGGTAGCTTAAGCAGAGTGACGTAGCGTATGTATGCTCCGCGGCATACTTACGACACGGTACTCCGCTTAAGTGACCTTAGGACTTGTTGATTGATATTCTTCCGTGATGATATACATCCTTGTGATTCGATTCCTGTTTCCTTATCGAATCTTGTTTCAATTTCTAGCCTATATGCCGCTGGAGACTATGAGGGCACAGAGAGCGGCCGTGAGGGCCGAGGTCAGAGTTGACTCGTCAGAGGCGAGGACTGACCAGGGCAGTACGCCTGTTGTACCGAAGCACATTGCTATGATTGGAGCTGGTATGCAGGATCTGCGCCAGATAGTGGGGACTTTAGTAGAGACCATTCGAGCACAGGGGCAGGCAGTTGTTCCACCCATTGCAGGTACCACGATGGTACCTACAGTTCCGGCAGTCGCAGTTACAACTCCGGAGGTTATTACCGTGTCACTGACAGATTTTATGAGGCTGAGGCCTCCGGTGTTTACTGGCACAGATGTTACTGAGGGTCCGCAGTCGTTTATCGACCGGATGGCTAGGATTTGTCGTTCGCTCTGATGCTCCGATAAGAGATGGGTGGAGTTTGCCAGTTTTCGTCTAGAGGGTCTGGCCCAGAAGTGGTGTGAGTCCTTGGAGAAGGGCAGAGCCGCGGGTCTTGCTCCTATGACCTGGGCTGAGTTTGTGATGTCGTTTCTTGCCCGTTTTCTTCCACCGAGCGTCAGGGATGCGCGAGCGCGCAAATTTGAGTCGTTACGTCAGACTCCGGGGATGACGGTGTCTGAGTATGATGTACTGTTTACCGAGCTGTCTGTGTATGCTCCGTACCTGGTGGCGACTGAGGAGATGAGGGTGAAGAGGTTTGTTCGAGGCATACTTACCCAGTTGTTCCTAGCCATCAGCATTCAGCATTGCGACACATATGTGGTAGCTGTGGATGCAGCCCTATTGGTGGAGGAGCGTCTATCTGAGTCATCGGTTGTTCTGGAACCGAAGAGGACTCGTACTGGTATAGCAGCCAGGAGGCAGAGGTTTAGATTCCGAGACAGAGTTCGATCAGACGCTGGGGGTAGCAGAGACGTGGGACGTGGCCAGTTGTTCAGTACTTTTTCCCAGGAGGGTCAGCCGTCGACACGTGGGTGTTTTGGATGTGGCAGTTTACAGCACCTAGCGAGAGATTGTACCGTGGTGCATCAGAGAGGGCCAGCAGTACCCCAGGTTACCTTACCACCTTCTCCGCCTCAGAGAGCGTTGCCTCTTATTCCTGTTGTTGCGCCGTGTCAGACTCCTGTTCAGAGAGGTCGTGGTCGCGGGGGTTTTGTGCTGAGAGGTCGAGTGGCGGAGGCAGAGGACAGCCAGTAGCCGGTAGAGGGCAGGCACGGGTTTTTACCTTGACTCACCAGGACGCTCAGGCGTCCAATGCTGTGGTTTCAGGTACCCTTTCTGTATGTTCTTTTGATGCACATGTCCTTTTTGATCCGGGATCTACGCATTCGTATGTTTCTACGCACTTCGTGCTGAGGTTAGGCCGAGAGTCATGTTTGCTAGATCAGCCGCTTGTCGTGACCACTCCTGTGGGAGAGTCGTTTGTTGCGCGACACCTATACCGATCGTGTGCTGTCCGATTAGGAGACAGAGAGCTGTCCGTCGACTTGATCCTTCTTGAGATGTTGGACTTCGACTTTCTGTTGGGCATGGACTGGTTAGCTACTTGCTATGCGTCCGTGGACTACCGCGAGAAAACAGTTAGATTTTGTTTTCCCGGCGAGTCGGTGTTTGTTGTGCAGGGGGACCGTGGTGCCGCCCCTCACAGTTTGATTTCTGTTCTATGCGCTAGTCGGCTTTTGAGGAGCGGATGTCGGGGATTCTTGGCTTTCATTCATAATACTGGAGCCACAGTGGAGTCGTTGGACCAAGTTTCTACCGTGTGAGAGTTTCCCGATGAGTTACCTGGGTTGCCGCCAGAGCGCGATATAGAGTTCTGCATTGATCCGATTCCTGGCACGGAGCCTATTTCTATACCGCCTTATCGGATGGATCCGGCAGAGCTTAGAGAGCTTAAAGATCAATTGCGAAAGTTGCTTGATTTGGGACTTGTGCGTCCGAGTGTTTCGCCGTGGAGGGCTCCTGTTTTGTTCGTCAAGAAGAAGGACAGCAGTTTGAGGCTGTGTGTGGATTATCGTCAATTGAACCGAGTTACGGTGCGGAACAGGTATCCTTTATCTCGCATTGACGATTTATTTGATCAGCTCCAGGGTGCAAAACATTTTTCTAAGATTGATTTGCGTTCGGGTTATCATCAGTTGCGGGTTTGGAATGATGACATTCCGAAGACTGCTTTTCATACGCGCTATGGGCACTATGAGTTTTTGGTGATGACGTTCGGACTCACCAATGCGCCAGCAGAGTTCATGGATCTGATGAACCGGATTTTCAGGCCGTTCCTCGACCAGTTTATTATAGTGTTTATTGATGACATACTGGTCTACTCTAGGAGTCGTGAGGAGCATGAGCAGCACTTGAGGATTGCTTTGCAGATTTTGAGAGAGCACCAGCTGTATGCTAAATTCTCAAAGTGCGCATTTTGGCTTGATAGTGTTGACTTCCTGGGTCATGTGGTGACTGGTGATGGTATTCTTGTGGACCCGAGGAAGATCGAGATTGTACAGCTTTAGCCCAGACCTGTATCAGTGACTGAGGTCCGCAGCTTTTTGGGCTTAGCTGGTTATTATCGCCGTTTTATGCAAGATTTCTCGAGTATCGCTGCATCGCTGACGGGACTGACCCGGAAGGGAGTTCCTTTTCTTTGGACTGATGCGTGCGAGCAGAGTTTTCAGCAGTTGAAGACTCGGTTGACGACAACACCAGTTCTTTCTTTACCTTCTGGATCGAGCGGCTATGTTGTTTATTATGATGCTTCTTGAGTGGGGCTCGGCTGTGTATTGATGCAGCAAGATAGAGTGATTGCTTAACCTTCTAGGCAGCTGAAGAAGCATGAGCAGAATTACCCCACTCACGATCAAGAGATGGCCGCGGTGGTCTTTGCGTTGAAGATTTGGAGACACTACTTGTACGGGGAGTCGTGTCAGATCTTCACGGATCATAAGAGCTTGAAGTACATCTTCCAGCAGTGGGATCTGAACCTGAGACAGCGCCAATGGATGGAGCTTGTGAAGGATTATGATTATGAGATCCTTTATCACCCGGGCAAGGCGAATGTGGTAGCTGATGCTTTGAGTCGTAGGCCCGGGGGTAGCTTGTCCCAGTTGAGCGCAGTTCAGCGTCAGTCTTCTGCAGATTGGCAGCTCTTGTGTGATGGTAGAGTGCAGTTCGAGTTTTCTTCCACCGGGGGACAGTTTGCTCATGTCCGCGCCCGTCCACTACTATTTGATCGTATCCGTGAGGTGCAACCCAGTGATGCCCGTTTGTCCGAGATTCTTGAGCTTGTTCGACAGGGTACAGTTTCGGAGTTCATGATTGATGACCAGGGTGTGCTATAATGCGGGACTCGCTTGTGTGTACCAGATGCTGATGGGTTGAGATGCGAGATCCTAGAGCAGGCACATCAGTCGGCCTTTAGCGTTCATCCAAGTTCCACCAAGATGTACCATGATTTGAGAGACTTTTACTGGTGGGAAGGGATGAAACGCGGTATTTCGGACTTCGTTTCGAGGTGCCTGACTTGTCAGCAAGTCAAGGCTGAGCAACAGAAACCGGCTGAAGAGTTGCAGCCTTTACCCATTCCGGAGCGGAAATGGGAGCAGATTTCCATGGACTTCATTATGGGTCTACCAAGGACCAGTAGGGGGTATGACTCCATTTGGGTGATTGTTGACCGGTTGACGAAAGCGGCTCACTTCCTTCCAGTGAAGGCCACTTTCAGTTATGCTCAGTATGCTCAGTTGTACATAGATGAGATTGTGCGTTTGCACGGTGTTCCCACATGCATAGTATCCGACAGAGGCACCCAGTTTACTAGCCGTCTTTGGCAGAAGCTTCAGGAAGCTTTGGGTACCCGGTTGAGTTTTAGCACCGCTTTTCATCCGCAGACTGATGGTCAGTCGGAGCGGATTATTCAGACTCTGGAGGATATGCTCCGTGCATGTGTGCTTGATTTTGGTGGCAGTTGGGATCGTCACTTGCCGTTGATTGAGTTCTCCTACAACAACAGCTTTCAGGAGACTATTCAGATGGCATTTTTTGAGGATTTATATGGTAGGAAGTGCCGATCGCCAGTCTGCTGGACCAAACTCAGCGAGAGTAGAGTTTTGGGACCCCAGCTGGTTCAGGAGACCACGGAGAAGATCCAGCTGATTCAGGATAGGATGAGAGCAGCCCAGTGCAGGCAAAAGTCTTATGCCGACCATCGTCGTCGCAGACTTGAGTTCGCAGTGGAGGATCATGTATTCCTGAGGATTTCTCCAATGAAGGGCGTTATGCGATTTGGGAAGAGGGGGAAGCTCAGTCTCAGATTTGTAGGTCCTTTCGAGATCCTTGAGCGAGTGGGTTCCGTTGCTTATCGTTTGGCGCTCCCGCCCAGTTTTCCGAATGTTCACCCTGTTTTCCATGTGTCGATGCTTCGTAGATACCTTCATGATCCTTCTCACATGATTCAGCACGAGACCGTTCAGCTTGAGTGCGATCTTTCGTTCACCGAGCAGCCGGTAGTTATTTTGGATCGGCAGGTGAAGAAACTTCGGTCAAGGGTCTTGCCGTCTGTGAAGGTTCTTTGGCGTAGCCCTACTAGTAAGGAGATCACTTGGGAGGCCGAGAGCAAGATGCGGAAGAAATTCACTCATCTCTTTGAAGGTACACTTAGTATGAAATTTTAATTCGGGGACCGAATTTCTATAAGGGGGGAGATTGTAACGTTTTAGAAATCGTTATACGAATTTTTCCGTTTTAGGGTTAAATTGTCGGTATTTTTCCGTTTTGACCCGACTGTGTTCAAATGACCATATAGACTTGCCAGCACCTAATTTAGCTAAAATAAAGCTAGTGCGCAAGCTTTGGGGGTATATGGGACGTTTTGGTTCAATTTGAATTTTTCCTAATTTTAATATTATTTTAATGCGGTATTCACATTTTGGGAAATTTCTCTTTTGTGATATTTTCTTCAATTATTCTTGAGTAAACCAAACCCACATAATATCTAGATTGCCTTGTGTTGACTTAGGGTTTAAGGTTTAAAGAAAATTGAAAAGAATCAAAGATGTGCATGCATGTACATGTGAAAGCATTTATGTGCATTTATTGATGAAATAGCTAGGAACACTCCACATAACTCCATCCTTCCTCCCTTGGCCGAATTCTTTCTCATTCTTCTGCCCTTAATCTCTTCTTTAATCCATAGCAACAATTCCAAGCCCATAAATCTCCAAAATCCCAAAATAAATCACAAAAAAATACACCAAGTCCTTGTTCTTGCTCTTTGATCACTTGGAAACTAGGAAAGCTTGGATCTTGTGAGAAAAATTGATAGGTATAATCCCTAATCTGTTAAAATGAAGTTTTTATGATGTGTAGTTCGTTGGATATGGTTTAGAACACTTGATGTATCGATTTGTGCAATATCGGGTTTTTAGTGTCTTTTTAGAGCCTTTGTACCTGCTGTGATCTGGAAATTTTAGTGAGTGACCAAACAAAATTGTAGTGATGTACTAGTGACCCTGGAGCACCACCTGAGAGATGAGGACTACCCCACCGGCCGGGGCCGGCGACCCCTTTGGCAAATTCCGGCGACGCCGGTTTAGTAGGGAGGTACTGGGGTTTGGTTTTTGTGGGTAGTTGTCTGCTGTTGGTTAGGGGTGTTTGGTACTGTTTACTTTTTTAGTAATTGCAATATGAAAAATCTGGAATCGTTTACCTATAATCTGGTGTTTTGAGTCCGCGTGTTACGTGTTGCGACACGAATCGTGATCTTGTGCAGCTGCTGTACTTGGGTAGGTTTTGTGGTATCGCAACGCACGTTAGCCACTAGACGGAGACTTGTGAGTTAGTTTAGTATTGGTGCGTCATTTAAAGTGTAGTTTTACGTTATATTAGTTGATTCTGAGATGTTTGCGCTATTTGTGTGTTTGTGGATTTTTTTTAGCGTCGCAAGCGGGGACTTCGGACGCTGCGAACAAGGGAAAGCAGGTGGTCGGATTTTCATAGCCGGAGACCATTTGTGAATAGATTTAACGTCTACGGGGAAATCGCCCGTATGGAGTTATGCGTCGTGGCGGATATGATATGACAGTTGCATGTATTTGCATATTAGTTAATTATATATGAATGTCATTGCATAGCATTATCTGTTGTACTTGACTCGTACCTTTATATATAACACATTACTGACGGTTCATGTTGCACGAGCACCGAATTGTATGCTACACCCACATCGTCAGTAATTGCCATGACACGCACAAACCACCTACATACATGATATGGTAGTGGATAGGGGTAGTGGAGGTAGTAACTCTTATTCCTTTGTGCATAGGAGATATTGTTGACACCTACATACGTGTTATTGTGTTTGACATGGATAGTTAAGATAGTAACTCTTAATCCATTTCATGTATACCTTACTATAGCTACTTGTACATCTTGCATACATATTGACATGTACACCCACATAGTCTATTACAGCTACATGTATATCATGCACACATATTGACATGTACACCCGCATATTTTCGCTATAGTTGTATGTACCCCAAGTGGTATTGTTTTGATATGTGATATTGAGTTGTTGATCTTTGCGCTTATGAAATGCATCATACCCACTTGCTTACATGTAGATAATTAAACCTTGCTACACTTACATGTACACCTCATATGATGCTGCATTTGTTTTCGGAGGATTTTGGGAACCGCAAGATATTTTAAAAGGCTGGATTCATTTAAAAGAGCGGTTTTCCCTTTATATGCTCATATTGATGTTTTATGTTGCATATATCAGTTTTATATGGATTTTACGCATTGAGATATGGATTTCATATGATTTATGGATTTGAGAACCGTGGGGGTATTTTCAAAAAACTATGTATTGTTTGAAAACCTGGTTTCTCTTGATATGATATTTGATGCGTCCACCATGATATTTATCGGTTCTGAGATTTGTGATATATACCCGATGCGAGGAGTGAGTAGGCCGTGTGCGGGTACATGGTGGGGCCCGGTACGGTTCCCCTCGGCAAGATGTTCGTGGTACAGACAATGAGCCTGGAAGGTGGGCAAGTACCTACCGGTGACTGTATTTGGACTCGGCGGTTACGTGGGGTTACCGACCGGAGTGATGTACGACATATCGGCAGGGCCAGTCGTGGTGACAGCGCCTGAGTTATGAGGATTTACGTGTCGATACTAGACACGGGTTTCATGATGTTTCGAGTGTCGGTGTTAGACACTCAGGTTTTCATGATTTTTACGTATCGTCGGTGGACATACGGGGTTGATATCCTCATACTTATATACATATATATATACACACAGGAATATGTTTTTATGATGTTTCGGGTGTCGATGTTTGACACTCAGGTTCCCGGAGACTTACAGGATGTGAGGGCCGATCTGAGGATGCGGTGCCTGAGGATTTGAGATTTGATGTGTCAGTGAGGGACACCGGTGTTTTCCATGCTGATGATTTTGCATGAAATTTTATTGTATCATCCCACACACTCAGGATTATTTTTGTTATGCATTGTTTCATGTAGTTGTAGTACCCTGATGATGTACCTTTACATGAATGTTGCATATTCACTTATCATACTTATGCTATCGGATTACATGTGATAGATAGATCGCTGTTCGTGCATACCTGCGATTACAGTATGATGTTATTTACTATTCATGAGTTAGCAACGCACCCCCGTTGTGCCATAGTGTTTTGCAGGACTTACCCTCAGAGTAGTCGCGGCAGGGCATCTTATCATCTCTACTTTTGCGGATACCGCTACGTTAGGCTGTGAGGCCTTTGGTTTTAGGTGGGTTTGCGGTTATCGTCTTGTGCATTGTATATCTTTTGTTGGATCTAGTATTCTCCATCTACCACTGTTGTATATGACTTAGAGACGACTTGTGAGGATTCAGTGTTGTATTATTTTGGTGACTTTGGGTGCCGTGCTCTTGGGAGCCGGTTATGTTGGAAAGTTTACTTCTTATTGCAGTCTTTCCTTTGTTATTTCTTCGCTTCGGCATCGTATACATGTTGTGGTGATTGTTTTCGCCGTTGGGCGTGATTTTGCTCCCATTTGGGATGCTTTTATTATTATCTATGTTGTACCCATTTTCGGGGCTAGTTTTTACAAAGGAGGTGCTGCCGAAATTTTCAAGAAGGAAAACTAGAGTTAGAGATTTTACTTGTGGTTTTCCAAATGTTTAAAACTATGTTTTCTCTGTTGATCCAGATTTGAGTGGTTTAGATTTCTGGGTTTCGGCTTACTTGAGTTGCGTACGCCTGTAGACGTTACGTAGTTTAAGTGTCGGTTACGGGCCAAATTTTGGGTCGTGACAGTTGTCTGTTTATCTGGAATGTGATACAATATATGGAATTCATATAGTTAGGCATGAAATGCGAAGTATGTGATATTTCGAATTTAAGATGTCTAAAGTGATTGTAGATTCCAAATGTTGTAGATTTTCACTTTCTTTTCTGCGACCGTAAGTGTAATATGTGGTGTATCGCCGGTTTCGGTGCTATATGTCAACGACAACTGGGATACGCATATTTACTTACGTTGATGATATGTGATGTTATGTGTTGCTGTGATATGTTATATTGGATCGTCGTGTTTTGAATAGCCGGGGGTTTTATGTGAGATGAGAGTTTTTCTTTTTCATTCATGTAAAATTCAGTTGTATGTAATATTCTTTTATTGGGGCACTTCCGGGTTGAGGATGATGTCACCATTGTATATTATTTACTTTTCCGCATTAGGATAGACCCAAGGCGGGGAGCACAAGTAACCGGGTTCTAGGGTCCAGTGGGAGACCATCTCGGGGTGTCGAGACTGGGTCTCCTAACTCTAGAATTAGTAGGGTTGCTTGCCGCTCTCGTAGGGGTCTAGGGATGTGGGTTTGGCTATTCATCGCGACCGTGGAATCCGTGTTTTATACTGGCTTAACTTAAAACACGGAATTTCTAGAATATCCAATATTTCATATATGTTTCTTCTACTGCAATGTTCTGTGATGAGATCATATTACTGCCTGAGACGAATGTTTATATTATATATATGAGATATATGTTATATTGCTGATTTCTAATGTGAACTTGTTATGTTGTTATATGATTTTAGGATCGCAGGCGGGGACTTCGGACGCTGCGAAGAAGGGAAAGCGAGTAGTTGGCTTTACCTAGCCCAAGAACATTTGTGAGTAGATTAAACATCTATAGGGGAATCTCCCGCATGGCGTTATGAGTCTGGGCTAGATTCAATGATATGATTATTAGTTATAAGTATATGGACATTGATTGTACATGTGTACCATTGTTACATACCTCATTTTCCTATTGCATATGGACATAGTATTAATGAGAGACAACACTATTGTTGACGGTTCATGTTGCACGAGCACAAATTGTATGCTACACACACCGTCAGTAACTGCCATGACACGCACAACCGATATACATATGTAATATTGTATCGGTAATTGCCATGACATGCACAATATATATATAGATGTGATATTGTATCGGTAATTGCCATGACACGCATAATATATATGCATAGGTAATATTGTATCAGTAATTGCCATGACAGGCACAACCCATATACATATATGATATTGTATCAGTAATTGCCATGACATGCACAACCCCTATACATATGTGATGTTGTATTGGTTAGGGACAATTGAGACATTGATTCTTATTCCATTGTGCATATGAGATATAGCTAACACATATACGTGATATTGTATTGGTTAGGGACAATTGAGACATTGATTCTTATTCCATTGCGCATATGAAAGGTAGTATACTTGCATACCTACATGCTAACACATATGCCTTGCTATGCCTACATGCTTACACATATGCCTTGCATACCTACATGCTTACACATATACCTTGCTATAACTACATGTTCACCTTTATATGATGTTGCATGGACTTTGGAGAAATTGGGAACCGCATGATATATTTAATAACTTGCTGCATTTAAATAGCGGTTTTTCCTTGTTATGCTCATATTACTGTTTTATATTGCATATATTATATTTCATGAATTTACGCATTGAGATAAGGATTTCATGTGATTTTATGGATTTGAGGACCGTGGTATTTCAAGAAATTATGTATTGTTTGAAAAACCCGGTTTCTCTTGATATGATATTTCGATGCGTCCACCATGAGTTTTCTCGGTTCTGAGACTTGTGTTAGAAACCCGATGCGAGGAGTTAGATGAGTCCGTGTGCGGGTACATGGGGGGCCCGGAGGTATCCGGGACAAGAAGATCACTGATGATGGTGTTGAGCCCGAGGCAGAGGAGTACTACCTTACCGGTGATAGTATTTGGACTCGGCGGTTATCTGGGGGATACCGACCGGAGTTATGTACGGATATGATATGTGGATTGCGAGTGTCGATGTTGGACACTCAGGTTCCATGATGGACATGATGAAGGGTTACCTACGACGGCAGCAAGGTTTCGGGAGGTATCGTCCATGCCAAATTAAAATTTTGCCGTTTTAGATAACCCTAAACTAGATCGTTAACTAGAAATATACGGATAATAATATGCAAACGCTTTGCAATATATAAAGAGAGCGGGAATACAACCTTTGTAGACCGGTCCTTCACTTCAATAGCTCCGTGTAGATGTCCCCTCCGCTGCGATCGTGAACTCCGGACTCTATAGAAGCTCCACAAGAAGAACGAACGTGCTTGCTTCGAAGACTTCAAGGCCGAAGATGATCTACGTCGGGGAGACACTAACTCAAGCTATTCCTTCACTAGGTCATGAACTTTGTGAAGAGAACGCCCTATACTACATGGCAAGTAGTAGAGGATGATGAAGTAGAAAGTAGGCTCACTTTAGAATTGGTTTTCTCACACTTTTTCTCATTCCACCATTAGAGCTAGTGAGCTTTTGAAGAGGAAGAAGATGAGGAAGAAGAAGAAGAAAGAATAATATCATCATATGAATTAATCTCACCTTAATAATGTAACCATGGGTGAGTTAAGCTATCATGCTTAACTCATGTAGAGAATTGACCAAGGTATAAGGTTAAGGTTGGGTTAACTAAATATCCTAAAGAATGACAAAAGAGTTGACTTTGTCAATGTTTCCATAAGCTTCATGAAAGCTTGAGAAATTTGACAAAGTCTTTCTCTTTTGTTATTCTTTAGACATAAACAAAACCCTAATTTAACCTAATCATGGTATAAGTCTCATACACCCATCTTGTATGTATCATCAAGCATGATACAAATATGTACACTTGCATATATCACATATAAACAATGTACACAATCTAGTAAGAAAATAAATCTTAAGTGAGCTAATACTAGTTAATGTAATGTAATATATCAAATATATCTAATCATACATTAAATTATTAAATCAACTCTTGATTTAATAATCCGGCTATAACCGACTAATATCAAAAGTAACAACTTATCGAATCAACACTTGATCCGATAACCCGGCTATATCGCATACAACCGATCAATGTTACAAATCGCGAGAATATAATATGGTATCTCATATCGTATCAATCTCGGTCCCGCACATATCACATATGAGCTCCTACTCCGTTTCGCTTGAGCCAGGAAACCCCTGTGTAGGACTCTAAAAACTCGTCAATACGCCGGCAGTAGGTGATGATCATATCAAACACCCACAAGTCGCAAGCGATCTGCTAAACATAACGGCCACCCGGGTATTGAGCGATCAGAAGATCAACAAGCAAGACTGCTAGTACTCCTGCGAATCCAATCAGTAACACTACCGTACAGTCCGGTCTCTTCGTCTGATACGTCGCATATCTCGTCTAGGGGTGGTAAACGTCAGACCCCAGTAACTCGATAAGTCATGTCGATATGAGGCTCATAATGGATCGAGAAACTACTGGTAACACTTACCAGTAAATCTCTGAAGCTGCCTTAGCCAAGGACTTCCTGTTATAGCCAATCGAACACAGCGCAACATCAACTCCCTACACCGGGAGAGACGAAACCCCTCCTATCGCACATAGCCTCTGTAGGGTTCCTAGGCATACCCATGAGGTTCTACAACTGATCAAACATGTCCAATTTTAATTTTTCTATGTGCCAAAGAACCCTAAACTAGATCGTTACTAGAGGTAAGGCGAAACAAACAAGCAAGCAAACTACTTTGCTACTAAGTGAATGGAAATACAACCTTTGTAGATCCGGTCCTCCACTTCTCTAGCTCCGTGTTGACGTCCCTCCGCTGCGATCATCAGAATCCCGGACTCTAGCGTCGGTTTCATCGGAGAAATGGGCGGGCTAGGTCGTTGACTTCGATGCCGAAGATGATCTACATCGAGGCAACTCAAACTCAAGCTCCGTCTTCACTAAGCCATAAAACTTGTGAAGAAAATACACTCTACTACATGGCAAGTGGTAGAGGATGAAGAAATAAAAAGTGGGTTCACTTTAGATTTGGATTTCTCACTTGGATTCATCACTTGGAAATTTCTAGCAATGGTTTCTTCTCTTCATGAAAAAGAAGAAGAAGAAAGAAAAGAAAGTGAATTATGAATAATAGAAAATCAAGTGATCCTTATCATTTAGCAACCATGGGTGAGTGTAACTACTGTAGAGACTAAACTAGGGTTTAGGTGAATGGTTAGGTTAAGGAACAAAACAAAATGGTAGATAATGCTAAGAAGCTTCATGAAGCTTAAAGCAAAAAAACAAAGTCAGCCCCCATTTCATTTTTGCCAAGAATAAATGAAATAAAACAAATGAAACCCTAACCATTATCTAAACATGGTGTATAGCATATACACACCCAAGTTTGCATGTATCATCAAACATGATACAAACTAGTGCACAAACATATATCATATATACAATGTGCACATCAAGTGAGAAAATCCATCTTAAGTGAACAAATACTAGTTAATGTAAAGTAATATATCAAATATATAATTATACATTAAATCATTAAATCAACACTTGATTTAATGATCCGGTCATATTGCATATAACTGACTAATATCAAGTGTATCAATATATCGAATCAACATTTGATTCGGTAACGCGGCTATATCTTATATAACCGTCCAATGATACAAATCGCGAGAATAGAATACAGTATCACATACTGGTATTATTCTTGGTCCCGCACATATCTCATATGCGCTCCTATTTCGTTTCGCTTGAGCCAAGAAACCTCTGTGTAGGACTCTAAAGACTCGTCAATGCGCCGGCAGCAGGTGATGATCATATCAAACACCCACAAGCCGCAAGCGGTCTGCTAAACGTAACGGCCACCCGGGTATTGAGCGATCAGAAGATCAACGAGCAAGCCCGCTCACACTCCTGTGAATCCAACCAGCAACACTTACCGTAAGGTCCGGTCTGTTCGTCTGATATGTCGTATATCTCTCCTAGGGGTGGTAAACGTCAGACCCCAGTAGCTTGATAAGTCATGCCGATGTAAGGTCCATAACATAGCATGAAACTACTGATAACTCTTACCAGTATATCACTGCAACCCTGGCCAGGGATTTCCAGTTATGGACAGTCGAGCATAGCGCAACATCAACCCCCAATACCGGGAGAGACGAATCCCCTCCTATCGCTCATTGCCTCCATGTGAATCGGGACTGTACCCAAAAACCACCCGTTTGCACGCCTCAGTAGAGCCGTGGTAGGGTGGAAATCAAAGTACAGTGGGAGACACACAAGACTCTAGGACGATCTCGGGTCAACAGACTAAGCTGTACCAGTATTACCAGAGAACTGCCATCTGACGTGAGGTATAATACCATCTGGGAGTTCTCGGCGAGTCCGTTCAGTGTACCCAGTCATCACTGAGCACCCGCATACCATCTCTGATGTCAAACACCAATGGATATGGGATCATCCATCGCCCATCACATGGGTCGAGAAGATATACGCTAGTCTACACTGGAATATCGATGCCCCGTCTCGATATTCCCACGACTAGGAACATTGAAGGATGTACTCATGGACTACCCAGGCCCCACTAGTATGATCTACATCATAGTCCTGGAAGTCGAGTACACATCCTAAGGGCTTTATCAACATGTAACAGAGAGACAGAAAGTATACATGTTAAGATAAAGAGCAACCAGATAGCGTACTATCATGTCAAGCAAGAAAGGCCTACCTATATATATCCCAGCATCCACTACAATATACATCCTATGTACAGTAATGGCCTCTAGGGCATACATATAACTAACAATCTCCCACATGCACTAGGGCCATCTATAGCAGTGGTTGCAGTATCTAATACTCAACCATTCCATAATAGTCTCTCTTTGGGAAAAGGCCTTTGTGAGTGGATCCGCCGTGTTGTCCTCTGAGTCTACTCTCCTTAGCTCGATCACCCTGGAGATCAACTATCTCTATGATCAGGTGAAGCTGCCTCAGAATATGTCTGGGTCACTGATGGGACCGGGGTTCCTGGGCCAAAGCCACATTTCCATTGTCACACAATGGTAGGAACCTAGTTCATCTCATGAACCAATATACACCCAAACTTCCTCTTTGGTCGTATCTTTAATAGCGATGTTACCAGCCTTTATCGTCTAGTTTGCTACGGTATCTAGCTTGGAACTCTTCCAACATACCGTCCCTCCACTGAAGGTAAAGACAATGCCTGCGACTGACATTCAGTCGTCCTTATCACCCTGGAACCTTTCCAGTGATTCTCCCCAAGATCAACTGATACCATCTCACTAAACCTAGTGAGAAGCCTAACATCCATTTAGATCTAACTCATAGATCCAAAACTCAGGATTTAGGAGGTATCACCTTTATCCTATTTGGAGAATCCTTGTGATAAGAGGAGATTGACCGTGTGTAGCATAAGAAACTCTTTTCCTATCAAGAGTATGTTGTCCACGTACAATACGAGGATGACCACCTTACTCTCTACTACCGTTTTGTATATACAAGGTTCATCTACTATTTTGATGAAGTCAAACTCTTTGACTATCGTATCAAAACAGACGTTCCAACTCCGCGATGCCTGCTTTATTCTGTAAAGAATTTTGCACATGTTTCCGCTGCTCCCACTGTTTACGAAGCCCTCTGGCTGTGTTCTTATAGACGTTCTCTTCTAAATCAATATTTAGAAAAGTAGTCATGGCACCTAACCACCAGATATCGTAGTCATGGTATATAGCAATGTTAAGTAGGATCCGTATGGACTTAAGCATAGCCACTGGAAAAGGTTTCATCATTTTCCACGCCTGGTTGATGACGAAAAACCTTTAACAAGTCTAGCTTTGAAAGTCTCAACCTTTCCATCTACGCCAAGTAATCTTCTCAAGATATACTTGCTCCTGATGGGGATTTAACCCTTCAGATATAGCAACCAAAGTCCATACTTTGTTGGTGTACATGGATTCCATCTCAGATCGCTCAGCATCCAGCCATTCTTACAGAGTCCCTACTCTCGATGGCCTGCTCGAAACTAGTTGGGTCATCATCTCATGATGCAATCCTCGCTCCCACTGTCATCAAGAAACCGAAGTATCTCTCAGGCGGATAAGGAACCCTACCAGATCGGCGAAGAGGCTGAGATTTGTCGGGGACTATAGAATCCTTTGGTCCTGTCAAATCAGCTGCAGTTTTGTATAGCTGGAACCTTTCCAGTTCTACAGAACTGACCTTGCCTCGATCTTGTCCGGATTTTTCTTTTGACATAGGCCGGACAATCCCAAATCTTAACTTACTTAAGAGATAGGTTCTTCCTATACCATATCTTATATGGAGTGGTAGGCACTGATTTGATTCAAACCTAATTCAATAGGTATGCAACTTCTCAAGTGCATAACCCCTTAAAAGGAAATAGGTAACTCAGTAGTACTCATCATAGAGCACACCATATCTAATATGGTGAGATTGCTCCGCCCTGATACACCGTTGTGCTATGGTGTATTCAGAGGAGTAACACCGAGAGAGAATCTCATTCTCCTTTAGAATAGTCCAAGAATTCCATGCACAAGTATTCTCCTCCCTGATCTTATCATAAGACATAATACTTATACCCGGTTTTTGGTTCTTTACTTCTAACTTATATTCTGTGAATATCTCAAAATCTTCGGACTTATGTTTCAACAGGAACATATGGCTGAATCTTGAGAGATCATCAGAGAATTTAATGAAGTACAAAGAACCAGTCCTGGCATGTGTAGACAGGGGACCTTGCATACATCACTATGTATCAGTCCCAAGAGTTCACTAACTCTTTCTCTGTTTCCAATAAACAGAGCTATGGTCATCTAATCTTTGTGACATGACTGGCAAGTTTCATAAGATGTAAATTCAAACTAATTTAAATATGCATCTAAATGTAACTTCAGCCAGTCGGGTCGCATTGATATGACCTAGTCTACAATGCCTCAAGAAGGATTCGTTCATTTCTGAACTCTTCCTCTTGTGTGTGTTCCGTATATTAGGAACTGTAGTTTGATTTAGAACGTCAATGCTTTTAGATAACGTGCTTGAACCGATCAACTTTTGAAATGTTCAAAACAATATTCAACAATACAAAATTATATCCTTCTTTAATAAATAAAGAGATTGATATGATTTTGTATATCAGGTTCGGTATCTAATAGCATTTGTTCAGAATCAATGTATTGGTAATACAGGGTGACAGTGACCAACAGACTTCGCTGCAACACTTGCACCGTTTTCTGTCTCATGAAACTTATCACCCGTTCTCAGTTCTCTGCCTTTCTGTAGCCCTATGTAACAGATTACATATCTGGGATCCTGATCCGGTATCAGATACCCAGGACGCAGAGGATACTGAGAAACAGTTCTGTGTAATGAACACACCCGAAGAAAATGCATCATATGTACTTTCTTCGTTTGGGCGGCATGGGAATCTTGGTATTCCCATATTTCCTGCTCGGTCTTATAACAATTATAAGTTGGAGCGGGACCAACATTCCCCAGCTCAGTATAACAAGCGGGTTCGGTCAATACATCCATATTATTATCTTGATTAAGGCGTGATATGGTCGCTACCTGGAGAGAGAGAGAAGAAAACACTCTGCGTACGCTCTTGCAAGATTAGATTGGTTATATATTTTATCTAATCAGGATGGCTCCCACTGTTTTTATCAAATCTTCCTTCAAACCCTAAAAGGAAAGACTAGCCGGGATTAATTACACTCTACAAGTTCGCCAATCTTTCAGCCAGACCAGTGCCAGTACTTTGAAGGAGGTTCCCCGTGCTTTCGCACGGACCTAATTAAAGTAAACCTCGTTTTCCCAGGGGCGTAACCCCGTTAACACCTTTCTAGACACCTACTTGATCGGCTAATTGCAAAGTGCAAAACTCTCCCAGGAGTAACAATTACTCGCAATGGGCATCGGGATCCAACTATTATATAGAAGGTATGCAATCTCATTGCAAATTTCAACACTTGAAACTCCCGATAGTAGTTTTTACCCCTAACACCTATGACCTTAACTATGGTCAACAAATCATAAGTACTAGTCAAGTTCTACCCGTCATTTCGTGATTAATTAGACCCACCCACATGACCCTTAACTAAGGTCAACAAAGTCATGCGACTGTCCTAACTAATCGTATCATATGCGGTGTAGGAAGACATCACTTAGCTACCGTACACTGTGCCTTGACTATGGTCAACAAACACAGCACGAATACTAAGTACTCTACTTCCTAAAATGATGGAGGGTTGCGAATGGTTTTTAAGAAAACCTTTAACGCTTTGAACTTGATCTCGTTGCGGAATCAAATAGTTTTTAAATGGAATGTTTTTGAGGCTTTTCTAGTTTTGCTAAAGGGGTCACTCCCGGTGAAGGGATCGTCGGCCCTTTCCTCATTGAATAAGGTGCAGGATATATCATATATACCGCTGTGCAAAGCAAGAACTATAGAAGCAATCAAAAGACAAACCGAGGGTTGTAGCATCTGCCAGTTATTGCTAAAGGAGTCACTCCCAGTGAAGGGATCTCGGTCCTTTCCTTATCGAATAAGGTGCAGGATGTTCTACAAGGAACACCGCGATGCAAAGCAAGAACTGTAGCTACCTGTTTTTATTTTTGAAATTCGATTCCACAACATCTTTTAGAGGTTTATTTTCTTTCATTAATCTCATTAATGAATGTCCCATCATTTAAGTCCACCTAATCATCACAGATAAATATAACGTACGCTTATGCCATCCGTATTCGCCTCGATGTCCCGTCTGCACCGTTAGGTTAGGTAACTAACGGCAGAGAGGGGCGGGGCTAGCGCGGATGTAAAACATAAGCAACGTCTATATAATATATCATATATACTATATACAATATCTATCTGAACATATCACATGATCACATCACAGATAACGCAGCAGAAAATATCATATGAAATATTGGATATACTAGGACGTCCGTGTTTTATTTTGAGCCTGAATAAAACACGGATTCCACGGTCGTTATGAATAGCCAATCCCACACCCCTAGACCCCTACGAGAGCGGCAAGCAACCCTACCAATTCTAGAGTTAGGAGACCCGGACTCGACTCCTCGAGTTGGTCTCCCACTAGACCCTAGAACCCGGTTACTTGTGCTCCCCTCCTTGGGTCTATCCTAATGCGGAAAAGTAAATAATATACATCAACGGTAATATCTTCCGCGACCTGGAAGTGCCCCAATAAAAGAATATTACATACAAGTTTTTTACATGAATGAAAATGAAAAACACTCGTCTCACATAAAAAAAACCCGGCTATTCAAAGACGGCGATCCAATATAACATATCCAGCAACACATAACATCACATGTCATCAACGTAAGTAAATATACGCATCCCAATTGTCGTTGACATATAGCAACGAAACCGGCGATATCACATATTACACTTATAGTCGCAGAAAAGAAAGTGTAAAACTACAACAGTTGGAATCCGCAACCTGCATAGACATCGCATGCCTAACCAAATGAATTCCTTAGACATCGCATGCCTAACAATTATAAACCCCGCATTTTAGTCTCATTATCGAAAACTCTTTTCAATATCAAGTCGGGCAATTCAACAGGATTCCCGACATTCTGATCGAATGCTCGTCGCAAACTTTAGTAGACGGCCGCACCCCCGATACCGTCGACGAAGTGCACCAAGGCGGAACACCGCTGCCGCGAGCACCCGGACGGATGCTTTCGGCGACGGGGTTCTCCTACAGTCACTTGGTCAGGGCTATGGGGCGTGGCTGTCTATTAAGTTTATCCGGCGAGTATCTGCGTACGCTACGTGATTGCAACGGACTTTTGATCGCATCAAAATTCCGTGGCAACCGATCAAGTGAGACTAAACTGCTATGTTTATAATATTCAAATCAGTTATCTCATAACTATTTGTGGATTCCAAATATTGTATCACATTCCAGATAAATAGAAAATGTTAAACTTTCCGATCGAACAATCAAAACACCCAAGTTTTCCCGAAACAGCTCAACACATGAAATAAGTTTAAGAACATTCACTTCATGCCACAGTACCAACGGTCCAGCCGTAGAAGGGTCAAGCCAACACCTCACATGTGGCACGCCGTACTGCCCCAAACTCTAAGGTTCAAAGGGCAGTTCAAGACGGTCACATAATCGAGTTAAGGTCTGTTGTCTTCTAGAGGGTCCATCGCGTTACTTGCACTACTTAGAACGTTCTTAAACCACGGAAAAATCCAACACTTGGAAATTTTCCGGCAGGGGAAAAATTGGGTATTCATATCCGGTCGAACTTTTTAACATGTTCTAAAATTACCCGGAAAAACACTTAGACGAAATTAGACTTCCCGATCGAAACACCGAGTCCCCAATACAACCCAGAAAACTCAACTCTTGAGTAAACATTAAAAATTCCCAGAAAACACAGCAATAAAAGAAAGAAATTACTGTGCAAAATCATTGAATTGACTGTACGGCCGCGGAACCGCCGCACGAGCCATGCTCGTGCCGCGGTTCCGCGGCGCCTTGATCGATTTGAGCGCACGTGTTGCACAGTATTTCTTATAAAAGCCTGCTGATTTTTCTGCATATTTTTAATTCACAAAAATCACAGTTTTGAAAAATTGTACAGAGAAGGGTTTTGAATTAGAGTTTCGGGTTCGATCGGACTTCTAACATCGCCTACACTTCGCCTAAAGCTCTAGCTAGGCTCTGATACCATTGTAGGGTTCCTAGGCACACCCATGAGGTTCTACAACTGATCAAACATGTCCAATTCTAATTTTTCTATGTGCCAAAGAACCCTAAACTAGATCGTTACTAGAGGTAAGGCGAAACAAACAAGCAAGCAAACTACTTTGCTACTAAGTGAATGGAAATACAACCTTTGTAGATCCGGTCCTCCACTTTTCTAGCTCCGTGTTGACGTCCCTCCGCTGCGATCATCGGAATCCCGGACTCTAGCGTCGGTATCATCGGAGAAATGGGCGGGCTAGGTCGTTGACTTCGATGCCGAAGATGATCTACGTCGAGGCAACTCAAACTCAAGCTCCATCTTCACTAAGTCATAAAACTTGTGAAGAAAACACACTCCACTACATGGCAAGTGGTAGAGGATGAAGAAATAAGAAGTGTGTTCACTTTAGATTTGGATTTCTCACTTGGTTTCATCACTTGGAAATTTCTAGCAATGGTTTCTTCTCTTCATGAAGAAGAAGAAGAAGAAAGAAAAGAAAGTGAATTATGAATAATAGAAAATCAAGTGATCCTTGTCATTTAGCAACCATGGGTGAGTGTAACTAGTGTAGAGACTAAACTAGGGTTTAGGTGAATGGTTAGGTTAAGGAACAAAACAAAATGGTAGATAATGCTAAGAAGCTTCATGAAGCTTAAAGCAAAAAACAAAGTCAGCCACCATTTCATTTTTGCCAAGAATAAATGAAATAAAACAAATGAAACCCTAACCATTATCTAAACATGGTGTATAGCATACACACACCCAAGTTTGCATGTATCATCAAACATGATACAAACTAGTGCACAAACATATATTATATATACAATGTGCACATCAAGTGAGAAAATCCATCTTAAGTGAACAAATACTAGTTAATGTAAAGTAATATATCAAATATATAATTATACATTAAATCATTAAATCAACACTTGATTTAATGATCCGGTCATATTGCATATAACCGACTAATATCAAGTGTATCAATATATCGAATCAACATTTGATTCGGTAACCCGGCTATATCTTATATAATCGTCCAATGATACAAATCGCGAGAATAGAATACAGTATCATATACTGGTATTATTCTCGGTCCCGCACATATCTCATATGCGCTCCTATTTTGTTTCGCTTGAGCCAGGAAACCTCTGTGTAGGACTCTAAAGACTCGTCAATACGCCGGCAGTAGGTGATGATCATATCAAACACCCACAAGCCGCAAGCGGTCTGCTAAACGTAACGGCCACCCGGGTATTGAGCGATCAGAAGATTACCGAGCAAGCCCGCTCACACTCCTGTGAATCCAACCAGCAACACTTACCGTACGGTCCGGTCTGTTCGTCTGATATGTCGCATATCTCGCCTAGGGGTGGTAAACGTCAGACCCCGGTAACTTGATAAGTCATGCCGATATAAGGTCCATAACATAGCATGAAACTACTGATAACTCTTACCAGTATATCACTGCAACCCTGGCCAGGGATTTCCAGTTATGGCCAGTCGAGCATAGCGCAACATCAACCCCCAATACCGGGAGAGACGAATCCCCTCCTATCGCTCATTGCCTCCATGTGAATCGGGACTGTACCCAAAAACCACCCGTTTGCACGCCTCAGTAGAGTCGTGGTAGGATGGAAATCAAAGCACAGTGGGAGACACACAAGACTCTATGACGATCTTGGGTCAACAGACTAAGCTGTACCAGTGTTACCAGAGAACTGCCATCTGACGTGAGGTATAATACCATCTGGGAGTTCTCGGTGAGTCCGTTCAGTGTACCCAGTCATCACTGAGCACCCGCATACCATCTCTGATGTCAAACACCAATGGATATGGAATCATCCATCGCCCATCACATGGGTCGAGAAGATATACGCTAGTCTACACTGGAATATCGATGCCCGTCTCGATATTCCCACGACTAGGAACATTGAAGGATGTACTCATGGACTACCCAGGCCCCACTAGTATGATCTGCATCATAGTCCTGCAAGTCGAGTACACATCCTAAGGGCTTTATCAACATGTAACAGAGAGACAGAAAGTATACATGTTAAGATAAAGAGCAACCAGATAGCGTACTATCATGTCGAGCAAGAAAGTCCTACCTATATATGTCCCAGCATCCACTACAATATACATCTTATGTACAGTAATGGCCTCTAGGGCATACATATAACTAACAGCCTCCATATGACTCGGGACTGTACCCAAAAGCCACCGTTTTGCACGCCCTCTTGGACGTAGTATGATGGAAATCAAAGCACAGTGGGAATCACACAAGACTCTATGACGATATTGGGTCTACAGACTAACCTGTACCAGTGTCGCCAGAGAACTGCCATCTGACGATAGGTATAATACCATCTGGGAGTTCTCGGCGAGTCCGTCCAGTGTACCCAGTCTCCACTGAACACCCGTATACTGTCTCTGATGTCAAACACCAATGGATATGGGATCATCCATCGCCCATCTGTATGGGTCGAGAAGCTATACGCTAGTCTACTTTGGTATATCGATGCCCTGTCTCGATACACCTACGACTAGGAACATTTGAAGGATGTACTTAGCGACTACACTGTCCCCACTAGTATGATCTGCATCATAGTCCTGGTAGTCAAGTACTCATCCTAAGGGCTTTATCAACATGTAAAATAGAGACAATCAGAGTACATGTTAAGATAAAGTGCAACCAGATAGCATACAATCATGTCGAGCAAGAAAGTCCTCCATATATATGTCCAAGCAACCACTACAATATACATCATATGTATAGTAATGGCCTCTAGGGCATACATATAACTAACAATCTCCCACTTGCACTAGGGCTATCTGTTGTAGTATCCCATACCCAACAATCAGCAGTGGTTGAAGTATCTCATACTCAACCATCCCATAATAGTCTCTACTGGGAAATAGGCCTTTGTGAGTGGATCCGCGCTGTTCTCCTCTGTGTCTACTCTCCTAACCTCAATCTCCCTGGAGATCAACCATCTCCATGATCAGGTGATACTGCCTAAGAATATGTCTGGATCTCTGATGGGATGGGGGTTCCTAGGCCAAAGCCACAACTCCATTGTCACACAATGGTAGGAACGAAGTTCATCTCATGAACTAATATATATATCCAGACTACTTCTTTGGTAGCATCGTAAGTAGCAATGTATTAGCCTTTAATCGTCTAGTATGCCACGGTATCTAGCTTGGAACTCTTCCAACATACCGTCCTTCCACTGAGGGTAAAGATAATGCCTGCGACTGACATTCAGTCGTCCTTATCACCCTGGAACCTTTCCAGTGATTCTCCCCAGGATCGATTGATACCATCTCACTACACCTAGTGAGAATCCTAACATCCACTTAGATCTATCTCATGTTAGTGTATATGCCCTAGAGGCCATTACTGTATCATACTAGTTTGTATATTACTTAATAGAAGCTTAGGATATTCACAGTTGTATAGACAATCTTGCTCGAAATAATAGTATGCTACTTGGTTTGTTTCTACTTTAATATGTGCATGTGTTTCTTTTAGCATATCGCTTATACACATTAGTGGAGCCCTTAGGATCTTTGCTTGATTACCAGCGTTGTGGTGGCAGTCACACTAGTGGGGGCTAGGTAATCTACAAGCACATCCTTATACAGGTCCCTAGTCGTAGGATTATCGATACAGGGTATTGATACTCCAGAGTAGACTAGTGTATACGCTTCTCATCCCAGGAGGGGAGATGGTCTGTCCCACAGCCATCAGTACGCCGTACTGGAGATAGTATGCAGGTGCTCGTTAAGTTACGAGTACACTGGACAGGACTCACTGGGAACTATTGGTTTGGTATTATACCTATCGTCAGTTATCAATTCCCAGGTGACATGAGTACAGCATAGACCGTTGACTTGACATTGTCACTTCGCCTCGAGTGTGTTCCCACTGTTCTTAGATTACTACCCTACCACGGATCAAATGAGTCATGCAAACAAGTTGTAGTTGGGTGCAGTCCCGAAGCACTTAGAGGCAGTGACGGTTAGACAGGATTCGTCTCTCCCGGTATTAGGGGTTGATATCGCGCTGTGTCTAAGAGAGCCATTACACAAAGTCCCTGGTCAGGGCAAGCGAGATATACTGGTAGCGTTTCCAGTGTTATCTCAGGGTGTTCTGGGATACACTCCGACATGACTTGTACCGCTATTAAGGGACTGACGTTTACCGCCCCCTAGGCCCAAAATGCGATACTCTCAGACAAACAGACCGGACTGTACGAAGATTGTAACATTCAGGCTCAGTAGGAGTTCGAATGGGTTCGCCTCATCAGTCTTCTTATCGGCATCTACCTGGGGATCGTTACGTACAGCTAGTACCACTTGCAGCCTGTGGTTAAACCCACTGCCAGCGTAGTGTCGGGTCTTTAGAGTCCCACACAGAGGGTTGTTCGCCTTTGGGCAAAACAGAGTAGAGGTCGCATGGTTTTGCGACAGGGTTCGTTCACATCCGCGCACTTGTGCACGTTTGCTGTCCGGAAAGTTATTACTAGCGGGCTTTGGTTTAAGCCAGATCCTAGTATATGTTTTGGGATTGGTTTTATCTCATTGTATTCGTGTTCCTCGGAACACGGATGCGGGTGTGTATGCACAGTTGACTGAGGCAGAGGCAGAGGATTCTCATCAGGGTTGTTGACCGTTGACTTTTTCTAAACCCTAATGAGAATGAGAAATATGATTAATAATATTGATTAAGGATTATTGTGTCATGGTTGAGTTGAACATTTAACTTTTGTTGACTTGTTGACTTTGTTGACCGGTTGACCATTGTTGACTAGTTGACCATCATCATTTCATTTCAAAGATGCTTCTTGTTTCTTGCAAATGCATTAAATGAATGAAATGATAATGGTCATTCATAAACTAACCATCACATTTTCTTAATTATTATTATTATTATCATTATTCCAAATATGAGAGCATGGTTGTAAAATATACTCATTTTTCTTGCACTTTCTCTCTCATAGTTTTGCTCATCCTCTTCCTCTCTCTCAAAGCTCTCATCTCTCATGTGTTGAGAACCATGAGCTCTTGAGATAAAACCACCATAACTACTCTCTACTCATTCTAGAGTTCTAGGTTTAGCAAGCCAAGCACTTTAGTTACCTCTAGGTTGAGGTAGGAGCTCAAGGTAGTGGCCTTCGGGTGGATCCTTCTTCGGCAAAAGGAAGACTACGAGGAGGAGCCGTTCAAACCACTCCAAGGAGCAAGAAGAGAAGGAGTTCAAGACCAAGGTATAACCACCTAACCGAGTAGCTAAACTTATAGTTAGTTTGCTAGGTTTTTGTTTAGCAAAGATCCTTTGTTTCTAGTCCATGTTGCCTTGTATAAAAATAATCGTTTTTTACCTATTCCGCCTCCCCGTAAGAACCGGGATGGGCAACGTGGACTTACAGTGGTATTAGAGCCTCACTAAACAACAACTAGCATGTTAGCAAAGTATTTAGAATTTCGATCCAAAAAAAAATCGCAAAACACGTCAAAATCCTCAAGTTTCTGCCGATTTTTAAAACCGCTCTAAAAATATTTACACACATCTTAAAAATCCGTGCAGGGTTTTCTGGGAACACACAAGAAAAATGAGACCACGACTCGGATTTATTGCAGTGTTCTTATTTTGACGTTTTGTGATTTTTAAAATATTCTGTTTCTGCCCAGAATTTCCAGAGAACAAAGTTGTGTTTGGGGTAGTTACAAATCCGTATTTTTGATCGGAGTTCTGTAGACTTTAGCTAATTGGGTATATCTGTGATGTGATATATGCACTGAACGTCGACTAATCGCTGTACGTCGATTAGTGGGGGTTGTGCATATCTATGATCTGTAATGTTGTTGGATTGTGTATATGAACTCGTTGGATTGTCGCGGATGAATAGCCGGGATTTTTTGAGATGAGAGTTTCTTTATCTTTCATTTGATGTAATATGTAAATTGATGTAATATTATTTTCTGGACGCACATCCAGGATGAGGTTGTAGCCGCCATTGTATATTATTTCTTTTACTATTTTTGCTCCTAGGATAGACCCAAGGTGGGGTGCACAAGCTACCGGGTACCTCGAAGTGCCGAGTGGCCTACTCACGTTGTTGAGGGAGGTTGCTTCACTTCGGATACTTGGCGGGTAGTTTGCCGCACCCGTAGGGGTCTAGGGTGGGGTTTTGGCTATTCATCGCGACCGTGTAATCCGTCTTTCGTTGCAGGCTCGAACGAAACACAGATTCCTAGCATATCCAATGTGTTCATCTGTGATCTGGAATGGCTATCATTGCATCTGACGAATGTATATATCTATATATGATATCTAGTAGGCGTTGCTTATGTTTTGCATCCGCGCTAGCCCAGCCCCCGCTCTGTCGTTAGTTAAGTAACCTAACGGGTGATGACGGGGCCCCGTGGCGAATGCGGATGGCATAAGCGTACGTCATATTTTCGTTGTTTTCTGCAATGGTAGGATTAATTGATGGGACGCATTAAATTAATGCAAGAAAATAAACCAAAGTTAAAATCGTTGGAACAACTTCAAAACCACTCGGTTTCTTTTCAAAACAACTTTTAAACGCGGAGCTTAAACCACTCCTTTTAAAAGCTATCAGGTTCCTTCGATTATATCAAGTTCACTACGTTCACGGTTTCGCCAAAACCATTCGTAGCCCTCCATCATTTCAGTTAAATATTCGGTAGTATTCAAGCTATGTATTTTGACCTACGCCAAGGCATAGTGATTGGTAGCTGCCGGATATTTATCTGTTGCATAGATAGATGCGTTGGTTTGAGACAGTCGTACTACCATTTTGGCCTACGTCAAGGGTATGTACGGGTGGGTTCAAATTAACCTGGTAAATGATTGATAGAACTTGACATGTGACTTATGATATTTTGGCCTACGTCAAGGTCATAAGAGCATGGGGCAAAAATCCATATCGGGAGTTTCTAAAGAAACTGAAACTTGCTAGTGCTGCATACCATTTAGAGTGTGATGATTCTGGTAGGATTCCTTCAGTTTTATCACACGATGATATTTGGATCCCGATCCTACTGTGAGTATATGCTACTCCTCAGGAAACTTTCTCACTTAACGATCAATGCTATAAACCAAGTAGGTGTCTAGAAAGGTGTTAGAGGGGCTACGCCCACAGGGAAAAGAGCTTATTTAATTAAGGAACTTCGCAAAAGCGTCGTAAAACCTCCCTCGAAGTACCAACACTGTCCTGGCTGAACGGTTAAGCAAGTATTATACGGTGAGATTAATCCCGACTAATTCTTCTTTTTTGGTTTGAGGAAGGATTCGAGAAACAGTGGGAGCCATCCTGTTTAGACAAACTAAAAACCACTCTAAACTTGCAAGAGCATCATGCTAAAGTGTTTCTTCTCTCTCTCCTTATTGCAGCGACCAAACATCATGACCGGACTTAAGTTACTACTAGAAAAAAATACATTGACAGGGCCAAACTACAAAGATTGGCTCAGGAATGTCAATATGGCAATCACTTATGACAAGTTGGGGTATCTTCTTACCACCAAATCTCCCCCTGTCCCAGATCCTCAATCCAGCGTCGCGGATAAGGAAATCCGTAAGACCTGGGAGATTGATTGCGCGAGGGCCAAGTGCATCGTGCTTGCCTCTATGGACAATGAACATCAGAGGAGGCACGAGGATATGGACCAAGAATCCATATTTCTCCATACAAAAAATCTGTATGGAGAGCAATCCCGTATCGCCAGATATGAAGTCTCGAAAAAGTTGTTTTCGGCGAGATTGGCCGTCGGATCATCTATAGCGGAATACGTGCTTCAGATGATTGGCTACATTGAAGAGCTCGCGGACCTTGGGACCACGTTAGAGAACGAGCTCTACACTGACTTGATTCTCCAGTCCCTTCCTTCCACTTACGCCCAGTTTATCCTAAACTTCAACATGCAAGAAAAGGAAGTTGAACTTCCGGAACTCCTTAACATGTTGAGGAGTGCAGAGGGCACCCTGAAGAAAGTAAGGAAAACACCCGCTTTGTCTGTTGAAGGACCTTCTTCTTCTAGGTCCAAGGCGAAAGCCAGAGAAAAGAAGAAGAAAGCCCCCACCAAACTAAGAGGCGGTGTTAGTAAAGTAGAAGCCAAGGGAAAGGCCAAAATGGCAAAAGTAGCGGGAAAGCTTGTGGGAAAGGAAGAGTGCTTTTATTGTCACAAGAGTGGACACTGGAAGAAAGATTGCAGGGCTTGGAAGGCCAGAAACCAGGACCCGAAGCAAGTTGTGGCTTCGGCTTCAGGTGTGTATGTTATTGAAAACTGTCTATCAATAAACTCTACTTCCTGGTATTGGATACTGGATCAGGATCTCATATCTGTAATTCTTTGCAGGCACTGAGAAAGCGTAGGGTTTTGAAGGCAGGTGATATGACCCTCAGAGTTGCAAACGGAGCTGGCATGGATGCTGAGTCCGTGGGGGACTATCACTTGGGATTGTCAGATGGACATGTTTTGGTTTTATGTGATTGTTATTTTGTACCCAATGCGACTTGTAATATCATATCTATATCTTTAATGTGTAAAGAAGGTTTTGATTTTGCATTTGTAAGCAATGTTGTAAACATTCACCTTAATCATGTTCTGATTGGGTCGGGTACATTAAGCAACGGTATATACGTATTGAACCAACCACAGATTTTCAATGTCCAGAATACACACAAAAGAAAGTCTCCAGAAATAAATCATGCTTTCTTATGGCATTGTAGACTGGGTCACATCAATGAGATAAGGTTGACTAAGTTACATAAAGAAGGATATTTGGATCCGTTCGAATATTAATCATATGCAACTTGTCAATCATGTCTCAAAGGAAAGATGACAAAGACTCCGTTCACTGGACATGGAGTAAGAGTGAGCGAGCTCTTGGGACTCGTACACAGCGATGTATGCGGTCCAATGTCTACACATGCGCGAAGTGATTATTCTTACTTCATTACTTTTACGGATGATTTTTCAAGGTTTGGACATGTCTTCTTAATGAAGCATAAATCTGAAGCCTTTGAAAAATTTCAGGAATACAAAAATGAAGTAGAAAAACAAACAAGCAAAAGTATCAAGACACTGAAATCTGATCGAGGTGGTGAATACTTGAGTGCCGAGTTCCTGGATTACCTAAAAGAGAATGGAATTCTCTCTCAGCTTACTCCTCCATACACTCCACAACATAACGGTGTATCGGAGAGACGGAACTGAACCCTATTGGATATGGTACGCTCCATGATGAGTAACACTGAGTTACCGCGATCTTTCTGGGGATATGCACTAGAATCAGCTGCATATCTTTTGAACCGAGTTCCAACTAAGACTGTGCCTACCACACCATATCAGATGTGGAGTGGGAAGAAACCCTATCTTCAATATCTGAAGATTTGGGGATGTCCAGCTTTTGTCAAAAAGCAGCATGCGGACAAACTCGGGGCACGCTCAGTACAGTGCAAGTTTGTGGGATACCTAAAGAACTCCAGGGGGTATCTTTTCTATTACGCAGAAGAACAAAAGGTTTTTGTCTCTCGTAATGCCCACTTTCTGAAACATCAGTTCTTAGAAAAAGAAATAAGTGGGAGCGTAATAGAACTAGAGGAAATTCCAGAACCACAAGCTATTACTGAAAGCTTAGAAGAACCGGAAGGTTCGAAAGAACAGGACATTCCTGCGCCGCTCCACAGGAGTAGTAGGCAGTCACATCCGCCCGAGAGATACTACGGTTTTCTCATAGACGGGGATAGAGAGGATTGCATCATTGATAATGATGAGCTGACTAGCTTCCAGCAGGCCATTCAGAGCACTGACTCGGTAAAATGGCTGGATGCAATGCGGACCGAAATGGAGTCCATGTACACCAACAAAGTATGGACTTTGGACGTTGCTCCAGAAGGGGTAAAACCCGTAGGCTGCAAATGGATCTTCAAAAGGAAGATCGGTGTAGATGGACAGGTTGAGACCTATAAGGCTAGACTTGTTGCAAAGGGTTTTCGTCAAAGACCTGGTTTGGACTATGACGAAACCTTTTCTCCAGTAGCTATGCTCAAATCCATTCGGATCCTTCTTGCCATTGCTGCCTTCCACGATTATGAGATTTGGCAGATGGACGTAAAGACCGCTTTTCTAAATGGAAATTTGGAGGAGTGTGTCTATATGGACCAGCCAGAGGGTTTCATTCAGAGTGGGAGCAGCGGGAAAGTGTGCAAGTTTCTTAAGTCCATTTATGGACTAAAGCAGGCATCGCGGAGTTGGAACATCTGTTTTGATGAGACGGTCAAAGAATTTGGCTTTATCAAAAATCCAGATGAACCATGCATTTATAGTAAGGTTGTAGCACGAACTGTCGTATTCCTCGTTTTGTACGTGGATAACATTCTCTTGATAGGAAATGACATTCCTATGCTACAATCTGTCAAAGGGTTCTTGTCATACAGGTTCTCCATGAAAGACCTAGGTGATGCCTCTTACATTCTGGAGATCCGGATCCATCGTGATAGGTCCAAGAGGATATTAGGACTTTCACAGTCCAGGTACATCGACACCATACTGAAAAGATTCAGTTTGGAAGATTCCAAGCACGGTAATTTACCGGCTTGTCACGGGATCACCCTCTCCAAAGAGATGTCTCCCAAGACTGATTTGGAGAGGGATCACATGTTTATTATACCCTACGCATCTGCGGTAGGATCTATAATGTATGCGATGTTGTGTACCAGACCAGATGTAACTTATGCACTGAGTGTGGTAAACCGGTATTAGTCAAACCCTGAGGAGAAATACTGGATAGTGGTAAAGAACATTCTGAAGTACCTGAGAAGGACTAAGGATATGTTTTTAGTTTATGGCGGAAAAGACCTCCAGATCGAGGCCTTTGCTGACTCCAGCTTCCAGAGTGACAAGGATGACTCCAAATCCATGTCGGGTTATGTCTTTACCCTCAATGGAGGGGCGGTGTGTTGGAAGAGTTCCAAACAGGAAACCGTTGCTGACTCGACGATGGAAGCGGAATATATCGCTGCATCTGATGCCGCAAAAGAAGCCGTCTGGATGAGGAAGTTCTTGACAGAACTTCAGGTGGTTCCATCCATTGTTGATCCAATACCTCTGTATTGTGACAACAACGGGGCTATAGCTTTAGCGAAGGAACTCAGGTCCCATCAGAAGTCCAGACACATCTTGAGGCGGTATCACCTGATCAGGGAGATCGAGGTTCGGAGGGTTGCTAAAGAAGATAACACTGCAGATCCATTCACAAAGGCCATACCCCAGACTCAGTTCGAGCGGCTGATCGAGATGATAGGTCTTCGATACGCCAGTACATGGCCTTAGTGCAAGTGGGAGATTGTTAGTGTATATGCCCTAGAGGCCATTACTGTATCATACTAGTTTGTATATTACTTCATGGAAGCTTGGGATATTCACAGTTATATAGACAATCTTGCTCGAAATAATAGTATGCTACTTAGTTTGTTTCTACTTTAATGTGTGCATGTGTTTCTTTTAGCATATCACCTATACACATTAGTGGAGCCCTTAGGATCTTTGCTTGATTACCAGCGTTGTGGTGGCAGTCACACTAGTGGGGGCTGGGTAATCTACAAGCACATCCATATACAGGTCCCTAGTCGTAGGATTATCGATACAGGGCATCGATACTCCAGAGTAGACTAGTGTATACGCTTCTCATCCCAGGAGGGGAGATGGTCTGTCCCACAGCCATCAGTACGCCGTACTGGAGATAGTATGCAGGTGCTCGTTAGGTTACGAGTACACTGGACAGGACTCACTGGGAACTATTGGTTTGGTATTATACCTATCGTCAATTATCAGTTCCCAGGTGACATGAGTACAGCATAGTCCGTTGACTTGACACTGTCACTTCGCCTCGAGTGTGTTCCCACTGTTCTTAGATTACTACCCTACCACAGCTCAAATGAGTCGTGCAAACAGGTAGTAGTTGGGTGCAGTCCCGAAGCACTTGGAGGCAGTGACGGTTAGACAGGATTCGTCTCTCCCGGTATTGGGGGTTGATATCGCGCTGTGTCTAGGAGAGCCATTACACAAAGTCCCTGGCCAGGGCAAGCGAGATATACTGGTAGCGTTTCCAGTGTTATCTCAGGGTGTTCTGGGCTACACTCCGACACGACTTGTACCGCTATTAGGGGACTGACGTTTACCGCCCCCTAGGCCCGACATGCGATACTCTCAGACAAACAGACCGGACTGTACGGAGATTGTCACATTCAGGCTCAGTAGGAGTTCGAATAGGTTCGCCTCATCAGTCTTCTTATCGGCATCTACCTGGGGACCGTTACGTACAGCTAGTACCGCTTGCGGCCTGTGGTTAAACCCACTGCCAGCGTAGTGTCGGGTCTTTAGAGTCCCACACAGAGGGCTGTTCGCCTTTGGGCAAAACAGAGTAGAGGTCGCATGGTTTTCTGACAGGGTTCGTTCACATCCGCGTACTTGTGCACGTTTGCTGTCCGGGCAGTTATTACTAGCGGGCTTTGGTTTAAGCCAGACCTAGTATATGTTTTGGGATTGGTTTTATCTCATTGTATTCGTGTTCCTCGGAACACGGATGCGGGTGTGTATGCACAGTTGACTGAGGCAGAGGCAGAGGATTCTCATCAGAGTTGTTGACCGTTGACTTTTTCTAAACCCTAATGAGAATGAGAAATATGATTAATAATATTGATTAAGGATTATTGTGTGATGGTTGAGTTGAACATTTGACTTTTGTTGACTTGTTGACTTTGTTGACCGGTTGACCATTGTTGACTAGTTGACCATCATCATTTCATTTTAAAGATGCTTCTTGTTTCTTGCAAATGCATTAAATGAATGAAATGATAATGGTCATTCATAAACTAACCATCACATTTTCTTAATTATTATTATTATTATTATTATCATTATTCCAAATATGAGAGCATGGTTGTAAAGTATACTCATTTTTTCTTGCACTTTCTCTCTCATAGTTTTGCTCATCCTCTTCCTCTCTCTCAAAGCTCTCATCTCTCATGTGTTGAGAACCATGAGCTCTTGAGATAAAACCACCATAACTACTCTCTACTCATTCTAGAGTTCTAGGTTTAGCAAGCCAAGCACTTTAGTTACCTCTAGGTTGAGGTAGGAGCTCAAGGTAGTGGCCTTCGGGTGGATCCTTCTTCGGCAAAAGGAAGACTACGAGGAGGAGCCGTTCAAACCACTCCAAGGAGCAAGAAGAGAAGGAGTTCAAGACCAAGGTATAACCACCTAACCGAGTAGCTAAACTTGTAGTTAGTTTGCTAGGTTTTTGTTTAGCAAAGATCCTTTGTTTCTAGTCCATGTTGCCTTGTATAAAAAAATCGTTTTTTACCTATTCTGCCTCCCCGTAAGAACCGGGGTGGGCAACGTGGACTTACATCTCATAGATCCAAAACCCAGGATTTAGGAGGTATCACCTTGATCCTATATAGAGAATCCTTGTGATAAGAGGAGATTGACCGAGCGTAGCATGGAAACTCCTTTACTATCAAGAGTATGTCATCCACATACAATACGAGGATCATCACCATACTCCCTACTACCTTTTTGTATATACAAGGTTCATCTACCATTTTGATGAAGTCAAACTCTTTGACTACCACATCAAAACAGATGTTCCAACTCCGCGATGCCTGCTTTAACTCATAAAGCAACTTGCACACGTTTTCGCTGCTCCCACTGTCTACGAAGTGTTAGTGTTTATGCCCTAGAAGGCCATTACTGTATCATACTAGTTTGTATATTACTTAATGGAAGCTTGGGATATTTACATGTATATAACAGTCTTGCTAAACATGGTAGTATGCTACTTGGTTTTTCTATCTTAATATGTGAGTGTATGTATTGATAGAGCTCTTAGGATCTTGCTTGTCTACCAGCGTTGTGATGGCAGTCACACTAGTGGGGGCTGGGTAGTCTACAAGCACATCCTTATTCAGGTCCCTGGTCGTTGGATTATCGAGAAAGAGTATCGATACTCCGGAGTAGACTAGTGTGTACGCTTCTCATCCCAGTTGGGGAGATGGTCTGTCCCACAGCCGTCAGTACGTCGTACTGGAGATAGTATGCAGGTGCTCGTTAGGTTACGGGTACACCGGACAGGACTCACAGGGAACTGTTGGTTGGTTTGATACCAGTCGTCAGTGAGCAGTTCCCAGGTGACATGAGTACAGCATAGTCCGCAGACTTGACACTGCTACTTCGCCTCGAGTGTGTCCCACTCTTCTTAGATTGCTACCCTACCACGGCTCAAAGGAGTCGTGCAAACAGGTAGCAATTGGGTGCAGTCCCGAGCACTTGGAGGCAGTGGCGGTTAGACAGGATTCGTCCCTCCCGGTATTGGGAGTAGATATCGCGCTGTGTCAGAGAGCCATTACGCAAAGTCCCTGGCCAGGGCAAGCGAGATTTACTGGTAGGTTCCAGTAGTTTCTCAGGGTGTAATGGGCTTCGCTCCGACATGACTTATACCGCTATTAGGGGACTGACGCTTGCCGCCCCCCTAGGCCCGATATGCGATAGTCTTGGACGAACGGACCGGACTGTATGGAGATTGTCACAGCAGACTCAGTAAGAGTTCGGATGGGTTTCCTCATCGGCCTTCTTATCGACAACTACCTGGGGACCGTTACGTACAGCTAGTGCCGCTTGCGGTCTGTGGTTAAACCCACTGCCAGCGTAGTAGTCGAGTCTCTAGAGTCCCACACAGAGAGTTTCCTATTCCAGGCGAAACGATATAGAGGTCGTATGGTTTTACGACAAGGGTTCGGACGCATACGTGCGTTTACGCGCGTACGACTTTCGGACAGTTTTTACCAGTCGGCTTTGGTTTAATCCAGTTACTGGTATCCGGTTATTGGATTTTTTACAGTTAAAGTTTTTCCGTATTTTTACGGATCGGAGGGGCGTTCTCGTAATTGTGCGAGAAGTTTCTAGAAGATGGTGACTAAGGAGGGTTATGTGTCATATACATTGAATGAGTTATATGAGTCATGAGGGTGATTCATTCATCTCATTAATGCACATTTATTGCTTAATGACTCATGCTAATGAATCACCACTTGATATTTTATGAAGCATGATTATTCATCACTCTTTATTCTTTTCTTCTTATTAGAAAATGCTTCATATCTATTATGATACTCATAACTTTATTCATAATATCATTCTCACATTCTCTCTCCTCAAGCTCTCCATCTTCAAAGACTAATCCTCCCTTCTCATGAGTTGAGTACAAGGGTTAGTAAGACTAATCAATCCATAACCATCACTCTATTTCATCCTAGCTTCTTTGATTAGCAATCCAAAAAGGTTAGTTGCCTCAAGTTTAGAGGTTTAGCTTGGAGTTTTGCTCTCGGGTGGATCGTCTACTACCTAGAGAAGGCCGAGGAGGACAAGGAGATCGTAAAGACGAAGGAGTTGGTTCATTAGGTATAATCCCTAAACACAGTAGTTTAGAAACACTTTGTGTTTGGTTATTTATAGTTTAGCTTCGATTCAAGCGGTTAGTTGATGTTCGTTCACTAAACAAGTTCGTTTTTGAAAATTCCGCCTCCCCACAAGTATTGGGGTGTAGTACATCGACTTACACGAAGGTCTCTGGCTATGTACTTATAGACGCTCTCTTCTAAATGATCATTTAGAATAGCAGTCATGACACCCAACCGCCAGATATCGTAGTTATGGTATATAGCAATGGCAAGTAGGATCTGGATGGACTTAAGCATAGGTACTAGAAAAGGTTTCATCATTATCCACACCTGGTCAATGACGAGATCCATTTACATCTAGTCTTAGCTTTGAAAGTCTCAACTTTTCCATGTACACCAAGTAATCTTCTTAAGATATACTTGCTTCTGATGGGGATTTAACCCTTCAGATAAAGCAACCAAAGTCCATACTTTGTTGGTGTAAATGGATTCCATCTCAAATCGCTTAGCATCCAGCCATTCTTACAGAGTCCCCACTCTTGATGGCCTGCTCGAAAATAGTTGGGTCATCATCTCATGATACAATCCTCGCTCCCACTGTCATAGAGAAAACGAAGTATCTCTCAAGTGGATGAGGAACCCTACTAGATCGGCAGAGAGGCTGAGGTTCGTTGGAAGCTATTGAATCCTCCGGGTTTACCAAATCATCAGCTGTAGTTTGTATAGCTGGAACTCCTTCCAGTTCTACCTCATGACCAATAATTTCTTCATAAGAAATTCCCTTTTTCAAAGGTGGCATGCTGAGAAAACAAAACACCTTTTGCTCCTCAGTGTGGTAGAAGATATTCCCATGCGAATGCTTGGGATATCCAACAAACTTCCACAGAACTGACCTTGCCTCAAGTTTGTCCGGATTTTGCTTTTAGACATAGGCCGGACAACCCCAAATCTTAACATCCTTAAGAGATAGGCTCTACCCATACCATATCTCATATGGAGTGGTAGGCACCTAATTTGATTGGAACCCTATTCAATAGATATGCAGCTTCTCAAGTGCATAACCCCCAAAAGGAAATAGGTAACTCGGTAGTACTCATCATAGAGCATACCATATCTCATAGGGTGCGATTGCTCCGCCCTGATACACCAACATGCTGTGGTGTATACGGAGGAGTAATGCTGAGAGAGAGAATTTCATTCTCCTTTAGAATAGTCCAGGAATTCCGTGCTCAAGTATTCTCCTCCCTGATCACATAAAAAGACATAATACTTTTTACCCGTTTTAGTTCTCTACTTCTAACTTACATTCTTTGAATATCTCAAAAGTTTCAGACTTGTGTTTCAACAGGAACACATGTGCGAATCTTGAGAGATCATCAGTGAATGTAATGAAGTACAAAGAACCAGTCCTGGCATATGTAGACAGGGGACTTTCGTACATCAGCATGTATCAATCCCAAGAGTTCACCAACTCTTTCTCTATTTCCAATAAACGGAGCTACGGTCATCTTATCTTTGTGACATGACTGGCAAGTTTCACAAGATATAAATTCAAACTAATTTAAATATGCATCTAAATGTAACTTAGCTAGTCGGATCGCATTGATATGACCTAGTCTACAATGCCTTAAGAAGGATTCGTTCATTTCTGAACTCTTCCCCTTATGTGTGTTCCATATGTTAAGAACTGTGATTTGATTTAGAACGTATATGCTTTTAGATAATGTGCCTGAACCGATCAACTCTTGATATAGGAAATGTTCAAAACATTATCCAACAATACAAAATTATATCCTTCTTTACTAAATAAAGAGATTGATATGATGTTGTATATCAGGTTCGGTATCTAATAACATTCGTTCAGAATCAATGTATTTGGTAATACAGGGTGATAACTGCCAACATACTTGGCTGCAACACTTGCACCGTTTCCAACTCTTGAAACTTATCACCCATTCTCAGTTCTCTACCTATCTGTAACCCATGTAACATATTACATATATAGGATCCTGATTCGGTATCTCATACCCAGGACGTAAAGGATACTGAGAAACAATTTTCTGTAATGAACACACCCGAAGAAGATGATGTATCAACATACACTTTCTTCGTTTGGGCGGTACGGGAATCCTTGTAATCGCCTATTTCCTGCTCTGTCTTATAACAATTATAAGTTGGAGCGGGACCAACGTTCCCTAGCGCAGTATAACAAGCGGGTTCGGTCAATACATCCGTATTATTATCTTGATTAAGACGTGACAAGGTCGCTACCTGGAGAGAGAGAGAAGAAAACACTCAGCGTCTGCTCTTGCAATATTAGATTGGTTATTAATATATCTAATCAGAATGTCTCCTATTGTTTTAGTCAAATCTTCCTTCAAACCCTAAAAGGAAAGACTAGCCAGGATTAATTACACCCTACAATTTCGCCAATCTTTCAGCCAGGCCAGTGCCGGTATTTTGAGGGAGGTTCCCCGTACTTTCGCATGAACCTAATTAAAATAAACCTCATTTTCCCAGAGGCATAACCCCGTTGACACCTTTTTAGACACCTATTTGATCGGCTAATTGTAATGTGTAAAACTCTCCCAGGAGTAACTCTTACTCGCAGTGGGTATCGGGATCCAACTATGTCATAGAAGGTATGCAATCTCATTGCAAATTTCAACACTTGAAATTCCCAATAATATTTTACCCCTAGCGTCCTATGACCTTGACAGAGGTCAACAAACCATAGGCTGCTAGTAAAGTTCAACCCGTCATTTCCTGATTGAAGTAAACCCACCTGCACGACCCTTGACAGAGGTCAACAAGGTCGCACGACTACCCTAAATCAATCACATCATATGCTTATGCAGATAAGCACTAATCAGCTAACGCACACTACGCCTTGACAGAGGTCAACAAACGCAGCACGAATACTAACTATTACTTATCTGAAATGACGGAGGGCTACGACAGGTTTTTAAGAAACCCTTTGCGTAATGAACTTGATATCGTTGTAGAATCAAACGATTTAGAAAAGGAGTGTTTTTGAGATTTTTACTAGTTTTGTTAAAGAGGTCACTTCCGGTGAAGGGATCGTCGGCTCTTTCCTTATCGAATAAGGTGCAGGATATTTCATAAATACCACTATGCAAAGCAAAAAACTAGAAAAGCGATCAAAAGTCAAAACCGAGGGTTGTAGCATCTGCCAGTTATTGCTAAAGAGGTCACTCCCGGTGAAGGGATCTCGGCTCTTTCCTTATCGAATAAGGTGCTGGATGTTCTACAAGGAACACCTCTATGCAAAACAACAACTAGAGCTACCTGTTTTTGAAAATTCGATTCCACAACATCTTTAGGTTTCTTTTATTTCATTAATCTCATTAATGAAGTCCCATTATATTATGCTTCACAAGCATCAGATATGAAACGAAATCAACAATATATAATATATATCTCATATATATAATATAAACATTCATCTCAGGCAGTAATATGATCTCATCACAGAACATTGCAGCAGAAGAACATATATGAAATATTGGATATACTAGGATTTCCGTGTTTTATTTTAAGCCTGTATAAGACACGGATTCCACGGTCGTGACGAATAGCCAATCCCATACCCCTAGACCCCTACGAGAGCATCAAGCAACCCTACCAATTCTAGAGTTAGGAGACCCGGTCTCGACTCCTCGAGATGGTCTCCCACTGGACCCTAGAACCCGGTTACTTGTGCTCCCCGCCTTGGGTCTATCCTAATGCGGAAAAGTAAATAATATACAATGATGACATCATCCTCAGCCCGGAAGTGCCCTAATAAAAGAATATTACATACAATGAATTTTACATGAATGAAAAAGAAAAACTCTCATCTCACATAAAACCCCCGGCTATTCAAAACACGACGATCCAATATAACATATCCAAGCAACACATAACATCACATGTCATCAACGTAAGTAAATATGCGTATCCCAATTGTCGTTGACATATAGAACCGAAACCGGCAATACACTACATATTACACTTACGGTCGCAGAAAAGAAAATGAAAAACTACAACAGTTGGAATCCGCAACCACCTTAGACATCACATGCCTAACCAAATGAATTCCTTAGACAACGCATGCCTAACAATTATAAACCCCACATTTTAGTCTCGATCTCGAAAACACTTTTCAATATCAAGTCGGGCAATTCAACAAGATTCCCGACATCCTGATCGAATGCTCGTCGGAAACTTTAGTAGACGGACGCACCCCCGATGCCGTCGACTAAGTGCGCTTAGGCGAAACATCGCTGCCACGAGCACCCGAACAGATGCTTTTGGCGACGGGGTTCTCCTACAGTCACTTGGTCGGGGCTATGGGGCATGGCTATCTATTAAGTATACTTGGCGAGTATCCGCGTACGCTACGTGATTGTGACGGACTTTTGATCACATCAAAATCCCGTGGCAACCGATCATCTGAGACTAAACTGCTAGATATATAACATTCAAACTAGTTATCTCATAACTATTTGTGGATTCCCAATATTGTATCCCATCACATAATATCCGGACGAAGTTAAACTCTTCGATCGATTCATCAAAGTCCCACAATTTCCCGACAGCTCAACACTTGAGCACAGTTTTAGTAATACCCAGAAGATGCCACGGTACCTATGAACCAGCCGTAGAAGGGTCAAACTAACGGCTCACATGTGAAATGCCAAACTACCACAAACCCTAAGGTTCAAGTGGTGGTTTTGACGGCTACATAATCGAGTTAAGGTTTCGTTCTTCTAGAGAGTCCAAAGAATCACTTGCATGTTTTTCCGAGTATGTTAAACTTGGAAAAATGGGTTTTTAACATTTGATCGAACTTTTTAACATTGTCTAGACAATATGTGAAACACCCCAAAACAATGTTAAAACTACGAATACGAAACACTCCGATTTGCTTATAGTGTAAAATTACATCACATGCAAAATTAGCAAAAATAAACAACACCTGAAACATCAAAACCAAGCCACTGGAACATGTGCAAAAATTCAGGGGGGTTGGCCGGTTTTGGGCCGGTATGGGAGGGGGTGTGGCCGGCCCAATTTTACCAAAATGCCCTCAAATTTTGTCTGTGTTCATGATATATCATATACATCACTCTGTACTTGTTTTAAAAAAAATTTGACAGCTTTTTGAAATCGACAATAAGCAGGTTTTGACGATGCAGATTTTGGAGTTGTTTCGGTTTCGTGATCTTAACAAAATCCGTATTTATTTCTAGCATGGCTCTGATACCACTGAAAGGTTACCTACGACGGCAGCAAGGTTTCGGGAGGTATCGTCCATGCCAAATTAAAATTTTGCCGTTTTAGATAACCCTAAACTAGATCGTTAACTAGAAATATACGGATAACAATATGCAAACACTTTGCAATATATAAAGAGAGCGGGAATACAACCTTTGTAGACCGGTCCTTCACTTCAATAGCTCCGTGTAGATGTCTCCTCCGCTGCGATCGTGAACTCCGGACTCTATAGAAGCTCCACAAGAAGAACGAACGTGCTTGCTTCGAAGACTTCGAGGCCGAAGATGATCTACGTCGGGGAGACACTAACTCAAGCTTTTCTTTCACTAGGTCATGAACTTTGTGAAGAGAACGCCCTATACTACATGGCAAGTAGTAGAGGATGATGAAGTAGGAAGTGGGCTCACTTTAGAATTGGTTTTCTCACACTTTTTCTCATTCCACCATTAGAGCTAGTGAGCTTTTGAAGAGGAAGAAAATGAGGAAGAAGAAGAAGAAAGAATAATATCATCATATGAATTAATCTCACCTCAATAATGTAACCATGGGTGAGTTAAGCTATCATGCTTAACTCATGTAGAGAATTGACCAAGGTATAAGGTTAAGGTTGGGTTAACTAAATATCCTAAAGAATGACAAAAGAGTTGACTTTGTCAATGTTTCCACAAGCTTCATGAAAGCTTGAGAAATTTGACAAAGTCTTTCTCTTTTGTTATTCTTTGGACATAAACAAAACCCTAATTTAACCTAATCATGGTATAAGTCTCATACACCCATCTTGTATGCATCATCAAGCATGATACAAACATGTACACTTGCATATATCACATATAAACAATGTGCACAATCTAGTGAGAAAATAAATCTTAAGTGAGCTAATACTAGTTAATGTAATGTAATATATCAAATATATATAATCATACATTAAATTATTAAATCAACTCTTGATTTAATATTCCGGCTATAACCGACTAATATCAAAAGTAACAACTTATCGAATCAACACTTGATCCGATAACCCGGCTATATCGCATACAACCGATCAATGTTACAAATCGCGAGAATATAATACGGTATCTCATATCGTATCAATCTCGGTCCCGCACAAATCACATGTGCTCCTACTCCATTTCGCTTGAGCCAGGAAACCCCTGTGTAGGACTCTAAAGACTCGTCAATACGCCGGCAGTAGGTGATGATCATATCAAACACCCACAAGCGGCAAGCGGTCTGCTAAATGTAACGGCCACCCGGGTATTGAGCAATCAGAAGATCAACAAGCAAGACTGCTAGTACTCCTGCGAATCCAATCAGTAACACTATCGTACAGTCCGGTCTCTTCGTCTGATACGTCGCATATCTCGTCTAGGGGTGGTAAATGTCAGACCCCAGTAACTCGATAAGTCGTGTCGATATGAGGCTCATAACGGGTTGAGAAACTACTGGTAATACTTACCAGTAAATCTCTGAAGCTGCCTTGGCCAAGGACTTCCTGTTATAGCCAATCGAACACGGCGCAACATCAACTCCCTACAGCGGGAGAGACGAAACCCCTCCTATCGCTCATTGCCTCCATGTGACTCGGGACTGTACCCAAAAGCCACCGTTTTGCACGCCCTCTTGGACGTGGTATGATGGAAATCAAAGCACAGTGGGAATCACACAAGACTCTATGACGATCTTGGGTCTACAGACTAACCTGTACCAGTGTCGCCAGAGAACTGCCATCTGACGATAGGTATAATACCATCTGGGAGTTCTCGGCGAGTCCGTCCAGTGTACCCAGTCTCCACTGAGCACCCGTATACTGTCTCTGATGTCAAACACCAATGGATATGGGATCATCCATCGCCCATCTATATGGGTCGAGAAGCTATACGCTAGTCTACTTTGGTATATCGATGCCCTGTCTCAATACACCTATGACTAAGAACATTTGAAGGATGTACTTAGCGACTACACTGTCCCCACTAGTATGATCTGCATCATAGTCCTGGTAGTCAAGTACTCATCCTAAGGGCTTTATCAACATGTAACATAGAGACAATCAGAGTACATATTAAGATAAAGTGCAACCAGATAGCATACTATCATATCGAGCAAGAAAGTCCTCCATATATATGTCCAAGCATCCACTACAATATACATCGTATGTACAGTAATGGCCTCTAGGGCATACATATAACCAACACATGAGGGCCGGTCCTGGTGACGGTGCCTGAGAGATGAGTATTTACGTGTCGATGCTGGACACTAGTTTTCATGATGTTTTCGGGTGTCGATATTGGACACTCAGGTTCCATGAGACTTACAGGATATGAGGGCCGATCTGAGGATGCGGTGCCTGAGGTATTGGGATTTGGATGTGTCGTTGATGGACACTAGTTTCTCCACGATGAGGATTCCGTGTTGATGATATGTTTTATTCCATACTTAGCATTTATTGATATGCATTGCTTCATGTTTTAGTAGTTCCTGATAGAGTACCTTTAATGTTTATTGCATATACATATTGCCATATTATACTATCGGTTGCATGTGATAGATTATCGCAGTACGTGTATACCTGCGATTACCTGCATGATGTTATTTACTATTCATGAGTTGGCAACTCACCCCCGTTGTGCCACAGTATTTTGCAGGTTTCCCCTCAGAGCAGTCTCGGCAAGACTTCTTCTTATCATATCATCTTTTGCAGCGGATACCGCTACGGCTGACTGTGAGCAGTTTTGCTATAGGTGGGTTATGCGGTTATCCGATGATGCTCATTGTATATCTTATTGTATTTAGTACTCTCCATCTACCACTTTCATGTATTGACTTAGAGACGAGATGTGACGACGATATTGTATATTATTTTGTGACTCTGGATGTCTTTTATGTTGTTTTTATTTATATCGTACATTCCTTCGCTACGGCGTCGTATATCTTCTTGTGGTGGTTATTTCCGCCTTTGGGCGAGATTTGCTCCCGTTTGGAGATGGTTTACTTATATCTTATGTTTGTACCCCTTTTTGGGGCTGGGTTTTACAAAGGAGGTGCTGCCAAAATTTTATGAAAGTAAATTGGACTTTAAAGAAATTTTACTTGAGATTCCCAAAAGTTTTAATAATGTTCTTATCACTTACTACTTTTGATGGTTTAGATTTCTGGGTTTTCGGCTTACTTGAATTGCGTTATGCCTGTAGACGTTACGTGGTTTAAGTGTCGTCACGTGCCAAATTTCGGGTCGTGACATTGGGAGGCCTAGTTTGCAAGTTAGATCTCTAAAATTTTGAGGTATAATTTTAACTCAATGGTTACTTTGTTGATTAATTGCTTAACTCTAATTGTAATTAGATGTTAAAATAGTTTTATTGCAAGATTTGAGTTTTCAAGAGAAGGGTTTTGTTTAAATCAAGGTTTTATCATCTAATTATGGTGGTAATGTGTAGTTAAACATCTAAAGACTTGCAAAATCTAATCTAGTTGTTAATTTGCTAATTGTTACTTTTTAATTGTCCTAATTAAATATTCTTGCAAACTAATTTCATGATTAGTGTGTAAATAGGTGAGATTAAAATTGGTTAATAATTGTGTGGCCTAATTAAGATATTAAATGAACATTGTGGCCACTAGATTTGCTAAAACATCTAGATTTGCACTAAATGGTTAATTGTTACTTACTAGGTTTTTATAATAAATAGCTTTTAATTTAGTTTGAGCTTGTGATGATCTACAACCTAATTTCTAAAACATGTAATGCGATGTGAGTGCGTGATTTGTACGATTGGGTTCTAGGCTTGGTGGTTGTCACGTATAGCGACCCCTAGTTGTGGTTTGTGGCGTTGTCGCGAGCGCGTTTTGTACACCAAGTGCGTGCGCTTCTAGTTAGTGCGCGTTGGTTGTCTTGTATCGTTTGTGTCCGTGACTATTTATATATCTATCCTCTTTTTTACTTGTGTGCAATTCTAGGATCGGGTGCGGAGGCGTCAGACGCGGAGCGGAAAGGCAAGGCTGTGATCGAATCGGATTAGCCGAGGCATCCCGGTGAGTAGATGCACACATTTATGGGGGGATCGTCTGGATGGTGCAAGGCGCCCGATAGTTAAGAATTACTAGTAGTACTTGTATTTATATGCATAGTCTCCTAGTCATCCATCTCATTGTATTGCATCATCTTATTTATATGATATTATCTTATAGGACACTTGTACCATTACCATTGGTTCATGTCGCACGTGCACTATTCATGCAAACACACACGCCTTTGGTAATTGCTATGCCATGACCACTATAGAATTTTCTTAAATCGGTATCTAAAACATTTGCATCATATATGATATGTAAACTGGTAGTTGTATATTTATTTCATCAAGATTGATACGTAGGATGACTAGTCACATATATATACCTCATTGCATCATACTTCATACATAGTTTCTGGTCATATGTTGCATGGTATATACTATCGTATCATAGACATCCATCATCACCGACATATTTATATATTGTGATTCTTCTTGAGGATTTCAGTATTTATGAGATTTTCTGGATTTTGGGGGAAAACCGCAAGAATTTATAAACCTATTATCATTTTGAAAATGTAAGTTGCGGTTTTCTCGTGATATGATGTATATATCGTCCACCATGAGTTTTCCTGATTTCTGTTAGTTTTCGAGACTCGATTCAAGGAGTAGGATGAACCGTCTCGGGTACATGGTGGGCCCGGTAAGATACCCCGGGGCAAGAAGCTCGAGTTGTAGACGATGAGCCTGGCAGGGGCACACTACCTACAGGTGATGTATAACGCGGCGGATATCCGGAGGATACCGATGTAGTCGTGAGATTTGATGATAAGGGTCGATCCGGACTGACGAAGCCCGAGATATTGAGATATACATATTTTGTGTCGATATTTGACACGGATTTCTGTCGATTTCACCGATGATAATCCAGTTTTATTTTACAAAAAGGTTTTACTAAGTTAAAGATGCAGATCTTCTCATATCAGATATATCATGATTTCGTGTTGATTATACATTCATGTTGCATTCATACTTGTGCATCGTATCATATTAGTATATGTAGGCTGTGACGCATTTGCATGCATGCTTACGATAAGCTTATTAGATGTTACTTATTACTCACGAGTTGGAAACTCACCTCCATTATGCCACAGTATCTTGCAGGTCTGACCCATCAGCACAGTAGCGGCGGGCGTACTTCCTCATTTTTGTTCTTTTGCTTGGACTTGCGGCATTTCTCGTAGGTGGGTTACGAGGATATTTTGTTTCCACTTTGTATTATTATTATATCTAGTATAATCCATCTACCATATCTACCGCTTCTATCATTGTATATGCGATCTAGAGGTGTGACTGTGAGATTTGTATATGTGTTGTTTGTCTGGTGACGAGCTCACTTGAGCCGACGTGATACTTTCTTATTTTCGTGCTTTCATATGCTTATTTTGCACTATCATGATATATTTATTGCGTGTGGTTGTGATTCCGCCTTTGGCGAAGAGCTAGCTCCTGCTTGGGGATGCCTTTATTCATTACTTATATGTATTCTTGTTTTGTACCTGCTTGGGGCCAGTATTTACAAAAGAGACGCTGCCGAAATTTTTGGAAAAATTTGATGTTTTAAAGTGTTTTAATGTGATTTCATTTTACTAAAACCACCCTTTTAAGCTAAGTTTTCCTTCACTCCTTTTCTTTTAAACGGTTTAGATTTCTGGGCTTTGGCTTACTTAGATTACGTTAAGCCTATCGACGTTTCGTAATTTAAGTACCAGTCACGTTCCGTACCTTCGGGTCGTGACATTCGGTCTTCTGCTATCTTCATAAGCTCCTTGAGGCGTCCTCGATTGAACTTGGTCGCCGGTCTTCTTCCGTCGATGATGATCCACTCGAGAGATGTAGCTCTTGGCTCTAGCTCCACATAATGATCAAGTGAAGCAACTAGGAACTCTAGGTTGCTAATCTAGAGTGCCTGTGATGTGGTGAAGTGATCCAAGTGTTTATCTATGTCACCTCCTCTCTTGATTCTCAACTCATGAGATTGTAGAGAGGAGGTTGAGGATGAAGGTGGAGGAACTCATGAAAACTAGAGAGGGAGGTGAAGCTAACGGTGAGAGTGTTTCCTCATCTCAAAAATAATGAGCCATCCATGGAAAGAGAAAATGAGAAGGTAGGTTTTGTAAAAACAATTCTTTCAATATAATATCAAGCCCATGCTTGAATAGTTTGCACAAATGAATTAACAATTCATTTGTGCAACACTATGCAAGCATGGCTTTCACCATACTCCCCTCTCTTTATTTCCACCTCATTTCCCATTTAAAATAAATGGATAAAAACTAAATGAGGTGTCTACCTTCTAGAATGTTATCTATATAAATACGGATTACGCTCTACTGTATATACATACATGTATTCGTACTGAAATACGAATACCCGAAGAGATAGAATAACACAAAGAACATAATACTAGAATATACATATCGAAATATATATACATAAATTATTAAATCAATACCTGATTTAATAATCTGGCTCAAACCCGAGTCGGTTAGTATTATCAACTGTCCGATCGAAAGTCTTGGTACATAGTAAAATCAATCGATCGGAACCCTGCACTATGCAATACGGCTATTACATCGTTTCACCAGAACCAAGGAAACCCTCTATGTGGGACTCTAAAGACTCGTCAATACGCTGGCAGTGGGTTTAAACACACGCACGTCAACGGCACTAGCTGTACGTAACGGCTACCCAAGTATTGAGCAAAAGGAAGGCCGACAAGAAAATTCATCCGAACCCCTACTGAGCCTGTCCGTGACAATCTCCGTACAATCCGGTCTGTTCGTATAAAAGTATCACATATCGAGTCTACGGGGGTGGATAAAGTCAGACTCCTAATAACTTGATATTTCGTGTCGGTATGAAACCCATCACCCACTGAGAAACTACTGATCCAAATCAGTAATTCTCGTTTACCTTGGCCAAGGATTTCTGGTGATGGCCACTAGTGCACCTCGCGACATCAACCCCCAATACCGGGAGAGACGAATCCCCGACGATCCGCTCACCGCTTCCATGTGGCTCGGGACTGTACCTAACTAAAACATGTTTATGAAAGTGTTTATTACCACCACCATTGGGTTTTACTAACATCAAGCATGCTATTTTAAAAATTTTGGGGTGCTAATTAACACTAAACAAGAATCGAAACTAGATGATTAGGGTTTAACTATGATATAACAAAAACTTTAACTAAGTGAAAGATGCTACAACCTTTGTAAACCGTGTCCTTCTCTTCTCAAGCTCCATGTAGTAGTCTACGCGACTCCACTAGGCTTCACTTGAAGTTGGATCGAGTTTCCTTTGCGATCTTCGTGCCAAAGATGATCCACCCGAAGTTTCGCTAATCCAAGCTGTAGGGTTTCTAGGCACTGTCACAAGTTCTACAAGGCATCAACCATACCCGATTCAAAAATTAGACGTGCCGAACAACCCTAACCAAGATCGTATACTAGAGATTATGCGAAAACTATAAGCAAGTGAACAACTTAACACTAAGTGAAAGGGATTACAACCTTTGTAGATCCGGTCCTTCACTTATAAAGCTCCGTGTTGACGTCCCTTCGATGCGATCATCGAGATCCCGGACTCTTGTGATGATTTCCTCGGAGAAATGAACGGGCTAGCTCGTTGACTTCGAGGCTGAAGATGATCTACGTCGAGGAGACTCAAACTCAAGCTCCATCTTCATTAGGTCATGAACTTTGTGAAGAGAACATTCTAAACTAAATGGCAAGTAGTAGAGGATGATGAAATAGGAAGTGGGTTCACTTTGGATTTGGATTTCTCACTCTATTTCTTCACTTGAAAATTTTCTAGCAAGCTTTTCTTCTTCTTGAAGAAGAAAGAAAAGAATAAGAATAAAATGAAAATAAATTATCTAAAAAGAATAATCAAGTGAAGTCTATCATGATGCAACCATGGGTGAGTTTACCTTTGTAGAGACTAAACCATAGTTTGAGGTAATGGTTTGGTTAATAAAAATCTTATGCAAAACAAAATTAGTGGACTTTGTCAAAGATGCTTGAAAGCTTCATGAAGCTTCAAGCAAAGACAAAGAAAGCCACCATTTTGTTTTACCAAAATAAATAAAAACCCAAACCATTATCTTAAATATGGTGTAAGTCATACACACACCCAAGTTTGCATGTATCATCAATCATGATACAAACTAGTGCACAAACATATATCGCGTATACAACTTGTGCACATCAAGTGAGAAAATCAATCTTAAGTGAACCAATACTAGTTAATGTAAAGTAATATATCAAATATATAATTATACATTAAATCATTAAATCAACACTTGATTTAATGATCCGGTCATATCTCATATAACCGACTAATATCTAGTGTATCAATATATCGAATCAACACTTGATTCGGTAACCCGGCTATATCACATATAACCAACCGATGATACAAATCGCGAGAATAGAATACAGTATCACATACTGGTATTATTTTCGGTCCCGCACATATCTCATATGCGCTCCTATTTCGTTTCGCTTGAGCCAGGAAACCTCTGTGTAGGACTCTAAAGACTCGTCAATACGCCGGCAGTAGGTGGTCATCATATCAATCACCCACAAGCCGCAAGCGGTCTGCTAAACGTAACGGTCACTCGGGTATTGAGCGATCAGAAGATCAACGAGCAAGCCTGCTCACACTCCTGCGAATCCAATCAGTAACACTTACCGCACAGTCCGGTCTGTTCGTCTGATATGCCGCATATCTCGCCTAGGGGTGGTAAACGTCAGACCCCAGTAGCTTGATAAGTCATACCGATATAAGGTCCATAACAAGCATGAAACTAACACTTATAAGTAAATCAGTGCAACCCTGGCCAGGGATTTCCAGTTATGGCCAGTCGAGCATAGCGCAACATCAACCCCCAATACCGGGAGAGATGAATCCCCTCCTATCGCTCATTGCCTCCATGTGAATCGGGACTGTACCCAAAAACCACCTGTTTGAATGACTCAGTAGAGCCGTGGTAGGGTGGAAATCAAAGCACAGTGGGAGACACACAAGACTCTATGATGATCTCGGGTCAACAGACTAAGTTGTACCAGTGTCACCAGAGAACTGCCATCTGACGTGAGATATAATACCATCTGGGAGTTCTCGGCGAGTCCGTTCAGTGTACTCAGTCTCCATTGAGCACCCGCATACCATCTCTGATGTCAAACACCAATGGATATAGGATCATCCATCGCCCATCACATGGGTCGAGAAGATATACGCTAGTCTACTCTAGAATATCGATACCCCGTCTCGATATTCCCACGACTAGGAACATTGAAGGATGTACTCATGGACTATCCAGGCCCCACTAGTATGATCTGCATCATAGTCCTGCAAGTCGAGTACACATCCGAAGGGCTTTATCAACATGTAACAGAGAGACAGTAAGTATACATGTTAAGATAAAGAGCAACCAGATAGCGTACTATCATATCGAGCGAGAAAGTCCTAGCTATATATGTCCCAGCATCCACTACAATATACATCTCATATACAGTAATGGCCTCTAGGGCATACATATAACTAACACAAGCTAGCTCTTCACTAAACTCTTTAATGAAGGAAACACACTACACCAAAGTGCTAATCTAGTGTAGGATGGTGAAGTAAGGGTGTTTTTTGCTCACTAGGGTCTCACAAGCTCAAGGGTTCACAACTCATGTGAGGGATTGAGCTTGGAGGTGGAGGTGAAGAAGATGGAGAGAGCTCAAGAGAGTGAAGCAAATGAACTCATGAAAAAACTCAAGTGAAGAATGGCAATACTTTTGACCTCACTTATTCAAGCATGGAATAAATTGCAACCATGCTTGAATAGTGAGTCAAGACTAATAAAGAAATGATAAAAGCCATGCTTTGCCCATCCCTCAAAAGTCTCCCCATTTTTCACATCATTTTCTATTTTCACAAAATAGAAAATCCAACCATGCTTCATATATATATATATATATATATATATATATATATATATATATATATATATTATGAAGAAAATAATTAGTGAGCTGATAATATTAGTTAATATATAATTATATCAAATATAAATATATATCATATTATTAAATCAACATTTAATTTAATAATCCGGTTATATCACATATAACCGACTAATATTATTTATCTGTATATCACATTATCAAATCAACACTTGATTCGATAATCCGATTATATCACATATAACCTAACTTATAACAAATATCCGCCAGATTAGAATACGGTATCACATACTCGTATTTAATCAGGCCCCTGCACATATCAACATATATGCCCTACTTCGCTTCGCCTGAACTAGAAAACTTCTATGTAGAACTTTGACTCGTCAATACACTAGCAGTACGTAATGATCACATCAGTTACCCACAAGCCGTCAGCGGTACTAGCTGGACGTAACGGCTACCCAGGTATTGAGCGAATAGAAAATCAACAAGCAAGCTTGTCTAAACTCCCATGAAGCCTATAAATAACACTTACCGTACAGTCCAGTCTCTTCGTCTGATATGTCGCATATCGAGTCTGGGGTTAGAATCGTCAGACCCCAATAACTTGATAAGTCATGCCGATGTGTGGCCTATAACGGTACGAGAAACTACTGATAACTCTTACCAGTAAATCTCATCAACAACCCTGGCCAGGGACTTCCTGTTATAGCCAATCGAGCATAGCGCAACATCAACTCCCTATACCGAGAAAGACGAAACCCCTCCTATCGCTCATTGCCTCCATGTGACTCAGGACTGTACCCAAAATCCACCTGTTTGCACGACTCCTTTAAGCCATGGTAGGGAGGAAATCAAAGCACAGTGGGAACCACATAAGACTCTATGATGATCTCGGGTCTACAGACTAATTTGTACCAGTGTCACCAGAGAACTGCTATCTGACGATAGGTATAGTACCATTTAGGAGTTCTCGGCGAGTCCTGTGTAGTGTACCCATTCTCTAATGAGCACCTGTGTACAATTTTTGATGTCAAACACCAATCGATATGGGATCAACTGTCGCCCCCTACAGGGTCAAGAAACGTACACACTAGTCTATTCTGGAATATCGATGCCCTGTCTCGATACTCTCTCGACTAGGAACTGTTAAAGGATGTGCTTATAGACTATACAAGTCCCAGTAGTATGATCTGCATCATAGTCCTGGTAGTCAAGCAAACATCCTAAGGGCTTTATCAACATGTATATGGAGAGTATAATAATACCAGTGAACATGTTAAGATAAAGGCAACCAGATAGCATACTATCATGTCAAGCAAGAAAATCCTCTCTATATATGTCCAAGCATACACCATATCATACAATGATGGCCTCTAGGGCATACATATTCTTAACAGTTTGCACGACTCCTTTAAACCGTGGTAGGGTAGTAATTAAAGCACAATGAGAACTCATACGAGACAAATGACGATCTCAGGTCGACAGACTAACATGTATCCATGTCACCTGAGAACTGCTATCTGACAATAGGTATAATATCAACTAGCATGTTCCCGGCGAGTCTGTCCAGTGTACTCATAACCCAATGAGCACCTGTATACCATCTTAGGTGACTGACTGACACCAATGGCTTGTGAAACCGGCCACCGCGTCTTGTCGGGGTCTCGATAAGTATACACTAGTCTACTCCGGAGTATCAATACCTAGTCTCGATACTCCATCGACTAGGGATATTTAAGGATGTGTTTATCGACCACCCAGCTCTCACGTATATGATCGCCATCATAATGCTGGTAGTCAAGCAAGAATCCTATGGGCTCTATCAACATGTAATAGTGATATGTAATACCACATAATGCATGCATATGATGATAAAGGCAAACCAGATAGCATACTATCATCTCGAGTAAGACCGTTTTACCCGTATAGGTCCCTCCTCAATCATCACAATTGCGTGCCTGCGATTACAGTAATTGACTTGAGGGCACTATAGCCAAGATATTAATGTGTTCATAGTACTTATGCCCTATATGTAGGGTTCCTAGGCACACTAGTGAGGTCTCACAAGGCATCAACCATGCCAATTTCAAAAATTCTAGGTGCCGAGAAACTCTAATACGGATCGTTGGCTAAAGTTTAGGCGAAAAGCAAACTAGTTAAACTTAACTAAGAGAATACGGAAATACAACCTTTGTAGATCCGGTGCTCCACCTCCATAGCTCCGCAACGAAGTCCCCTCGCTGTCCAAATGAATTCCCGGGCTCTAGCGTCGGCTTCGTCGGAGAAATGGCGAGCTAGGTCGTCGATATCCATGCCGAAGATGATCTACGTCGAGGCATCGCTAGATCAAGCTCCAACTTCACCAAGTCCAAAAACTTGTGAAGAGAACACACTCTACTACTTGGCAAGAGGTAGAGGATGAAGAAATAGGAAGTGGGTAGACTTTAGAATTGGATTTCTCACTTGTTTCATCAATCCACCATTGATGAAGTAAGGTTTCTTCATGAAGAAGAAGAAGAGGAAGAAGATGATAAGTTATAATAAGAATTAAAGAATAGAAAAGAATAATCATCCTTATCATAATCAAACCATAGTTAGGTGTAGAGAATTAACAAGGGTTAGTGAATGGTTGGGTTAAGACATGAAGACAAAATGGTCACTTTGGTCAAACCTTCATGAAGGTTCATAAACAAACAAAGAAAGCCACCATTATCTCTTCATTATTTTCTTTTGCTAAAATAAACAAAATGGATAAATAAATGAATAAATGAAGCAAAAGAAACCCTAACCATTGACCAACCATGGTTTAATCCATACACGAAACTATCATGTATCATCAAACATGATACAATCAAATGTACAAATGTATATCACATATACAATGTGCACAAACCAAGTGAGAAAATCCATTTAAAGTGAACCAATACTAGTTAATGCAAAGTAATATATCAAATATATAATTATGCATTAAATCATTAAATCAACACTTGATTCAATGATCCGGTCATGTCGCACACAACCGACTAGTATACAATGTATCGGCTTATCGAATCAATCCTTGAATCGATAACTCGGTTATATCGCATACAACCAATCGATACATTCATCGCGAGAATGGAATACGGTATCACATACACGCATTATTCTCGGTCCCGCACATATCTCATATGCGCTCCTATTTCGTTTCGCTTGAGCCAGGAAACCTCTGTGTAGGACTCTAAAGACTCGTCAATACGCCGGCAGCAGGTGATGATCATATCAAACACCTACAAGCCGCAAGCGGTCTGCTAAACGTAACGGCCACCCGGGTATTGAGCGATCTGAAGATCGACGAGCAAGCCCGCTCACACTCCAGTGAATCCGACCAGTAACACTACCGTACAGTCCGGTCTGATCGTCTGATATGTCGCATATCTCGCCTAGGGGTGGTAAACGTCAGACCCCAATAGCTCGATAATTCGTGTCGATATGAGGTCTATAACAATTCGAGAAACTACTGGTAACACTTACCAGTAAATCTCAGCAACCCTGGCCAGGGATTTCCTGTTATAGCCAATCGAACACAGCGCAACATCAACCCCCTATACCGGGAGAGATGAATCCCCTCCTATCGCTCATTGCCTCCATGTGACTCGGGACTGTACCCAAAAACCACCGTTTTGCACGCCCTCTTGGACGTGGTAAGATGGAAATCAAAGCACGGTGGGAACCACACAAGACTCTATGACAATCTCGGGTCAACAGACTAATCTGTACCAGTGTCACCAGAGAACTGCCATCTGACGTAAGGTATAATACCATCTGGGAGTTCTCGGCGAGTCCGTCCAGTGTACCCAGTCTCTACTGAGCACCCGTATATCATCTCTGATGTCAAACACCAATGGATATGGGATCATCCATCGCCCATCTGTATGGGTCGAGAAGGTATACGCTAGTCTACTCTGGTATATCGATGCCCCGTCTCGATACACCCTCGACTAGGGACTTTGAAGGATGTACTTATGGACTACCATGTCCCCACTAGTATGATTCGCATCATAGTCCAGGTAGTCAAGCACACATCCTAAGGGCTTTACCAACATGTAACAGAGAGACAATCAGTATACACGTTAAGGTAAAGTTCAACCAGATAGCATACTATCGTGTCGAGCAAGAAAGTCCTCCCTATATATGTCCCAGCATCCACTACAATATACATCCTATGTACAGTAATGGCCTCTAGGGCATACATATAACTAACAATCTCCCACTTGCACTAGGGCCATCTGTAGCAGTGGTTGTAGTATCTCATACTCAACCATCCCATAAAAATCTCTCTCTAGGAACAGGCCTTTGTGAGTGGATTCGCTGTGTTGTCCTCTGAATCTACTCTCCTAACCTCGATCACCCTGGAGATCAACTATCTCCATGATCAGGCGATGCTGCCTTAGAATAAGTCTGGATCACTGATGGGACCGGCGTTCCTCGGCATAAGCCACAACTCCATTGTCACACAATGGGAGGAACATAGTTCATCTTATGAACCAATATATACCCAAACAGCCTCTTTGGTAGTATCTTAAGTAGCGATGTATCCTGCCTTTATCGTCTAGTATGTCACGGTATCTAACTTGGAACTCTTCCAACATACCGTCCCTCCACTGAGGGTAAAGACAATGCCTGTGACTGACATTCAGCCGTCTTTATCACCCTGGAACCCTTCCAGTGATTCTCCCCAGGATCGGTTGATACCGTCTCACTACAACTTGTGAGAGTCCTAACATCCAATTAGATCTATCTCGTAGATCCAAAAACCCAGGATTTAGGAGGTATCACTTTGATCCTATATGGAGAATCATTGTGATAAGCGGAGATTGATCGAGCGTAGCATAGGAAACTCTTTCCCTATCAAGAGTATGTCATCCACGTACTCTACGAGGATCGTCACCATACTCCCTACTACCTTCTTGTTTATACAAGGTTCATCTACCATTTTGATGATGTCAAACTATTCGACTAACACATCAAAATAGACGTTCCAACTCCGCGATGCCTGCTTTATCCTATAAAACATCTTGTACACGTTTCCGCTGCTCCCACTGTCTACGAAGCCCTCTGGCTGTGTACTTATAGACGCTCTCTTCTAAAATATTATTTAGAAAAGCTGTCATGACACCCAACCACCAGATATCGTAGTCATGGTCTGTAGCCGTGGCAAGTAGGATCTGGATGGACTTAAGCATAGATCCTTAGAAAAGGTTTCATTATGATCCATATCTGGTCAATGATGCAAACCTTTAACAAGTCTAGCTTTGAAAGTCTCAACTTTTCCATGTACACCAAGTAATCTTCTCAAGATATACTTGCTCCTGATGGGGATTTAACCCTTCAGATATAGCAACCAAAGTCCATACTTTGTTGGTGTATAAGGATTCCATCTCAGATCGATAAACATCCAGCCATTCTTACAGAGTCTCACTCTTGATGGCCAGCTCGAAACTAGTTGGGTCATCATCTCATGATGCATTCCTCGCTCCCACTGTCATAGAGAAACCGAAGTATCTCTCAGGTGGGTGAGGAACCCTACTAGATCGGCGGAGAGGCTGAGGTTCGTTGGTTACTACTGAATCCTTCGGTTCTACCAAATCATCAGCTGCTGTTTGTATAGCTGGAACCTTTCCAGTTCTACATTACAGACCTTGCCTCGAGCTTGTCCGGATTTTGCTTTTAGACATAGGCGGTCAACCCCAAATCTTAACTAACTTAAGATATGGGCTCTTCCCTTTCCATATCATATATGAAGTGGTAGGCAACTGATTTGATTCGAATCCTATTCAATAGGTATGCAGCTTCATAAGTGCATAACTCCCAAAAGGAAATAGGTAACTCAGAAGTACTCATCATAGAGCACACCTTATCATATAGGGTGTGATTGCTCTGCCCCGATATACCATCGTGCTATGGTGTATACAGAGGAGTAATTCTGAGAGAGAATCTCATTCTCCTTTAGAATAGTCCAGGATTTCCGTGCTCAAGTATTCTCCTCCTTGATCTCATCATAGGACATAATACTTATACCCGTATTGGTTCTCTACTTCTAACCTATATTCTGTGAATATCTCAAAATGTTCAGACTTGTGTTTCAACAGGAACATATGTCTGAATCTTGAGAGATTATCAGAGAACGTAATGAAGTATAAAAAACCAGTCCTGGCATGTGTAGACAGGGGACCTACATAGATCAACATGTATCATCCCAAGAGTTCATTAACTCTTTCTCTGTTTCCAGTAAACGGAGCTCTGGTCATCTTATCTTTGTGACATGACTGGCGAGTTTCACAAGATGTAAGTTCAAACTAATTTAAATATGCATCTTTATGTAACTCTAGCTAGTCGGGTCGCATTGATATGACCTAGTTTACAATACCTCAAGAAGAATTCGTTCATTTCTGAACTCTTCCTCTTGTGTGTGTTCCATATACTAAGAACTGTAGTTTGATTTAGAACATTAATGCTTTTAGATAACGTGCCTAAACCGATCAACTTTTGATATAGGAAATGTTCAAAACATTATCCAACAATACAAAATTTTATCATTTCTTTACTGATAAAGAGACTGATATGATTTTGTATATCAGGTTCGGTATCTAATAACATTCGTTCAGAATCAATGTATTGGTAATACAGGGTGACAGTGACCAACAGACTTGGCTGCAACTCTTGCCCCGTTTTCTGCCTCATGAAACTTATCACCCGTTCTCAGTTCTCTACCTTTCTGTAGCCCTATGTAACAAATTACATATCTGGGATCCTGATTTGGTATCACATACCCAGGACGTAAAGGATACTGAGAAACAGTTCTCTGTAATGAACACACCCGAAGATGATGCATCAGCATGCACTCTCTTCGTTTGGGCGGTACGGGAATTCTGGTAATCCCCTATTTCCTGCTCTGTCTTATAACAATTATAAGTTGGAGTGGGACCAACGTTCCCCAGCTCAGTATAACAAGCGGGTTCGGTCAAATATCCGTATTATTATCTTGATTAAGGCGTGATGTGGTCGCTACCTGGAGAGAGAGAGAAGAAAACACTCAGCGTGCGCTCTTGCAAGAATAGATTGGTTATTATTTTATCTAATCAGGATGGCTCCCACTGCTTTTTATCAAATCTTCCTTCAAACCCTAAAAGGAAAGACTAGCCGGGATTAATTACATACTACAAGTTCGCCAATCTTTCAGCCAGGCCAGTATCGGTACTTTGAGGGAGGTCCCCCGTGCTTTCGCACGAACCTAATTAATGTAAACCTCGTTTTCCCAGAGGCGTAACCTCGTTAACACCTTTCTAGACACCTACTTGATCGGCTAATTGTAATGTATAAAACTCTCCCAGGAGTAACTCTTACTCGCAGCGGGTATCGGGATCCAACTATCTCATAGAAGGTATGCAATCTCATTGCAAATTTCAACACTTGAAATTCCCGATAATATTTTGCCCCTAGCGTCCTATGACCTTGACGGAGGCCAAACAACCCATAGTCCGCTAGTCAAGTTCAACCCGTACATTTCTTGATTGAATTAAACCCACCCGCACGACCCTTGACGGAGGCCAAACAACGCCGTACGAATACCCTAATCCAATCGCATCATATGCTAGCAGATAAGCACTAGTTAGCTACCGTACACTACGCCTTGACGGAGGCCAAACAACCGCAGCACGAATACTAACTAGTACGTATCTGAAATGACGGAGGGCTACGACAGGTTTTTCTGAAAACCTATTGCGTAATGAACTTGATATCGTTGTAGGATCGAATGAATTTTTAAAATGGAGTGTTTTTGAGGCTTTTCTAGTTTTGCTAAAGTAGTCACTCCCGGTGAAGGGATCGTCGGTCCTTTCCTCGTCGAATGAGGTGCGGGATATATCATATATATCTCTGTGCAAAGCAAAAACACTTAAAAGCAATCAAAAGACAAACCGAGTGTGTAGCATCTGCCAGTTATTGCTAAAGGAGTCACTCCCGGTGAAGGGATCTCAGTCCTTTCCTTATCGAATAAGGTGCAGGATATATCACATATACCGCTGTGCAAAGCAAGAACTGTAGCTACCTGTTTTATTTTGAAATTCGATTCTACAACATCTTAGGTTTCTTTTAATTCATTAATCACATTAATGAAGTCCCATCATTTAAGTACCTAAACATCACAGATAAATACGACGTACACTTATGCCATCCGCAATTGCCTCGATGTCCCCTCGTGCATCGTTAGGTTAGGTAACTAACGACAGAGTGGGGCAGGGCTAGCGCGGGTGTAAAACATAAGTAACGTCTATATAATATATCATATATACTATATAATGTATCTATCACAGAACATCACTTGATCACATCACAGATATCGCAGCAGAAGATTCATATGAAATATTGGATATACTAGGACGTCCGTGTTTTCAATACGAGCCAGTATAAAACACGGATTCCACGGTCGTGATGAATAGCCAAACCCACACCCCTAGACCCCTACGAGAGCGGCAAGCAACCCTGCCAATTCTAGAGTTAGGAGACCCGGACTCGACTCCTCGAGTTGGTCTCCCACTGTACTCCAGAACCCGGTTACTTGTGCCCTCCTCCTTGGGTCTATCCTAGTGCGGAAAAGTAAATAATATACAACAACGGTGACAACTTCCGCAATCTGGAAGCGCCCCAAATAAAAGAATATTACATACAAGTTTTTACATGAATGAAAATGAAAAACACTCATCTCACATAAAAACCCCCGGCTATTCAAACACGACGATCCAATATAACATATCCAGCAACACATAACATCACATGTCATCAACGTAAGTAAATATGCGCATCTCAATTGTCGTTGACATATAGCAACGAAACCGGCGATATCACATATTACACTTACGGTCACAGAAAAGAAAGTGTAAAACTACAACAGTTGGAATCCGCAACCACCTCAGACATCGCATGCCTGACCAAATGAATTCCTTAGACATCGCATGCCTAACAATTATAAACCCCGCATTTTAGTCTCATTATCGAAAACACTTTTCAATATCAAGTCGGGAAATTCAACAAGATTCCCGAAAAACTGATCGAATGCTCGTCGCAAACTTTAGTAGGCGGCAGCACCCCTGATACCGTCGACGAAGTGCACCAAGGCGGAACACCGCTACCGCGAGCACCCGAACGGATGCTTTCGGCGATGGGGTTCTCCTACAGTCACTTGGTCGGGGCTATGGAGTGAGGCTGTCTATTAAGTTTACCCGGCGAGTATCCGCGTACACTACGTGATTGCGACGGACTTTTGATCACATCAAAATTCCGTGGCAACCGATCAAGTGAGACTAAACTGCTATGTTTATAACATTCATTCAGTTATCTCATAACTCTTGTGAATTCCAATTATTGTATCCCATTCCGGATAAATAGAAAATGTCAAACTTTCCGATCGAACAATCGAACACCCAAGTTTTCCCAATACAGATCAACACATGAAATATGAGTCTAACAACATTCAGTTCGTGCCTCAATACCAACGGTCCAGCCGTAGAAGGGTCAAGCCAACGCCTCACATGTGGCACGCCGTACTGCCCCAAACCCGAAGGTTCAAAGGGCAGTTCAAGACGGTCACATAATCGAGTTAAGGTTTGTTGTCTTCTAGAGGGTCCATCGCGTTACTTGCACTACTTAGAACGTCGTTAAACTACGGAAAAATCCAACACTTGGAAATTTCCCGACAGGGGAAAAATTGGGTATTTATATCCGGTCGAATTTTTTAACATATTCAAAAATTTATCCGGAAAGCCACATAGACAAAATCTGATATTCCGATCGAAACACCGAATCCCCAAAAACAACCCAGAAAATTCAACTCTTGAATAAATATTAAAAATTCCCAGAAAATCCAGCACTATCAATTAGGAGTTACTGTGTAAGATTCACTGAACAATGAGGCCGTACGGCCGCGGAACCGCCGCACGAGCCATGCTCGTGCCGCGGATCCGCGGCAGGTTGATGGAGTTAGACACTCGAACTTCACAGTAACTCTTAAAATCGCCTGCTGATTTTTCTGCATATTTTTAATTTGGAAAAATCCCAGTTTTTGAAAAAAGGACAGAGAGCATGGAAATTTTTGGGGTTTCGGTTAGTTCGGACTTCAAATTCCGTCTAGACTTCGCCTAAGGCTCTAGCTAGGCTCTCATACCACTGTAGGGTTTCTAGGCACACTAGCGAGGTCTCACAAGGCATCAACCATGCCAATTTCAAAAATTCTAGGTGCCGAGAAACCCTAATACGGATCGTTGGCTAAAGTTTAGGCGAAAAGCAAACTAGTTAACACTTAACTAAGAGAATACGGAAATACAACCTTTGTAGATCCGGTGCTCCACCTCCATAGCTCCGCAACGAAGTCCCCTCGCTGTCCAAATGAATTCCCGGGCTCTAGCGTCGGCTTCGTCGGAGAAATGGCGAGCTAGGTCGTCGATGTTCATGCCGAAGATGATCTACGTCGAGGCATCGCTAGATCAAGCTCCAACTTCACCAAGTCCAAAAACTTGTGAAGAGAACACACTCTACTACTTGGCAAGAGGTAGAGGATGAAGAAATAGGAAGTGGGTAGACTTTAGAATTGGATTTCTCACTTGTTTCATCAATCCACCATTGATGAAGTAAGGTTTCTTCATGAAGAAGAAGAAGAGGAAGAAGATGATAAGTTATAATAAGAAGTAAAGAATAGAAAAGAATAATCATCCTTATCATAATCAAACCATAGTTAGGTGTAGAGAATTAATAAGGGTTAGTGAATGGTTGGGTTAAGACATGAAGACAAAATGGTCACTTTGGTCAAACCTTCATGAAGGTTCATAAACAAACAAAGAAAGCCACCATTATCTCTTCATTATTTTCTTTTGCTAAAATAAACAAAATGGATAAATAAATGAATAAATGAAGCAAAAGAAACCCTAACCATTGACCAACCATGGTTTAATCCATACACCAAACTATCATGTATCATCAAACATGATACAATCAAATGTACAAATGTATATCACATATACAATGTGCACAAACCAAGTAAGAAAATCCATTTAAAGTGAACCAATACTAGTTAATGCAAAGTAATATATCAAATATATAATTATGCATTAAATCATTAAATCAATACTTGATTCAATGATCCGGTCATGTCGCACACAACAGACTAGTATACAATGTATCGGCTTATCGAATCAATCCTTGAATCGATAACTCGGTTCTATCGCATACAACCAATCGATACATTCATCGCGAGAATGGAATACGGTATCACATACACGCATTATTCTCGGTCCCGCACATATCTCATATGTGCTCCTATTTCGTTTCGCTTGAGCCAGGAAACCTCTGTGTAGGACTCTAAAGACTCGTCAATACGCCGGCAGCAGGTGATGATCATATCAAACACCTACAAGCCGCAAGCGGTCTTCTAAACGTAACGGCCACCCGGGTATTTAGCGATCTGAAGATCGATGAGCAAGCCCGCTCACACTCCAGTGAATCCAACCAGTAACACTACCGTACAGTCCGGTCTGATCGTCTGATATGTCGCATATCTCGCCTAGGGGTGGTAAACGTCAGACCCCAATAGCTCGATAATTCGTGTCGATATGAGGTCTATAACAATTCGAGAAACTACTGGTAACACTTACCAGTAAATCTCAGCAACCCTGGCCAGGGATTTCCTGTTATAGCCAATCGAACACAGCGCAACATCAACCCCCTATACCGGGAGAGATGAATCCCCTCCTATCGCTCATTGCCTCCATGTGACTCGGGACTGTACCCAAAAACCACCGTTTTGCACGCCCTCTTGGACGTGGTAAGATGGAAATCAAAGCACAGTGGGAACCACACAAGACTCTATGACGATCTCGGGTCAACAGACTACTCTGTACCAGTGTCACCAGAGAACTGCCATCTGACGTAAGGTATAATACCATCTGGGAGTTCTCGGCGAGTCCGTCCAGTGTACCCAGTCTCTACTGAGCACCCGTATATCATCTCTGATGTCAAACACCAATGGATATGGGATCATCCATCGCCCATCTGTATGGGTCGAGAAGGTATACGCTAGTCTACTCTGGTATATCGATGCCCCGTCTCGATACACCCTCGACTAGGGACTTTGAAGGATGTACTTATGGACTACCATGTCCCCACTAGTATGATTCGCATCATAGTCCAGGTAGTCAAGCACACATCCTAAGGGCTTTACCAACATGTAACAGAGAGACAATCAGTATACACGTTAAGGTAAAGTTCAACCAGATAGCATACTATCATGTCGAGCAAGAAAGTCCTCCCTATATATGTCCCAGCATCCACTACAATATACATCCTATGTACAGTAATGGCTTCTAGGGCATACATATAACTAACACTATACATATATTAGTACATGATATGATAGTACTATACTTTATGACCTAGGTAGATCGTTATGCATTTCGATTTCTAGCTTGCGATATATTTTTATTCACTAAATTGGCAACTCATCCCCGTTGTACCCCAATTTCTTGCAGGATTTATCGCTCGGATCAGTAGCGGCTTACCAGCACACTTCTTTTTATGGTGATTGCTTTGGCAGATGGGTTACATGTCGTATCGTAACCACACATTGTATATGTATATATTCTTTTATATCTAGTTACAAAATCTATCGATCAAAACTTGTATATTTGTGGACTTAGAAACGAGACTTAGAGGTTATGTGTTTGTGGGAGTCGCACTCGTTGGAGTTGACTTTATATTGTTGTTGATTATGTTTCGCTTTCTTTTCTTCGTCTTGGGCGTCGTATATTATTTGCGTGATTGCTCCGCCGTTTGGGCGTGGAAACTAGCTCCCGTTGGGATGCTTTATATATATAATGCTTGTATTAGGATTTATTCAAAATTTACAAAGGAGGTGTTGCCAGATTTTTAACGTTATAGATGTTTTTTTCGAACAAACTTATTTACAATCTTAAGAACGAAACTTGATTCCATTTAATAATTCTTTTTAAACTTCACCTCCACCATTTTATAAAAAAAGTTTAGATTCTGGGTTTTCGGCTTACTTAGATCGTGTCGACATATTTAGACGTTATGTGATCTATGTGCTGGTCACGTGCCACTTTCGGATTGTGACAACAAAATAGCTTGCGGGTCTCATTACAGTAGTTTTTCACATGGGCCAATAAAACCTGCTAGTACAGTTAATACTTTGGTTCCAAGTGAGTCATATAAAAGGCCATCATGGTCCATCCCGTATTCCTTATTTCTAAGCCTCCAGAGTTAAATATGTTGAAAAGTCCGAAGAAAAGAAAATGACTTTGACCCCACTTTTTATATTCCCAGGCCAAATTTAAACCACCCTGGCGTTCTCACTCACGCTCTCCTACAAGAGATCCTTTCGAGCGAAGGAAAAGCGCAAAAAGCAGCAGCAAGTAACAAAGGGCAAAATCAATGTTGCAGATGCTCGGTCTTCGAGGAGGAATCCCTCCTTCTTCTTCCCCAAACGCCTCAGATTCTTCCGATCCCCAAAACCCTAGCCCAAACCCTATCCCTAATGGCACTGCCACCGCAACCTCATCACCCGCCACCTCGGCCTCCGTGGGCCCCGCGAGGCCGGTGAGGCTCGTCTACTGCGACGACAAGGGCAAGTTCCGCTTGGACCCTGAGGCCGTCGCCACCTTGCGGCTCGTCAAAGGCCCCATCGGCATCGTCTCCGTTTGTGGCCGAGCTCGCCAGGGCAAGAGTTTCATCCTCAATCAGGTTCGATCCTTGACCTTCGCCTAGGGCAAATATCATCTTTTTTTTTTTTGCTTTTTTTGTAATCTCCTTGATCTTTATTGTATGTTGAGCGTGGAAAAAAAGGAGGAAAATGCTGTTACTTTGATTTGGGGGAGGGGGGATTTTGGATATACCAAGTGTGATGAGGCGCGGTATGATCTAAAAATTTAAGTCTTGAAAGACATCATTTTTGATTAATCAGACCGTGTCACGTGCGAAGTTGTGGTTGCTGGAAGTTTGAATGATACATAGGATTATTTTATGAACTTGTGTACGTATATTCACCATTTTCCCGGTACTATACCTGAAAAGGGACCAGTAATCTTGTGTTTTTGGAATTGTGGTGGCGTGACATTGCCACATTGTAGTGTTTGTCACTGTTCTATAAACACTGCAGTTTATATGGATGGTTGGGATGTTCTTGTTGTTGAAGAAACAATTAAGCCGTTAGAAACCTTTTAGATTTTTTGAAATTGAAAATATTAGGTATTGTGGAGAACTGGAGATTCTCTCAAAGGGCTTACTTTGGGTATATCCTACCTCTTGTTCGCATTCTTTGTTTCTCATATTACCCGATTCTCTCTCTCTCTCTCTCTCTCTGGGCACGCATCTGCTGGAATTTTCTTAATTAACAATCTATCCTGTTTATATTATACACGTCTTTTCTTTTGTTGTGGCAATATATAATCATCTATATAATTGCCCCCCAACCTATATATATATATATATATATATATATATATATATATATATATATATATATATATATATATTGAATTCAATGAATCCAGGAGAAAATAAGGACTGCTTTTTGTTACATGAATGATTACCTTGTAGATTTTTTGTCAATCCAATCCCATATTATATTATCTCTGCAAGGGATATGGCATCAGCTGTTATAGAATGATGTTATGTTGATAGCCAGTCATAAACTTGGATCAAATTTTTCATGGACATTAATTAGTCAGTCAATTCAATTTTAATGGGAAAAAGGCTTATTGAAGATGAAGAATGATGAAGAAATCAATATAATCATTAGAATATGACATAATCTTAAATTCTGTAGACGATCCAATTTGTCGAACTGATTTGAGTCATTTGAGTCCAAGTACGTGGACTTATCAAGTAAACTCTACATCATCTAATTGGAATTGTTTAAAGATACCTCAACTTTTGATCCAGTAGATATCCTGCATCAATATCCAAAATCCAAATGTTCCATGGTTTTGCCCCCATATTACATCATTTCGTTAAATCTCTTAATTTAAAAAAATTTGAGGTTACTATCTAGTAACAAAGTATAGAAGCCATCAGTTGGTCTGCCATCTCCATCTTTTGCCATCATCATCATCATCATCATCATCATCTCTATCTAACGTATCCTCTATTCCGCATCAATTGAGTGACTATTTGTATTGCTAATGACTTTACTTATTTAGGACCAATAAAGAATCTAATTGATAATCACAATGAGGACATCTAATGCAGTGGAATTGCCTTTCTTTATTCTATTCTAGATAGAAAAGGTTAGCGGCGCCATTGCTGGCTAAACCTAGAAAGTAGGTTAGTGAAGGCTAGAAAGACAACATTCCTTTGATGACTATTCTGTACTAATATTACCAAAGTAAAGAGAAAAAGGCTAAAGGGTGCATTGATCGGGTTCGAGAACTGAAAGCGAAAAGTGAAAACCATCTCAGATCTAGGATAGTTATGCTTTAATGGATAAATACATTAGAAGTATCAAGCAGAATATGGCAAAGCAGCAGCCTCAATAAAAATATCATCTTCTTAACATACAACAACTGATTTCTCAAATATAATTATTCAGTAATAGTTCCTGTTGCTACTTTTCTTATTTCGTTGGTTAGAAGTGCATTGGTGTGGGATGGTAGGAAACTATTTTTGTCAGCTAACTTACAATGCATTATAGCTTCTAGGGCAGAGCAGTGGATTCCAAGTAGCCTCTACACATCGGCCATGCACTAAAGGGCTGTGGATGTGGAGCGCACCCCTAAAGAGAACTGCTCTTGATGGAACCGAATACAATCTTCTACTGTTGGATAGTGAAGGCATCGACGCCTATGATCAAACGGTTAGACTTTATATTTTGATATTATTTTCTAGTAATGATTTATCTCTTATGTATTTGTTGTTTATAGTTCGATGCATCTGAACCAAATTTTAATTTACATCTTATCCTTTTTAACTGGTATTATGTTATTTCTTGATATCTATTAGCTTCCTTTTTTTTACCTTGATGTTTCTCCTCCTTGGGATTTGAACTTTAGATATTGTCTCTGTCTCTGTGACTATGTTGGAAGACTTATTGTTAGCTATTGAGACAGCTGTGAGGTTTGGTTGCTGCAGGTATATACCTTTTAAATGAAGTTGCATTTGTCATCAAAAGAAAAGCTGCAGTTTCTTGAGTAGATGCCAGTTCCGTATTATGCTTAGCATTGTGCTCTCCATAGTAGCATAGAAATGTTATATGGAGCGAAATTGAGATAAAGCTAGTAAAGTCTCTATTGTGAATGAACGGAGATCCTCCGATGCCCATGTGAATGAATGAACAAAGATTTTCGGACACCTAAGTGAATGAACAGTGACATGGGGAGAGGTAATTTGGTAGGAGCACATATGAGATTGTGTGCTTATCTATCATCTCTTGGAATTTTCCTTTTGTATAAACCAATGCGGAGGGTATTATCGAAATTGATCACATCTGACTAGATGACAACGTTCCTTCCAGTTAGTAGGCTCACCTTGAGATGAGTGTCTATTGGGGCAGTGGCTGTCTTAAATGGATATATTTTGGCAGTAATGAACAGGTGCAATGACCCTTCAATGCATGTTTCTGCTAAAACTACAAAAGGGATCTTAATACAGAAAAAAATAACATAAACACTAGAGAAATTTCCTCCATAGAGGGGGGTGGGGGTGTTTTACAATCTACAATTCAACCCATAAATGCATGCACACTGGGAACAACAAATCAGCAGAAAACCATGCATATCTCTACATTTTAGAAGCACTGCAAGGCTCTTTATATTGCACCCTTGATAGTATTCACTGTCTTGACAAAGACTTTTCGAAGGAAACAATTCCAGAGTGTTGGTTACTAATTTGGATATGCTAATAGATGTGACTACATCAAATGATCCTAAGAAAGCGGGTGCCTCTGTTAGACGCAAATGCATGGGATATGGTTTATTAGGAAGCTTTGTTACTTGTTGCAGGTTATTTACTTTATCAACTAAAATTCTTCAGCATTTCTCTCTCTCAATTTTATGATAATCCAAGGAGCTCCTTGAATCTATTTTTATACCAAGCTCTCTAGTTCGAACTTTAATCTGAAATCAATCATATTTCAACCCATGGCAGAGCCAAATGAATCACCAAGATTCTTTAGTGTTTATTTGCATACACGAGGGTATAACTATTGAGCTTTATAATATGCATTCCATTGCATCTTTTATTCAATAATTTAGCGACTACAGTAAGTAAGCTGCTTATGATTGTTTGTTACAGCATGCTAATTTCATTTGATACACGGGAGTTTAGATATTTCTTAATTCTTTTCTATGTTTCTTGTCATATTTTGAAGATCTGTTTATCCAGTAAAACTCACTTGTTACATATGTCTGTTCACTCTTCGACAGGGAACATATAGTATCCAGATATTCTCATTGGCTGTTCTTTTATCAAGCATGTTTATATATAACCAGGTAGGAATACCTAGTAAATTGCATACTGTTTTGGATGTTAATATGCAAAGGAGGTTTTTACTATATTTTAATTTGGATTTTGAACACATGGAAATTCTTTCTTCATTATTAATGCCTGAAAATGAAGTAATTGCTTTCTTTCATTGCAATAATCAACATGATTATTCAAGATAAAGTTTGTTATGTTTTTTTGGCCTTTAGATGGGTGGCATAGATGAAGCTGCGCTCGATCGTCTAGCACTTGTCACTGAAATGACTAAACATGTTCGTGTTAGAGCCTCTGGTGGAAGATCTACAACATCTGAGCTGGGTCAATTTGCACCGGTTTTCGTCTGGCTGTTAAGGGTGAATATACTTTTATACTGGATTTTATGCATGCCACTGAAAACGACCTTGTAGATTTGTATTGGTTATTGGAATCATCCTAGTTTGACTAAACATAGCATGCTATATTGTGATGTAGGATTTCTATTTAGATCTTGCTGAAGATAACAGAAAAATCACTCCACGTGATTATTTAGAGCTCGCCCTGAGGTCCATACAAGGTGGTGGAAGAAATTTGGCTGCAAAGAATGAGGTAATTTGTTCATTTCTTTTTTCCGAAATCTCTTGTTCGTTGACAAAATTACAGCATAAATAGTCATGTTGGAGTTAGTTTTATCCTCACTAGTTTTCATGGGTAACCCATATTATTGATAGAATGTTGTTGATTAGATTCGGGAATCCATTCGAGCTCTTTTTCCAGATAGGGAATGCTTTACACTTGTGCGGCCTTTGAACAGTGAAAATGATCTCCAACGCCTGGATCAGATTCCTGTAAGGCTTGTTTGCATTTGCTTATATTTTTTCATTCCCTACTTATGCATGCAGCAACTTATTACTTTTCTTTTTAATTTCTCATTGAAGATAATTTCTCTCTTCTTATTGTGCAGTTGGATCGACTCCGTCCAGAATTCAGACTAGGTTTAGATGCATTATCAAAGTTTGTCCTTGAAAGAACTAGACCTAAACAAATAGGGGCTACCATTATGACCGGTCCTGTACTTGTTGGTCTTACCCAGTCATTCCTGGATGCCATGAACAATGGAGCTGTCCCTACTATATCTTCTTCTTGGCAGGTTATTTTACTTTTATATTTTCTTCTTTAAACTTATTATGAATTTCCTTATTTTGGTTAAAAGGATCACTCTAAGCCAATCAGTTCTTTAATCATTATTGGAAAGGAAACCATCCGTCTTTACTCTTTTCGGGGTCTATAAATTATGGTTTCTATAAATAAAAAAACCCTGAGTAGATCACCATTTTTTCCGGCCTGTTATCATGCTTGCTTACCTAAACACTAATAAGTACACAGGTTAAAAGTGGGTAAACTTCAAACTATCGTAGTATGAGTAAATTTGACTAGGAGAAAATATGCAAGTTAGCAGTTTTCTAAAGATGTTGCATAATATATGGGAAGCAGTTGATTTATTTTGCCACGTTCTTATAGAATAAAATTTAGTACCCATACTTTTAGATTTATATTTCTTATGTTTAAGAAATTGTTTGTTCTAACATAACATCATTAACACAGGAAAAATGAATGAAGAGAAACTGTTTAATTGTGTTTGTTTCTATGGATATAACCTCTTCCTGGGTGTTTCATTGCAACACATGATTTTCGCCATCAATAGATATCTTAACAGGACCATGACAAAACATGAACCGCTGCAAGTGTCCTCTTATCAATGTATACTAGACTTACCGAAAACAACGTAAATAGTGTAGCAATAAAGCCCAAAGCATGAATTTGGCACATAACTTTGAAATATATTTTAAAGCTGATGTATACGCATATTGTTCTTGTAATTAACAACTAATATCATAATACAAGTATGTACAAAGGAATGAAAAAACAAGCGCACATCTGTTGTTATAGCCAGTCACATAAAAGTTATATTCTACAGCACGTTAACAAATAATAAATAATAATCAAAAGTTAGAATTAACTTGTAACTGTTAACAAATAACTTGAGCAACAAAAGGCAATAGGAAATAGCAAATTGGCACTAACAGACTATGTAGCCCAATATAAACTAAACTATCAAGTACGAAGTCAAAGTACCAATGTAACATAACATCAACAACATTTTCTCGGAAAAGAGGAGGGAAAGAGAAGCAACCATAGAGAGATGTCATTTTTTTGATAGCTATTCGAATTGAAAAAAATCGATTACCTTTGGTGAGGCATGTGCAAATCGTTCACCTAAGACCAACGTTTCAAATATGGGAAAAAGTGGATCGATTGAAGTGCCGCTTTGGCCGCTGAAAAATAAAATCAACAATGCCTTATTTTAGGTTAATTTTTTTTATTTCCGGAAGTTATTTGTTAAACATTGATTGACTGGGTTTTCAAAATTATTTTTAAATACTCGAGCCCTTCTCGACTCGAGTTTTGAAGTGAAAATTGATTCTGCTCGAAGCCAGAATTGAAAACTTGAAGCTGAAGCTTCTCAAGCTCGAAGCCAGAGTTGCTAGAAAATCCTAGCTTTGAAATCACAATCAAAACTTAAAACCCTAGCTGCTTGATCCCATACTTTGAAGCCAAGATTGAATCTTCTCTAAGCACAAAGTCAAAGTCCAAGTCGAAAACCCTAGCTGCTCAATGTCGAAACCTCCAAATAAAAAATTCTAACTTCCCGAAGTTGAAGCCTAATAGCCTCCAAGTTGAATTCAAAATGTCGGACACGAAGTCGAAGCCGATGTTATCAAAACCCATAGTTAAATCGTTGATTCACGATTCAATATGATGCAAAGGGATTCTGATACATATTGTATGGTTATGTCAAAGCAGTGAGTGTATTTTATGATTTATGATTTGAATCCTATGATTCGATATGGAATATACAATTTACGATTTGATACAATTCAAAATGGGGTTGGATCTGCACTTTATCAGGTTGGTTCCGCACTTTATCGGGTTGGTTGCACACTTTATCCGGCATATACAATATGAAGATCAAGAAGTTTTTTTCTCCAATTTCTTTCTCAAAGCCCTAATTTTTCATTTCATGCTTGCCACTTGAATCCCTTTGACATATCATGTCGCTATATGTTACTATAAATTGCTAAACCATTTACGATTTGGAACAATCGTTCACAATTGGGGACCACTAGTGATCCGAATCGAAAGAATTATCGTCCTCATCTAAAGATGGGTATAAAGTCGGCTTTATATTAATAGAGCTACATTTTCCGTTATGTACAAGTGTATCGAAGAAATTAAGTTATATGTATATGATACATTGATACATATACAAGCGATTCAAAAAACATTATGTTCTAGAGCTACATTTTCCGTTATGTATTGTAAGTTACCGGTGATATTGTTTACAACACTTGCAAACAAAGGTGGAATATAGAACAAAAATTTCAAATTATCACCAAGAACTTAACTAAGGAATTTTATCATGCATGTAGACAAAAAGAATCGTCTGGAAGGGACAAAAGAAACATCTTGTTTGACAAGAAAAACAACACTGGACTAACTAAAGGATAAGCATGCAACCTTTGATGCGTGGTTCACTATGATTAGTGAACAACCCAAGCTTTGTTCACTTTGTGTTTGGATGAAGCTTGATCTCCAACTATCCATCAAAGATCCATCTTGAAGCTACTCTCCACCCAATTCATTACTTCAATAAGGAGAACATGTCTTGATCTTTTGCTAGGAGATTAGAGGAAGGATTCAAAAAAGAATTTTCTTATGAGAAGTTGAGAAGAGAAAGATGAAGAGAAGAGAGAATAATGTCATGTATACATCTTTTTCTCGCTTTTTCTTCTTTTTATGTTCTTTCTTTTCTTACACCACTTGTAAGAATAAAGGACAAGTGGCAACTCACTCATAGCTTAGTCACTCTCCACTAACATAACTATGGCCATTACATGATCAATATGTTACATAACATGTTACATACAACATGATATGTATGGTTTATGATAGCATACCAAAAATGTTACAATTCAAGTTACATGACATGTTTCACAAACATGTCATGTTGCATTAACTGTGGTATGAATCATAAGGCGAAACTTGGTCTAACCAAGTTAATTCATGATAAATATATTGAGCCAACACTTGGCACAAATAAGTTCATTTCATTTAAGCCGACATTAGTCGGTTTTTATCATTTTAGTTAAACTCCATGTATTATACTATCATACGTAGAGTTTAACTAAAATGATACACTCCATGTATGACATGTTATGTAGCAGATTGATCATGTGTATTAACATACATATTTAATTAAAATTATCGTACGTATTAACATACGCGTGTTCAATTCCATAGTATTATTTACTGGATAAGAGCATGTTCGGGATGGGACTCTTAAGGCTTAACAATATGCTGATAGCGAGTTCATAGGATTTTGCACTAATCTGACTACATCCAAAATTATTTCAAATTATTCCTACGAATGGTAACCCTCAAGCACAACAGTGATGCCAACTGCATGTGAAGGCCATCCAGGTACGTGTTGATAGAGCAGGTCGATAAGCGAGCTCACCAAAACTAGTCCGAATCTGGTAGCGACAACTATCACACAGTTCGGTCTCTTCGTCAGAACATGTTGCTTATCGAGTCAAGGGCATGGTAAACTGTTAAACCCCAGCAGCGTCGATAATTTGCTCGATGTGTTGCTCATAACTGTAAAGATAAAAATGAGACCTCTTATCAGCCTATCTTGTCTACCTTAGCTAAGGATTTGCGGTTATAGTCACATCAGTACAATCTGTGACATCAACTATCCATACCGGGAGAGACGAATCCCATCTCGGTCGATCACCCATCTCCACGTGTTTCGGACTATACCCAATGGGATCCTCTATATGTAACTTCAAAAAATGAGCTACTGTTTGGAAAAAAAATCAAAGCATAACATTTCACACACAAGGAACCAGGACGATCTCAGGTCTAAAAACTAATCTATACAATTGTCACCTGAGAATTTTATTCAACAGTTGTGTATGATACTGATTAGAAATTCACGGCGAGTCGTTTAGTGAACTCATTCCATAATGAGCATATGTATACCGTCTTTGGTGTCAGCACACCGACTATGTGACCGGTCATCGCCCTCCAAGGGACAAGAAACGTATACAATAGCCTATCCGGAGTGTTAATGCCCTATCTCGACACTCGTATGACTAAGAACATTGTGGAATGTCCTTGATAACCTTTCAGGCCCCATTAACCTGATCTCATTACAATCCTGAAGGTCATGCAACATTTTCAAGGACTTTATTAGCATGTATTAGTGATACATAATTACAAGCAAAAGATATTCATATGCCATATAAAGCAAACCAAATAGCATACTATTATTTCGAACAAGAGTGTTTCATACATGTAGGTCCCTACCTAATTACAACAATTTCCTTGAGGGCACCTATATCTAACATTTATAAGCGTATCGTAGAAATGACCGTATCGTACCATGTTTCATGACAAGTAGCGTTGCACGTTCCAGGTAACAATGGTCTCGTCTTCGATGTCTCAACTCTACGATATTTGCTTCCCACCATGTGAGCTCCTTTGCTAGAACCCCACCAGAGCTCCCCAATTGCCTTTTCTGTTGACCCCGACTTTTTTACAAATAATTTATTGAGGTACGAATACAATCATTTTATGTTTACAAAAGGTTACGTGTATTCATCTTAAATTCTTTTTGGGTCATCCTTGGCCTCTTGAGTTATCGGTTCTTCATTAGAAAATAGTGGGAGATTAATCGATGGATTGATCGGGAACTGTTGATGATTTGTAGTCTTGTTTTATTACTTTGGAAGCTATGGCATATGATTTGTGAACTTGGTTAGGAAATGTTACTGTTTGTGAATCTTATGCTAATGTTTATGTCCCTTACTGTTTGTGAACCTTACACTTTAAACAATCTATATGGTCTCATTTTGCTGAATTATCTTATTGATTATGATTGTTGACATGACTTTTGTTAATTCATATATGTTGTGTTTGCATGTGTTCAAGTGTTTATTGTGTTACTGGCGATATTCTAGGCATTATATATCTTTCATTATATCGTGCTATATTGTTAATTTGATCATATAATTGCGAAATATATAGTTATATGCGTAATTGCTATTGCATAAGTAAATACCATATATTACAATATACCATATCATACGATGTATACAAAATACTTATACATTTCGTATTATGATTTGGCAACTTTGCCAAAATCTAGTTCAATCTTGGACAGAGAGAGAAAACAATGTGAAAATACTTAGGGAACTGGAGTTAATTTAAATGTTATTATCACACCAATATAATACATTACTCATTATAAGACTTTATAAGGATGTAAATATTAACAAAGAAAGTATTGAAACCACATCCATAAACCTTTGAATACGCCAATATTAATAAGCAATAGAGTATAGTTGATTAATGTAGTGAGAATATCACCCTGCTTAAGCGGTAAAAAGTGGAGCGACAGAGAGATCCCTGCCGCCTAAGCCACCACTTCTTAAACATTGTCCAAGACAATGGGACATACACAAGGCACATCAAGGCATGTAGCTTAGCGATGCAATGCACTCTAGCGGTTCTATGGCACACTGCTATGTTCTTTACAGCTTCCGACACTGGCGCACGTGCCTAATGTATCCTTGACATCACTACATATTAGTGCTGTATGAATGTGATCTCTTTTCACATATCCAATACACATACAACTATCTATAGTTAGTAATTTATGAGAAGCACCCTGATCATATTTTTCCCCTTCTAAGTGTTACACGATTCTGCTAAAGTATGATTTTAAGCAAAAGCTTCCACTTTGGAACCCCAAAGTTGAAACCTTTCTTGAGTGACTTGGTTTTTTGTTTTTTATATAATTTTTTTATTAAACACACACACACACTACATATATTGATATATTACTCATCTTTTGTAAGTCGGTAGAAGAATGGAATTACTGTCAGGCTTGTCAAGAAATTTCTTGAATTCGCCAATTACCTCACATGAAGTATCTTATTCCCTTTCATTTTATCTCCTTTTTAGAATTAGTATCTAAACGGATAGATGGAAACCAATTCAGGTAATTCTGATTAATAGCTGCAGGATGAAATTAGGGGAAAAAACACGCAGGGGATCTGAGTTTGTTTGAGCCAGTACGCAGCCTTTCCGATAGGTTGTTTATGATAAATTGTTCTGAAATTAATTTAGGAATTATGATTACCGTTTTCATTGTTTTGAATGTCTGTGGCATGTATGACATGTCTCCCAGAATGTCCTTTTGTCCTTCTTGAGCACTGAACGACACGACTTCTACATAAATATACTTTATAGCATTTTCAGGTCAGTGTCCCGGTATTTTGTGTTTGACCCAACATATTGCCTGATATATATTACGATTTGGAATTTTGGACAATTGGACTTGAACCAAATAGTTTGTTTTATTGCTCATTTATTTCTTTGTTGTTTTGATTATAATATATTGCTTGATGAATCGCCTGATTTGGAATAAATATACTTGTAGTTTCTTTTATGAATTTTAATTTTGTATAAAGTATTGTGTTAATGCCATTAATTATGGTTATGTTTAAATCTAGTGTGATTGTCACCCCCCACACGAGAGTAACGAAGAAAAGAGGCCCTAGGAGGCTTTTTCATCATGTGGCGTCAGAAAACTACACCCTCAATTTTTTCCGACGATCGGCACCCATCATCTCCATCTCGATCATCTAAGATATGGATACACCGAATTTCTTATGAATCTACCACTTTTCACCGTTGAATTATCAATGTAAAACGTTCTATTGTCGGTAAACCGTAAATTTTGCACCCACTAAAGCAAGGTGAAAAAGTGTTGGAATCAAATGAAATTTGGTGTATCCACATCTTCGGTGATAAGGATGGAGATGATGGGTGCCGATCGTCGGAAAAAATTATGGAGGATATATTTTTTCGACGCCATAGGAGGAAATCCCCTCTTACGACACTTTTCCTCCATTATTCTCTCTCTCTCTCAATATATATATATATATATATATATATATATATATATTAGTTTGATGGATAATCATTAGGATTTTAGTAAATGTATTTGTCAGAGTTTACATTGAACATAAAACTTCCATGAAGCACACCCAGTATGTATTAAATGCCCCCCCCCCCCCCATATGAAATGAACACCCAGTATATGTCATTTGGAACTTTCTGTGTATTGGATCAACTGCTAATCTTTGTAGATGGTTTGCAGACTGTTGAAGATGCTGAATGCCAAAAGGCATATGATTGCGCTGTTGAAGTTTACAACTCATCTTTTGACTGCGCTAAACCAGCTGAGGAGGTAAAAAGTGTTCAAATAAGCATGATTACTATATTGCTTGAGCTGGTTATGGAATTTAATTAGCTATCTGTATTTGTAGGCTATTATTAGGGAAGCGCATGATGCCGCCGCTCAGAAATCTCTTGCTACTTTTAATGCTTGTGCCGTGGGGGCTGGCTCAACGCGTTTGAACTATGAAAAGCGCCTTCACAACTTCTTTAAAAAGGCATTTGAGGTGAGTACCTAACTTCGATTGATCTTTTTGTACTTCCTGATTCTTTTACTAAATTGCTCTGTCCTATGCGTTGCAGACAATTGATTAATAGGTTCAATTGTTCTTATCGTACTTCCTGTCTTCTGATTATTTTACTTAATTGCTCAGTCCTTAATATGTTGCAGACTATGACTACATCTTTGATTCAGATAAACTTGTTCCTTGGCTTTTGATGATTATCGGTCTATGGTTCAGTTTTTTTGTGCTTCATAATTAGTTTCTATCTTGGTGTTGATTGTTTCATAAGAATATCTGAAGATAATATTTCATCTGGCATATTGAGAACACATGATCTTGCAGATCTTTGGATTTTGGTTCTACATTTTAGCTACCAGTTTGAACAAAATGAAAATCAAGTAAACTATAGAGAGAAAAAACTATAAAAAGAAATATCCGATTTCACATTTGATGCAACTATTATGAATTAGATGCAAAAACTAAATGAAAATGCAAACATAATCTATATTTAAGGGAACTTGAATTACAAAATAGTAAATAATATCACCTACAAATGAGATGCCGCAAATAAAGTGTAAAATCCAAGTTAGGTAAGTAAAATTTGATGATTAGCCAAATAAGCCTAAACAAAAGATTAATTCTTTTAAGCAATTTGGTAAATAACTAAGCTAATAAACGAACCAACAAAAGAAAATAGAGTAATTAAGGTGCTGGAAGAAAGTGTGAAAGTGGAGAACTTACTTGGACGTGCGTATTTGAGTATATATGATTATGTTAACTTGAGATTTGCCTTGTGTTTTAGATCCAAAGAAAATGTAGCTTAACCTTCAAGTCCTTTGTCAAATATCAGCACCCGCTTCTAAGCATTTGTTAGTACTTGAGAGTAGAATGGTTGTTATAGTTGAAGAGAGAGTGTTGAAGAGGATTATTGGAATTAGAGAAGTAGAGAGAGAAGTAAGAGAACTATGAGAACTAAAAAAAGTAGAAAGAGAGTAAAAAATAAAGAGAACAATTTTATTATAAACTTTCAATACCATTTCATCCTTACAAATGAGACTCAGATGCTTATTTATAGGCATTTCAAGGAAACTTCCACAAACTAGATATTTCTACTTATATTAGATATTTTATTCTAGATATTTTTCTAAGAAATATCCACACAAGATATTTTACTTTAGAAGTCTTCATGAAAGCTTTTTTTAGAGCTTTCATCATCTTTCATGGTTCTAGAAGATTCTAAGTTTTTCCAAAGTCTTCTACAAGTTTCTAGAATATTCCGGAAGTTTCCAAGCTCTTCCAAAGTTTTCTACAAGTTTTTAGAATATTCCGAAAACTTTTAAAATCTTCAGTAACTCTCTTGAACTACATCAGTTCTTCCCGGTGGAAATGACTCGTCTCCTGACGAGAAGGCTTCCGTTACTCGCTGAAATATATCCTCTCGAGCTGCTCGCAATTCATCCTCACCTATCTATGATAGCACTTAAAGAAGAGTCTAATGATTGATATTCCAGAGTAGACTAGTGTGTACGTTTGTTGTCCCCTTAGAGGGCGATGGTTGATCCCACGACCATTGGTGGGTGACATCAAAGATTGTACACATGTGCTCATTGGAGAATGGGTACACCGAACAGGACCCGCCGAGGATTCCTAGTTGGTAGTATACCTATCGTCAGATAGCGGTCCTCTGATGACACTGGTACAGGTTAGTCTGTAAACCCGAGATCGTCATAGAGTCTTGTGTGGCTCCCACTGTGCTTTGATTTCCTTCCTACCACGCTCAAAGGAGACGTGCAAACAGGTGGATTTTGGGTACAGTCCCGAGTCACATGGAGGCGATAGGGTTTTTTTGTCTCTCCTGGTATTAGGGGTTGATGTTGCGCTATGCTCGATTGGCCATAACTGGAAGTCCCTGGCCTGGGCTGTAGCTGAGATTTACTGATAAGAGTTATCAGTAGTTTCTCGAACCGTTATAGGCCAGACATCGGCATGACTTATCATGTTACTGGGGTCTGGCGTTTACCACCTCTACACATGATATGCGACATATCGGACGAAGAGACCAGACTGTACGGTAGTGTTACCGATAGGCTTCATGGAGAGTATAGACGGGCTTGCTTGATCTTCATATCGTTAATACCCGGGTAGTCGTTACGTCCAGCTAGTATCGCCGACGGCTTATGAGTGACTGATGTGATCATCACCTATGCTTGCGTATTGACGAGTCTTTAGAGTCCCACAGAGAAGTTTCTTGGTTCAAGCGAAACGAAGTAGGGCACATATGTTGATATGTGCGTGGGCTTGATTAAATATGAGTATGTGATACCGTATTGTAATCTGGCAGTTATCTGTTATCGGTTAGGTTATATGTGATATAACCAGATTATCGAATCAAGTGTTGATTTGATAATGTGATAAACAGATAAATGATATTAGTCGGTTATATGTGATATAACCGGATTATTAAATCAAGTGTTGATTTAATAATTTGACGTATACTTATATTTGATATAATTATATATTAACTAATATTATTAGCTCACTAATAGCTTTATTAATATATATATATATATATATATATATATATTAATGTATATTTGATATATATAAATATATATATTATTAAATGAAGCACGGTTGATTTTCTATTTTATGAAAATAGAAAAATGAGGTGTAAAATGAGGTGTAAAATGAAGAGATATTTTAGGTATGGTCTAAAGCATGGTTTTTATCATATTTTATTGGTCTTGACTCAGTATTCAAGCATGGTTGCAATTTATTCCATGCTTGAATAAGTGAGTAGCCATTCATCACTGATTCTTCACTTGGTCATTTTGCCTTAGCCATTTTTCATGAGCTCTTGTTCTCAAAATTTACTCATCTCATCTCCAAGCTCAAAATCCTCATATGTGATGTGAATCATTGAGCTTGTGAGAATCCTAGTGAGCTTTCAAAACCCCTACTTCACTATCCCACACTAGACTAGCAATTTGGTGTGGTGTGTTTCCTACACTAAAAAGAGTTTAGTGTAGAGGTAGCTTGAGCTAGAGAGATTTCGGATGGATCGTCTTCGGCGCGAAGATCACGAAAGGAGGCTCGTTCAAACTCGAAGAGGAGCCTAGCGGAGTCGCGTGGACTACAACCCGAAGTTAAAGAAGAGAAGGACTCGATCTACGAGGGTATAACCATCTTTCTTTCTCTTTAGTAGTTCATATCATCATAGCAAAACCCTAATCTTCTTGTAAAGATCTTGTTAGTCTAACTTAGCACCTAATAAAAATTAAAATTTGGCATGCTTGATACTAAAACCTCATGGTGGTGCTACGGTAGACTTTCATGGTATCAGAGACAAGCTAGAAAATTTGGATAGGTCTTTACGATGTTAAAGTGTTCGATCGGTTTCGAAACCCGAAAATTTTGCTATTTTAATTTTTCAAACGTTGGAATTTTCGTGATTAAAAATATGCAAAAAATGGATAGGTGGTTATATGGAGCCTCAAGAAAAATGAGGGCCCAACTCAACCAAGTCGCCGCGGAACCACCGCAAAACCTAGGGTTTTGCTGCGGTTTCGCTACTCTCTTGGTGAGTTGAGGACTCAAACTTCTTGTGCTGCTCCATATTGGCATCATGAACTCTCTGGGTATTTTTGATTATTCTCAAGTTGTTGAGGTCTCTGGAATTTGTGGGTGTTTGTTAAACCGATCGAAATGTTTAATGTTTAGACTTTGATGATATGTGATACAATATTTAGAATCCAAATAATTTGTTTTGTGAAAACTAGTTAGTATATTATAAACCTAGTGTATTAGTCTCGGTTAATCGGTTGCCACGGAGTTTTGATTCGGATCAAATCAAAACTCCGTCGCAGTCCCGTATTGTACGTGAACACTCGCCGGGTAACTCTAGTAGACAGCGACGTTCCATAGCCGTGACCAAGTGACTATAGGAGAACCCCGTTGCCAAAAGCACCCACTCGGGTGCTTGCGGCCACGGTGTTCTGCCTTAGTTCACTTCGTCGACGGTATCGGGGATGCGACCATCTGCTAAAGTTTCCGACGAGTATTCGATAATGTAGTCGGGAATCCCGTTGAATTACCCAACTAATATAATTGAAAAGTGTTCAATTTGAGATTAAAATACAAGGTTTATAGGTCAGGCATGAAATCTGGAATATGAGATATTCCGGGTTTATGATGTCTAAAGAATTGTAGTTTCCATTTATTTTCTGCGACCGTAAGTGTAATATGTGGGGTACCCCGATCTCGTTGCTATATGTCAACGAAATTTCGGGATATGCATATTTACTTGCGTTGATGAAATAAGATTTTATGTGTTGCTGGTGATATGATTATTGGATCGTCATGAATGAATAGCTGGGGTTTTTATATGAAATGGGAGTATTTCATTTTCATTCATGTAAAATCTGTATGTAATATTCTTTTATTCGGCCACTTCCGGGTTGATGATGATATCACCATTGATGTATATTATTTATTTTTCCGCATTAGGATAGACCCAAGACGGGGAGCACAAGTAACCGGGTTCTAGAGTCTAGTGGGAGACCATATCAAGGAGTTGAGACCAGGTCTCCTAACTCTAGAATTGGTAAGGTTACTTGTCGCTCTCGTAAGGGTTCAGGGATGTGGGTTTGGCTATTCATCACGACCATGGAATCCGTGTTTTACATTACTGGCTAAATTTAAAACACGGAAATCCTAGTATATCCAATATTTCATATGTTGCTTCTACTGCTTGGTTCTGTGATGTGATCATATAACCGCGTGAGATGAATGATGTATTATATATATATATATGATATATAATAAACGTTGCTTATGTTTTGCACCCGTGCTAGTCGAGCCCCCGCTCTACCGGTCGTTAAGTAACCTAACGGTGTATGACAGGGCCTCGTGGCGAATGCGGATGGTATAAGCGTACGTTCTATTTTCTTTTCATTTTTCTGTGATGTTTAGAAAAACATTAAATGATTCATTAATAAGATTAATGAAAAGAAAGTAACCTAAAGATATTATAGAATCAAATTTTAAAAAAGGGTAGCTCTAGTTTTTGCTTTGCATAGGGCATTCCTTGATGAATATCCAGCACCTCATTCAACAAGGAAAGAGCCGAGATCCTTTCACCGGAAGTGACCTCTTTAGCGAAACTAGCAAATGCTACAACTCATTCGGTTTTGTTTTTAATAGCTTCTCTAGTTCTTGCTTTGCATAGTGGTATTCCTTGATGAATATCCAGCACCTCATTCGATGAGGAAAGACCCGAGATTCCTTCACCGGGAATGGCCTCTTTAGCGAAACTAGAAAAAACCTAAAAAACCCTCCTTTTCAAAATCACTGGATTCTACAACGATATCAAGTTCATTACGTTAAAGGTTTTTCTCAAAACCAGCCGTAGCTCTCCGTCATTTCAGATAAGTACCATTTAGTATTCATGCTATGTTTGTTGACTATGTTAAGGCGTAGTGTGCGGTAGCTAATTAGTGCTTATCTGTAACTATATGATGCGATTGGATTATGGTAGTCGTATGGCTTTGTTGACTATGTTAAGGGTCGTATGGGTGGGTTTAATCCAATCAAGAAATGACGGGTTGAACTTGACTAGCGCTTATGATTTGTTGACTATGTTAAGGTCATAAGTGGCTAGGGGTAAAAACCATTATCGAGAATTTCAAGTGTTGAAATTTGCAATGAGATTACATACCTTCTATATGATAGTTGGATCCCGATACCCACTGCGGGTAAGAGTTGCTCATGGGAGAGTTTTGCACTTTACAATTAGCTAATCCAGTAGGTGTTTAGAAAGGTGTCAACGGGGTTATGCCTCTAGGGAAACGAGGTTTATTTTAATTAGGTCCGTACCAAAACACGGGAAACCTCCCTCGGAGTACCGATACCTGCTTGGCCGAACGATTGGCGAACCTGTATGGTGTAATTAATCCCGGCTAATCTTATCTTTTATGGTTTGAAGGAAGATTTGATAAAGATAAGATAATAACCAATCTAATCTTGCAAAGAGCGCACGCTAATGCGTTTCCTTCTCTCTCCAGGCAGCAAACAATGTCACGCCTTAATCAAGATAATAATATGGATGTATTGATCGAACTCGCTTATTATACTAAGCTGGGGTACGTTGGTTCCGTAGGAATAAGGGAATATCAGGATTCCAGCGCCACCTGTACGAAGAAAGAACATGTTGATGCATCTTCTTCGGGCGTGTTCGTTACCGAGAACTGTTTCTCAGTTTGTTCTACGTCCTGAGTATTGGATACCGGATCAGGATCCCATGTATCTAATTTGTTACATGGGCTAAAGAAAGGTAGAAAACTAGGAAAGGGTAATAAATTCCTAACAGCAGGGAATTGTGCAATTGTTGCAGCCAAGGCAGTTAGCGAATATCACCTTGTATAACCAACAGATAACACATTGATTCTGAACGATTGTTACTACGTACCAAAGATGATGTGCAACATTATATCAGTTTTTTTGTTAACCAAAGAAGGATATAATCTCACATTAGAGGACAATGTTATGAACATTTTCAAAAATCAAGTGTTGATTGGATTTGGTACGTTATGTAACGGTATATACATTCTTAATCAAAATACAGTTCTTAATGTACAGAACACAAATAAGAGCAAAAGTTCAGAAATGATCGAAGCCTTTTTGTGGCACTGTAGACTAGGTCATATCAATGCGACAAGACTGGCTAAGTTGCATAAAATGGATATTTAAATCCGTTCGAATTTTCATCTTATGAAACTTGTCAGTCATGTCTCACAGGCAAGATGACCAAAGCTCCGTTTACTGGATACGGAGAAAGAGCTACTGAACTCTTGGGACTGATACATAGTGATGTATGCGGTCCTATGTCTACATATGACAGGAATGGTTTCTCGTACTTCATTACATTCATCGATGATCTCTTAAGGTTCGGACATGTGTTCTTGATGAAACACAAGTCTGAAGCTTTTGAGAAATTCAAGGAATATAAGTGCAAGGGTGAAAACCAGACGGGTAAGAGTATTAAAATCCTTCGATCAGATCGGGAAGGAGAGTACTTGAGCACGGAATTCCGTGATTATCTAAAAGAGAATCGGATTCTCTCTCAGCTTACTCCTCCGTATGCGCCACAGCACAACGGTGTATCTGAGCGGAGGAATCGCACCCTATTAGATATGGTGCGTTCTATGATGAGTACTGCTGAGTTGCCTATTTCTTTTTGGGGTTATGCCCTTGAGACAGCTGCATACCCATTGAATCAAGTTCCATCAAAATCTGTGCCTAAAACACCATATGAGATATGGAGTGGAAAGAGACCGTATCTGAAACGAGTTAAGATACGAGGATGTCCGGCCTATGTTAAAAGGCAAAATTCGGACAAGCTCGAGGCAAGATCAGTTCTATGTAAGTTTGTAGGATATCCAAAGAATTCACAAGGATATATTTTCTACCATACTGATGAACAAAAGGTGTTTGTTTCTCAATACGCTACCTTTTTAGAAAAGGAATTTCTTGTAAATAAAATTAGTGGCAATGAGGTAGAACTGGAAGAAGTTCCAGCAGCGCAAACTACGACTGACGATTTGGTGGAACCGGAGGATTCAATAGTACCCAACGAACCCCAGCCACTCCGCAGATCTAGTAGGGTTCCTCATCCACCTGGGAGATACTACGGATTTCTCGTAGACGGTCGGAGCGAGGATTGCATCATGGAAGATGATGACCTGACTGGTTTTGAGCAGGCTATCACAAGTGGAGACTCTGTGAAATGGCTGGATGCTATGCGATCCGAGATGGAATCCATGCACACCAACAAAGTATGAACTTTGGAAGTTGCTCCTGAAGGGGTTAAACCCATCGGGAGCAAGTGGATCTTCAAGAAGAAGATTGGTGTAGATGGAAAAGTTGAGACTTTTAAAACTAGACTTGTAGCAAAAGGTTTGCGTCGACTATGATGAAACCTTTTCTTCTGTGGCTATGTTTAAGTCCATCAGGATCCTACTTGCCATTGCTGCATAACATGACTACGAAATCTGGCAGATGGACGTCAAGGCCGTTTTTCTAAATGGTGATTTAGAAGAGAGCATGTACATGACACAACCAGAGGGCTTCGTAAACAGTGGGAGTATCGGAAATGTGTGCAAGCTACTTAAATCTATTTACGGATTGAAGCAGGCATCGCGGAGCTGGAACATCTGTTTTGATGAAGCTGTCAAAGAGTTTGACTTCATCAAAAATGTAGATGAACCTTGTATATATAAGAAGGCTGTAGAGAGTTAAGTGGTCTTCCTCGTATTGTACGTGGATGACATACACTTAATAGGAAACGATATTCCTATTCTACACTCGGTCAAGCTCTTCTTATCACATAAGTTCTCCATGAAAGATCTAGGTGATGTCTCCTATATCCTGGGGATAAAGATCTATAGAGATAGATCTAAACGGATGTTGAGATTGTCTCAATCCAGGTACATAGACACCATACTAAAGAGGTTTAGTATGGAAGATTCCAAGCGAGGTAATTTGCCCGCTTGCTCAGGAATCACTCTCCCCAAAAGGATATCTCCCAAGACTGATTTGGAGAGGGCTCGCATGCAAGGGATACCCTATGCTTCGGCAGTAGGCTCTATCATGTATGCGATGTTATGTACCAGACCGGATGTACCTTACTCACTAGGTGTAGTGAGCAGGTATCAATCAGATCCCGGGGAGAAACACTGGACAGCTGTGAAGAACATTCTTAAGCGCTTGAGAAGGACTTAAGAAATGTTCTTGGTGTATGGTAACGGTGAACTCCAGGTGGAGTCCTTTATCGATTCGAGCTTCCAGAGTGATAAGGACGACAGTAAGTCGGTCTCGGGTTTTGTTTTTACCCTCAACGGAGGGGCGGTGTGTTGGAAGAGTTCCAAGCAAGACACCGTAGCAGACTCGACGATAGAAGCTGAATACATCGCTGCCAACGATGCTGCCAAAGAGGCTGTCTGGATGAAGAAGTTCATTGCTGAGCTTGGTGTGGTTCCATCCATTGAGCATCCACTGCCTGTGTATTGTGATAACAATGGAGCTGGGGTTTTGGCCAAGGAACCCAGGTCCCATCAGAGATCCAGAAATATTCTTAGGCGGTATCACCTGATCAGGGAGATAGTAGATCGCCGGGAGATCGAGATCAGGAGAGTTGACACGAAGGACAACGTAGCGGATCCACTCACGAAGGCCCTTCTCCAGATGCAGTTTGAGAGACTTTTTGGGATGCTGGGTATAAGATACTACAACACATGGTCTTAGTGCAAGTGGGAGATTGTTAGGAATATGTATGCTCTAGAGGCCATTATTATACATTGATGTATATTATAGTGAATGTTTGTGTATATATATATATATATATATATATAGGACTTTCTTGCTCGACATGATAGTATGCTATCTGGTTATTCTTTATCTTAACATGTTGATTGGTATTCTTTACTGTCTTTCTCATATGTTGGTAAAGCCCTTATGATATGTACTTGACTACCAGGATTATGATGAGATCATACTAGTGGGGCCAGGGTGGTCTAAAAGTACATCCTTTAATCAGTTCCTAGTTGAGGGGATATCGAGACTAGGGCATTAAGCTGATCTATGACCAAGTTAGACTCTTCTTTAAGTGCTATCATGACTTGATGAATTACTAGGAATTGACCGTCATTGTCGCCTTCTATATCTACACTATTACTTTCGTTCTCGTAGTTACTTTGTTCAATATCTTGTTCACTATCACTTACATGATCATCTGATTCATCTCGAGTTCTTAAGTTAAACTTTCTCCTAGGGCATTAAGCCGACCTATGACCAAGTTCTCGACATTTATAACAGACGATTTCGTCGCTTAGTTTAGGTCCTAATATACCTCTTTCGTTCGTTATTAAGATCATATTTGTTTTGTTCCGGTTTTGATCGGTTTGAGTTATTAGTATTCTTATTGCTGCTAGTTAAATTGATGAAAATTTGAACGGGTTATTTTTGTTAGATGTAGATCGTTGTAATTGTTTTCCAATTTTTTTTAGTTTTGCGAGAAGCTTCGTCAACACCCATTATATCATAGAGTTCAACTTGATTTTGAATAGACCATTATAACCCATTAATGTACCTAGTAACAGTTTGTTTTTCATCTTCATTAAGGCTATTTCTTGTCTGTAGTTTAGAAAATGTTTCAGTATACTCATCAACTGTAATTTTACCTTATTTTAGATTATCATATTCTTGAAAAATTGTCCTACGATAATTTATAGGCAAAATTTTTTCTTCAAGTTTTCGTTTTATATGATCCCATGTTTTTATTTTATCTTTATCCTTTCTAACCCTACTAGCTTGAAAATTTTTCCACCATAGAAATGCATGACCTTCACTTTTAAGCTAACAAATTTTGTTAGGAATATGTATGCCTTAGAGACTATTATTGTACATTGATGTATATTATAGTGGATGCTTGGACATATATAGAGGAATTTCTTGCTCGACATGATAGTATGCTATCTGGTTACTCTTTATTTTAACATGTTGACTGGTATTCTTTACCGTCTTTTTTTCACATGTTGGTAAAGCCCTTACGATATGTACTTGACTACCAGGATTATGATGAGATCATACTAGTGGGGCCAGGGTGGTCCAAAAGTACATCCTTTAATCAGTTCCTAGTCAAGGGGATATCGAGACTAGGGCATTGATATTTCAGAGTAGACTAGTGTGTACGTTTCTTGTCCTTTAGAGGGTGATGGTTGATCCCACAACCATTGGTGTGACATCAAAGATTGTACACATATGCTCATTGGAGAATGGGTACACCGAACATGACTCGCCGATGACTCCTAGTTGGTAGTATACCTATCGTCAGATAGCGGTCCTCTGGTGACACTGGTACAGCTTAGTCTGTAAACCAGAGATCGTCATAGAGTCTTGTGTGGCTCCTACTGTGCTTTGATTTCCTCCCTACCACGCTCAAAGGAGACGTGCAAACAGGTGGATTTTGGGTACCGTCCCGACTCACATGGAGGCGATAGGAGGGGTTTCGTCTCTCCCGGTATTGGGGGTTGATGTTGCGCTATGCTCGATTGGCTATAACTGGAAGTCCCTGGCCAGGGTTGCAGCTGAGATTTACTGACAAGAGTTATCAGTAGTTTCTCTAACCATTGTAGGCCAGACATCGGCATGACTTATCACGATACTGGGGTCTGGCGTTTACCACCTCTAGACATGATATGCGACATATCAGACGAAGAGACCGGACTGTATGGTAGTGTTACCGATAGGCTTCATGGAGAGTATGGACGAGCTTGCTTGTTGATCTTCATATCGCTCAATACCCGGGTAGCCTTATGTCTAGCTAGTACCGCTAACGGCCTGTGGATGACTGATGTGATCATCGCCTACTGCTGGCGTATTAACGAGTTTTTAGAGTCCCACAGAGAAGTTTCCTGGTTCAAGCGAAATGAAATAGGGCACATATGTTGATATGTGCGTGGGCCTGATTAAATACGAGTATGTGATACCGTATTGTAATATGACAGTTATCTGTTATCGGTTAGCTTATATGCGATATAACCAGATTATCGAATCAAGTGTTGATTTGATAATGTGATGCACAGATAAATGATATTAGCCGGTCATATATGATATAACCGGATTATTAAATCAAGTGTTGATTTAATAATTTGATGTATAATTATATTTGATATAATTATATATTAACTAATATTATTAGCTCACTAATAGCTTTATTAATATATATATATTAATGTATATTTGATATATATAAATATATATATTATTAAATGAAGCATGGTTGATTTTCTATTTTATGAAAATAGAAAAATGAGGTGTAAAATGAAGAGATATTTTGGGTATGGTCTAAGGCATGGTTTTTATCATATTTTATTGGTCTTGACCCACTATTCAAGGATGGTTGCAATTTAGAATTGCAATTTATTCCATGCTTGAATAAGTGAGTAGCCATTCATCATTGATTCTTCACTTGGTCATTTTGCTTTAGCCATTTTTCATGAGCTCTTGCTCTCTCTTTCTAATTTTCTCACCTCATCTCCAAGCTTAAAACCCTCACATATGATATGAATCATTGAGCCTATGAGAATCCTAGTGAGCTTTCAAAACCCTTATTTCACCATCCTACACTAGACTAGCAATTTGCTGTGGTGTGTTTCCTACACTAAAAAGAGTTTAGTGTGGAGGTAGGTTGAGCTAGAGGGACTTTGGGTGGATCATCTTCGGCGTGAAGATCACGAAAGGAGGCTCCTTCAAACTCGAAGAGGAGCCTAGTGGAGTCGCGTGGACTACAACCCGGAGCCAAAGAAGAGAAGGACTCGATCTACGAGGGTATAACCATCTTTCCTTCTCTTTAGTAGTTCGTATCATTATAGCAAAACCTAATTTTCTAGTAAAGATCTTGTTAGTCTAACTTAGTACCTAATAAAAATTAAAATTTGGCATGCTTGATGCTATTAAAACCTCATGATGTTGGTAGGGTAGACTTTCAAATTTAACTTTTTTATCATCGGGCATTTCTTTCCAATCAAAGAAATTATCTATTTTATTTATTCAATTTAAGAATTCTTCGTGGTCTAGTTTTCCTTCAAACTCATCTACATCAATTTTAATTCCTTGATCCCATCGTTTATCATATCTCACATCCTTTTCAATTCGATCATGTCGTGGAGTTACTTCACTGTCGCAATCGTTTTTGAAGAGCCTATTGTAAAGGTTTCTTTATCGGAGTTGATTATTTTGTCTTTCTAGACGTGTACTCATGAGTAACTCGATTAATTGTTTTAGTTGATCATTAATTAATTGGATTTGTGTTTGTTGGGTAAAGAAAGCTTCTTGCCATGTTGTGGGTGGATGAGTTTGGGTATTTGATTGTGAATCATGATTGCTAGCCATGATAAAGTATATATGCAATTTTTTTGGACAGCAAGTAAAATGCAAGAAAATTAGGGCTTAAATGCAAATTATGAAGTTCCCAAGGGTTGAAACTTGCTCTGATACCAAAACTGATGCAACTGTTATGAATTAGATGCAAAAACTAAAAGAAAATGCAAATGTAATCTATATTAAGGGAACTTGAATTACAAAATAGCAAATAATATCATCTATAAATAAGATATGGCAAATAAAGTGTTCAATCCAAGTTAGGTAAGTAAATTTGATGATTAGCCAAGTAAGCCTAAACAAAAGATTAATTCTTTCAAGCAATTTGGTAAATAACTAAGCTAATAAACTAACCAACAAAAGAAAATAGAGTAATTAAGGTGGTGGAATAAAATATGAAAGTGAAAAACTTTCTTGGATGTGGGTATGTAAGTATATATGATTATGTTAACTTGAGACTTGCCTTGTGTTTTAGATCCAAAGAAAATGTATCTTAGCCTTCAAGTCCCTTACCAAATATTCGTACTCGCTTCTAAGCACTTGTTAGTACTTGAGATTAGAATGGTGGTTGTAGTTGAGGAGAGAGTGTTGAAGAGGATTATTAGAATTAGAGAAGTAGAGAGAGAAGAGAAGTATGAGAGCTAAAGAAAGTAAAAAGAGATTAAAAGATAAAGTTGACAATTTTATTAAAATTTCCAATACCACTTCATCCTTACAAATTAGAGTTAGGTGCCTATTTATAGGCACCTCAAGAAAACTTCCACACACTAGATATTTCTATTTATATTAGATATTTTATTTTAGATATTTTCCTAAGAAATATCCACACAAGATATTTTACTTTAGAAGTTTTCATAGAAGCTTCTCAGAGACTTTATCATCTTTCATGATTCCATAAGTTTCTAAGCTCTTCCAAAATCTTCTACAAGTTTCTAGAATTTCCGGAAGTTTTTAAACTCTTCCAAAGTCTTCTACAAGTTTCTAGAATATTCCGGAAGTTTCTAAAATCTTCCGAAACTCTCTAGAACATTAATATTTGTAAGACAAGGCATAATGACTTGTAAGCAATATTGTCCATAACGCCAGTTGCAATGAACAAGAAAGATGAAAGCAATACAATAGATAATATTTCTTTTATGAACATATGAATCTGCTATGCTGAATCATTTCAATCTTTTCGTCTGATATATCAGGATGCTTAAGATCGGTATGAACTATATCGATAGAGATTAGTCATTGGTGTTTAAAATTATGAGAATGGGGTTTTAGGCCTCTAGATCCCGAGAGCAATAGGGTTACGTCCCTTGCTAAAATGAAATTGCTAAAACCTGCTTAACATAAAGATACCATTGTATAAATCCTCTATACACCAAAACTAAATATTTTTTTCTATATTACAATACAACCCTTTAAACTTTACATCTCATCATTAAGGTACATCTAGGAATTTAATGAGAAAGATAAAGTTTTAGGTAAAGTACTATATTTATCAAATAAATTGCAACGTTTGTACACTATAATATTAGTTAAGTTCTATGGTTCATCATAAGATTAATTGCTTTGTGAGAACGATAAACACAGCCGTGATTTTTCACAGCAATTTTTTTAAAAAAAATATTATCAAATAGCCATATTTTGTAAAATTGAAGTTGATAAATATGCTTATCAACGGCTACATTTAACTGGATAGTAATTACATCTTACCGAGTATACCGAGTATACTTGACATATATTAACTTCAGGAAATATTTCTTTAGTGATAATTTCTCTTTCCAAATAACATCTCATCATAGATACATCCCTTGAAAATACCCTTTCTTTATCCTTCCATAAAATTTCATTTTGGGTGAAAACTAGAAATCTGGATATTGAAGTTCGACCAGTGATGTGCTCTTTATGCAAGCAACAAGAACACAATCTTACATGCCATGCTTTGTTATAGAATAAAAATATGTAATTGGTCTATGATACTTTGATGTATTTGGGTCAAGCTTTAGTGGCTAAGAAAGGATATTAAGATAACAGAGAACCAGTTTGGGTTCATGTCTGGACGATCGACGATAGAGGCTATTCATTTACTTCGTCAACTTATCGAGCGTTTTCGAGAGAGGAGAAGAGATTTGCATATGATACTTATTGATTTAGAAAAAACGTACGACAAGATACCTAGAGAGGTATTATGGGGGACAATGATGAAGAAGGGGGTCCCCGTCAAGTATATTGACATAATTAAGGATATGTATGATGGAGTAGTGACAAATGTCAGAACTTGCGGCGGCTTAACGAGTGATTTTCCGATTACAATTGGTTTACATCAATGATCTGTATTAAGTCCATTCCTGTTTACCATCGTGATGGATGGGCTAACTAGAACTATCCAAGATGAGGTATCTTGGTGTATGCTATTCGCCGATGATATTGTTCTAGTAAATGAGACGAAAGCAGGGGTTAATGCCAAATTGGAATTATGGAGGCAAACATTGGAATCTCGGGGATTCAGATTGAGCAGGTCCAAGACAGCATATATGCATTGCAAATTTAGTAACCAGGGAAGTCAAAACCATATTGGTATAACATTGGAAGGGCAAGAGATATCACCGAGTGACCAGTTCAGATATTTAGGTTTCATCATCCAAAAGAATGGGGAGATCGATAGTGATGTTAATCAAAGGATCCAAGCTGGTTGGTTGAAATGGAGGAGTGCAATATGGATTTTGTGTGATCGTAACTTTCCGTTAAAATTGAAAGGGAAGTTTTATCGGAGCGCTATTCGGCCTGCCTTATTATATGATACAGAATGCCGGGCTCCTAAGAAGCATTATACACAGAAGATGCACGTAGCAGAGATGCGCATGCTTCGTTGGATGTGTGGTAACACTAGAAAAGATAAGGTGCGAAATGAGGATATTCGTGCAAAAATTGGTGTAGCACATGTGGAGGAGAAGATGCGGGAAAACCGGCTAAGATGGTTTGGTCATGTGCGACGCAGACCTATGGAAGCACCGGTTCGACGAATAAATACTTTCGATATGGGCAATGGCAAAAGGGTAAAAGGAAGACCGAAGAAAACATGGATGGAGGTGATACGAAACGATATGGTTGCCAAAGGAATCAATGAAAGTATATTGTTCGATAGGAGTGAGTGGAGGCGGAGGATTCATGTGCTGGACCCGGCGTGATTCTCATGTTGGTTCATGTAGCCTACCCCATATGCTTGGGATAAAAAGCTCAAGTGTTGTTGTTTAGTGGCTATCTTTTACTTTATTTTCGAGCTGGATATTTTGATGTATATTGGTTAAAAGTTCATGACTATCTTAGATATTTCTTGAAGATGCATGGATACTTTGGTGTATGCTGGTCATAGACTTAATAGTTATCTTTTATGTTATTTGCTTCTACTATATATCGAGAGTAGAGTATGAGAACTGTTCCGAAAATCGGTCAGGCGAACTGGTGTCGTACGTCTTGCCTGTATTTGGAGGAAGATGTATAGATTTGATCCATCCATCCCTCCGAAGACACTGAGTTGGTTTATAGCGCCGTATATCGGAGGTTTGGATGAATGCGACAGATGTAGCTGACTTTTAGATTCGTTCTCAGGATAGAGGTTTATTGATTGTCGGGACCCATCTTTCCTGTAGGCGCAAGCCCCCTGCGGTTAATTACGTTATTGTAAACGATAACAAATTTTTGCACTTCAGGTCACTTCATATGTCGTGTTTTAGATTGTCTATTTTAGGTTGCTCTTGAATTGTATACGGAAGCTAATTTATGTCGTCGCCCGTAGGACGCGAATTAGTATAAATCCATACATATTTTAGATTGGGGTCAAGCATTTGCTTGACGGGGTTCACGTTGGTATTTTGATTTGCCAACGGGTTGAATTTAGGACGTATTTCTCATATTTGTGAAGTCCATGGGTTCACATGCTTGCATAAGCCTTATCTAAGGGTCGTTGGTCTTATTTGAGACTAAGGTCAACTTAGATGTTTTTGAGCATATGAGCTCAATGAATCTTAAGTTTTAGGACTTGATCGATTTGGGGCTAAGAATTGGGTCCGTTTGACACCTAAACATACTTGGCGCACGGCTCACAGCTCGGACGCATGCTCACGTGCATATTGTGTGACGCCCCGGTAGGAACATCGGCTTGGCACGGCTCAAGCACGCGTGCATATCACGTGACGCTGGCGCTGCCTATCATTCTTGGCGCTTGGCTCATGCATCGGCTTGACTTGGCGCAAGAAGTGCCAATCTTAGAGGTTAACCTCTGGGGGAATCTTTGGTGTTGCGCCACGTGTATTGCACGTAAGCGTGCAGCTAGGGTCTTGGAGATTAATCTCTACAGAAAGATTAATCTTTCATATGATCTTTCGGTCAAAGTTCATAAAAATCATGTTTTTATGATTTCTAGAACTTAAGTTCACAAATATGAATCTTTTCTGTGAAGCTATGTCCTATGAAAGTTTAAACTTCAGTTCTTTTGTGGTGATCTTTTAATGGAAGGAACACTTAAGTTTTTCTTAAAACTCAGATCTTGAGATTGAAAATCCCTCCATGAAAATTTAAGTTTTCGACAAGGAGATTCAAGGATCTAGGATCCAGAGGAATAACTTAAGTTCTTATGAACGTTAACCTTCAACGGTGATGGGAAACAAAGCAAAAAGAAGATTTTTTTTTATCTATATCTTACCTAGGGTTTTGGAGACTTGAGTCTCGATTGGACTTCGGAATTTTAGAGGAAGATGAAGATCTTGGTAAAGACTTAGGTCGCTATTATCTTCACCTTATGGGGGGATTCACTCTCTGAAGATTAATTTTCCCTCACCTATTTATACGAGGAGATTGTTAATCCAGTTGAGAGAATCTCGCATTTGAGAGATCTCAATTGATCTCAAGTTCAACCGGTGGTGCTTAAGCACTGTTGGATTATTGATCCGAAAACTCTGTTAACCGAGTTAATATTTTTCTTGGTAATAAGAGATATTTTCTGATTTAGAAAGATAATGGGAAATTATTTCTCAAAATGAAGCAGACGCTTCATAAAGATTGGCTCTGGCGCAGTTTGGATGCTATCGGCTTGGCTTGAGTCAGAGATAGTATTGGCGCTTCTTGCGTCAGGATGGCATTGGCGCTACTTGCGCCAGGGTAGCGTCAGCTCGGCTGGAGTTGGAGTTAAGCTTAAGCTATTGAGCCTAAATTTGGGCGGGAACAAATGCTCCCCACCGCGTCTCCGTGCATTGCACGGGGAGGCCGTGGTGTCAAGATCCGGGCTGTTGGGTTTGCCTTGAGATCCGTGGGAATCTCAACCGACCCTACTTCCTTATATATAAAAGCTTGAGCTTTAGGGGGAGGGCTCCCCTTTCATTTTCTTTTCTTTCCGAGAACTTGAGTTCTTGTTTCATAAAAGCTCAAGCTCTGGTTTGAAGCTTCAGCCTCAGCATTGAAAACGTCCCATCAAATACTTGTCTTTTCAAATCTTTGGTAAAGACCCAAATTTTGAGCTTAAACTCAGTCATTTTATTTATTTTAAATGCCCACTTTGGGATTTTCAAAGCTTAAGCTCAGACGCTTTTAAAGCATTCTCTGATTTGGGATTTTGGAGCTTAAGCTTCTATAGGAAAAATATTTTTTTATTCCTATAGATTACATGCTCATGCTCCAATTATTTAATGGGTCAAAGTCCAGACTTCGACCCAGTGGGGTCTCCTAGCTCCGAAGCTAGAGGCTCCACATTTTGAACTTACAGTGGTCTTTTTAACCGATGTTCCTTTAGCTTCTTTCTTTCCTCTCAGGTATGACAGCTCCATTGCCCCGCTTTTCGTATCCCGTTCAGCGGATCTTCCTGCTCATGAGCCCATTGACATGGAAGTTTTCAAGCTAATTCGGGAGTATGACCCGAAGCTTGAATACTTACGCGTATGAGCTGATTGGTATAACCAAATCATCGAGGGACGCTCTAGCTTCACATGCGAGAAAGCGTCTAATCCGGTTCTTCCGATTTGTTACATGACAACTCCGCCAACTGCTTTTACGCAGAAGCTTAAAGATTGGACTGCTTTTGGATTGCTTTAACCATTCGTGGAATCAATCCAGTCGCCGATGATAGTAGATATTTTAGGGCACCGAGTATGCCAAGAGGAATCCCGTCCATGAGGAAAAGCTTTCCATATTGGCGTGATGCCTCGATTCTTACGCGGATATACTACCTGGGCCCACTATATCTTGGCTACCGAAAAGTCATTGTTAATAAAGACCGGCATTTATTCAGCCATGCATGCATTCTTGTTCTGCTACCCCAAGCGTGAGCTCCACGCTCGGTGGATTAAGGCGTTTGTAGAATAGCGGAATACCGAGACTAACACCTTCATATTATCAGACCACGAGGTGTCAATTTCTTTATTTGAGTCTCGGGAACTCTCTGGGCTTCCGATCACTGGCGACCACTACGAGGAGTTGCCTCTAGACGTGTACATCATTGCTACCCTCCAGACGAGCACATCTTTGCTACCCAGTCGCCTGTCGGGAACCCGCCGACCACAAATGTCACTGAGCATAAATTTCCAAGCTTTTGTAACGTATTGCAAATATATGAGAAGCTACACGTGGCGTCTCGAGGGAAGAGCGGAATTTGCCATGTTTATCAAGGAGTTCCTTAGCCCAACTGCGCTATCAAAGGAAACTCCGGAGTTCGCTCGGATCGAGAACCCTTTCAAAGTCAATATGGAGGAGCTGTCAGAAGATCCTGTGGCACTGGAGCGTTTTTCACTCCAAACAAATCTTTCACCAGCCTCGAGGATATCGTCGTTCCAGGGATGGATAGAGAATCCTTCCTAATTGGCTTCCTTGGCTTATGGTTGAGCTGGTTTGTGATGCCTACACATGGCCGGCTCATGTGCGCATCAGTTTTCTATCCCGCTCATCGGATAATTCATGGCACACAGTTGGCCATTGGAATTGCGGGGTTGGCATATTTGTACGGGAGCTTGAGTTTGGCTGCCAACACGGAACATCCTGGAGTAGGACACGTGCACCTTCCTCTCCATTATTATGCCTCATGGATTGAGATGCACGTGTTAGGTTCATTCAACGAACACAAGCGTCCTTCATTCTATGACGCGCATCCGTTCCCGAGGATGATAAGGCTGATTAAAGCTGTTGCGACCACATCGTCACGGGTCATTAGGAGTCTTCTCCTCCGTCCCCAGAGCCTCCGGCACTTCACTGACACGGCCGGTGCTGTAGTGCCCATGTTGGAGAACTCTTGCATGACGATATGAAGGATGTGACCTTAACTTTACACGCCAAGGAGGCCATATGGTTTTTCTATTCTATCAAGCCTTGGCTATCTTGTTGGTAGGCGAAACAAGATTGTTTTCACATGGCTTATAATCCTCATTGTTTAGCCCGGCAGTTTGGTTACGCTCAGGGCATCCTTACTGAGGCTTTCTTATTGCGCCTTACCCTTCGTTGGAATCGACAGGGGACGCTCTCCATCATTTCATGCGGTTGAACACCGGTTCTCGTTTTACCGTAGCAAGACCAGGTTCTCCCGATGCCTTATTTACCTATACGAAGTGGTACGTGTACCATATGAGTGCCATTATTCAAAATGAGATCAGACTTCTCGCTAATCGTCATGGCCCAGTGCCGGGACAAGATCCTGCAGTCCCTTTGGGGCAACGACCTGTTTTCCCTCGTCGCCCACTGGAGAGAGTGTGTTCCGACAGTTCCTTTCATGGCGTTTGAACCCCAAACCGTTGGCGGCCTCTTGCCAGATGCCGTGGCGTTTGACTCTCAATCGACTGCCAGAGATGTTGCAGCGGCTGCCATAGCGTCGGAGTTAGCTGCTAAATTGCGCGAAGACCATGTTATTGAAGCCAGACAGAAATCCAAGGGAAAGAGGAAAGCTTCATCGGGTTTTGCTTCAAGCTCCCGAAAGGAAAGATCCATGCTTTCCATTGACGTAGTATTGGGTCAGGACGAAGATGTTCTCTTATTTGATTCGGGGATTGTGATGGACGAAGGCCTTTCGCAATATGGCACGAATGCAGATCGTGTCAGCGAAGCCTTGCCTCTTGATGTGCCCGAACCGTCTGCCCCTTTAGAGACCGTTAATGAGGTGGATGCCGCCCTCTGGCGGCTTTCCATGCATCCCAGCGAACATTCCGCGAAGAAGCGAGGATGCGTGCTCTCGCGGAGATCGGTATACTTCATTTACCCCCTTGTTGTATTCCACAGCAAAGGATGTTCGTATTTTAACAATTTTTTTCTTCCGCCAGGGCTTTCTATCGCCGAAGCTTTCCAGGAGTTGATGTGGACATATCGTGAGGAATAAAGTCTTCATTCCTCCAATAGGCGTTGGTATGACTTATCTCTTTTCCCTCGTGCATTTCGTAGTGAACGATCTATCTCGTCCATATTCTAACGCTTTTCTTTGGCATGATCTTTTACAGCGGGCACTAGTTCCAGTCAGCAGCTTCCTTCTGACATACATGTAGAGGGTGCTATTCCTCTGTTGAGACTCTTGTGCCTTCGATGGAGCCTTTGGATGTTGGTGATGAGCAAGCTGCCCCCTGCGTAATGCGACAGAGCCGGAGAATTCTGGGACAGAGAGCCATGATCCTGCCGCCGATGTTCTTGAGCATATGGATGTTGCTTCGGGCGCTACTGCTCCTCTAAGCGGATCTCAAGTATCTACTAGTAATGCCAGTGCAGCGACGGTAGCTTTCGATTCAGGAGAGGAGGGTACACATCTTGAGTCCGTCTCCTCTGTTGCAATGGAGACTAATGTGAGCGACATTGTCGAGGCCGTGTTGAGGCTAGCAGTGCTCAGGAAACAGTTGTGACTCCTGCCCATCCGACTCTCGAAGGACCCCCTTATGTGGTTCCGTCGGCCCCAGATATATTTGCATTGCACCATTTTACGTTTGATTTATTCTTCTTTGAACGTAACCCTTGATGCTCTCTTTGTTTCAGATGTGGATATGACGACTTCCCCATCGGCTTTAACATCCCTGGCTATTGTCTCGGTGTCTTTTAGCAACCTCCAAACCGGGGAGTCTTCTTTAGCCGGCGATTTAGCCATTGTCGCTCCAGCCTTTTTTGAGTCCCCTCAGGTCTTTTCAGGAGTTGAGAAGGCGATTGAAGGTAATTTTCTTTTAATTTTACCATCTTTTGATCCCAAGGTTGATCTAACTCTCCAGTTAACTGTTTGGTGTTTCAGAGATGAAAATGATGACAACTAACATGTCGCCACAACCCGCAAGAGTTATTTTGGGTAGGCTACGCCATGGCTTAGCCGTACGTTTAGAACCTCAATCGAGGCTTGCTACTCCATCCAACGTCGGTAAGTATTACTCTTTTTTCCTCACTCTTTTTTAGAATAATACTTAGATAGTGGTTGTTTGTGACCGTAGTCTTGCAAATTGAAGAAGGTGAGGACACAGCCTAACCCTCTGCACTTCCCGACTTGCTATTTATGACCATAGGTGAGCCGCATTTTGAACTCCATGTTTTTCTGTGCTGCAGATGTAAACTGTTCTTCATGCATGCTTTGCTTTGTACCAGCCCTAACACCCCCAACTCCTTTTGAGTCTCGCATATCTATGCCTGCGGGACCTTATGCCAGATACGTGTCCTTTAAGGGAGCGGACAACAGTAAGCGAACAATGACCGATTTTATCGAAGAGCTTGGTACTGGGGCTCCTCTTTGCGGATGAATTTGCCTTCGAGATCAACTCCATGTTGGTTACTTTTAGCGCTTTCCACGGTGAGGCCTCAGTCCATGTATGCGTCGATTATTACAAGTAGGTCGAAGTTTGTCTGCATGAGCTTGAGCACAAATGCCCTACTCCTGAGACTTTATCATCGAGCGCGCAGTTAGGTGAACGAATTGAACGGTGTCACTTTCGTTCAGTCCTACGAGCAGAAGTTGGCCAGAAAGCAATCGGAATATGAAGCGGCTTCCGAAGGACTAGACTAATTAAAAGCTCATAGAGAGGCTAATGCCTTGCGGGTTCAGGCCACTTTTCGGGCTCTTCAGCGCCTTCTAACCAGAGGGAAAGCATTGGAGAGGGATATCGACTCTAGGGAGAGAACAATGCTGGGCTATGAGACTTTAAACCAGGGACTTGTTGATAAGCTTGACTTACATCTACGACAAAAAACACAGGCCGAAGCGCTATTGGCCGCACTAGTGGAGCGTGAAGAACTGCAGCAGGGAGCGAGTTATTACCACCTTGTTGGAAGTTCCACCCTCTTAGTGGTTTTTACTGCACCCTTTTTGTTTTGTACAACTATGCATCTTTTTTCAATTTTGACATGAATAAAAGATACTGTTTCTTAACTCGCACGCCTATTTTCCTTTTGTGCTGAAATGATTTGGCATAGTTTATGTACTCGTCTCGGAGCGTTCATCTTATCATACTTTGATGAATAAACTTGGTCTAACGTTAAACATACATAACCCCTGATAGTGTAGGAGTTCGCTAGGTTTGTGGTACTGGGTGTAGTCTGTCGCACCATTGTGTAAGCTTATTTCTTCTCGATTTGCGTTCCCTCGGGTCGCTGTTCGAGTAGCCGCGCACTTGCCGTATCCTCTAATCCTTTCTGAGGTGGGATACGTCTCAAGTAATCTTCCTAGGCTGGTATATGCATGTTGCCGTCAGAGATTCAACATTAGATGTCACCACGGCGCTTTACCTTGAGGTCAGACTGTCCCAGAGAAGTCATGGCTCCACCCTTCGGAGGTGAGATGACATTTAATGGTCTTTAGGCTTGTAGGTATTGCCATTGAGACATGGAGCTAGGAAGTTGCTATTACTCCGCTTCTGTTTTGATCCTTTAATGTTTGCCGACGCCACGTCTTTACTCTGCTGAGATAGAATGAATGTCCATATAGTCTTTAGGCTGTATGTGTCGCCATCAAGACTTGATTCTTCGTTTGGCAAAGCATGCTGGAACATATTGTTCACCTTCATTTGTTTATGCCCGTGGATTGTTTACAAGAGTCGGGATCGGATTACTTGCAGGGCAAATTTTTTTCTTTTCTTTTTCTTTTATTTCCGCAATTGCTCCATCATTTTTTCTCTTCTTATCGTGAAGGTCGCGATTGCCCAATCATTTCGGCTATTTATTTGCGATTGTCTAATCATTTCGGTTATTTCATTTTATTTTTACCCGCTGATTTTTATTGCGAGTTGCCTAATCATTTCGGCTATTTCTTTTCCTTTTTATTCCTATTTTAATGACTTAGGGGTCGAGAGTTTGAATTTCTAGCTGGCATCAGCGTTGCTAACATTGAAGCACGTATGTCAGGAGCAATTCATCATTTGCTTTTTGACAAAACTTGGGGTTTTGGTTTTAGGTTGGCATCAGCACCGCCAACACTGAAGCGTAGTGTCAGGAGTGACTCATCATTTGTCGTTGCCCGTTGGACAATAGTGGCTTAGAAGACAGGTTTAGATTCCTGCCAATTAAGGTTTCTTTCAACTTTATGAGCTGTAAGGGTCTCGTAAAGGGTTTTTTTCCTTACGAGTCGTGAGAATCTCGTAGGTGTATTTTCTTCTTAGGAATCGTGGAGACTCCTAAGTGTCTTTTTCTCTTGTGAGTCGTAAGGATCTTGCAAGAGTGTTTTCTCCTTGCAAGTTGAGAGAATCTCGCATATGGTATTCACCGTCGGTGGGACTTTGTTGAAACATATTTTGTGCCCGTGGATTGTATACAAGAGCCGGGGTCGAACTATTTGCAGGGCAGTTTCTTTCTTTTCATGAGTTCGCGCCCTTTCGGGTTTTTACAAGCTTGCGGGTAGTCCTGCTGATTTTACTCACGACGCCTTTTTGGTTTTCATCCGTGCTCTTTTTGCTTATGGAAGTACCGGATTTTTAACACTGTTCTTCTTAAAAGTCATGAGCGGGTCTTCTTCTCGTTGGTATTCAGGTTGACCAATAGAGGAGGTCTTGGAAGCGATTTTGTCACGGGTAGCCCGTGGATTATATACGGTAGTCAACTTTGGAGACCAGCCGTAGGGCAGAGTATACTTTTTTTTGGGAGCATCGTTATTTGTGGGACTTGGAGGCGCAACTTTGCTCTTTGTTGCCCATGGATTGTGTACGGTGGCCGATTTTGGGACCAGCCGCAGGGCATCGGATATTTTCAGGGGCTTTTAGAGTCTTGACTAGGAAGATACGTAGCGGACATGGGTGTCATATATCGTTGACCCGAGTCATGACTTTTCAAACATAGAACTTCTTGGGGAAACAACCATTTATCGGTCGAAATGGTCTTTCTCCATGCATGTTCATCAGCATGCAGGCTCCATCTTGGTAGACCTCGTCTATTATATATGGGCCTTCATAGTTCAGCTCGAACTTCCTGCGTTTTGCACGGTTGGGAATCATTGGTCTCTTGACGACTAAGTCGAGTTCTCCTTTGCGAAATGTTGTCGGTCTAGTTAGCCTTTCATATGCTTGAGTCATCTTCGCCCTATGAGCTTCTAGACTTTGTTATGCTGCAAGACGAGTTTCATCGTGAGTGTCGAGTTCTTCGAGCCGGAGATGTGCGTTTTCCTCATTGGTGAGCTTGTATTGGATCGCCATCCGCAAGGAAGGGAGTTCTATCTTTAATGGGAGCACCGCTTCGGCGCCAAACACCAGGGCATAGGGTGTTATCTTGGTGACTGTCTTGAATATTGTTCGGTAAGCCTAAGAGCTTCATGTAATCTTTCATGCCAATCCTTTTTATTCTTAGATACCATCTTCTTGATGAGCTTTGTCAAGACCTTGTTGAAGGCTTCAGCCAGACCATTGACTCGAGGATTATAAACGGAGGAGTATCTCTAGTTTATCTTGTGCTGTTCGGCGAAGCGTTTTATTTTGTGGCTTCTGTATGCTGGTCCATTATCCAAGGTTATTTTTCTCGGAACTCCGAACCGGTAGACGACATGAGTCCTGAAAAAGTGTAGGATGTTCTCCGTCTTCACTTCTCTTAGCGGTACTGTTTTTGCCCATTTGGAGAAGGAGTCGGTGGTAGCCAGGATGAACCGATGTTCCTTAGAAGATGCTGGTTCAATAGGGCCAATTATGTCTGTCCCCTACATCTCGAATGTCCAGTTGGCTACTGTAGGATGTAACGGATTGTGATGCTGATGGATGAAATCTTTGTTTATTTGGCACGAATGACACTTTTTGGCATATTCGATGCAGTCTTGAATCATCGTGGGCCAGTAGTAACCCCTTCTCTTGATTTTGAGCTTCAATTTTAGACTGGTTTGATGGGATCTACAAAGTCCATCATGAATTTCTTGAATGACCTTCCTTGCTTCATCCGGCCCTAGGCGTCTTAGCCATATATGGTCAAAGGATCTCTTGTATAAAGTTCCATCCATAAAGGCAAATGACAAAGTTCGTTTGATGAGTTGATGTCTTTGCGATGCACCTTCCGGCATCCGTTGGGACTTAAAGTAGTTGATGAAGACTTCTTGCCAGTCTTCTTTTTCTTCTGCTTGCAGGCCATTTTCTTCGGGTAGTTCCACTGGAGACTCTGAAGGTATTTTTGTCGGCGCTAGGTACTTGCAACTTTGGACAATGATCCTTACGTCATCGATGTTTTCATCTGTCAGTTTTTGGCCAATTTGGCTAACCATCCGCTTTGTTGTTTTCTGCTCGCGGCACGCTTTCCAGCGTATATGATGGAATCTGCAGTAGCTGCTGCACTTTTTCGCTATACTTTATTAGTTCTAGCTTGTATGTCTTATAATCACCATTATCTTGACCGACGATCAATTGAGAATCTCCGTATATGAGAAGATTTTTAATGCCCATGTCGATCACAATTTCGAGACCGTCTATGAGGGTTTCGTATTTAGCCTCGTTATTGGTTCTTGGTTCCGTTAACTAGATAGCATAGCGCAATATCCCGTTTTAGGGAGTTACGAAGATAAGACCCGCTCTGGCCTTGATTATAGGGGTGTTCTTCTTTTGCACCTTTATTGAAGATACTCCATCGAAGTAGAGCTTCCATTGGGACTTTTCTTCTTTTTCTTCTCCTTCAATGGCTGCTTTGAACGCATGCTCATCCGGCAGCTCGCATTTAGCTGAGAATCGGCCGAGACCGGATGCTCGGTGGGGAAATCAGCGATGGCCTGTCTTTTTATCGCTTTGAGAGAGCGATAAGTTATCTTGAAGTCCATCAGGAGAAGGGCTTATTTAGCGAGCCTTCCTGTCAACATGGCCTTTGTCATCAGGTAATTGAGAGGGTCTACCTTTTGATATAAGGTGGACTTCATGTGCCAAGGCATGGCGTCTGAGCTCCGTGACCGCGAAAATCGGTGCCAAACAGTGTTTCTCAATGGGGGAATAGTTGCTTTCTGCTCCTTACAGAACCCGACTTGGGTAATAGAGAGCTCTTTCTTTCCCTTGGTTGTTCTCTTGTGTCCATAATGCATCTAGAGAATTATCGAGGGCTGTCGTGTATAAGATAAGGGGCCTCCCGGTGACTGGGGCAGCTAACACCGGGGGATTTTATAGGTATTGCTTGATTTCCTCTAATACCTTTTGGCATTTTTGGTCCCATACGAAAGGAGTTCCTTTCTTCGTAAGATGGGAGAAAGGACAACACTTGCCAGATAAAACCGTGGAGATACGCGAGCTACCTTTGGAGCGATCCAGCTGCTTGAGGCTTTTGGCGGGGGCGTTTCTGTGATCGCCCTAATTTTGGAGGGGTCGATTTCAATCCCTCGATGGAGGATTATGAATCTTAGAAACTTGCTGGATGAGACTTCGAAGGCGCATTTGAGCGGGTTCATCTTCGGGTTGTACTTTTTGAGGCGTTCGAAGACTACCTTGAGATGTTCCCAATGCTCGAAATGAGACATACTTTTGACCACGAGATCGTCGATATAGCATTCGACTATCTCATGGATAAGGTCGTTAAAGATCTTCGTCATAATTTTTTGATGTCGCTCCGGCGTTCTTTAGTCCGAAGGACATGACTTTGTAGTAGAAGACGCCCAATGGAGTGCGAAAAGTCGTATGCTTCTGGTCTTCTGGATCCATCTTTAATTGGTTATAGCCCGAAGACCCATCCATGAACGAGAAGACCTCCTGAGTGGAGGTGTTATCGATCATCAACTTCGTAACTGGCATGAGGAAATCATCTTTTGGGCATGCTTTGTTTAGGTCCCGAAAGTCCATGTAGAACCGAATCGTTCCATTCTTCATCATGAGGACGATGTTGGTTATCCATTCGGGATATTGCACCTTATGGATGAAGCTGGAGTCAATTAGTTTCTTGACTTCGGCGTTGATGTTCATCTCGAGTTCGAGCCGCATCCTTTTTGGTGCTTGTTTAATGGGTTTTATCTTTGGCGTTATGGCCAGCTTATGCGCTTCTATGTCTGGACCCGACATCTCAGAGTAGTTCAAGGAAAAGCAATCCCTGTACTCCATGAGTATCAGGGTAGCTACTTGTTCTTTAGACATGAGCTTACCGACAAACGTGGGTCTAGGATCATCTTCCGTTCTTAAGTTTATTTTCTTTAATTCGTCTGCCGTGGTATGGATCCCATCTTCCAGCTCTTTTGGTGTTGGTGGCATTTCAGAGATCTCGTCTTTATTGGCAAACCAACCGAAGACCTCGGACACATCTTCGTCCCCTCTTTCATTTGAGAGTCTTATTATACGACAGGCATGAGTCGGCTTCCGTTTCTTGGACCGGACTTATTCCAATTATGTGGTATCGACTTTCTTCGGCACATGCTTCTATGGTAGATCCACTCTCCAGCTGTCGGTCAACATGAACCAACCTTGTTTGTACTGCTCCTCAGCCCAATTTTTGAATGTGAAGCGGTCTTCAATCGGGTGACTTGTAACCCGGTGGTATGGACAATAATTAGGGTCATTGACTGTAGCTGCTTGCGCTGGTCAACGCGGTCTAGGCAACGATAACATGATCAAATAGCTTCTTCATAACAAGATCAAATAGCTTCTTTGTCTTGTCATGAAGAAAGGAGTATTCGTGTCCTATTTTCTCTTCAAGAGTAGGACCCAAACGGTTATTCTTCCTACGACCAGGTGCTTTGGAACCACCCTACTGTTGGGTATTGGCTGCAAACGTCGTCTTGTTACTTCGGCTACTTCGAGATTTTCCTTTTATAGAGGAAGACAGAGGACGCTGCAGTTGAGGAGTATTATAGCTCGTCTTTTCTGCGGATTTTCGGCTTAGGTGCACTCGTTTGGTCTTCTCATATATGGCTATCTTACGCATTATGATATCTTCACCCTCCTGGAGAGCTTATTTTATCAGCGTGTCAATCGGGTCTTCTTGTGGCAGAGTTGAAGCATTTTGCGCGGGCCCTTGCCTCTTGCTCCGCCGCGTTGTTTCTCGGCAAAGCATCTCCTTCTTCGCGTAAAGATTTTATGGTATGGCAGCTGCAAACTTGTTCCTGCTTCTTTTATCGGACATAGCCTAATCTAGTGGTATCGGCTTTACCATTAGGGCCGACTCTACGAGCCCCTGGCACTTCCCAGATCCTATTATAGAATTGGGTTTCTCCAATGGTTTATTCGAAAGGTACTCCTTGACGCATGAGGAGCTCTTTTAAACTTCTTGAGAAGTATTTCAGCATGCGAATCTGCTGCAACCTGTCAAGATTTGGATCCAAGTCCCGGCCAGATTTCTTTCTTTACTTTGGTATCTTCAGATTTGTAGAAGAGAATCACATTTGCATCTTTGTGTTTGGGAAGCATATAGAAGGTTATCAACTCCTCTACGTTGTGGGTGCTGATAGCATCAAGCTCCTTGTAATGCCGAAGCGACGCCACGATGACATGTAGTGTCCGATCTGCTTTGTCAAAGGTTCTTGATAATCGGTGCGTGGAGAACACAGCTTCATTATCTTCTTCGGAGTCGCTTCCAAAGACTAGGATGGGGTTCGCTGCGCTTTGCTCATTATTTCTCACCCGAGGTAGGCCTGAGAACATCATCTCTTCCTCATTCTCGGAATCGCTTCCAAAGATCGGGATGGTGGCAATCTGCCTCTGCTTGTTACCATCGAATGTGGGTTTTCTGTATCTTTCGGTATCATCGAAGTCGGGCAAGAAGTACTTGGCGTCTTCATACTTGCGCACCTCATTCACAGAGAAAGAATTGAGCTCTCCCCAGATGATGTGCTCTTTGCCATCCTTGAAGTACTTCAGACACTAATGTTGTGTAGAAGGGATGATATTGTACTCGTGTAGCCAAGTCTACCAAGCAGAGCTTTATAACATGTCTTGGCGTTGATGATGTGGAACTTGACATCAGTGACGAGTTGTCCGAACCGAAATGTCAGCACTATAGACCTAAAGGTTCGGGAAGACTGGGAATCAAACTAGGAAATTGCGATCTCTCGAGTTAGATACTTGACGTCCGTGGCCAATTCCTTGAGCACCTTCAAGTTGAGTAGATTGACCGAGAATCCATTGTCGACAAGGATCTTATTTATTCTCACGTCTCCACGGTAACCGGCGACGTAGAGTGAACTGTTATGCTCAAACGTTCTCAGGAGGAGGTCTTATTCACCGAAAGTTATGTCAGCTGTATGGATTTATGCAAGCTCATCCTTTATGTTCTCTTCGGTGAAGTAAGCTTGAAATTGGTCGGGTTCGCTTAAAGCCTTGACAAGGGACTTCAGAACTTTCGACAGGAGTAGAGCATCGTATATGCTCAAATGCGATGGCAGCTTCTTCATATGTGCAAGGACGTTAATAATCCACCTTGATCTTCTTAGGCGGGTCTTTGGCGGTGAGGCCTTTGGCAACTTCTTCGTCGACCTCGATCTCTTCGATCACCTTTTCCTTTCCTTTATCCTGCTTCTCTGAGGATTTATTCGTAGGCTCGAGATTTTTCTCGGGAAGGGTGCGATTTCGCAGCTGGATGTTGTCGCATGCTTTCGTCTCTTCTTTTTCCGAGGAGAAGCTTGCGAATGGGGATTGTAGATGACTTCTTCGGAGCCACTTCAGAAGGTAGGAACTTTACCACCTCATTCTTTTGGAGGTTGGGCCTTATTTAAACGACCGCTTCATCGAGAAATCATGTGGCAGTTTTCCGCTGCTGATTCCGTTTGACCAAGTACTTCAAGCTTATTATTCTCGAGCTGACGATTGCGAGCTTTTCGTTTTTCTTTCTTCAGCTTTCTTCCATATGAGAGATATTGGCTCACCACCATTTCTTAAATGCATTACACTCGCTGATAGGGTGCGAAATCCTCCGGTGGTAGAGGCAATACTTTAGGTGCTCTTCCCCTCCGTCAAAGTACGGAACTCCGGGCATATATAGCATGAGGGGTGGTAGTTTCATTCCCTCAGATAAAGCCTTAGCAAAGTGCTTCACGGCTTTGGCCTTGTTTTTGTACTGTCGCTGGAGGTCGCTTCAGTTGGGAGGTACTATGACTTGTCCCTTCTGCTGCTTTATTATTTAGGCGCAGTCGTTTGGCCCTTTCGTAGATGGCCATCTCACGTCTGACGATGTCTTCACTTTCTTGAATAACTTCTTTTATAAGCTGAACAATCAAATCTTCTTGTGGTGGGTTTGGAGTCCTTTGTGCAGATCCTGCTTCCTGCTCATCTGTGTTGCTTTCTGACGTTGACAGAGCATCTTTATCATATACGAAGGAACGCGAGATCATGTGACAACTTTCCACACGCTCTCCCATTTCTCCCGTTGAGTCTTCTTCCTCAACATCGCTTTTTTCGAAGAGATACTGAAGAAATTCGTCAAGAGTAATCGGGACGCACGCCTTCTGATTGTATTCTTCTATCGCGTCAATATACTTTTGGAGATCCGTACGCCTGTCGACATATTCACCAGGCCGTACTGGTTTCTTAGTCTTCTTCTTTTTGGAAGAGGGACTCGGGAGCCTTTTCCCCTTGTCGTCGGCCTTTGGAGCGGGACGCGGTTTTAACATCCCCTCGATGGCTTGTTGTTCAAGAGGATTTTCCCACCTGATTGCCGGGCACGGTTGTAGTTCTTTCAACTTCTTTGTTTTTGATGAGAGAACCGTTTCCCATGGAGCTTCTGCTGTCATTGAGCAAGATACCCCTGCTGTATTAGCCTTCTTGGGGGTGTCTTTGCGGCGGATCCACCTTCCAGCCATCTGATAACATAAACTTGCCCTGATTGTATTGGTCTTCGACCCAATTCTTGAATACGAAGCAATCCTCGACCGGGTGACTTACGAGCCGATGGTATGGACAATAGTTAGGGTCGTTGACTGAATTTGCTTGTCTTGGTCGCCGTGTTTCGGGCAGTAGCATCATGCGGTTCTTCATGGCAAGCTCAAATAACTTCTTCGTCTTGTCATGAGAGAACTAGTATTCGCGTCCCAACTTCTCTTCGAGGGTGGGACCCAAACAGTTGTTATTTTGACGGCTGTGTGCCTTTAGTTATTTTGAGGGCAGTGACAACATTTTGACGGCTTTGTTGCTGCTAGGCATTGACGACACACCGCATTGCCTTTACTTTTGTTCCGAGATTTTCCACCTGAAGAGGAAGGGTTTGATCAATTTGCTCAAGCTGAACTAATTTATTGATGATCTCTTGATAGGTTCCAGGCTTGGCAAATGCTAGGAACGGGTACACTTTCGACTGTGGATCAAGGGTACCAATGAACATTCCAACGGCTGGACCTTCGGTGATGCGTTCGTATTTAGACCAGAGATTCCTCCATTGGATGTCATATTGATCCAACGTTTCGTTGGATCTTACTCTTTCATTGATTAACGCAGAAATCGTTGTGCGTTCACTTGCACTAACGAATCTCGATGTAATGAGCGGCAATGGTTTCAACGGAGTTGTTTGGGAGCTCCGAATACCATTCAAAAACAGTGTCCACCAGACTGCTGATGAACTGTCGAAAGAGCAGCTTGTCATCACCTCCGGTATTACCGCACATGGCGTTAAACTGTGTGATATGCTGGTGAGGGTTCTCTGTTCTCTTGAAGACATTAAACTTCGGGATTGTGATATGCTGGTGAGGGTTCCCTGTTCTTTTGAAGACATTAAATTTCGGGATTGTATATCCCGGAGGGTACTGCATTTGGTCGTACCACGCCGGATATGGATGACCTGTTTTGACCAGTTTATTTTCCGCTTCGCTGGCCTGATGCGCTTTGATCTGTTAGGTGATATATTCATCAAGCTGCGCCTTCGAGATCATATAATTTTTGACGGTTGAAGGGGCTTGCGGAAGACTTGTAGCTTCCTATTTTTCATTGTCGAGGACCACTGGAGTATCTTCTATCGGTGGTTCCAATGGTTGAGCCATTAACCCATACATTTGTTGTATGAGGAGGGCCATTTTATCCATATTGGTAGACATTTCCACCGCTTTGTTCTTATCAGAGTCGACATCCGACTCTTGTGCTTCCTGATTTTCTTGTTCGTCTTCTGGTCGCGTTTTGGGCGGCGGACTGAAGAGTGATGCAGCTTGAGCAGCCGTTTCCTGCAATTGCTGCCGTCTCTGAGCTTTAGTCAATGACCTAGTATGAGGTTTATGACTGGTGGAAGCGTTATTTTTACCCCCAGAGCACTATGTGCACAGTGTGAACTATCATAGCCCCGTGCTTAGGGCGTTTGGAATCTTGTCCCTTGGAATTTGCCTTGGGTGATTGGATTTTCTCCGGCCTTTGTCTTTTATAAGAAGCCACTTCGGGTTGGAGAGGAGGGTTGTCAGTGTTTGGCAGACTCTTTTATAAATTTTTGAGGAAAGTCGTGGAGGTGAGCGCAACAGCTTTGGCTCATTTGGTGCCTCCACATGTGGTTGAGATTTCTTTAGAACGACAGTAGGCGCGTTCCACCTTATCTTCTTCAGTGGTTCAAAACTGTTCCCAGTTGCAACAGCAGTATGAACAGTTGGCAATGGAGTTGGCGGAGTCAGCCCTGACGAGGAGCTGCCCTCATCTTGTCTTTGGCGATGCCAATAGCGACGTCGAGTGCCTCTTGAGGCAGAAACTTTCCCACTTTTAGGAGCTTCGGTATGCCCCCTATGTGGCTTCAGAGCTTCATTAAACGTCAGTCGCTCGAGGACCGAGGTTTTTGGCTGAGGAGAAGGAGATGCTAGTCTCTAGTCTGTGGAAGACAGACTGCCTCAGAGGTGAAGCGCCCTTCGGCGTCTTAGGAGGAGCAGGTGTCAGCCTCTCGACGACTGACTTCTTTAGAACGGCCGGAACAGTTGTAGTGGCTGGAACAACAAAGGTCAACCTTTTGAAGATTGATTCCTTCGGTATCATGGGCTTTTCCGTTGGGCCCACGGAGCTTGTGTTCATCCTCTTGAAGACCGAACCTTCAGAATTTGCAGGCTTCTCGGAAGGGTCTGCAGAAGTAGTTGTTAACCTGTTAAAGATCGACTTATGAGTTTCTTCCTTCGGCGTTGAGGCACCAAAGGAAGGAGGTGGGGGCATTTGCCCGAAGAAGAGCCCATCCATTTCTCGTGTGACTTGGGTTACGGGGATCTAGAGCACAAGAGACATGGCTCGTGCTGACCAAACCACTCCAGATGGAGTGGTGTTGTGATCAGACTTCTGGTTGCAATTAGCGTAGGTGGAGGCCATTAAGCTGTATGGAGATGAAACACCGGGTTTAGTATCCCGAAATCCAAGAGCAACCATAAACATAATATACCGGGATTTTGTTCGCGAAAACACAACACGCGAAGTGTGGAGTGGAAAGAGAAAAGGTCCCACAGGGTGTGCTTGAATCTGTTTGCCGCTGAAAACCGGTCAGACAAACTGGTGTCGTACGTCTTGCCTGAGTTTGGGGGCAGATGCATAGGTTTGATCTATCCACCTTTTCGAAAACACTAAATTGTTTACAGCGACGTATATCAGAAGTTTGGATGAATGCGACCGATATAGCTGACTTTCAGATTCTTTCTTAGAGTGAGGTTTATTGCTTGTGAGGACGCATCTTTCCTGCAGGCGCAAGCCACTGTGTCATAAACGATAACAACTTTCTGTGCTCCAGGTTACTACTTCATGTTTCGTGTTTTAGGTTTTGTTTATCTTAGATTGCTTTTGGATTGTATACGGAGATTAATTTATGTCGTCATCCGTAGGGAGCGGATTAGTTTAAATCCGTACATATTTTAGATTTGGGTCAAGCATTTGCTTGACGGGGTCCACGTTAGTGTTTTGATTTGCCAACGGGGTTGAACTTATGACGCATTTCTCACATTTGTGAGATTCATGGGTTCAGATACTTGCATAAGTTTTATCTAAAGATCGTTAGTCTTAATTTAGACTAAGGTCAACTTAAGTTGTTTTTGAGCATATGGGCTCAATGAAGTTTAAGCTTTTATTGACTTGGTCAATTTGGGGATAAGAATGGGTTCGTTTGACACCCAAACATGTTTGGCGCATATAAGCTTGGCACAGGGCTCACAGTTTGAGTATCGGTTCGCAGCTTGGACGTACGCTCACGTGCATATCATGTGGCGCCCTGGTAGGAACATCGGCTTAGCACGGCTCTAGCGCATGTGCATATTACGTGACGCTGGCGCTGCCTATCATTCTTGGCGCTTGGCGCATGCATCGGCTTGACTTGGTTGGTGAAAGGAGCGCCAATTTTAGAGGCTATCCTTTAGGGGAATCTTTGGTGTTTTGCACGTAGGCGCGCGGCTAGGGTTTTGGAGATTAATCTCTACAGAAAGATTAATCTTTCCTATGATCTTTTGGTCAAAGTTCATAAAAATCATGTTTTTATGATTTCCAGAACTTAAGATCTCAAATATGAATATTTTCTTGGAAGCTATGTCCCATGAAGTTTAACCCATGGAGTTTAAACTTAGTTCTTTTATGGTCTTCTTTGGTGATCTTTTAATGGAGGGAACACTTAAGTTTTCCTCCAGAACTCGGATCTTGAGATCGAAAATCCATCCATAAAAATTTATGTTTTCGATAAGAAGATTTTGTAGGGTTCCTAGGCACTCTTGTGACAGTTCATAAGGCATCAACCATGCCCGAATAAAATTTTAGACGTGCCGAACAACCCAAAGCCGGGATCTTTGCTAGATTATTAGGGTTTAACATGCAAGTAAACATCTTTACAACTAAAAGTGAGGGATTACAACCTTTGTAGTCCGCTCCTTCGCTTCATAAGCTCCGAGTAGAAGTCCCTTCGCCGTGATCCATGATCTCCCGGACTCAAGAGAGGCTCCACAACTCGAACGATCTATGCTAGCTTGTAGTCTTCCTTTTCTCCGATGATCTACTTTGAAGTTTCTATAACTCAAGGTCTCTTTCTAATGAGGTGAACACCCTAATCTAATTGGCTAGATTAGATGAGGATGATGGAGTAGGAATATTGCTCTCTTTTGTTTTCAAGTTCTCACTTTTATTCACCACAAAATGAAAACCTAGAAAGATTTTTCAAAACTTAAGGTTGAAGAAGAAGAAGAATGAATGGATAATTCCTTTTGTGATGAATAATGAATTATTGTAGTGGTTACAAATCTAACCATGAGTCAAGCATGATAGAGTTAACTCATGTAGAGAGTTAACTAGAGTTAATAGTTTGGATTGGGTTAACATAATATCTTCACAAAATATCAAGCCAAAGACAGTCAAAGCTTCATGAAGCTTCATGGAAGCTTCATGCAAAAGCTAACCCTAATCCAAACCCTAACCAAGTTTAAACCCTAAACCATTGTTAAATTTGTAACCCTAACATGTTACAATATTATATATCACATATACAATATATTTTGTAACAATAGAAAATAATACAATTAACATATATCGCATATATATCAATGTATTATCCCGTAAGAAAATGAATCAATAAAGCGAGCTTATATTAGTTAACGTAACGCAATATATCACATATATAATTATACATTAAATTATCGAATCAATACTTGATCCGATAACCCGGCTATATTATATATAACCGACTAATATAACATGTACCAATTCATCGAATCAACACTTGATCCGATGATCCGGTTATATCACATATACCCGGCCGATATCTCATATCGCGAGAATAGAATACGGTATCTCATATCGTATTATTCTCGGTCCCGCACATATCATATATGCGCTCCTACTCCGTTTTGCCTGAGCCAGGAAACCTCTGTGTAGGACTCTAAAGAATCGTCAATACGCCGACAGTAGGTGATGATCATATCAAACACCCACAAGCTGCAAGCGGTCAGCTAAACGTAACAGCCACCTAAGTATTGAGCGATCAGAAGATCAACAAGCAAGCCTGTATATTCTCCTGTGAATCCAATCAGTAACACTCCCGTACAGTCCGGTCTCTTCGTCTGATATGTTGCATATCTAGTCTAGGGGTGGTATACGTCAGACCCCAGTAACCGATAAGTCGCGTCGATATAAGGCTCATAACGGGTCGAGAAACTACTGATAACTCTTACCAGCAGCACTCCATATCAGCCCTGGCCAGGGACTTCCAGTTATAGCCAATCGAACACAGCACAACATCAACTCCCAATACCGGGAGAGACGAAACCCTTCCTATCGCTCATTGCCTCCATATGATTCGGGACTGTACCCAAAAGCCACCGTTTTGCACGCCCTCTTGGACGTGGTAAGGTGGAAATCAAAGCACAGTGGGAATCACACAAGACTCTATGACGATCTCGGGTCTACAGACTAATCTGTACCAGTGTCATCGGAGAACTGCTATCTGACGATAGGTATAATACCATCTAGGAGTTCTCGGCGAGTCCGCTCTGTGTATCCAGTCTCCACTGAGCACCCGTACACCATCTTTGATGTCAAACACCGATGGATATGGGATCATCCATCGCCCATCATATGGGTCAAAATGCGTATACGCTAGTCTACTCTGGTGTATCGATGCCCTGTCTCGACACACCCTCGACTAGGAACAATTATGGGATGTACTCTTTGACTATCCTGGCCCCACTAGTGTGATCTCATCACAGTCCCAGTAGTCGAGTACATATCCTAAGGGCTTTATCAACATATGAGAGCAAGACAGTAAACTAATACAAGTCAACATGTTAAGACAAAGTGAAACCAAATAGCATACTATCATGACGAGCAAGAAAGTCCTCTCTATATATATCCAAGCATCCATTATAATATACATCATATGTACAACAATGGCCTCTAGGGCATATATATAACTAATAATCTCCCACTTGCACTAGGGCCAGATGTTGTAGTACCTCATACCCAACATCCCGAAAAGTCTCTCAAATTGTATCTACGGTATGGCCTTCGTGAGTGGATCCGCAGTGTTGTCCTTCGTGTCAATTCTCCTTACCTCGATCTCGCGTTGATCAACTATCTCCCGGATCAGGTGATACCGCCTCAGAATATGTCTGGATTTCTGATGGGACCTGGGTTCCTTGGCCAAAGCCACAGCTCCATTGTTACCACAATACAAATGTATTGGATGCTCAATGGAAGGAACCACTCCAAGTTCAGGGATGAACTTCTTCATCCAGACAGCCTCTTTGGCAGCATCGTTGGCAGCGATGTATTCAGCCTCCATCGTCGAATCTGCCACGGTTTCTTGCTTGGAACTCTTCCAACAAACCGCCCCTCCATTTAGGGTAAAGACAAATCCCGATTGCGACTTAGAGTCGTCCTTATTACTTTGGAAGCTTGAATCGGTAAAGAACTCCACATGGAGTTTTCCGTTACCATACACCAAGAACATCTCCTTAGTTCTTCTCAAGTACTTGAGAATGTTCTTCACAGCTGTCCAGTGATTCTTTCCTGGATCTGCTTCTACTCACTACACTTAGTGAGTATGCCACATCGGGTCTGGTACATAGCATCGCGTACATGATAGAGCCTACTGCCGAAGCATAGGGTATCTCTTGCATGTGAGCTCTCTCCAAATCAGTCTTAGGAGATATCTCTTTGGAGAGAATGAGTCCAGAGATCGTGGGTTGGTTCCCACGCTTGGATTCTTCCATACTAAACCTCTTTAGTATGGTGTCAATGTACCTGGATTGGGACAATCCCAGTATCCTCTTGGATCTATCTCTATAGATCCTAATTCCCAAAATGCAGGAGGCATCATCTAGATCTTTCATTGAGAATCTATGTGATAAGAAGAGCTTGACCGAGTGCAGCATAGGAACATCATTTCCTATCAAGAGTATGTCATCCACGTACAATACGAGGAAGACAACCTTACTCTCTGCAACCTTCTTGTAAATACAAGGTTCATCTATGTTCTTGATGAAGTCAAACTCTTTGACTACAATATCAAAACAGAAGTTCCAACTCCGCGATGCCTGCTTTAACCCGTAAATGGATTTAAGTAGCTTGCATACCTTTCCGCTGCTCCCACTATCTACGAAGTCTTCTGGCCGAGTCATGTACACGCACTCCTCTAAATCACCATTTAGAAAGGCGGTCTTAACATCAATTTGCCAGATTTCGTAGTCATAGTATGCAGCAATGGCAAGTAAGATCTGAATGGATTTAAGCATAGCTACTGGAGAAAAGGTTTCTTCATAATCCACACCTGGTCGTTGACGAAAACCCTTTGCAACAAGTCTAGCTTTGAAAGTCTCCACTTTTCCATCTACACCAAATTTTTTCTTAAAGATCCACTTGCTCCCAATGGGTTTTACCCCTTCAGGAGCAACTTCCAAAGTCCATACTTTGTTGGTGTACATGGATTCCATCTCAGATCGCATTGATTACATCCAGCCATTTCACAGATTCACCACTCGTGATGGCCTGCGCGAAACTAGTCGGGTCATCATCTTCCATGATGCAATCCTTGCTCCCACCATCAATGAGAAAACCGTAGTATCTTTCAGGTGGGTGAGAAACCCTATTAGATCGGCGGAGAGGCTGGGGTTCGTCGGGTACTACTGAATCCTCTGGTTCCACTAAATCTTCTGTTGTAGTTTGTGGTGTTGGAACTTCTTCCAGTTCTACCTCAGAGCCACTAATCTCTTTTGCAAGAAATTCCTTTTCTAAAAAGGTGGCGTGCTGAGAAACAAACACCTTTTGTTCTTCGGTGTTGTAGAAGATATACCCGCGCGAATGTTTGGGATATCCAATAAACTTGCACAGAATAGATCTTGCCCCGAGCTTGTCCGGATTTTGCGTTTTCACATATGCCGGACAACCCCATATCCTAACATAATTACGATATGGTCTCTTTCCTTTCCATATCTCATATGGAGTGGTTGGCACAGATTTGGTAGGAACCATATTCAATAGATCTGCAGCTGTTTCCAGTGCATATCCCCAGAAGGAAACAGGTAACTCAGCAGTGCTTATCATAGAGCGCACCATATCTAATAGGGTGCGATTCCTCCGCTCTGATACACCGTTGTGCTGTGGTGTATAAGGAGTAAGCTGAGAAAGAATCCCGTTCTCTTTTAGATAGTCCAGAAACTCATTGCTCAAGTATTCTCCTCGATCAGATCGAAGGATCTTAATACTTTTGCCCGTTTGGTTCTCTACTTCGTGCTTATATTCTCTGAATTTCTCAAAAGCTTCAGACTTGTGTTTCATCAGGAACACATGTCCGTATCTTGAGAGATCGTCAGTGAATGTAATGAAGTAGGAAGAACCGTTCCTGGCATGCGTAGACATAGGACCGCATACATCACTATGTACCGGTCCTAAGAGTTCCGTAACTCTTTCTCCGTGTTCACTAAACGGAGTCTTGGTCATTTTTCCTTTGAGACATGAATGGCAAGTATCATAAGATGATAATTCGAACGAATTTAAATATCCATCCTTATGTAACTTAGCTAGCCGTGTCGTATTGATATGACCAAGTCTACAATGCCACAAGAAGGATTCGTTCATCTTTGAACTCTTCCTCTTGTGTGTGTTTTGTATATTAAGGACTGTATTTTGATTGAGAATGAATATGCCATTATGTAACGAGTCTGATCCAATCAACTTTTGATCTAGGAATATGTTCATAACATTATCCTTTACTACAAAATTATATCCTCTTTACTTAATAAAGAAACTGATATAATGTTGCACATCATGTTCGGTATATAATAGCACTCATTCAGAATCAATGTATTACTACTTGGTAATACAAGGTGATATTCGCCAACTGCTTTGGCTGCAACACTTGCACCATTCCCTACTTGTACGGAATGATCACCCTTTCCCAGTTCTCTACCTTTACGTAGCCCATATAACAATTTACATATGTGGGATCCCGATCCGGTATCTAATACCCAGGACGTAGGGTGAACTGAGAAACAGTTCTTAATAACTAACACATCCGAAGAAGATGCATCAGCATGCATGTTCTTAGTTTGGGCGGCATGGGAATCCAGATATTCTTCTATTTCCTGTTCAGTCTTATAACTCTTATAAGAAAGAACGGGACGAGCGATCCCCTGCTCAGTATAATAAGCAGGTTTAGTCAATACATCCATATTATTATCTTGATTAAGGCCTGACAGAGTCGCTACCTGGAGAGAGAAGAAAACACTTTAGCGTATGCTCTTGCAAGATTATATTGGTTATTATCTTATCTAATCAGGATGTCTCCCACTGTTTTTATCAAATCTTCCTTCAAACCCTAAAAGGTAAGATTAGCCGGGATTAATTACACCCTACAATTTCGTCAATCTTTCAGCCAGATCAGTGTCGGTACTTGAGGGAGGTTCCCCGTGCTTACGCACGGAGCTAATTAAAATAAACCTCGTTTTCCCAGAGGCATAAACCCGTTAACACCTTTCTAGACACCTACCTGATAGACTAATTGTTCTGTGTAAAACTCTCCCAGGAGCAACTCTTACTCGCAGTGGGTATTGGGATCCAACTATCTCATAGGAGGTATGCAATCTCATTGCAAATTTCAACACTTGAAATTCCCAATAATACTTTTACCCCTAGCGTTCTATGACCTTGACGCAGGCTAACAAACCATAGTCCGCTAGTCAAGTTCAACTCGTACATTCTTGATTGAATTAAACCCACCCGCACGACCCTTGACGCAGGCCAACAAAGTCGTACGAGTACCCTAATCCAATCACATCTCATGTTACAGATAAGTACTAGTTAGCTACCGCACACTACGCCTTGACGCAGGCCAACAAACGTAGCACGAATACTAAGTAATATCTATCTGAAATGACGGAGGGCTACGCAGGTTTTTCAGAAACCATGAGCGTAATGAACTTGATATTGTTGTAGAAACAAGTGGTTTTTGAAAAAGGAGTGTTTTTGAGGCTTTTCTAGTTTCGCTAAAGAGGTCACTCCCGGTGAAGGGATCTCGGCTCTTTCCCCATCGAATAAGGTGCTGGGTATATCATATATACCGCTGTGCAAAGCAAGAACTGTATAAGCTGTCAAAAACTAAACCGTGAGTTTGTAGCATCTGCTAGTTCTGCTAAAGAGGTCATTTCCGGTGAAGGGATCTCGGCTCTTTTCTCATCGAATAAGGTGCAGGGTATATCATATATACCGCTATGCAAAGCAAAACTGTAGAGCTACCCTTTTTATAAAGTTTTGATTCTACAACATCTTTAAGCTTTCTTTTCTTTTTATTAATCTCATTAATAAATCCCATCAGGTTATGCTTCCTAAGCATCACAGAAGAAACGAAAGCAGTTATATTTATATATCAGCACATATATATAGTATAAGCATTCGTCTCAGGCAGTAATATGATCTCATCACAGAACATTGCAGTAGAAGAACATATATGAAATATTGGATATACTAGGATGTCCGTGCTTTTAATACGAGCCGGTATAAAACACGGATTCCACGGTCGCGATGAATAGCCAAATCCACATCCCTAGACCCGTACGAGAGCGGCAAGTAACTCTGCCAATTCTAGGGTTAGGAGACCCGGTCTCGACTCCTCGAGATGGTCTCACACTGGACCCTAGAACCCGGTTACTTGTGCTCCCCTCCTTGGGTCTACCTAATGCGGAAAAGTAAATAATATACAATGGTGACATCAACCTCATCCCGGAAGTGCCCCAATAAAAGAATATTACATACAAATGAATTTATGAATGAAAATAAAAACCCTCATCTTACATAAAACCCTCGACTATTCAGAACACGACAATCCAATATAACATATCACAGCAACACATAATATCTCATATCATCAACGTAAGCAAGTATGCGTATCCCGATTGTCGTTGATGTATAGCAACGAAGCCGCCGATACCCCACATACTACGCTTACGGTCACAGAAAAGAAAGTGTAAAACTACAATATTTGGAATCCACAATCACTTTAGACATCGTAAATCCGAAATATCACATACTTCGCATTTCATGCCTAACTATATGAATTCCACATACTGTATCACATTCCAGATAAATAGACAATATTAAACTTTCCGATCGAATAATCAAATATCCAAGATTTCCTAAATAGCTCAACATTTGAGCGGAGTTCAAATAATCCCAGAATATGTCACAGTAACAATGGTCCAGCCGTAGAAGGGTTAAGCCAACGCCTTACATGTGGCACGCCGTACTGCCCCAAACCCTAAAGTTTAGAGGCAGTTCAGACGGTCACATAATCGAGTTAAGGTTTGTGTTCTTCTAGAGGGTCCACCGCATTACTTGCACATTTTTCCCAAAGATTTAAACTCAAGAAAAATTCAACACTTGAAATTTTTTTCGTGTCGGGAAAAAGTGAGTTAATGATATCCGTTCGAACATTTTAATAGTTTCTAAATTATCCGGAAAACAGAACGAAATTAAACTATCTGATCGAATCAACGATTTCAAAATAATCCCCAGAACACTTAACACTTGAGTCAGATTAAAAATACCCAGAAGAATATAAAGTATCTACGGATATTACTGCATAAAAACCTGTCCCCAATTCATTGTTTCTGCCGCGGAACCGCCGCTACAAGTAGCTTCTTGCCGCGGTTTCGCGGCCATATGAGAGCCTTGTGGGCTTGTTTTTCATGGTAACCCTTAGAATTCCCTGCTAATTTTTGAGTATTTTTAATGCAGAAAAAATCACATTTTAAAAAATTTTCCAGAGAGGGTCTTTTTCGACTATCGGGGTTCGATCGGACTTTTAACTTCGTATACACGTCGCCTAATGCTCTAGCTAGGCTCTGATACCACTGTAGGGTTCCTAGGCACTCTTGTGAGGGTTCATAAGGCATCAACCATGCCCGAATAAAATTTTAGACGTGCCGAACAACACAAAGCCGGGATTTTTGCTAGATTATTAGGGTTTAACATGCAAGTAAATATCTTTACAACTAAAAGTGAGGGATTACACCCTTTGTAGTCCGCTCCTTCGCTTCATAAGCTTCGAGTAGAAGTCCCTTCGCCGCGATCCATGATCTTCCGAACTCAAGAGAGGCTCCACAACTCGAACGATCCATGCTAGCTTGTAGTCTTCCTTTTCTCCGATGATCTACCTTGAAGTTTCTATAACTCAAGCTCTCTCTCTAATGAGGTGAACACCCTAATCTAATTGGCTAGATTAGATGAGGATGTTGGAGTAGGAATATTGCTCTCTTTTGTTTTCAAATTCTCACTTTTATTCACCACAAAATGAAAACCTAGAAAGATTTTTCAAAACTTAAGGTTGAAGAAGATGAAGAATGAATGGATAATTCCTTTTGTGATGAATAATGAATTATTGTAGTGGTTACAAATCTAACCATGTGTCAAGCATGATAGAGTTAACTCATGTAGAGAGTTAACTAGAGTTAATGATTTGGATTGGGTTAACATAATATTTTCACAAAATATCAAGCCAAAGACAAAGTCAAAGCTTCATGGAAGCTTCATGCAAAAGCTAACCCTAATCCAAACCCTAACCAAGTTTAAACCCTAAACCATTGTTAAATTTGTAACCCTAACATGTTACAATATTATATATCACATATACAATATATTTTGTAACAATAGAAAATAATACAATTAACATATATCGCATATATATCAATGTATTATCCCGTGAGAAAATGAATCAATAAAGCGAGCTTATATTAGTTAACGTAACGCAATATATCACATATATAATTATACATTAAATTATCGAATCAACACTTGATCCGATAACCCGGCTATATTATATATAACCGACTAATATAACATGTACCAATTCATCGAATTAACACTTGATCCGATGACTCGGTTATATCACATATACCCGGCCGATATCTCATATCGCGAGAATAGAATACGGTATCTCATATCGTATTATTTTCGGTCCCGCACATATCACATATGCGCTCCTACTCCGTTTTGCCTGAGCCAGGAAACCTCTGTGTAGGACTCTAAAGAATCGTCAATACGTCAGCAGTAGGTGATGATCATATCAAACACCCACAAGTTGCAAGCGGTCAGCTAAACGTAACAACCACCCAAGTATTGAACGATCAGAAGATCAACAAGCAAGCCTGTATATTCTCCTGTGAATCCAATCAGTAACACTCCCGTACAGTCCGGTCTCTTCGTCTGATATGTTGTATATCTAGTCTAGGGGTGGTATACGTCAGACCCCAGTAACCGATAAGTCGCGTCGATATAAGGCTCATAACGGGTCGAGAAACTACTGATAACTCTTACCAGCAGCACTCCATATCAGCCCTGGCCAGGGACTTCCAGTTATAGCCAATCGAACACAACACAACATCAACTCCCAATACCGGGAGAGACGAAACCCCTCCTATCGCTCATTGCCTCCATGTGATTCGGGACTGTACCCAAAAGCCACCGTTTTGCACGCCCTCTTGGACGTGGTAAGGTGGAAATCAAAGCACAGTGGGAATCACACAAGACTCTATGACGATCTTGGGTCTACAGACTAACCTGTACCAGTGTCACCGGAGAACTGCTATCTGACGATAGGTATAATACCATCTAGGAGTTCTCGGCGGGTCCGTTCAGTGTACCCAGTCTCCACTGAGCACCCGTACACCATCTTTGATGTCAAACACCGATGGATATGGCATCATCCATCGCCCATCATATGGGTCAAGATGCGTATACGCTAGTCTACTCTGGTGTATCGATGCCCTGTCTTGACACACCCTCGACTAGGAACAATTATAGGATGCACTCTTTGACTACCCTGGCCTCACTAGTGTGATCTTATCACAGTCCCAGTAGTCGAGTACATATCCTAATGGCTTTATCAACATGTGAGAGCAAGACAGTAAACTAATACAAGTTAACATGTTAAGACAAAGTGAAACCAAATAGCATACTATCATGACGAGCAAGAAAGTCCTCTCTATATATATCCAAGCATCTATTATAATATACATCATATGTACAACAATGGCCTCTAGGGCATATATATAACTAACAGATTTGACTCAAGGATTTAGGATCCAGAGGAAGAACTTAAGTTCTTATGAAGGTTAACTTTCAATGGTGATGGGAAAGAAAGCAAAGGGAATTTTTTTATCCATCTCTTAACTAGGATTTTGGAGACTTAAGTCTCGGTTGGACCTTGGAATTTTAGAGGAGGATGAAGATTTTGGCAGATAGTTAAGCCTATTATCTTCACCTTATGGGGGATTCACTATCTGGAGAGTAATCTCCTCCTCTCCTAGATTGAGAATCATTTTAGAGATCTCAATTGCTCTTAAGATCAGTCGGTGGCATTTAAGCACTGTTGGATCATATTGATCCAAAAGCTCTCTGTTAACAGAATTAATTTTTTTCTTGTTTTAAAGAAAAATTCTTGTTAACAAGAGATATCTTTCTGTTTTAGAAAGATAATAGGAAATTATTTCATAAAATGAAGCAGGCTTTTCACAAAGATTGGCTCTGGCGCTGCTTGGATGGTATCGGCTCGGCTTGAGCCGGAGATAGTATTGGCGCTTGCGCAAGCGCCAGGACGACATTGGCGCTTCTTGCGTCAGGATGGCATTGGCGCTCCTTGAGCCGGAGTTGAGTTTAAGCTTTCGAGCCCAAATTTCGGCGGTAAGAACATGTCACATTTACCAGATTTCATTTGACTGGTAAATTACTACATTTGAAGACCACAATAATATTCCATAACCAAGTACCACATGTAGCAAGAAACAAACATTTTAGGAGACAATTTGTACATTTGACAAGGAAGTTGCTAAATTTCAAGTCCACCAAATTATTTCACAATAAATTACTACATATACCTATAATAAGCAGAATAATGATACATTTAAGAAAGCACAACGTATCGAAATCACAAGATTTAGTAGAAACCAACTACATATATCAAGGAATGACTACATTTGACGTACTATATTGACAAGAAATTACCACATTTGATGTACTATATTGACAAGAAATTACTACATTTGATGGGAAGTACTATATTAATAGGAAAATTAGTACATTTGACAGGGAACATATGAAATTTCATAAGTACTACATCTACAAAAAAACTGCTTTAATTTAGGAGAACTTTTAATATTTCATATAATACATGTGAAGTCTACGATATTTCATAACAAAGTATACATGTCCAAGAAACTGCTGTTTTAAGTAGTAAAGTACTACATTTGATAGGAAAAGTACTACTTTTGATATGAAATTACAATATTTGATGCCGTGTTGTAATAAATCGCTGGACCATTAGCGATTTGCGTTTTAGAACGATCGATGAGAATTACCGTTCCAATTTAGGTTGAAAGAGATGGATTAGCCCATTAAGAACTTTATTTAAATGTGCATAAATTCGAGCTTGTGTTAAATTATTCTAAAAATATCTAACTTTTGTTCAAGAATTTAAATGTATATAGTTATATGTGCATATTACACACATACCAACGATCCAAAAACACTTCACGTTCTAGTGTTATGTTTTTGCATTTCGTATAAGCGTACAAAAGAATATTTTAATTGATTCATGTTCCATAACAAGTACCGTTTCCTTTTCCTACTGAAACATACCGTATTCAGGGTAACATTGATTTGAAGTTCACTATAAGTTTTCGCAACAAAGTGCTACATGTCCTAGAATACTGCAATATTTAGCAATAAACCGCTACATTTGATAGGAAATTTACAACAATTGACAGGTCACCACTATATTTGCATAACAAAATGCAAAATGTATCAAAATTAGATTTGATAGTTCATTATAGTTCATAATGAAGACTACATGTACAAATAAAGCTACTATATATAGTAGAAAATTATTACATTTGACAATTAAATCACTTGATTTCAAGACTATAAATACTTCACATCAAAGTAGTATACGATTGAAGGAATTGCCAAGTATAGTTCAACACTTAACACTCCGACGCATAAACAAACACAAGATTACATATCATTTATTACGATCTATCTTTATAATATAAACATAAAATCCAATTAGAAGCGTAGCATTAGGCGAAAGGGTGGGTATTTCGCATTGGGTCTTATCCTTTTCCTACAAACAAAATGTGCCTAGTGAGTACTGTTTGCCAAAACAGAATACGGTATATCAAAACTTACTGCCTTTATTTTGCAGGCAACTATTGACATCCTGTTCATCAATGATCACAACCATGTGAAAATTACAATAAACCCGATGACCAACTCTGCATTAACTGAGATCCAATTTCATGGAATCATCAATTGCTGCTATATATTAATATTGGGTTTTTCTCGTCCTTATGTGAAATCAGGAATAACAAGACCAGACTGATCACTCTATAAGTATATATTTATGTCTTAAATAAACAGTGTAATCGTACTACATAACATAAATTATTACTACAAAGATTGAATAAACCACCATGCATAAAGGTTTGCTCATGTTGTCTTCGGATTATATACAAACATAACCAAGTTTCTTTTCAGTGATCTTTGTTGCCTCTTCTACAATAATTCCTTCTCTTTAAGTTCTTCCTTGAAATCATCATTTGTAATCTTTAATCTACAATTTGCTCGATGTTTTTCTTTAGCAAAGGACCTTGGTGCTTCCCTTTCTTTGTGTTAGTTTAGACATGAGACTTTAGTTCATCAATATTAGCTTGTGTAGAATTTTTTAGGAAGCATAGAAACAACAGAGGAGGTTCTAATCACATTGCTAGTTTTCTGGTCAACTCGACTTTTGATTTTTTTTTTGTCATGCTTCTTATTCATAGTTTTTTCTATGTCAGTCTTTTCTGCACCTTGTTTGTTAAGGGTGGAATCCGCACCATCTCGTTTATCATTTAAATGATCAATTTAAAAACTATCATATATAATATGTCATGAACATATGCAATTGGGCAATGACATGACAATTAGAAAATAACGAATATTCGGGATATTTATTTTTGACCGACATAAAAAAAATTAAGTAGAAAAAGCAATGAAATTCAATGATTTTCACTTCCATTAAATTTCGGATGACTAATTATTAGGTCATGTTCTAACCAACACCATTTAGAGAAAATATGAGATATAATATCAAGAAAGAAAAATGGAAATTAAAAACAATGATAATGCAAGCACAAGCATAAGGAAAAAATCCACTTTAAAATAATATTATAATTTTAAAAGCGTAAAGAAAATTACATAGTGTACTGAAGATCTATATAGTACATGATAAGTTTCAATATCATGTGTATTCAAGTCTTAAAAAAAATCTTCTCATTTATCAACCATTTTGGATTGAATTATATAGAAAGCAATAACAATAATAAATACTCGAGGATCCTTAATAGTAATCCCACTAGTTTTAAGCCATAACTCATAAGCAATGAGATAAAGAAATTTACAAAATCATAAAAATGGCGTAAAATCAACACTCTTTACAAACCTTCTACCGAATTATGAAAAATTTCAGTTTTTATATGTTATATTGGAATTAAGGTTTTGTGTTTGCGTTGAAAAATAAACCACAACAATGGTTACTTTACATGAACAAACCAAAAAATCTTAAAATAGTAGAATGATCCCAAAAGTAAAGTAAAAACAAAGAAAACTGAAAAAAGAACTAAAACAACCATGAAAACTAAACTAAATAAAATCCATGACATGATCCATCCACGGTATCTTCTATTGGGAGGGTCTCCCTTCGTTAATTCACTTCATCCTTATTTGATGCAGTTGGGCTAGATTTTCGTTTAGTGGGTTTTACCTCTTTTGAATGCATATGTTTATTTTTAAGAGGGCTTATAAATCAATATAGGTTATTACTTATTAGGTCTTTGGAGTAATGATAAGGTTTTAAATAATATAGGTTTTAGGGGTTTGAGTGTTTTTGGGTGTAAAAGAGAGATCGTTCGATAAAAATAGATGTGAACAGAGAATAGGATTGTAAAGTTAGAAAGGGGGTGTTTTGGGTATTATTGGTCCATTTATAAAAAATACGAAAGATTAATACTATAGGGGCTTGGATACTAGAATTTAAGGTATTGAGGATCTTTTAGCAAATTTTGTAGGGAGAGGGAGCTAACCAAGCTGTTTTTTAGCCTTATTACCCTAGATCCATTTACCCAAATTATAAATGCTTTATTTAATCTTAAATCTTTAACTAAATTATATAAAGATGTCTGATCTCAAGTATTTGTCTTGTGGTTATAACCTAATCCAATTAGGTCTTTAGAAACTTCAATGTTTCGTTATGATGTTTATCTTGTTAGTTGCAACCAATATCATCTGGAACGCGGAATGTTTCGGTATGCAAAACGAAAACGGAGACATGAAATGCTATTTGTTGTGGAACGCGATACGATAGGTTAGTCTTCTTCCATATGCTTATATGGAATGAAAAACATATCTCTAAAAAGAAAGTGTTTTGGGATCGTTTGTAAGTATGTTTGTGTATTTATGTATAATATAAATAATATAAATCAATTTGTTTTGCTAAAAAATAAATATCTTTTAGTATAATCTGACACAAACCCAAATATATGGCCCATTTAACTTATGTTTTGATCGGAATGATCATTCATCCGATTCGGAGCGGTGATTCATCCGATTCGGAACGCTAGTGTTCCCGAATTAGGAACGATCGTTTCAAATTGCAATTCACTAGCAGTTTAGCGATTTATTGGTAACATAATTGCAACTATTTTATTTGTGTCCCAACATGAAACAACATGAGAACTCGGTATTTCTATGATAATGTGAGGCTTTGTTTTTACGTTTTACTTCCCTTTTTGAATATGGGATGTAGAAAATAAAATAGATTGTTTGAGAAATTATGTTAAATTTTTAGGTTTAGGGTCATACTTGGCAGCAATTGTGCTATGTCGTGCATAACAAGATGAGAGATGGTAATCTTCTTAACATTGCCTAGTTATTATCTGGAAAATAAGGCAGTTAGCTAAGTAGGGATTTGCATTGTAATTTGGACCTTTAACTGTTTTGTGCTTTGTTCATTCTTCTTCTTTGACCAAAGTGGTTTGGTATTTTTCTTTTCCCATAATTTATATTAACAATTTCTAGCATGATTTCTGAAAAAAATGGTTGGTTTAAAGAGTACTGAATGCATTTACCTTTGTTGCTTGCTTTAGGATTACAGGAGGACTGCTTTTCTAGAGGCTGACTTGCGATGTTCAAACACCATACAAAACATAGAAAAGAAGTTGCGAGCAGCTTGTCAGCTTCCTGGTGTTCAGCTTGATTGTGTGATTCAGGTAGAGCTTTCTATCTATTTTAAATAATATATATACATGTTCACTTCTCTCATGTATATCTGTACATAATGAGAATATATTATGTTATTTCAAATATACCTTTTTTTTCCTTTGCATCCCAAAATTATTTCAGATATGGACCATATGGTATTTGAATTAGCTTATTTTCTAAATATTTGTCAATTGTGAAAACGATGTTCATTGACCCTCGATCAATAATTTGTAGGGTACTTGATCAAAAAATGCCACGTGTCAACAGTTTACAACTAAAGAATAGATATTTTACTGAATCTACTGAAAAATAACATGACAACCTCAACCAATAACAACTTTTATTCTTCACTACAATGTCATAAATAAATGAAGAAGTAGGAATTAGAGATGGGAAGTTGAACATGTTATAGCTTTCCTTAGCCATGGACAACTGATGTTTGACTTGCTTCTAGCTTATTAACAGATGTTTTCTGAACCTTCTCTCTGTAATTGAAGGAATTATTAGCATGATAATTTGGATTCAGGTTAGAATTCTAATTCAAACTCAATGAAGACGGTGCTTTAGATTGTATACATTTACCCTGTTAAGAAGACACTTCTTTGTTATATTATTTGAAAGAGATTCTGTAACTTGTCTTCCGGTTGATGAAAATCGACATTTTCTTGCTTGCCAAGGATAAATCACATTCTCTCATCTTAATTTATGGAAATTCATAGAACCATAATGGTAAAATCAGTTATGGTATTTGTTTTCCGTTTTAATTTGAAATTCAGTTAGTGGCATAAGTGAATTAAAATGGCCACATTTTGCATTCCATACTGAACCATGCTTAATGCGTCTCTAAATCTATGATAATCCTTTTTGCATGTTAAAACCTTAATTGATGAAAATTATTCAAATGGTTTTATTTCCAAACTTAGATCGCTAGCTGATTTTGTACGAAGCTTAATCTTCTACGTGAACGGATCATCCATGGTCAAAAGAAATAGTGAACCTAATTCAAAGTGACTTACATGTACACAACAACAACTGAGCATTTTATCCCAAGCATATGGGGTAGGCTACATGAACCAACATGAGAATCACGCCGGGTCCAGCACATGAATCCTCTGCCCCCACTCACTCCTATCGGACAATATACTTTCATCGAGTCTTTTGGCAACCATATCGTTTCGTATCACCTCCATCCATGTTTTCTTCGGTCTCCCTTTTGCCCTTTTGCCATTGCCCATATCGAGAGTATCAATTCGTCGAACCGGTGCTTACATAGGTCTGCGTCGCACATGACCAAACCATCTTAGCCGGTTTTCCCGCATCTTCTCCTCCACAGGTGCTACACCAACTTTTGCACGAATATCCTCATGTCGCACCTTATCTTTTCTAGTATTACCGCACATCCAACGAAGCATGTGCATCTCCGCTACGTGCATCTTCTGTGTATGATGCTTCTTAGGAGCCCAGCATTCTGTATCATATAATAAGGCAGGCCGAATAGTGCTCCGATAAAACTTTCCTTTTAATTTTAACGGAAAGTTACGATCACACAAAATCCCTGTTGCACTTTTCCATTTCAACCAACCAACTTGGATCTTTTGATTAACATCACTATCGATCTCCCCATTCTTTTGGATGATGGAACCTAAATATCTGAACTCGTCACTCGGTGATATCTCTTGCCCTTCCAATGTTATACCAATATGGTTTTGATTTCTCTGGTTACTAAATTTGCAATGCATATATGCTGTCTTGGACCTGCTCAATCTGAATCCCCGAGATTCCAATGTTTGCCTCCATAATTCCAATTTGGCATTAACCCCTGTTTTCTTCTCATTTACTAGAACAATATCATCAGCGAATAGCATACACCAAGGTACCTCATCTTGGATAGTTCTAGTAAGCTCATCCATCACGATGGTAAACAGAAATGGATTTAATGCAGATCCTTGATGTAAACCAATTGTAATCGGAAAATCACTCGTTAAGCCGCTGCAAGTTCTGATATTTGCCACTACTCCATCGTACATATCCTTGATTATGTCAATATACTTTACGGGGACCTCCTTCATCATTGTCCCCCATAATACCTTTCTAGGTACCTTGTCGTACGCTTTTTCTAAATCAATAAATATCATATACAAATCTCTTCTCCTCTCCCGAAAATGCTCGACAAGTTGACGAAACAAATGAATAGCCTCTGTCGTCGATCGTCCAGGCATGAACCCAAACTGGTTCTCTGTTATCTTAATATCCTTTCTTAGCCTGTGTTCAATCACTCTCTTCCAAAGTTTCATGGTGTGACACATAACTTTTATTTCACAGTAGTTTGAGTAACTTTGAATGTCACCCTTGTTCTTGTAAATAGGTACAAGGATACTTTTCCTTCATTCATTTGACATCTTTTTTGTCTGCCAACTCTTATTAAACAGATCTGTCAGTCATTTAACGCCTATTTCTCCTAAGCATCTCCAAATCTCGATGGAACCCCGTCAGGACCAACCGCTTTTCTTAAACTCATTCTGTTCAAAACTTCTTTAATCTTAGATAGTCTTATTTTACGCATGAAATCACGGTTTATATCTTGAGATTGAATGACAAGTCCATCCAAATTCTTAGTAAAGCTCTCATTGAACAATTTGTCAAAATAATCTCTCCATCTTTCCTTGATATCCTCATCTTGAAGTGACTTACATGTACAACAAGAAGAAAACAGTATGGTTAATGTGCAAATTAAATAATATTTGATGTCCATATCTATAATCTTCATATTGATATAAGTCGGGTAATGATGTGTGTGGATAATATTGAACAATATTAGATAGAACCCATAAGTTAAATAGCAAACTAGGTCTATTTCCATAAAAAGGGTAATGCCAATGAGTTGTATTAGTTGTCAGCAAGGAAACATTGATACCTCGTTGTACATGGCATACGGATACCCAGATTCCCGTGTACCGTCATGGATACACTGCCGACATGCTGCATCAGAGTATCAGACACGAATTAGGGTTTCCGTATCCTTTGACCGTATGTGTCCATGTCCAAGCTTCATAGGTTGAGAGCAAATATGCTTCTATGTAGCTTGTGGACATATCCCTACTATTCATATGCTCTAATCTGTGGTAACCTGATATTCTCAAAAGTGTCTACATGTACTAGACATCATGTAGAAAGAAAAGTGTAGGAAAAGGACAGGTATAGGAAAAATATGCTCTGGAACATAAAAAGCTCGCTATATATATATATATATATATATATATATATATATATATATATATATATATATATATATATTTGAAAAAGTGTTCAAGCAAATGAATAGTCTAAATGTTCTTTAGGAAAAAAAAGTGTATGCTGTGCTATGTGGAAAGCATTTGTAGCACTCAATTTTTATGTGGCAGTGGCACTGTGGCACTCACATCCAAATTTCATGTGTAATTGCTAGTAATCATACTTGGGAGAACCAACTCATTCATTTTCTCACCCCTTCTCTCCTCGAGTAAAAACCGATTTTATTTTCTCCACCCATTTACCCATTTAATTTGTATGACAATTTTGACAACTAATTCATCAGGTAGATTGTATTGTTCATTACTATCAATTTTTTGTTCAAAAACAAGAAGGTTTGAAAAGTTCAATGACGATCATTGAGAGATAGCTCGGCGGCAAAGATTAGAAGTCAATTCAACGGTGACTACAAGTCAGTCCAACAGTGATGATAGAGAGAGTTTGTTGAAGCCTCCTTGTTTTGAGGACCTTGACTATGAGTTTACTTTTGAAGAGGCCAAAATTGAAGCAATTTTTGTGACAATCTCTGATGTTCTTATAAAATGATTTCTGAGATGAATAATCAAACATGAAGTTTGATGTTTCTTCATTCTGCATTTAACATAGCTTGTACCTTGTTGTAGAAAATTATATTTTGTTGAAGTTGTCTTACAGATGTCTTTCAACATTATGGATTTGAGTTTCACTATTTATGAAATTATTATATGATAACTAAAGATTATTTTTGGGTGACTGTAGAAACAACTGCTTCCTATTGTACTGTTGGGCATCTGTTTTATGATGTGGGCTAGTCAACGGGGTGAATTATATGACATGCTAACTGGAGCTTGGATATCTTTGCAGGTTTTGGACAGTTCACTCTTGGAGTATGAGTCAGCTACTCATGGCCCTGGAAAATGGAAAATGTTGGCTGCTTTCTTAATACAGTGGTTTGTTCCTCTCCTGTTTGCATCTAAATCTTTGAGATTTTTTTTTTGTTTTTAGCTGTTAACATCTTACTATTTAAATTTTAAATCCTATTCTGGATCATACAACAATTTCCTGAGCAGATCCTGATTGAACATTTAATTGCAATGTGTTTGGATCCCGCATCTACTTTTTTATCATACGATTCAAAATACTTTGTGCCCAAATAGGTTTTATTATCCAAACATGCAAGCTACACACGTGTTCACTTTTGTAACCTGCAAGCTGCTCACGTGTTCATTTTTTGTAACCTATCTCTATATCAGTTTATTAAATACACATCTAAGCTTATAAAAGCAATCTCTTACGTTTTGTTTGTTCGACAAAAAAAAGCAGCGTGGTTAGTTGATGAAAATGCAAGTATGGTGATTCTATGAAACCTCAAATTTTCTTATTTAATTATCTGTTGGTTTTGATTTAGTTTTTCTTGTTCGGAAAATCTATATTTTTGTGCTTTTGCACAAACATATGGAGATTCAGGAGCAATTTACAAAAATTTTGGGGGAGAAGATTTGAACCTAATCCTTCACATCTTTTTTTAACATGGTTCTCTTTCTTTCTTTATTTTTTAGTTGAGCACTAAAGTAGAAGATATTAAGCAAGCATTGATATATTATGAGTGATTTACTTCAAATTGCAAACCAAGCAAGCTTGGGTTGGATTTAATTTCTTGTGCAAAATGGATTTTCTAGCATTTCCTTTTAATAGTGAATGATAAGTACTTATATTTTTGTATCATCTACTAAATCGCTTGTGATAGTTTTCAGTGTGTTTCATACTTCTTTTCTGGCCCTTATGAAGTTTTATGCTACAGTATTGATCTTTACAACATTTGTTATTTGTATGTCTTGTATCATTTGGCCAATCCTTCAGGTTGATTGATTTATTCTGTCTAGCATCTTATTAATCTGATACGGTGACTTTTAACCACTTTATGTTATTTTGGTTATAATAGATGCCATGACAGGCCATTCATATAATGTTTAGAATGATGTCGTAACGTTTTGCAGTTTGGATGGACCTATCCTGGATCTTTTCAAGAAACAATTAGATAAAGCTGAATCTGAAAGAGGTTCTCTTATGCTGAAGGTTCGGTCAAGTGAAGACAAGTTAGAACTGTTAAGGAAGCAACTTGAAGCGAATGAGAAACAAAAATCAGAATATTTGAAACATTATGAAGAAGTTATCAGCGAGAAGCAAAAAATTTCTGAAGGCTACAGTGTCCGGATCGCAAACTTGCAGAGTAAATGCAGCACACTGGAGGAACGCTGTTCTAGTCTCTCAAAAGCTCTTGATGTTGCCAAACACGAGTCTTCTGATTGTAAACATAAATATGATGAATCCTCTTTACAGTTGAAGGCGGAGGATGAAAAATATAATTCTCAAATTGCAGCACTTGAATCGAGAGTTAGTTCTGCTGAAGGAAGATTGGCAGTAGCACGTGAACAGTCAGAATATGCTCAGGAAGAGGCCTCGGAGTGGAAGCGGAAGTATACTGTTGCTGTTGATGAAGTCAAAAAAGCTTTAGATAGAGCAGCATTAGCACAGGAGTGTACAAAAGAAGAGGCACAAGAAAGGGAAGATGCTTTGAGAGAAGCATTTTCAGGTGAACTTGTTGAAAAGGTAAATAATCAATCACTTCTATTTTGCCTAAATTACACTAAACTACCCTTGGCTATTACTGTTTTTTTTCACTAAAGTACCATAAAGTTTCTTTTGTTATGATAAACTCCTTTCGAGTACTTTATTTGAGAGTTAAGTGAGTGAAAAATCTTTCATAGGGGTTTTCTATATAAAACGCAAGGTAGTTCAGTAAGAATTATATTTTAGCTTTCTCTCTTTTCCCCCTCCCTCTTTTGTACATGGCATCCTTATATACTTTCTTATATATTTGTACCAGGAAGAGGAGATCAAGAACTTGACTTCAAAGTTTGATCATGTTGAGAATCTCAGGAGTACTCTGGTTGCACAATTGAAGGTAAATATTGTTTTGAATTTTTCTTTTACTAAAACTGCTGGTTAATTCTTACAGTTTTTCTGACAATGAGTTCCCTTGCAGGATGCTGAGTCGAAGGTGAAGAGCAATGAGGTGGAAACTTTGGCCTTGAGAGACAATATCAAGAAATTAATGGAGAAATTAGAATCCACAATCACCCAAGCTCAATCACATGAGAAAGAAGCCAGAATACTAGAGCAGGAAAAACATCATCTTCGAGAAAAGTACTTGGCCGAATGCAAGAAATTTGACGAAGCTAGTGAAAGATTTAAATCCACCGAAAGAGATGCAAGAAGAGCAATCGAGATGGCTGATATTGCTCATGAAGAGGTAACGGCTGCTCAAAAGGAAAAAAATGAAGTCCAACATTTAGCAATGCAGAGGCTCACCATAATCGAAAGAACTGAAAGACAACTCGAAACCCTGGAGCAAGAAAACACAAAGCTGGCAAATGAAGTGGCGATGCTGCGACAATCTGAGATGAACGCAATTTCGAAAATTGCGATCCTTGAAAGCAGAGTTGATGAAAGGGAGAAAGAAATTGAGGAGATGATGAGTAAGAACAACGAGCAGAGGACGAGCACGGTACAAGTGCTTGAGAGCCTTCTAGAAACAGAGCGAACTGCTCGAGCTGAGGCAAACAAAAGAGCTGAAGTATTGTCGCTGCAGCTACAAGCTACTCAAGGCAAACTCGACTTACTTCACCATGAGCTCACATCGGTTCGTTTGAATGAAACTGCGCTTGATAGCAAGCTTCGAACTGCTTCACATCATGGGAAAAGATCAAGAATGGCAGCAGGTAGTTGTATGGGTACAGAATCTATGGATGTTGATGGAGATATCGTGAAGGGTAGGAAGAGATTAAGGAGTTCTACTAGCCCTTTAAAGTATAGTAGTGGGAAGGAACAAATTGGCACCGAGAGCAATGACAAGCAAGGCATTGATGTCTCTGAGGATTACACGAAGTTCACTGTTCAGAAGCTGAAACAAAAGCTTACGGAAAATGGATTTGGTGAAGAATTATTGCAGTTGAAGAATCCCAGTAAGAAAGATGTTATTTCTCTATACGAGAAGCATGTCCTCAAAAGTTAGAAGCATGGCAAGTATTGTTTGCAAAGTTGATCAGTGGTGTATAGTTCAGATGAGATTTACGTCAGGTTGGTGGTTTTGGTGTATATGGCTCTACTTATAGAATGAGGTTCAGTGATCTCGAGGCATAATTCAGCGAGGAAAATTATATAGAAGATATAGCCACATGGAATAGAAAGCTACGGACTTGTTTCTTCTTTTGTTTTTTCCTTGTCTTTTTTCATCATCTTTTTTTTTTGGGGAAAAGAAAAAGAAAGGTGTTATGGATGTATTTGCGTGTGATTAGGCTTGGGTTTGGGTTGGTAATGTTTTGGAGGAAACACATCTTTGTTTGTGCATATATTCAAAATGTGTATTATTATTTCAGGATGATTTCTAAATGATTTGTTTGGATAATATTTGACAGAGTGAATTTTATTACAGTTCAATCAGCCATCCAGCCATTCATATCTTTGAGATTTATACCATCACTCCTACCGCTAAACCTACGGTCTGATGTGTATATATTATCTACTTGTTTCGTCATCAAGTCCTTGGTTGTCTTTGAGCTTTCATGTTGTTTCAGTGATTTCCATTGACTTACGCTCCAGGTTCATATTATTTCTTTGTGCTCGAGACAAGTCATTTTTTATTCCAGTAAAGCATGGTGTGTTTTGATGCAATTTTCTCATCAAGGAGATTATAGTAGGAGCTTTCATGTTGTTTTAGGGTTTTCGTGGAGTTAAGCCCAATATTTCCATTTTTGCCCCTGAATTCAGGAACCATTATTCCAACTGAAGCACTTTATATGGTGGTGCAATTCTTAGGAGATTAGATGGACCTCTCAGATTCCAGCTGGATTTTCTTTGGGCTCAATTAATCCTTGCCTTATTTTATTAAAAAAAATTATGATTTTGTAGTTCTTTGATATTGAGTTTAATTTTGTATACTGGTTTCTTGTAAATTTCTATTTTTATGTTTGCATTTTTATTATGCTTGCGGGACATCCTATCTTTGGTTGCGATTGACTGGTGGATGACTCTAATGGCCCTCGATATGTTCAAAAAGATGCATCCCCCAGCTTGATTCTTCTTCTATCATGCAGAATTGTAAGACCCGATGGGTTGAATTCTGCAATTATTTTTCTCATTAATAATAAATAGTTTGGGGAGAAGGACTCCACGCCTACTTTTTCCCTCGCAATAAAAAATAAATTAAAGGGGAAAAAAGCGATATTTCTATAATCAATCGCAGCCGCATCATATCCTTTCTTGATTTAAGGGGAGAGATGCTTAATAGTCTTTTGCCAATTGTATTTTAGTCTAATCTCAACTTTTCTCGTAATTACATTTAAAAACGTATTTATCTAAGATATGGTAAAAAAGAAACGGTCATTGGATTTGTAACAATACAGCAATAAATTCATATCATTTCGGCTAAAGAATGATGAGGCCACCTATCAGCATGCATCATGAACAAGATCATTAGTTAATGTTCCATTTTTGTTTTGTGGGATATAAATTAGTTAGGACAATTTTTTTTAGAATGAACCACTTTTAAAAAATATTATTTAAAAAAGCCATTTTCAATTTTTTTTTTAAAAAAGTAGGTCACTTTTGGCAACTGGGCTCCACGTCAGCGCTAGCTCAACGTTGGTGCTGGTGGTTTTTTAAAAAAAAAAATTGTATGGAAGTGCGTCCCATGCACATCTTAGTGGAAATGTATGGGACGTGTTTTGGAACTGCGCCCAATACATTACATTTGTGTGATTAAGAGAGAGAGAGAGATAGAGTGGCTGAGAGCGAGAGCGAGAGCGAGATGATCGAAAATGTATGGGACGCAGTTTGGAAGTGGGTCCATATAAAAAAAAATTAATAAAATTTGCCAGCGACGTCGTGTCCAAAGGTCATAGGTGATCTACTTTTGTAAAATTTATTCAAAGTGACTTTTTTTTATTATACTTTTGTAAATGGGTTTAGTCTGAAAAATTGTCCAAGGAGTTAAGGTATTTAACTATAGATCAGTCAATATCGACCAAATTGGCCACGTGTTTGAAAGTTTCACTATGATGACATTCTCTAGCGACTTGCACCTTGATTAATAATTCAAATTAATTAATATATAAGACCAACTCTTTCCTCTGATTAATAATTAATCTTTTAAAACTGTAACACATGGACCAATTATAATTTAATATAGATCAGTACCGAAACAAAACAAAAACAGCTAGCACATAAATGTCAACCTATTTGAGTTAACGATATAATTATAAAATAGCAACTTAGCTTGCAAGGATAACATCAAGTGGGAGTTTTCCAAGCAGCAAGAATTCTGGTCAAGTTGCTACACCTAGATAAGGACTATACTTGTTCAATGTAATAGCGTACCAGTGGTTAGCTTAATAATGCATCCATTAGTTGAACATGCCTCATGAGTTAAAAAATATCCAACGAAAAACTTCCCTGTATTTTTCCTCATAATATTATATCGAATTCATGTTCCTTGAAAGAAATATCATATCCTTGCAAATAATTTTGACATATGACCTTCCATTCTAATCATGAAGTTATAATTAATGTTTTTGTCATTTGTGACGGCTCATTGGAAAACTTTCAGTAATCAAACGGTAAGCGGCAAACGGAAATATAGAAAGAATATTCTAACCTAAGTCCAACGAGTTGGTAGCAAAGTGCTATCGTTTTGAAAACTTTGAGTACTTAGAAGTTTGAAAATAAACATTGGATATTTATGTGCTAAGGTCGGTAAACTTGGGTACTTTTGAGTACTTTAGCCTAAATTATAATTGATGATGCTCGATATCGGCGATCTCCCAGATCGTGACACGTAGCAGATGACGTGTCCCGAAGCTAGCAAGGAAAACCAAGGAACAGTACGTCGGTACAATACCCCGGATCTGCGACCTATGGACGTAGCCGACCCTCTGCGACCGACCACACCACACCTGTGCCCGCCTTACAAACAACCGCTGGCTCCCCTCCGAGCCCTCTGCACAACTGGCCTCCTCGGCCCTCTTAGCTCGTCTCCGGGCTTTAGCAGAACCAGGATACCTCGGTCTTCCGCTCGTCCCCGAGCTTCCCGTCGAGTTCATCCTCCTCGGTCTCATCCTGACCAACCCACGGCATTGATCACAGGCTCCCACACCACGGCTCTGCGAATCTCGCCATACGTGAGATATCCGCCGCCCACGATCCCACGTTCCACGCCATCACGATCCCCATTAACGAGCCTGTCTCGCCATTAATGCAGGATCCTGCTTATCACGCGGGCGTGACGTCGGGAGCGTAACGGCCGGCGTGATTCTCGCGCCTGCCTGCCCATCGCCACCGCTATATAAACCCCTCTCTCAGACGATCAAGGTAAGTCATTTTCTCCTCACTAGGCCGTTACTCTGCTAAAATATCCGGTCTAACTTGATCGTCGGAGTGTCCTCGGTGGCACAACCACCTCGGGACTTTCTTGCAGGTAGCTCGGCCACAACAACCTCAAACCCATTGAGATCCACACGTTTCAGGAGGCGACCTCCAACTCAATCCCAGCCGTCCATCGTCGCTCACAGCAGATCTATGGAAGGTAACATCTGAAAGAGATCCAGACCTCCATCAGTCGGCGCAAATGTACACTTAACCGACCGTGTCTCGAGTTTGTCTGGATTCTGCTTTTTAACAAAAGCCGGACAGCCCCAAATCTTAACTCGTTTAAAAGATGCTCTCTTCCCATACCATATCTCATATGGAGTGGTAGACACGGTCTTGGTTGGAACTTTGTTCAACAGAAAAGCTGCAGTCTCCAATGCATGCCCCCAAAAGGAGAGGGGAAACTCAGCATCACTCATCATGGATCGTACCATATCTAATAGAGTTCGATTCCGTCGCTCTGACACACCGTTGTGCTGTGGTGTGTAAGGGGGAGTGAGCTGAAAGAGAATCCCATTCTCTTTTAGGAAGTTCGAAAACTCAGTACTAAGATATTCTTCACATCGATCTGATCGAAGTATCTTGATACTCATTTCAGTTTGTTTTTCTACTTCAAGTTTGTACTCCTTGAATTTCTCGAAGGCTTCAGACTTATGCTTCAACAAAAACACATGACCGAATCTTGAGAAATCATCAGTAAAAGTTATGAAGTAAGAAAAACCGCCTCTTACATGCGTAGACCTTGGCCCACATACATCACTATATATGAGGCCCAAGAGCTCAGTAGCTTCTCCGTGTCCAGTAAACAGATTTTTGGTCATTTTCCCTTTGATACGAGACTGACAAGTCGCATAAGATTTATACTCAAAAGAATTTAAATATCCATCTTTATGAAGCTTGTTTAGTCTTGTTTCATTAATATGACCAAGTCTACAATACCAAAGAAAAGCTTCATTTATATCTGAAAACTTTCTTTTATTTGTGTGTTGTATGTTGAAAACTGTGTGTTTGTTAGATATAGTGCCCTCAGAGTCAATTATTGGATCACAGGCACGTGATTGCAATGATTGAGGGAGGACCTATACCGGTAGGACAGTTTTACTCAAGATGATAGTATGCTATCTGGTTTATCTTTATCATCGTGTACTGCTTTAGGTGACCTTACAGGTCGCTATTGCACGTTGATAGAGCCCTTAGGGTTCTTGCTTGACTGCCAGCAGTATGATGGCGATCATATACGTGGGAGATGGGGTCTATAAGCATATCCTTAAATTGGTCCCTAGTCGTGGGAGTTTCGAGACTGGGCATCGATACTCCATTAGTAGACTAGTGTGTACAGTCGAGACCCCGACGAGGGGCGGTGGCCGGTCTCACAAGCCATTGGTGTCAGTTGGTTCACCTAAGATGTATACAGGTGCTCATTGGGTTATGAGTACACCGGACAGGACTCGCCGGGAACATGCTACTTGGTATTATGCCTGACGTCAGATAGCAGTTCCCTGGTGACATGTGTACATGTTAGTTCATCGACCTGAGATCGTCATTTGTCTCGTGTGAGTTCCCACTGTGCTTTGATTACTACCCTACCCGGCTAAAAGGAGTCATGCAAACAGGTTTTAGTTGGGTACAGTCCCGAGCCATATGGAGGCAGTGAGCGGATCGGCAGGGGTTTCGTCTCTCCCGGTATTGGGGGTGAGATCACGCTGTGTCTAGGAGAGCCATTACATGAAGTCCTTGGCCAAGGCAGGAGATTTACTGGTAGGTATTCCAGTAGTATCTCAGGGTGTTCTGGGCTACACTCCGACACGACTTGTACCGCTTTTGGGGGTCTGACTTTTACCAAACCCCTAGGCTCGCCATGCGATGCTCATAGACGAACGGACCGGACTGTACAGATATTGTCACTGACAGGCTCAGTAGGGTGTCAGGATGAGTTCGCTCATCGACCTCCCTTTTGGTCAATACCTGGTAGCCCATTACGTACAGCTAGTACCTCTGACGTGCTAGTGGTTAAATCCACAGCCAAAGTATTGACGAGTCTTTAGAGCCCCCCACAGACAGTTTCTCAAGTTTCGGGCGAAACGTTGTAGAGGCCGTATGATATATGGCAGGGTCCGATCATATACGTGCAGTAGTGTACGGATCATGATCGGGCGGATCATACTAGTGGGCTTTGGTTTAAGCCGGATCCTAGTATTAAATTTGTTGGATTATTTTAGTCTCGTTGCATTCGCATTCAGTCGGAATGCGGATGCAGGTATGTATATACAGGTGAGGGGTATCCTTGTGATCTGTCACGAGTTTACTTTAGATGTTGCCGTATCTTTTTATTGTTGCAAACATTTGGATTAATGTTTGTTAATGGAAATAATGAGCTAGAATTCATCATAAGATGCATTAAATGTGACATAGGCATATATAGTGACTCATGGTCTCTTTTTTGTGAAAAATGTCACATTAGTGATTGATTTGTGGATGAAATGAGAGGAGGAGAGAGGAAGGGCAGCCATATGATGGTTGTTAGCTCTTGTATTTTTGATGATCTCACACCCACTCTCTCTCATTCCATTACAAAAGAAAAGAAAAGGAAAAAGAAACCTCTTCTTCTTCTTCTTCCTCTAGCTCATTATCTCCATCAATGGCAACACCTCTAACCTCCATCCAAGCCATGGATGCAAGAGACAAAGTGATCACAAACATTCTCTACAACACCTTGGACACGTCGGCTAGCACACTTCGTGCCCGAGTTGCTTCGGATGAAGCGGGAGCCCGTAAAAAGACTCGTAGATGTGGTGCCTTTCCGACGAGGAGATCAAGACCGGAGATGCCGCGAGGAGCTTGGGATGGTGGCCAAAGACCGAAGGACACGGATCGATCGGTATGGCCTTTCTATCCCTTCTCTAGATAGCTAGTTGTAGGTTAATGGTTCGATCCGGGTTTTAAGCATACGATAGTGCCGGTTTCTAGTTTGAAAAAGTTTTCGTTTCCGCATTTTGGCATCGGAAAGACGACCGGGGCGCTACCGTAGACTTACATGGTATCAGAGCCACGCCATTAACCTTTACTAGCTTGCTCTAACATGTTTAGAACTTCGATCGGACGAAATTTTCAAAAACTGCATTTCCAATTCATCAGTTTCTGTCGAATTTTTCCTGTGGTCAAAAAAATTATTTTGTAAGCTGCAGAAAAATAGGCAGGGTTTTCTAAGAATTCTGAGAAATTTTGGTAGCACGAAGCTACAGTGAAGCCGCGGAACCGCGGCCGTACCTTTGCTTTGGCCACGGTTCCGCCGCTACTTTATGCCTTCTCTGTACCAAAGTTTCTACAGTGCTCTATGTCTTGGAAATGGGGTTTCTTGTATTTTTTGTTTGGGCCCAGATTTGTTTTTGAGTACTGGGTATTGTGCTTGGGGCCCACTTCGGGAAATTTTGTCGATCGAAAATTTTAAATATATTAGCTCACAGTATTTACATTATATCTGCGACCGTGAATCTCATTTGATCGGTAAATCCTGTCTAATTGCTATAGTTCTTTTAGACGGATTTGCGAACGTGACATTCAAGCTGATGTTCTGTGTTGTGCTGTGATGTTGCGGATTTGTCGTGGTGGATAGCCTGGATGCAATGGTAGTACAGTTTGGTTGTATTTGTATATTCGATATTGCGGGTCGAGCGTCCGACATGTGGACTGCCATCACTGCCTGTTTGTACATTATTCTTTTGGGGCACGACCGGGTTGAGGTCGATGTACTCGTTGTATATATTTTTACTTTCTGTACTAGGATTACCCCGCGGAGGGGTGCACGGGTAGCCGGGTTCTAGAGGGCAACGGGCCCGCATCTCATTGCTTTGAGATGGAGGGGGCTTCACTCTAGAATTGACGGGCTATTCGCCGCACTCGTAGGGGGTACAGGCTGATCCAAGGAGGGGTGCTCAAGTTACCGGATTCCGTGAAGTGCTGGGTGGTCTATTCACGTTGCTGAAGGGGGCTGCCTCGCTTCAGGTTTTGGCAGGTAACTTGCCGCGCCCATAGGGGTCTAGGATTTCATTGCACAGTCTTTCCACATGACCAGGGGAACGTCGGGTTTCAGTAGCGGCTTTATGAAACCCGGGTATCCCAGATTATCTGTATTGTTCTGTGATGCTTATTACATTTCTGTAATGTTGCATTTTATCACGCCATGAGCGAATATTATATATTGATATATATATTAGTAGATGTTGTATATGTTTTACACCTGCGCTGGTCCAGTCCCCGCTCTGTCGTTAGTTAAGTAACTTAACGGGTGATGACGGGACCCAGTGGAGAATGCGGATGGCATATACGTACATCATATTTTCATTCTTTTGTGGTGTGATTAATTGATAGGACTGCATTGATTAGGATCAATGCAAGCTAAACAAACCTATTCTGATGTTGTTGGAACATTTTTTTAAAAAAGCTGTTATTGCAAGGACGTTCTCTTTTGTTTTGCACAGTGGTATTCGGTTATGAATATCCAGCACCTCAGTCGACGAGGCAAGGGTCGAGATCCCTTCACCGGGAGTGACCCCATAGACAGAAGTTTGCGTCAGGGTAATAACTTCACTATAGTAGATTACTTTTTGCTTTGCATCGTGGTATTCAGTTGGAATATCCCGCACCTCATTCTAGGGGAAAGAGCCGAGATCTTTTCACCGGGAGTGACCACTTTAGCAAAGGTTTTCGCCACTATATTTTTTATAAAAAGCTATCTGGTTCTTTCAACGATATCAAGTTCATTACGTTAAAGGTTTTTCGCCAAAAACCATTCATAGCCCTCCGTCATTTCAGACGGGTAGCATTAGTATTCATGCTATATTTGTTGGCCAAAGTCAAAGCATAGTGTATGGTGGCTATTTGTTACTTTTCTGTTGCATAGATAGATGCGTTGGTTTGGGACAGTCGTACTGCTTTGTTGGCCAAATTCAAGGGTAGGTACGGGTGGGTTCAAATTAACCTGGATAATGACGGGTAGAACTTGACATGCGACTTATGATTTGTTGGCCAAAGTCAAGGTCATAAGAGCATGGGGTAAAAATCACATCGGGAGTTTCTAAAGAAACTGAAACTTGCCAGGCATGCGCATACCTTCTGGAGTGTGATAATGTGAGTGGATTCCATCACATTATCATGCGATGATAGTTGGATCCCGATTCCCACTGATGAGTTGGTTTACTCCTCGGGTGATCCCGACTAATTCTTCTTACAGGTTTGGAGGAGAATTTGAGGTTACAGTGAGAGGTTTCCTGATTAGATAAATTGGTAATCATTCTGATCTAGGTTAGAGTGCACGCTGAGTGTTTCTTTTCTTTCTCTCTTTGGCAGCGACCATGACCCGACCCTTTACTATGACTCAGTGACCAAGTTAACCGAACCTTCTTAAAACACTGGCTTTTGGATTGTCTGAGTTGCATACCTCATTGCCACTCCTACTTCTACCCTTTTCTCCAGGACACCCCGTATTACTATGAACATCCACTTCCATTGGATAAAACCATCGTATGGTTATATACGAACTCGAAGGAACTTGTTCCAGATTCGAGGATGGTTTCCGGTTCTGGAGAAAATGAATAGGACTATTCAAGTTGTCTTTTCCTTTTACCTTCTCTCAGGTTGCGAGTGCTCCTTGGATTAGGACAGTACACCTATTATGCTTATTGGATAGTCTTCATCCAAACCATAGGCAGGTGCCGAACGGTAGGGAATGAAGAAAACCAATTAGCCTAACGATGGTGTACAGAAGGTAATAAGTTAAGACAAATAAAGGGATCAGAAAGAGGGCAATGTAAATTGCGACTGCTATTCACTACCAAACCAAGTATTTCATCGCCACTCCTGCTTCACCTTTGTATTTCTCCGGAACACCCCGTATCACTACGAAGATCCACAGTTTATTGGATATTCCATCGTATGGTTATATACGAACTCGAAGGAACTTGTTCCAGTTCGGGGATGGATTCTGGTTCAGGAGAAATAGGAATAAGGTTTATTCAGTTGTCTTTTATCTTCACCTTCTCTTAGGTTACGAGTACTCCTAGGATTAGGAGAGTATACCCATTATGCTTATTGGATAGTCTTCTTCCAAACCATAGGTTGGTGCCAAACGGTAGGGAGGGAAGAAAACCACTTAGCCTGAAGGGGTGTACAGAAGGTAATGACTAAAGACATATAAAGGGATTTGAAGAGATGGCTAAGAAATATACGGTTATAGTTGTGAATCTGATAATGGAAGAGGCATTACTGAGAATACTCGGATACCCCTTCGAAACATTTACATGTTTCAGTTTCACTGTGTACTGTTAAAAGAAAACTGATTTCCCAATTAGCCCTTGCTCCAGGGTATGCATTTACCAGGTTTGATTCTCACATTTATATGGTTTTACAGATGATGAGTGGGAGTAAGTTATTGGGAATTAGGTGATCATCCTCATTATATCGGGATTCGTTGTAATTGGTGATATTTGAGAAAATCGCCTGGGTTGTTTGCCGGACGGCAAATATCTGGTTTTGAATATCTGTTGTTATGCACCAATTTCAAATTGATATATCTGTACGTTTATTTTTATAAAGTGAGATATAACCTTTTGAAATTATGTCTATAACATTTACCTATATCAGTGGATGGTTAGGTAAGGAGTATTAAACAGCGGTGTAATTCTTCTTAACTATAAGTATAATTTTCAACCTACGACACACGGGGAATGAGTTATTAGACTCAGGGGACTTATACAGAGTATTGTATGTTGTCTAGTGTCCATGAGGACAGAGGGGTTGGTACTCGTACTATATTCTGTTTACTTGTGACTTCTCTAGTTCTTAGACATGTGTTTCGTAGAAATGCAAGGTCTAAGTTTTGAGAAGTTATAGGTATAAGAATAAAGTAGAGAACCAGGTGTGGCAAGTATCGGGATTCTTCAAGGTAATCGAAGATGTAGATACTTGTGTATGGTATTCAGTTGATAGTAATAGCTTTGAGAAACTTTCTTCTCTTTCAGGTTACTCATAATTGGAAGCATTCCTAAGTTGAGTAATGCTGATCGGCCTCTCTCCATTTAGTTGACATGCACTGGAGACAGCTGCATGATTTGAATCTGGTTCCAATTAAATCAGTGCCTCTGTTTCTATATTGGATATAGAATAGTTCATATCTTAACAATGTTAAGGTACGGAAAGTTGTCCGGCTTATGCTTAAAACTGGACTCTTGATAACTCAAGACACGTTTCTATAATGGCTGTTTGTGGGTTGATCCGGGTTATGGCGAGGGTTGACTTTCTACCATCTGGAAGATCAATAGTGATATTGTTCTTGACTCGCCACAGTTTTAGTAAAATGGATTTTTTCAGAAAACAGTAGTGGGAGTATGGTAGAACTGGAAGTGATTCCAGAACCGCAAACGATTACTGAAAATTCGATAAGAACCTAAAGATTCGATCAGGTTTGACATTCTATTGGCCACTCCGCAGATATGGTGGGTAACTTCAGGCACCCGAGAGGTACTCCGGTAGCCTCAAGGACGGTGACAGGGAGGTTCTTGTTGACCCAGACTTTCCATTGCTGTTGTTCCATACTGTGAGACCCGGCAGGAGGATGAGTATAGCGTCGTTCTAAACTAGGTTTAGAAATGTACGTGTATATGACTCTGCCAGAGGGTTGTCGTAGTTAGTGGGAGCAGCGGAAGCATTGGTGGACAGTAGCTTATGTCTATTTATGGACTAAAGCAGATATAGCGGAGAAAGATCATCTATTTTTGATGTGACAGTCATAGGTTTGACTTCATCAGAATAGGGGATGAATCTGTTAAGAAGGTAGTAGGGTGTTATGTCCTGGTATTTGGATGACATACACCGAGTAGGAAGTGATGTTCTTATACTACGATCGGTTATACTTTGGCTGTCACACAGTGGTTTCTCCACATGGGATATGGATATTATATCAGATATTATGGTTACTAGATCTATGGTTTTAGATCTAGATTCGGGAAGTGTCCCAATCTGGGTACTAAGACAGCATTCTAAAGGTGTTTTAGAATGGACGACTCCTGGCACGGTAGTGTACCTGCATGTGATGGAGTCGCACTCTCTAAAGGTGTCTTACAGACTAAAGGGGAGAGGGATGTGCATGATTGGTAGATCACTTGCTCAGGCAATTGAGTCAATCATGAGATGTCAAGTACCACACCAGATATTGTTTTTGTACGACATGCAATAAGTTGATATTAATCCCAACCTGGAGAAACGTTCGAAAGCAGTTTTAGAACATAAGTGGATGTTATAGGGATATGATAACAACAGCCTCCTTCGGGAGACGGTTATCATTCCAGGCTTTCAAGGTGACCTGGATGACAGAGTGACTGTCAGAATTATAGTTTTCCCTCTGACGAGGGGCAGTATTTTGGACAGGTGGTCCAAGCGAATACTGAGGGAGGTGTGGCGCAGCATACTGATTAAGTTCAGTCGACGATACAGTCTAAGAAGTTTGGATTTGGAGTTCATTTATGAACTAGGTCCCATCAGATATCCAGACATATTCTAAGAAAGGTATTGCTTATTTCGGGAGATAGCTTTCTCCGCGAACTTGAGAAAAAGAGAGACATAGAAAGAAACATCAGGGCGGATCCACTCACTGAGGCTATTCCTCGAACGCAATAGTTTCGCAAACGGGTTTTGTGAGACTGATTAGTAGAGGAGTTGGGTGTTCGGTATCACACGGGCTGTGAGTATGCGACATCGCAATAATTAGCCTTGAGTGCAAGTGGGAGATTGTTGGATATAGTGCCCTCAGAGTCAATTATTGGATCACAGGCACGTGATTGCAATGATTGAGGGAGGACCTATACCGGTAGGACAGTCTTACTCAAGATGATAGTATGCTATCTGGTTTATCTTTATCATCGTGTACTGCTTTAGGTGACTTTACAGGTCGCTATTGCACGTTGATAGAGCCCTTAGGATTCTTGCTTGACTGCCAGCAGTATGATGGCGATCATATACGTGGGAGCTGGGGTCTATAAGCATATCCTTAAAGTGGTCCCTAGCCGTGGGAGTTTCGAGACTGGGCATCGATACTCCATTAGTAGACTAGTGTATACAGTCGAGACCCCGACGAGGGGCGGTGGCCGGTCTCACAAGCCATTGGTGTCAGTTGGTTCACCTAAGATGTATACAGGTGATCATTGGGTTATGAGTACACCGGACAGGACTCGCCGGGAACATGCTAGTTGGTATTATGCCTGACGTCAGATAGCAGTTCCTTGGTGACATGTGTACAGAATAGTTCATCGACCTGAGATCGTCATTTGTCTCGTGTGAGTTCCCACTGTGCTTTGATTACTACCCTACCACGGCTCAAAGGAGTCGTGCAAACAGGTTTTAGTTGGGTACAGTCCCGAGCCACATGGAGGCAGTGAGCGGATCTGCAGGGGTTCGTTTCTCCCGGTATTGGGGCTGAGGTCGCGTTGTGTCTAAGAGAGCCATTACACGAAAGTCCTTGGCCAAGACAGGAGATTTACTGGTAGGTATTCCAGTAGTATCTCAGGGTGTTCTGGGCTACACTCCTACATGACTTGTACCGCTTTTGGGGGTCTGACTTTTACCAACCCCCTAGGCCCGCCATGCGATGCTCATAGACGAACGGACCGGACTGTACGGATATTGTCACTGACAGGCTCAGTAGGGTGTCAGGATGAGTTCGCTCATCGACCTCCCTTTTGGTCAATACCTGGTAGCCCGTTACGTACAGCTAGTACCTCTGACGTGCTAGTGGTTAAATCTACAGCCAAAGTATTGACGAGTCTTTAGAGTCCCCCACAGACAGTTTCTCAAGTTTCGGGCGAAACGTTGTAGAGGCCGTATGATATATGGCAGGGTCCGATCATATACGTGCAGTAGTGCACGGATCATGATCGGGCGGATCATACTAGTGGGCTTTGGTTTAAGCCGGATCCTAGTACTAGATTTGTTGGATTACTTTAGTCTCGTCGCATTCGTATTCAGTCGGAATGCGGATGCAGGTATGTATATACAGGTGAAGGGTATACTTGTGATCCGTCACGAGTTTACTTTAGATGTTGCCGTATCTTTTTATTGTTGCAAACATTTGGATTAATGTTTGTTAATGGAAATAATGAGCTAGAATTCATCATGAGATGCATTAAATGTGACATAGACATATATAGTGACTCATGGTCTCTTTTTTGTGAAAAATGTCACATTAGTGATTGATTTGTGGATGAAATGAGAGGAGGAGAGAGGAAGGGCAGCCATATGATGGTTGTTAGCTCTTGTATTTTTGATGATCTCACACTCACTCTCTCTCATTCCATCTCAAAAGAAAAGAAAAGGAAAAAGAAACCTTTTCTTCTTTTTCTTCTTCCTCTAGCTCATTATTGTTAGTTATATGTATGCCCTAGAGGCCATTACTGTACATTGGATGTATATTGTAGTGGATGCTGGGACATACATAGGTAGGACTTTCTTGCTCGACATGATAGTACGCTATCTGGTTGCTCTTTATCTTAACATGTATACTTTCTGTCTCTCTGATTACATGTTGATAAAGCCCTTAGGATGTGTACTCGACTTCCAGGACTATGATGCAGATCATACTAGTGGGGTCTGGGTAGTCAATGAGTACATCCTTCAATGTTCCTAGTCGAGGGAATATCGAGACGGGGCATCGATATTCCAGAGTAGACTAGCGTATATCTTCCCGACCCATGTGATGGGCGATGGATGATCCCATATCCATTGGTGTTTGACATCAGAGATGGTATGCGGGTGCTCAGTGGAGACTGGGTACACTGAACGGACTCGCCGAGAACTCCCAGATGGTATTATACCTCACGTCAGATGGCAGTTTTCTGGTGACACTGGTACAGCTTAGTCTGTTGACCCGAGATCGTCATAGAGTCTTGTGTGTCTCCCACCGTGCTTTGATTTCCACCCTACCACGGCTCTACTGAGTCGTGCAAACAGATGGTTTTTGGGTACAGTCCCGATTCACATGGAGGCAAAGAGCGATAGGAGGGGATTCGTCTCTCCCGGTATTGGGGGTTGATGTTGCGCTATGCTCGACTGGCCATGACAGGAAATCCCTGGCCAGGGTTGCAGTGATCTACTGATAAGTGTTATCGGTGTTTTCACACATGTTATAGACTTCAAGTCGGCATGACTTATCGAGCTACTGGGGTCTGACGTTTACCACCCCTAGGCGAGATATGCGACATATCAGACGAACTGACCGGACTGTACGGTAAGTGTTACTGGTTGGATTCACAGGAGTGTGAGCGGGCTTGCTCGTCGATCTTCTGATCGCTCAATACCCGGGTGGCCGTTACGTTTAGCAGACCGCTTGCGGCTTGTGGGTGCTTGATATGATCATCATCTGCTGCCGGCGTATTGACGAGTCTTTAGAGTCCTACACAGAGGTTTCCTGGCTCAAGCAAAACGAAATAGGAGCACATATGAGATATGTGCGGGACCGAGAATAATGCGTGTATGTGATATCGTATTCCATTCTCGCGATGAATGTATCGATTGGTTATATGCGATATAACCTAGTTATCGAATCAAGGATTGATTCGATAAGCCGATACATAGGATACTAGTCGGTTATATGCGATATGACCGGATCGTTAAATCAAGTATTTATTTAATGATTTAATGCATAATTTTATATTTGATATATTACTTTGCATTAATTAGTATTTGTTCACTTTAAAAGGATTTTCTCACTTGATGTACACAAGTTGTATATGTGATATACTTTTGTGCACTTGTTTGTATCATGTTTGATGATACATGCTCACTTGGGTTTATGTAAAGAATTGAACCATGGTTAAGTTAATGATTAGGGTTTTTGTTTAATTACTTATCTATTTATTTATAATTCTTTTTTTGAAAAAGATAAAGAAAGAATGGTGGCTTTGTTTGTTTGTTTGTTGAAGCTTCATGAAGCTTTGAACAAGTCCACCATTCTTGTCTCATGCTTAACCCTAACCATTTAAATTAACCATAGTCCATTCTCTACACCTAACCATGGTTGCCAAATGATAAGTATTCATTTATTTTTCTTTTTGAAGATATACTTATCATAATTCTTTCTTCTTCTTCTTCATCTTCAACATGAAGAAACCATGTCACCATCAATGGCAACTTATGAAAAAGAGTGAGAAATCCAATTCTAAAGTGAACCCACTTCCTATTTCTTCATCCTCTACCTCTTGCCAAGTAGTATAGGGTGTTTTCTTCACAAGTTTCATGACTTGGTGAAGTGGGATCTTGATCTTGTGATGCCTCGACGTAGATCATCTTCGGCATCGTAGTCGATGACCTAGCCCGCCCTTTTCTCCGATGAAGCCAATGCTAGAGTCATGGATTTAATTTGGACAGCGGAGGGACGTCATCATGGAGCCTAGGAGGTGGAGGACCGGATCTACAAAGGTTGTAGCTTCTTTCCTTTAAGTTAAAGTTGTTTACTTGCATCGCATCACCTATAAATCTAGTTAACGATCCGTATTAGGGTTTGTAGGCACTTGGAAAATTTTGAATTGTCCATGTTTTATCACTTGTGAGACCTCATTAGTGTGCCTAGGAACCCTACAGTGGTATCAGAGCCTAGCTAGAGCCTTAGGCGATGCGTAGACGGAGTTAGAAGTCCGATCGAACCGAAACCCTAACTCAAAAATTGCTCTCTGTACATTTTTGAATTTTGTGGATTTTTGAGAATTAAAAATATGCAGAAAACCAGCAGGAATATCTAAGAGTTACTGTGAAATTCGATTCCCTAATTCCATCAAACCGCCGCGGTTCCGCGGCACGAGCATGGCTCGTGCGGCGGATTCGCGGCCGTTTTGTCTTATCATGCATTGAATTTTGTACAGTAATTCTTATTTTGCAGTACTGGTTTTCTTGGGAATTTTTAATATTTATTCAAGAGTTGAATTTTCTGGGTTGTATTGGGGACTCGGTGTTTCGATCGAATTGTCTAATTTTGTCTGTGTGTTTTTCCGGATAATTTTAGAATATGTTAAAAAGTTCGGCCGGATATAAATACCCACCTTTTCCCCTGCCGGGAAATTTCCAATTGTTGGACTTTTCCGTAGTTTAATGACGTTCTAAGTAGTGCAAGTAACGCGATTGTCCCTCTAGAAGACAACAAACCTTAACTCGATTATGTGATCGTCTTGAACCGCCCTTTGAACCTTAGGGTTTGGGGCAGTACGGCGTGCCACATGTGAGGCGTTGGCTTGACCCTTTACGGCTGGACCGTTGGTACTGAGGCACGAAGTGAATGTTTTTAAACTTATTTCATGTGTTGAGCTGTATCGGGAAAACTTGGGTGTTCGAATGTTCGATCGGAAAGTTTAACATTTTCTATTTATCCGGAATGTGATACAATAATTGGAATTCACAATAAGTTATAAGATAACTGAATGAATGTTATAAACATAGCAGTTTAGTCTCATTTGATCGGTTGCCACGGAATTTTGATTTGATCAAAAGTCCGTCGCAATCAGCGTAGCGTACGCGGATACTCGCCGGGTAAACTTAATAGACAGCCTCGTCCCATAGCCCCGACCAAGTGACTGTAGGAGAACCCCGTCGCCGAAAGCATCCATTCGGGTGCTCGCGGCAGAGGTGTTCCGCCTTGGTGCACTTCGTCGACGGCGTCGGGGGTGCGGCCGCCTACTAAAGTTTGCGACGAGCATTCGATCAAAATGTCGGGAATCTTGTTGAATTGCCCAACTTGATATTGAAAAGAGTTTTCGATAATGAGACTAAAATGCGGAGTTTATAATTGTTAGGCATGTGATGTCTAAGTATTTCATTTGATTAGGCATGCGATGTCTAAAGAGGATGCGGATTCCAACTGTTGTAGTTTTACACTTTCTTTTCTGTGACCGTAAGTGTAATATGTGATATCGCCGGTTTCGTTGCTATATGTCAACGACAATTGGGATGCGCATATTTACTTACGTTGATGACATGCGATATTATGTGTTGCTGGATATGTTATATTGGATCGTCGTGTTTGAATAGCCGGGGGGCTTTTATGTGAGATGAGTGTTTTTCATTTTCATTCATGTAAAAACTTGTATGTAATATTCTTTTATTGGGGCACTTCCAGGTTGCGGAAGATGTCACCTTTTGTATATTATTTACTTTTCCGCACTAGGATAGACCCAAGGAGGGGAGCACAAGTAACCGGGTTCTGGGGTCCAGTGGGAGACCATCTCGAGGAGTCGAGTCCGGGTCTCCTAACCCTAGAATTGGTAGGGTTGCTTACCGCTCTCGTAGGGGTCTAGGGGTGTGGGTTTGGCTATTCATCGCGACCGTGGAATCCGTGTTTTATACTGGCTCGTATTGAAAACACGGACGTCCTAGTATATCCAATATTTCATATGTATCTTCTGCTGCGATTTCTGTGATGTGATCATGTGATATGTTCAGATAGATATAGTATATAGTATATATGATATATTATATAGACGTTGCTTATGTTTTACACCCGCGCTAGCCCCGCCTCGCTCTGGCGTTAGTTACCTAACCTAACGGTGCAGACGGGACATCGAGGCGAATGCGGATGGCATAAGCGTACGTTATATTTATCTGTGATGTTTAGGTGGTATTAAATGATGGGATATTCATTAATGAGATTAATGAAAGAAAATAAACCTAACTGATGTTGCGGAATCGAATTTCAAAATAAAAACAAGTAGCTACAGTTCTTGCTTTGCATCGCGGTGTTCCTTGTAGAACATCCTGCACCTTATTCGATGAGGAAAGGACCGAGATCCCTTCACCGGGAGTGACTCCTTTAGCAATAACTGGCAGATGCTACACACTCGGTTTGTCTTTTTATTGCTTCTATAGTTTATGCTTTGCACAGTGATATATATGATATATCCCGCACCTCATTCGACGAGGAAAGGGCCGACGATCCCCTCACCGGGAGTGACCCCTTTAGCAAAACTAGAAAAGCCTCAAAAACATTCCATTTAAAAACCATTTGATTCCGCAACGAGATCAAGTTCAAAGCGTTAAAGGTTTTCATAAAAACCATTCGCAACCCTCCGTCTTTTTAGGAAGTAGAGTACTTAGTATTCGTGCTGTGTTTGTTGACCTTAGTTAAGGCACAGTGTACGGTAGCTAAGTGTTGTCTTCCTACACCGCATATGATGCGATTAGTTAGGACAGTCGCGTGACTTTGTTGACCTTAGTTAAGGGTCATGTGGGTGGGTCTAATTAATCACGAAATGACGGGTAGAACTTGACTAGTACTTATGATTTGTTGACCATAGTTAAGGTCATAAGTGCTAGGGGTAAAAATCTTTATCGGGAGTTTCAAGTGTTGAAATTTGCAATGAGATTGCATACCTTCTATGTGATAGTTGGATCCCGATACCCACTGCGAGTAATTGTTACTCCCGGGAGAGTTTTACACATTACAATTAGCCGATCAAGCAGGTGTCTAGAAAGGTGTTAACGAGGTTACGCCTCTGGGAAAACGAGGTTTACTGTAATTAGGTCCGTGCGAAAGCACGGGGAACCTCCCTCAAAGTACCGACACTGGCCTGGCTGAAAGATTGGCGAACTTGTAGAGTGTAATTAATCCCGGCTAGTCTTTTCTTTTAAGGTTTGAAGGAAGATTTGATAAAAAACAGTGGGAGCCATCCTGATTAGATAAAATTAAAACCAATCTGATCTTGCAAGGGCACACGCTGAGTGTTTTCTTCTCTCTCTCTCCAGGTAGCGACCATATCACGCCATAATCAAGATAATAATATGGATGTATTGACCGAACCCGCTTGTTATACTGAGCTGGGGAACGTTGGTCCCGCTCCATCTTATAATAGTTATAAGACCGAGCAGGAATTAGAGGAATACCGGAATTCCTATGCCTCCCAAACGAAGAAAGTGCATATGATGCATCTCCTTCGGGTGTGTTCATTACAAAGAACTGTTTCTCAGTATCCTCTGCATCCTGGGTATTTGATACCGGATCAGGATCCCAGATATGTAATCTGTTACATAGGGCTACAAAAGGGTAGAAAACTGAGAACGGGTGATAAGTTTCATGAGACAGAAAACGGGGCAAGTGTTGCAGCCAAGTCTGTTGGTCACTGTCACCCTGTATTACCAATACATTGATTCTGAACAAATGCTATTAGATACCGAACCTGATATACAAAATCATATCAGTCTCTTTATTAGTAAAGAAATGATAAAATTTTGTATTGTTGGATAATGTTTTGAACATTTCCTATATCAAAAGTTGATCGGTTCAGGCACGTTATCTAAAAGCATTGATGTTCTAAATCAAACTACAGTTCTTAGTATACGGAACACACACAAGAGAAAGAGTTCAGAAATGAACGAATCCTTCTTGAGGCATTGTAGATTAGGTTATGTCAATGCGACTCGACTGGCTGAAGTTACATTTAGATGCATATTTAAATTAGCTTGAATTTACATCTTGTGAAACTTGCCAGTCATGTCACAAAAATTAGATGACCATAGCCCTGTTTGTTGGAAACAGAGAAAGAGTTAATGAACTCTTAGGACTGATACATGATGATGTATGTAAGGTCTCCTGTCTACACATGCCAGGACTGGTTCTTTATACTTCATTACGTTCTCTGATAATCTCTCAAGATTCATACATATGTTCTTGTTGAAACAAAAGTCCGAACCTTTTGAGATATTCACAGAATATAAGCTAGAAGTAGAGAACCAATAAGGGTATAAGTATTATGTCTTTTGATGTGATCAAGGAGGAGAATACTTGTGCATAGAATTCCTGGATTGTTCTAAAAGAGAATGAGATTCTCTCTCCGTATTACTCCTCTGAATACACCATAGCACAACGGTGTATCGGGGTGGAGCAATCGCACCATATTGGATATAGTGTGCTCTATAATGAGTACTACTGAGTTACCTATTTCCTTTTGGGGTTGTGCACTTGAGAAGCTGCATACCTATTGAATTAGGTTCGAATCAGATCGCTGCCTACCACTCCATATGAGATATGGTATGGGAAGAGCCTATTTCTTAAGTTAGTTAAGATTTGGAGTTGTCCGGCCTATGTCTAAAGCAAAATCCGGACAAGATCGAGGCAAGGTCAGTTCTGTAGAACTGGAAAGGTTCCAGCTATACAAAACTGCAGCTGATGATTTGACAGAACCAAAGGATTCAATAGTTCCCGACGAACCTCAGCCTCTCCGCCGATCTAGTAGGGTTCCTCATCCGCCTGAGAGATACCTCGGTTTCTCGATGACAGTGGGAGCGAGGAATGCATCATGAGATGATGACCCAACTATTTTCTAGCAGGCCATCGAGACTAAAGACTCTGTAAGAATGGCTGGATGCTTTAGCGATCTGAGATGGAATCCATGTACACCAACAAAGTATGGACTTTGGGTGCTATATCTGAAGGGTTAAATCCCCATCAGGAGCAAGTATATCTTGAGAAGATTACTTGGTGTAGATGGAAAAGTTAAGACTTTCAAATCTAGACTTGTTAAAGGTTTTAGTCATCAACCAGGCGTAGATAATGATGATACCTTTTCCAGTGGCTATGCTTAAGTCCATCAGGATCCTACTTGCCACGGCTACATACCATGACTACGATATCTGGTGGTTGGGTGCCATGACTACTTTTCTAAATAATGATTTAGAAGAGAACGTCTATAAGAACACAGCCAGAGGGCTTCGTAAACAGTGGGAGCAGCGGAAACGTGTGCAAGATTGCTTTACAGAATAAAGCAGGCATCGCAGAGTTGGAACGTCTGTTTTGATGTAATAGTCAAAGTGTTTGACTTCATCAAAATAGTAGATGAACCTTGTATATACAAAAGGGTAGTAGAGAGTAAGGTGGTCATCCTCGTATTGTACGTGGACAACATACTCTTGATAAGAAAAGAGTTTCCTATGCTACGCACGGTCAATCTCCGATTATCACATGGATTCTCCATATAGGATAAAGATGATACCTCCTAAATCCTGAGATTTGGGTCTATGTGATAGATCTAAATGGATGTTAGGATTCTCACTAGCTATAGTAAGATAGTACCAATCGATCCTGGGGAGAATCACTGGAAGTGTTCCAGGGTGATAAGGACGACTGAATGTCAGTCACAGGCATTGTCTTCACCCTCGGTAAAGGGACGGTATGTTGGAAGAGTTCCAAGCTAGATACCGTGACAAACTAGACGATAAAGGCTGGTAACATCGCTATTAAAGATACTACCAAAGAGGCAGTTTGGGTGTATATTGGTTCATGAGATGAACTAGGTTCCTACCATTGTACAACAATGGATGTGAGGCTTTGGCCCGGGAACCCTGGTCCCATCAGTGACCCAGACATATTCTGAGGCAGCATCACCTGATCATGGAGATAGATGATCTCCATGGTGATCGAGGTTAGGAGAGTAGACTCAGAGGACAACACGGCGGATCCACTCACAAAGGCTTTTTCCCAGAGAGAGACTTATATGGGATGGTTAAGTATGTGATACTGCAACCACTGCTACAGATAGCCTTAGTGCAAGTGGGAGATTGTTAGTTATATGTATGCCCTAGAGGCCATTACTGTACATTGGATGTATATTGTTGTGGATGCTGGGACATACATAGGTAGGACTTTCTTGCTCAACATGATAGTACGCTATCTGGTTGCTCTTTATCTTAACATGTATACTTTCTGTCTCTCTGATTACATGTTGATAAAGCCCTTAGGATGTGTACTCGACTTCCAGGACTATGATGCAGATCATACTAGTGGGGCCTGGGTAGTCAATGAGTACATCCTTCAATGTTCCTAGTCGAGGGAATATCGAGACGGGGCATCGATATTCCAGAGTAGACTAGCGTATATCTTCTCGACCCATGTGATGGGCGATGGATGATCCCATATCCATTGGTGTTTGACAACAGAGATGGTATGCGGGTGCTCAGTGGAGACTGGGTACACTGAACGGACTCGCCGAGAACTCCCAGATGGTATTATACCTCACGTCAGATGGCAGTTCTCTGGTGACACTGGTACAGCTTAGTCTGTTGACCCGAGATCGTCATAGAATCTTGTGTGTCTCCCACTGTGCTTTGATTTCCACCCTACCACGGCTCTACTGAGTCGTGCAAACAGGTGGTTTTTGGGTACAGTCCCGATTCATATGGAGGCAATGAACGATAGGAGGGGATTCGTCTCTCCCGGTATTGGGGGTTGATGTTGCGCTATGCTCGACTGGCCATGACAGGAAATCCCTGGCCAGGGTTGCAGTGATCTACTGATAAGTGTTATCGGTGTTTTCACACATGTTATGGACTTCACGTCGGCATGACTTATCGAGCTACTGGGGTCTGACGTTTACCACCCCTAGGCGAGATATGCGACATATCAGACGAACTGACCGGACTGTACGGTAAGTGTTACTGGTTGGATTCACAGGAGTGTGAGCGGGCTTGCTCGTCGATCTTCTGATCGCTCAATACCAGGGTGGCCGTTACGTTTAGCAGACCGCTTGCGGCTTGTGGGTGCTTGATATGATCATCATCTGCTGCCGGCGTATTGACGAGTCTTTAGAGTCCTACACAGAGGTTTCCTGGCTCAAGCAAAACGAAATAGGAGCACATATGAGATATGTGCGAGACCGAGAATAATGCGTGTATGTGATATCGTATTCCATTCTCGCGATGAATGTATCGATTGGTTATATGCGATATAACCTAGTTATCGAATCAAGGATTGATTCGATAAGCCGATACATAGGATACTAGTCGGTTATATGCGATATGACCGGATCGTTAAATCAAGTATTTATTTAATGATTTAATGCATAATTTTATATTTGATATATTACTTTGCATTAATTAGTATTTGTTCACTTTAAAAGGATTTTCTCACTTGATGTACACAAGTTGTATATGTGATATACTTTTGTGCACTTGTTTGTATCATGTTTGATGATACATGCTCACTTGGGTTTATGTAAAGAATTGAACCGTGGTTAAGTTAATGATTAGGGTTTTTGTTTAATTACTTATCTATTTATTTATAATTCTTTTTTTGAAAAAGATAAAGAAAGAATGGTGGCTTTGTTTGTTTGTTTGTTGAAGCTTCATGAAGCTTTGAACAAGTCCACCATTCTTGTCTCATGCTTAACCCTAAACATTTAAATTAACCATAGTCCATTCTCTACACCTAACCATGGTTGCCAAATGATAAGTATTCATTTATTTTTTTTTTGAAGATATACTTATCATAATTCTTTCTTCTTCTTCTTCATCTTCAACATGAAGAAACCATGTCACCATCAATGGCAACTTATGAAAAAGAGTGAGAAATCCAATTCTAAAGTGAACCCACTTCCTATTTCTTCATCCTCTACCTCTTGCCAAGTAGTATAGGGTGTTTTCTTCACAAGTTTCATGACTTGGTGAAGTGGGATCTTGATCTTGTGATGCCTCGACGTAGATCATCTTCGGCATCATAGTCGATGACCTAGCCTGCCCTTTTTTCCGATGAAGCCAATGCTAGAGTCATGGATTTAATTTGGACAGCGGAGGGATGTCATCATGGAGCCTAGGAGGTGGAGGACCGGATCTACAAAGGTTGTAGCTTCTTTCCTTTAAGTTAAAGTTGTTTACTTGCATCGCATCACCTATAAATCTAGTTAACGATCCGTATTAGGGTTTGTAGGCACTTGGAAAATTTTGAATTGGCCATGTTTTATCACTTGTGAGACCTCATTAGTGTTCCTAGGAACCCTACAATTATCTCCATCAATGGCAACACCTCTAACCTCCATCCAAGCCATGGATGCAAGAGACAAAGTGATCACAAACATTCTCTACAACACCTTGGACACGTCGGCCGGCACACTTCGTGCCCGAGTTGCTTCGGATGAAGCGGGAGCCCGTAAAAAAACTTGTAGATGTGGTGCCCTTTCAGACAAGGAGATCAAGACCGGAGATGTCGCGAGGAGCTTGGGATGGTGGCCAAAGACCGAAGGACACGGATCGGTCGGTATAGCCTTTCTATCCCTCTCTAGATAGCTAGTTGTAGGTTAATGGTTCGATCCGGGTTTTAAGCATACGATAGCACCGATTTCTAGTTTGAAAAAGTTTTCGTTTCCGCATTTTGGCATCGGAAAGACGGCCGGGGCGCTACCGTAGACTTACAGTGTTGATTCAGGACATATATCCTGTTATTGAGTGTACCATAACCAATCAACTCTTGATTGAGTTTAATGTTCATAGCATTATGCTGCAATACAATATGATATCCTTCATTGTCTAACAAAGAAATGGATACAATATTACAAAGCTTGCTTGGTACAAAATAACATGGGTTCAAAACCAATATACAACCCGATGTCAACCCCAGATGATACTCTCCCACTGAAGCTGCATGTACATTGGAACCATTTCCAACCCGAAGAGTATGATCACCTGTCTTCAAAACTCTGCTATTTCTCAGCCCCTGCATAGAATTGCAGATATGAGAACCCGAACCGGTATCCAATACCCAGGAAGCAGAGTTTATAGAAAAACAGTTTTCAGTTACGAACACACCTGAAGCTGAAGCATCACCATGCTTCCCTTTTTTAAGACCAAGGTACTCAGTACAGTTCCGCTTCCAGTGTCCCGTCTTCTTGCAGTAGAAACATTCTCCTTTTCCTGACTCCGCAGCTTTGGATTTGTTTTTCCCCTTTGCCTTTTTTATTCCACCCCTCGGCTTGGTGGATTTCTTCTTGTTCTTTCCGTTGGCCTTGGCTTTTAGGATGGAAGAAGAAGAATGTCCAACAAGCAGGGAGGGAGACTTCGCCTTAAGTATGCTCTCCGCATTTCTCAACATATTGAGAAGTTCGGATAGTGACTTCTCCACGTTGTGCATGTTGAAGTTCACTATGAAAGGAGCAAAGGCAGAGGGAAGAGACAGTAGAACAATATCCGTATATTGCTCGTTATCCATTGTCCATCTGAGGTCCTCTAGCTCTTCAATAAGAGCTATCTTCAGAATGTGGTCACCTACTAAACTTTCGAGATGCTTCGTATCGTAAGATACGAGATTGCACTCCATACAACTCCTTTGTATGGACAAAGATGGATTGAACATCCATCTCCTCGTGCTACTTTTGATGTGTATTGTCCATCGATGCAAGCGCGAGGCATTTGGCGGTGGCACAGTCAATACCCCACATTTTGTGGATTTCTCTATCCGCAATAGAAGATTCAGAGCCTGGTTTGGGCGGGGCTGTGGCAGTGAGTGTTAGTTATATGTATGCCCTAGAGGCCATTACTGTACATACGATGTATATTGTAGTGGATGCTAGTGTAAGTGCACGGCGGCGCCCCGGCCGTCAATCCGACGCCGGAATGCGGAAGCGGTGAATAACTTAAATTTTTGCGGACTTAGCAAACCGGCACCACCGCGCACTATAACCCGGATCGAACCATTAACTAGTCTAAGCTACTTAACAAGATGGGTTAGAGATATACCGACGATCCAAGTCCTCCGGTCTTCTCGTCATGGTCCCGATCTCCTGCGGAATGTCCCGTCTCCTCCTCGTCGCCGGAAGTGCACCACATCGCCTACTTTGTTTACGGGCTCCCACCTCAATGCCGAGGCAACTCGGGCACGAAGCCGGCTACTCGACGTGCCCAAGATTCGCTGTAGAATGTGTAGTGAGCTATTGTCTCTTTTGGGGTTCATGGAGGTGCCATATGGTGGAGGGATGAAACAAGAACAATGTGTAGGAGCTAGTGGGTATTTTGGAGCATGATATGAACCAAAAATACACCCACACAATTTTTGGACAACCCTTGCACATAGTGGCCGGCCACAAGAGAGGATGGATGGAGTGAATGAGAGTGAGGGAGTGATATCAAAAAACAAAAGATCAAACCACAACCATAATCAAAAGAGAGAGAGAAAGGAATGGTTATGATAATCAACCATGATCACAAAGCAATGCCAACACTCCACACAACCATCATCAACAACCATGATGCTAACAAAGTCAAGCCATCATGAAGGATCAAGTCAAAAAGGTCAAGGTATGGTGAGCCATCATGATACAAGGAAATAAGCAAAGACCCCCTCCACTAAAGCTTATTTGCAACAATGCAAATAAGCCCTCCTCCACCATACTTCGGCCAATGAACGGAACAAAGGAAATCGGCCGAAACTAAAAGCAAACTGGCAACTCCATAAAACTGGTCCCGTAATAAATTACAGGAAAACCCCGATACTGTGCATACATACCCGTATCTGTATTTCGACCGAAATACAAATGCAATGAGACAAAATCTACACTGTACTATACTAGGATCCGGCTTATACCAAAACCGGCTAGTAATATCTGTTCGATCCTGATCCGTGCAATACCGCACGTATCTGATCGAACCCTGCCATATAACCATACGGCCTATAGTACAAACTGTCTGATCCTGATCCGTACAATACCGCACGTATCTGATCGGACCCTGCCATATCTCCATACGGCCTCTACAACCTTTCGCCCGAAAGATGAGTAACTGAAATGTGGGGGACTCTAAAGACTCGTCAACACCTTGGTTGTGGATTTAACCACTAGCACGTCAGAGGTATAAGCCAATACGTGACGGGCTACCAGGTACTGACTAAAAGGGACGTCTGTGAGCGAACTTAGCCCGACAACCCTACTGAGCCTGTCAGTGACAATATCCGTGCAGTCCGGTCCGTTCGTCTATGAGTATCGCATGGCGGGCCTAGGGGGTTGGTAAAAGTCAGACCCCCAAAAGCGGTACAAGTCGTGTCGGAGTGTAGCCCAGAACACCCTGAGATACTACTGGAATACCTACCAGTAAATCTCCTTGCCTTGGCCAAGGACTTTGTGTAATGGCTCTCCTAGACACAGCACGACCTCACCCCCAATACCGGGAGAGACGAACCCCTGAGGATACGCTCACTGCCTCCATGTGGCTCGGGACTGTACCCAACTAAAACCTGTTTGCACGACTCCTTTGAGCCGTGGTAGGGTAGTAATCAAAGTACAGTGGGAACTCACACGAGACAAATGACGATCCCCAGGTCGATGAACTAACCTGCACACATGTCACCAGGGAACTGCCATCTGACGTCTGGTATATGACCAACTAGCATGTTCCCGGCGAGTCCTGTCCGGTGTACTCATAACCCAATGAGCACCTGTATACATCTTAGGTGATCCAACGGACACCAGTGGCTTGTGAGACCGGCCACCGCCCCTCGTCGGGGTCTCGACTGTATACACTAGTCTACTAATGGAGTATCGATGCCCGGTCTCGAAACTCCCACGACTAGGGACCTTTTAAGGATATGCTTGTAGACCCCCAGCTCCCACTTATATGATCGCCCTCATACTGCTGGTGGTCAAGCAAGAATCCTAGGGGCTCTATCAACGTGTAATAGCGACGTGTCAGGTCACCTAAAGCAGTACACGATGATAAAGGTAAACCAGATAGCATACTATCATCTCGAGTAAGACTGTCCTACCGGGATAGGTCCTCCCTCAATCATTACAATCACGTACCTGTGACCTAATAATTGACTCTGAGGGCACTATCTCCAACAATCTCCCACTTGCACTCAAGGCTAATTATTGCGATGTCGCATACTCACAGCCCGTGTGATACCGAACACCCAACTCCTCTACTAGTCAGTCTCACAAAGCTCGTTTGCGAAACTATTGCGTTCGAGGAATAGCCTCAGTGAGTGGATCCGCTTAGTTGTTTCTTTCTATGTCTCTCTATATCTCAAGTTCGCGGAGAAACCCATCTCCCGAAATGAGCAATACCTGTCTTAGAATGTGTCTGGATGTCTGATGGGACATAGCTCATAAATGAACTCCAAATCCAAACTTCTTAGACTGTATCGCCAACTGAACTTAATCAGTATCCTGCGCCATGCCTCCCTCAGTATTGCCTTGGACCACCCGTCCAAAATACTGCCCCTCATCAGAAGGAAAAACTATAACTCTGACAACCTTCTTGTCGTCCATGTCACCTTGGAAGCCTGGAATGATAACTGTCTCCCGAATAAGGCTGTCGTTATCATATCCCTAGAACATCCACTTATGTTCTAAAACTGCTTCCTACCGTTTCTCCAGGATTGGATTAATGTCAACTTATTGCATCTAGTGCAAGAACAACATCTGGTGTGGTACTTGACATCTCACGATTGACTCAATTGCCTGAGCAAGTGATCTGCCAATCATGCCCACCCTTCTCCCACTTAGTCTGTAAGACACCTTTGGAGAGGGTGACTCCATTACCTGCAGGTACACTACCTTGCCAGGAGTCTACCATCCTAAATACTCTTAGAATGCAGTCAAGTACCCTGATTGGGAAACCACCCAAATCTAGATCTAAAACCATAGATCTAGTAACCAGTATGTCTGATATAAAATCCATTTCCTTTGTGGAGAAACAACTGTGTGACGACCAAAGTATAACCGATCGTAGTGTAGGAGTTTCCTTTCCTACTCTGTGTATATCATCCAAATACTAGGATATCACACCCTACTACCTTCTCAACAGATCAATCCCCTATTCTGATGAAGTCAAACCCATGACTGTCACGTCATAAATAGATGATCTTTCTCCGCTACATCTGCTCTAGTCTGTAAATAGACATAAGCAACCTGTCCACCAATGCTTCCGCTGCTCCCACTGACTACGACAACCCTCTGGCAGAGTCATATAGACGTACACTTCTAAAACTGGTTTAGAACGACGCTATACTCATCCTCCCGCCGGGTCTCGTAACCTGGAACATCAACAATGGCAATTTTGGGTAAACAAGAACTTCCCTGTCACCGTCCTTGAGGCTACCGTAGTGCCTCTCGGGTGCCTGAAGTTACCCACCTTATCTGCGGAGTGGCCAATGGAATGTCAATTCAGATTGAATCTTTAGGTTCCTTATCAAATCTTCAGTAATCGTTTGTGGTTCTGGAATCACTTCCAGTTCTACCATACTCCCACTACTGTTTTCCTGAAAAAATCCATTTTTAATTTAAAACTGTGGCGAGTCAAGAACAATATTGCTATTGATCTTCCAGATGGTAGAAAGTCAACCCGCGTCATAGCCTGGGTCAACCCACAAACAGCCATTACAGAAACGTGCCTTGAGTTGTCCAGTGTCTGGTTTTAATCATAAACCGGACAACTCCCCGTACCTTAACATCGTTAAGATATGAACTGTTCTATATCCAATATAGAAACAGAGGCACTGATTTAATTGAACCAGATTCAAATCATGCAGCTGTCCCCAGCGCATGTCAACTAAATGGAAGGAGGCCGATCAGCGTTACTCAACTTAGGAATACTTCCAATTATGAGTAACCTGAAAGAAAAGCAAGATCTCTTTATCATTACTATCAACTGAATACCACAAGTATCTACATCTTCGATCTCTTTGAAGAATCCCGATACTTGCTACACCTGGTTCTCTACTCTATTCAAATACCTGTAACCTCTCAAAATTCGGACCCTGTGTTTCCACGAAACACCGGTCTAAAAACTAGAGAAGTCATAAGTAAACCGAATATAGTACGAGGACCTACCCCTCTGTCCTGATGGACCCTGGACAACATACAATACTCTGTATAAGTCCCTTGAGTCTGATAACTCATTCACTGTGTGTCGTAGGTTGAAAACTGTACTTATGGTTAAGAAGAATTACACCGCTGTTTAATGCTCCTTACCTAACCATCCACTGATATAGGTAAATGTCGTAGACATAATTTCAGAAAGGTATATCTCACTCTATGAAAATAGACGTACAGATATATCAATTTGAAATTGGTGCATAACAGCGGATATTCAAAACCAAATATTTGCCGACCGGCAAACAGCCCAGGTGATTTCCTCAAATATCACCGATTACAATGAATCCCGATATAATGAGGATAATCACCCAATTCCCAACAACTTACTCCCCCTCATCATCTGTAAAACCATACAGATGTGAGAATCGTACCTGGTAAATACATACCCTGGAGTAAGTATCTAATCGGGAAATCAGTCTTCCTTTAACATTACACAGTGAAACTGAAACATTGAAATGTTCCGATGGGGTATTCTGGTATTCCTAGTAATGCCTCTTCCAGATTCACGACTGTAACCGTATAGTTCTTTGCCACCTCTCCAAATCCCTTCATATGTCTTTAGTCTTTACCTTCTGCACACCCTTTTAGGCCAAATGGTTTTCTTCCTTCCCTACCGTTCGGCACCAGCCTATGGTTTGGAAGAAGACTATCCAACAAGCATAATGGATGTACTGTCCCAATCCTAGGAACACTCGCAATGAGAGAGGGTGAAGATAAAAGACAACCGAATAAACCTTATTCCTATTTCTCCTGAACCAGAATCCATCCCCGAACTGGAACAAGTTCCATTCGAGTTCGTATATAACCATACGATGGAGTATCCAAATAAACTGTGGATCTTCGTAGTGATACGGAGTGTCCTGGAGAAATACAAAGGTGATGTGGGAGTGGTAACGAAATATTTGGCTTGGTCGTGAATATCTGTTGCAATTTACTTTGCCCTCTTACTAATCCCTTGCTTTGTCTGAACTTAATACCTTCTGCACACCATCGTTATGCTAATTGGTTTTCTTCATTCCCTACCGGTCGGCACCAGCCTAAGGTTTGGAAGAAGACAATCCAATTTGCGTAATAGGTGTACTACCCCTAAACCAAGGAGTACTCGTAACCTGAGAGAGGGTAAAAGGAAAAGACAACTGAATAATCCTATCCGTTTTCTCCAGAACCTGAAACCATCCTCGAATAAATTCCTTCGAGTTCGTATCTAACCATACGATGGTTTTGTCCAATGGAAGTGGACGTTCGTAGTAATACGGGGTGTCCTGGAGAAAAGGGTAAAAGTAGGAGTGGCAATGAGGTCTGCAACTCTGATAATCCAAAAGCCAGTGTTAAGAAGGTTCGGTCAACTTGGTCACTGAGTCAAAGTCTTAGGGTCGGGTCAATGGTCGCTGCCAAAGAGAGAGAGAAAAGAAACACTCAGCGTACACTCTAACCTAGATCAGAATGGTTACCAATTTATCTAATCTGGAATCCTCCCACTGTACCGTCAAATTCTCCTCCAAACCTGAAAGAAGAATTAGTCGGGGTCACCCGAGGAGTAAACTAACTCATCAGTGGGAATCGGGATCCAACTCTCATCGCATGACAACGTGACGGAATCCGCTCACGCTACCGCACTCCAGAAGGTATGCGCATATCTGGCAAGTTTCAGTTCTTTTGAAACTCCCGATGTGATTTCTGCCCCATGCTCTTATGACCTTGACTTTGGCCAACAAATCATAAGTCACATGTCAAGTTCTACCCGTCATTCTCCAGGTTGATTCGAATCCACCCGCACAAGCCCTTGACTTTGGCCAACAAGGCTATACGACTGTCCCAAACCAACGCATCTATCTATGCTGCATATGAATAACCAACAGCTACCAAACACTGTGCCTTGACTTTGGCCAACAAACACAGCTTGAATACTATTGACTACCCATATGAAACGACGGAGGGCTACGAATGGTTTTTGGCGAAAACCTTTAACGTAATGAACTTGATATCGTCGAAGGAACGGATAGCTTTTAAAAAATATAGTGACGAAAACCGTTGCTAAAGAGGTCACTCCCTGTGAAGGGATCTCGGCTCTTTCCCCGTAGAATGAGGTGCAGGATATTCCAAATGAATACCACGGTGCAAAGCAAAAGTAATCGGCTATAGTGAAGTTAATGCCCTGACGCAAACTTCTGTCCAAGGGGTCACTCCCGGTGAAGGGATCTCGGCCCTTGCCTCGTCGACTGAGGAGCAGGATATTCCAAATGAATACCACAATGCAAAACAAAAGTGAACGTCCTTGCAATAACAGCTTTTTGAAAAATGTTCCAACAACATCAGATTAGGTTTGTTTTTAACTTGCATTGATCCGAATCAACGCAGTCCCATCAATTGATCACACCACAAAAAACGAAAATATACTGATGTACGTATATGCCATCCGCATTCGCCACTGGGTCCCGTCATTACCCGTTAGGTTAGCTTACTAACGACAGAGCGGGGACTGGACTAGCGCGGATGCAAAACATATACAACATCTACTAATATATATACCAATATATTATATTTCGCTCAAGGCGTGAATAAAATGCAACATCACAGAAAATGAACAGCATCACAGAAACAATACAGATATCTGGGATCCCCGGGTTTCACAGAGCCGCTGAAACCCGACGTTCCCCTGGTCGTGTGGATAGCCTGTGCAATGAAATCCTAGACCCCTACGGGCGCGGCAAGTCACCCGCCAAAACCTGAAGCGAGGCAGCCCCCTTCAGCGCCGTGAATGGACCACCCAGCACTTCACGGAATCCGGCAACTTGGGCACCCCTCCTGGGTCAACCTGTACCCCCTACGAGTGCGGCGAATAGCCCGCCAATCCTAGAGTGAAGCCCCCTCCGTCTCAATGCCATGAGATGCGGGCTTGTTGCCCTCCAGAACCCGGCTATCCGTGCACCCCTCCGCGGGGCAATCCTAGTACAGAAAGTAAAATATACATACACCGGGTACATCGACCGCAACCAGGTCGTGCCCCAAAATAATAATACAATCAGGCAGTGACGGCAGTCCACATGTCGGACGCTCGCCCCGCAATATCAAATGTACATAATACAACAGCACAGTACTAGCATTGCATCCAGGCTATCCCCCACGACCGATCCGCAACATCACAGCAAATACATAGAACATCAACGTGAAAGTCACGTTCGCAAATCCGTCTAACCGGGCTATAGCAGTTAGACCGGATTTACCGATCGAGTGACATTCACGGTCGCAGATATAATGTAAATACTGTGAAAAATGTGTTTAAAAAATTTCCGATTGATCAAACAATTAACAAGTGGGCCCCAAAGAAAACTGTAGCACACACAGAAACAATTGGCCCAACTTTAATATTCCAAAGCCCATATTTTAAGCCCAGAAGGCCTCTGTAAAAAAATGGTGAAGTGATGTGAATAGTGCGCGGCGGAAGGGCCGCACAAAAGGGGTTTTCGCGGCGGTTCCGCGCTCCAACTGTGGAGTTACTTCGTCAAATTTTTACAGAACTCTTAGATTTTCCAGTACATTAATATTTTATAACCTGAAAAATTTTTCGAGACCAAAAATATTCAACAGAAACTGATGCGAACTAAAATGCAGTTTTGGAACTTTTTGATCGATCGGAAATGCAAACACATTACACAAAGCTAGACGAAGTTAATGGCGAGGCTCTGATACCACTGTAAGTGCACGGCGGCGCCCCGGCCGTCAATCCGACGCCGGAATGCGGAAGCGGTGAATAACTTAAATTTTTGCGGACTTAGCAAACCGGCACCACCGCGCACTATAACCCGGATCGAACCATTAACTAGTCTAAGCTACTTAACAAGATGGGTTAGAGATATACCGACGATCCAAGTCCTCCGGTCTTCTCGTCATGGTCCCGATCTCCTGCGGAATGTCCCGTCTCCTCCTCGTCGCCGGAAGTGCACCACATCGCCTACTTTGTTTACGGGCTCCCACCTCAATGCCGAGGCAACTCGGGCACGAAGCCGGCTACTCGACGTGCCCAAGATTCGCTGTAGAATGTGTAGTGAGCTATTGTCTCTTTTGGGGTTCATGGAGGTGCCATATGGTGGAGGGATGAAACAAGAACAATGTGTAGGAGCTAGTGGGTATTTTGGAGCATGATATGAACCAAAAATACACCCACACAATTTTTGGACAACCCTTGCACATAGTGGCCGGCCACAAGAGAGGATGGATGGAGTGAATGAGAGTGAGGGAGTGATATCAAAAAACAAAAGATCAAACCACAACCATAATCAAAAGAGAGAGAGAAAGGAATGGTTATGATAATCAACCATGATCACAAAGCAATGCCAACACTCCACACAACCATCATCAACAACCATGATGCTAACAAAGTCAAGCCATCATGAAGGATCAAGTCAAAAAGGTCAAGGTATGGTGAGCCATCATGATACAAGGAAATAAGCAAAGACCCCCTCCACTAAAGCTTATTTGCAACAATGCAAATAAGCCCTCCTCCACCATACTTCGGCCAATGAACGGAACAAAGGAAATCGGCCGAAACTAAAAGCAAACTGGCAACTCCATAAAACTGGTCCCGTAATAAATTACAGGAAAACCCCGATACTGTGCATACATACCCGTATCTGTATTTCGACCGAAATACAAATGCAATGAGACAAAATCTACACTGTACTATACTAGGATCCGGCTTATACCAAAACCGGCTAGTAATATCTGTTCGATCCTGATCCGTGCAATACCGCACGTATCTGATCGAACCCTGCCATATAACCATACGGCCTATAGTACAAACTGTCTGATCCTGATCCGTGCAATACCGCACGTATCTGATCGGACCCTGCCATATCTCCATACGGCCTCTACAACCTTTCGCCCGAAAGCTGAGTAACTGAAATGTGGGGGACTCTAAAGACTCGTCAACACCTTGGTTGTGGATTTAACCACTAGCACGTCAGAGGTATAAGCCAATACGTGACGGGCTACCAGGTACTGACTAAAAGGGACGTCTGTGAGCGAACTTAGCCCGACAACCCTACTGAGCCTGTCAGTGACAATATCCGTGCAGTCCGGTCCGTTCGTCTATGAGTATCGCATGGCGGGCCTAGGGGGTTGGTAAAAGTCAGACCCCCAAAAGCGGTACAAGTCGTGTCGGAGTGTAGCCCAGAACACCCTGAGATACTACTGGAATACCTACCAGTAAATCTCCTTGCCTTGGCCAAGGACTTTGTGTAATGGCTCTCCTAGACACAGCACGACCTCACCCCCAATACCGGGAGAGACGAACCCCTGAGGATACGCTCACTGCCTCCATGTGGCTCGGGACTGTACCCAACTAAAACCTGTTTGCACGACTCCTTTGAGCCGTGGTAGGGTAGTAATCAAAGTACAGTGGGAACTCACACGAGACAAATGACGATCCCCAGGTCGATGAACTAACCTGCACACATGTCACCAGGGAACTGCCATCTGACGTCTGGTATATGACCAACTAGCATGTTCCCGGCGAGTCCTGTCCGGTGTACTCATAACCCAATGAGCACCTGTATACATCTTAGGTGATCCAACGGACACCAGTGGCTTGTGAGACCGGCCACCGCCCCTCGTCGGGGTCTCGACTGTATACACTAGTCTACTAATGGAGTATCGATGCCCGGTCTCGAAACTCCCACGACTAGGGACCTTTTAAGGATATGCTTGTAGACCCCCAGCTCCCACTTATATGATCGCCCTCATACTGCTGGTGGTCAAGCAAGAATCCTAGGGGCTCTATCAACGTGTAATAGCGACGTGTCAGGTCACCTAAAGCAGTACACGATGATAAAGGTAAACCAGATAGCATACTATCATCTCGAGTAAGACTGTCCTACCGGGATAGGTCCTCCCTCAATCATTACAATCACGTACCTGTGACCTAATAATTGACTCTGAGGGCACTATCTCCAACAGCTAGGACATATATGGGGAGGAATTTCTTGTTCAACATGATAGTACGCTATCTAGTTACTCTTTATCTTAACATGTACTCTGATTGTCTCTATGTTACATGTTGATAAAGCCCTTAGGATGAGTACTTGACTACCAGGACTATGATGCAGATCATACTAGTAGGGACAGAGTAGTCGCCAAGTACATCCTTCAAATGTTCCTAGTCGTGGGAGTACCGAGACAGGGTATCGATACTCCAGAGTAGACTAGCGTATGCGCTTCTTGACCCATATGATGGGTGATGGATGATCCCATATCCATTGGTGTTTGACATCAGAGAAGGTATACGGGTGCTCAGCGGAGACTGGGTACACTAGACGGACTCGCCGAGAACTCCCAGATGGTATTATACCTCATGTCAGATGGCAGTTCTCTGGTGACACTGGTACAGAGTAGTCTGTAGACCCGAGATCATCATAGAGTCTTGTGTGTTCCCACTGTGCTTTGATTTCCATCATACCACGTCCAAGAGGGCATGCAAAAAGGTGTCTTTTGGGTACAGTCCCGAATCACATGGAGGCAATGAGCGATAGGAGGGGATTCGTCTCCCCGGTATAAGGAGTTGATGTTGCGCTATGTTCGATTGGCTATAACTGGAAATCCCTGGCCACTGTTGCTGAGATTTACTGGTAAGTGTTATCAGTAGTTTCTCGAACTGTTATAGACCTCATATCGACACGACTTATCAAGCTACTGGGGTCTGACGTTTACCACCCCTAGGCGAGATATGCGACATATCAGACGAAGAGACTGGACTGTACGGGAGTGTTACTGACTGGATTCACAGGAGAATATACAGGTTTGCTTGTTGATCTTCTGAGCGCTCAATACCTGGGTGGCTGTTACGTTTAGCTGACCGCTTGCAGCTTGTGGGTGTTTGATATGATCATCACCTACTGCCGGCGTATTGACGATTCTTTAGAGTCCCACACAGAGGTTTCTTGGCTCAGGTAAAACGGAGTAGGAGCACATATGTGATATGTGCGGGACCGAGAACAATACGTGTATGTGATACCGTATTAGATTCTCGCGATATGAGATATCGGCCTGGTATATGTGATATAGCCGGGTCATCGGATCAAGTGTTGATTCGATGAACTGATACACATTATATTAGTCGGTTATTTGTGAAATAGCCGGATTATCAGATCAAGTGTTGATTCGATAATTTAATGTATAATTATATATTTGATATATTAAATTACATTAACTAATATAAGCTCACTAAAAGATTCTTTTTCTCACTCGGGTAATACAGTGATATATATGCGATATATGTTAATTGTATTATTTTATTTTGTTACAATAAATATTATATATGTGATATATAATATTGTAACATGATATGGTTATTAATGCAACATGTTTAGTGGAGATTAAACATGGTTAGGGTTTGATTTGGGTTAAGCTTTTCTAGAAGTTTCTAGAAGCTTTGCTTTTTGTTTTGGAAAAGATATTTTGTGAAGATATTTCCTTAACCTAACCCAAACCCTTTTACCATGGTTGTTTCTCTACATGAGTTAAGGATTCATTCTTAACTATGGTTGCATTTCTAACCTCATATATGAGTTTCATTATTCATCACAAAAGGATTAGATCTTCTTCTTCCTTCTTCTTCTTTCATGGAAAAGCTTTCTAGCTTTTTCAAAGGTGATGAAAATGAGTGAGAAATCGAAAACAAATGAGAGATAAATTCCTACTTCATCATCTTAATCTATCCTAGCCATTTAGATCAGGGTGTTCACTTCATTTAGTGAGTGAGAGCTTGTGTTATAGAAACTTCAAGGTAGATCATCTTTGTTAATGAAGATCGGAAGCAAGCTTGCATCTTTCTCTTCGTGGAGCCTCTCGAGAGTCCGGAACTTGATGATCGTAGTGAAGGGACCACAACACAGAGCTTATGAAGTGAAGGACCGGACTTCAAAGGTTGTAATCCCAAACTTTTAGATGTTAAAGTGTTTAACATACTTTGTTTCGCCTAATCTCTAGTCTAAGATCTTGGTTTAGGGTTGTTCGGCACGGCTAAATTTTAAATCGGGCATGGTTGATGCCTTATAAACCCTTGTGCGTGTGCCTAGTAACCCTACAATAGTATCAGAGTTAAGCTAGAGGATTAGGTGAAGTTTAGGCGAAGTTTAACGTCCGATCGAACCCCGAAACCCCGGTTTTTACCCTTCTCTGGAAATTTTGTAAATTATGTGATTTTTTCTGCATTAAAAATACTCAAAAAAATCAGCAGGGAATTCTAAGAATTATGGTGAAACACGGGCCCACGACATCATCAAGTCACCGCGGAACCGCGACAGGAACCTTCTTCCCGCGGCGGTTCCACGGCCGTACTCTGGTGTTATGGACACACGTCTTCACAGTTATATCCGTATGTATTTCCTGATGATTCTGGGTGTTTTTAAACTTACTCAAATGTTGAGTTTTCTGGGTTGTATTGGAGACTCGTTGATTCGATCGGATATTTTAACTTCGTTTAAGTTTTTCCGGATAATTTTAGAACGTGTTAAAAAGTTCGAATGGATATCAATAACTTATTTTTTGCCCTGCCGGAAAATTTACAAGTGTTGGATTTTTCCGTAGTTTAAGAACGTTCTAAGTCGTGCAAGTAACGCGGTGGACCCTCTAGAAGAACACAAACCTTAACTCGATTATGTGACCGTCTGAACTGCCTCTGAACCTTAGGGTTTGGGGCAGTACGGCGTTGCCACATGTGAGGCGTTGGCTTGACCCTTCTACGGCTGGACCATTGCTACTATGGCATGTGATGGATGTTTTAAAACTAATTTCAAGTGTTGAGAACTTTTTGGGAAATCTTGGGTGTTTGTTTATTCAATCGGAAAGTTTAACATTGTTTGTTTATCTGGAATGTGATACAATATTTGGAATCCACAAATAGTTATGAGATAACTAATTTGAATGTTATAAATCTAGCAGTTTAGTCTCAGATGATCGGTTGCCACGGGATTTTGATGTGATCAAAAGTCCGTTGCAATCACGTAGCGTACGCGGTTACTCGCCGGGTAAACTTAATAGACAGCCACGCCCCATAGCCCCGACCAAGTGACTGTAGGAGAACCCCGTCGCCAAAACCATCCGTTCGGGTGCTCGCGACAGCGGTGTTCCGCCTTAGTGCACTTCGTCGACGGCATCGGGGGTGCGGCCGTCTACTAAAGTTTGCGACGAGCATTCGATCAGGATGTCGGGAATCTTGTTGAATTGCCCGACTAAATATTGAAAAGTGTTTTCTATATTGAGATTAAAATGCGGAGTTTATAATTGTTAGACATGCGATGTCTAAGGAATTCATTTGGTTAGGCATGCGATGTCTAAGGAGGTTGCGGATTCCAACTGTTGTAGTTTTACACTTTCTTTTCTGCGACCGTAAGTGTAATATGTGGTGTATCGCCGGTTTTGTTGTTATACATCAACGACAATTGGGATACGCATATTTACTTACGTTGATGATATATGATATTATGTGTTGCTGTGATATGTTATATTGGATCGTCGTGTTTTGAATAGCCGGGGGTTTTATGTGAGATGAGAGTTTTTCTTTTTCATTCATGTAAAATTCATTTGTATGTAATATTCTTTTATTGGGGCACTTCCGGGCTGAGGATGATGTCACCATTGTATATTATTTACTTTTCTGCATTAGGTAGACCCAAGGCGGGGAGCACAAGTAACCGGGTTCTATGGTCCAGTGGGAGACCATCTCGAGGAGTAGAGACCGGGTCTCCTAACCCTAGAATTGGCAGAGTTTCTTGCCGCTCTCATAGGGGTCTAGGGATATGGGTTTGGCTATTCATCGCGACCGTGGAATCCATGTTTTATACAGGCTCGTATTAAAACACGGACCTCCTAGTATATCCAATATTTCATATATGTTCTTCTGCTGCAATGTTCTATGATGAGATCATATTACTGCCTGAGACGAATGTTTATATTATATATATGAGATATATGTTATATTGCAGATTTCGTTTCAAATGTGATGCTTGTGAAGCATATTAAAATGGGACTTCATTAATGAGATTAATGAAACTAAAAGAAAGCTAAAGATGTTGCAGAAACTTGTTTAAAAAATGGTAGCTCTAGTTCTTGCTTTGCATAGCGGTGTTCCTTGTAGAACATCCAGCACCTTATTCGATAAGGAAAGAGCCGAGATCCCTTCACCGGGAGTGACCTCTTTAGTGAAACTAGCAGATGCTACAAACTCGGTTTGTCTTTTGATTGTTTCTATAGTTTTTGCTTTGCATAGTGATATTTGTGAAATATCCTGCACCTTATTCGATTAGGAAAGAGCCGACGATCCCTTCACCGGGAGTGACCTCTTTAGCAAACCTAGAAAAGGCCTAAAAAACATTCCATTTAAAATCACTCGATTCTATACTGATATCAAGTTCATTACGCAAAGGGTTTTTCTTAAAAACCTGTCGTAGCCCTCCGTCATTTCAGATAAGTACTTCATAGTATTCATACTACGTTTGTTGGCTTTCATCAAGGCGTAGTGTGCGGTAGCTATTTATGCTTATCTGTATAAGCATATGATGCGATTGAGTTAGGGTAGTCGTGCGGCTTTGTTGGCTTTCGTCAAGGGTTGTGCGGGTGGGTTTAATTCAATCGGGAAATGACAGGTTGAATTTGACCAGTAGCCTATGGTTTGTTGGCATTCGTCAAGGTCTTAGGATGCTAGGGGTAAAATATTATGGGGAATTTCAAGTGTTGAAATTTGCAATGAGATTGCATACCTTCTATGAGATAGTTGGATCTCGATATCCGCTGCGATTAAGAGTTACTCCTGCGAGAGTTTTACACATTACAATTAGCCGATCAAGTAGGTGTCTAGAAAGGTGTTAACGGGGTTACGCCCATGGGAAAACGAGATTTATTTTAATTAGGTCCGTGCGAAAGCGCGGGGAACCTCTCTCAAAGTACCGGCACTGGCCTGGCTGAAAGATTGGTGAACTTGTAGGGTGTAATTAAATCCCGGCTAGTCTTTCCTTTTAGGGTTTGAAGGAAGATTTGACTAAAACAGTGGGAGACATCCTGATTAGATATATTGATAACAAATCTAATTTTGCAAGAGCATACGCTGAGTGTTTTCTTCTTTTTCTCTCCTGGTTGCGACTATGTCACGCCTTAATCAAGATAATAATACAGATGTATTGACCGAACCCGCTTGTTATACTGCGCTAAGGAACGTTGGTCCCGCTCCAACTTATAAATGTTATAAAACAGAGCAGGAAATAGGGGATTACCAGAATTCCCGTGCCGCCCAAACGAAGAAAGTGCATGCTGACGCATCTTCTTCGGGTGTGTTCATTACACAGAACTGTTTCTCAATATCCTTTACGTCCTGGGTATGAGATACCGGATCAGGATCCCACAATATATAATTTGTTACATGGGCTACAGATAGGTAGAGAACTGAGAACGGGTGATAAAGTTTCATGAGATAGAAACAGTGCAAGTGTTGTAGCCAAGTCTGTTGGTAGTTATCACCCTGTATTACCAGAATACATTGATTCTGAACGATTGTTATTAGATACCGAACCTGATATACAACATCATATCAGTCTCTTTATTAGTAAAGAAGGATATAATTTTGTATTGTTGGATAATATTTTGAACATTTCCTATATCAAGAGTTGATCGGTTCAGGCACGTTATCTAAAAGCATAAACGTTCTAAATCAAACCACAGTTCTTAACGTACAGAATACACACAAGAGGAAGAGTTCAGAGATGAACGAATCCTTCTTGAGGCATTGTAGACTAGGTCAAATCAATGCGACCCGACTAGCTGAAGTTACATATAGATGCACATTTAAATTAGTTTGAATTTACATCTTGTGAAACTTGCCGGTCATGTCACAGAGATAAGATGACCACAGCTCCGTTTATTGGAAACAGAGAAAGAGTTAGTGAACTCTTGGGATTGATACATGCTGATGTATGAAGGTCCCCTGTCTACACATGCCAAGACCGGTTCTTTGTACTTCATTACATTCAATGATTATCTCTCAAGATCCAGACATATGTTCCTGTTGAAACACAAGTCTGGAACTTTTGAGAAATTCAATGAATATAAGTTAGAAGTAGAGAACCAAAAACGGGTATAAGTATTATGTCCTTTGATGAGATCAAGGAGGAGAATACTAGAGTACGGAATTCCTGGACTATTCTAAAGGAGAATGAGATTCTCTCTCAGCATTACTCCTCCGTATACACCATAGCACGATGGTATATCGGGGAGAAGCAAACACACCCTATTTGATATGGTGCACTCTATGTTGAGTACTACTGAGTTTCCTATTTCCTTTTGGGAGTTATGCACTTGAGAAGCTGCATACCTATTGAATAGGGTTCAAATCAAATCAGTTGCCTACCACTTCATATATGATATGGAATGGGAAGAGCCCATATCTTAAGAATGTTAAGATTTGGGGTTGTCCAGCCTATGTCTAAAAGCATAATCCGGACAAGTTCGAGGCAAAGTCAGTTCTGTAGAAGTTTGTTGGATATCCCAAGCATTCGCAAGGGAATATCTTCTACCAAACCGAGGAACAAAAGATATTTTATTTCTCAGCATGCCACCTTTGTGAAAGGGAATTTCTTGTGAAGAAATTATTGGTCATGAGGTAGAACTGGAAAGAGTTCCAGCTATACAAACTGCAACTGATGATTTGATAGAACCAAAGGATTCAATAGTAACCAACGAACCTCAGCCTCTCCGCCGATCTAGTAGGGTTTCTCACCCACCTGAGAGATACTTCGGTTTTCTCTATGACAGTGGGAGTGAGGATTGCATCATGAGATGATGACCCAAATAGTTTCGAGCTGGACATCAGGAGTGGGACTCTGTAAGAATGGCTGGATGCTTAGCGATCTGAGATGGAATCCTTATACACCAACAAAGTATGGACTTTGGTTGCTTTATCTGAAGGGTTAAATCCCCATCAGGAGCAGGTATATCTTGAGAAGATTACTTGGTGTACATGGAAAAGTTGAGACTTTCAAAGCTATGCTTAAGTCCATCCAGATTCTACTTGCCACGGCTACATACCATGACTACGATATCTGGCGGTTGGGTGTCATGACTGCTTTTCTAAATGATGATTTGGAAGAGAGCATCTATAAGTACACAGCCAGAGGGCTTCATAGACAGTGGGAGCAGCGGAAACGTGAGCAAGATGTTTTATGTGATAAATCAGGCATCGCGAAGTTGGAACATCTGTTTTGATGTGGTAGTCAAAGAGTTTGACTTCATCAAAATGGTAGATGAACCTTGTATATACAAAAAGGTAGTAGAGAGTATGGTGGTGATCCTCGTAAAGTACGCGGATGACATACTCTTGATAGGGAAGGAGTTTCCTATGCTACGATCGGTCAATCTCCTCTTATCACAATGATTCTCCATATAGGATCAAGGTGATACCTCCTAAATCCTGGGTTATGGATCTATGAGATAGTTCTATTTGGATGTTAGGATTCTCACTAGTTGTAGTGAGATGGTATCAATCGATCCTGGGGAGAATCACTGGAAAGGTTCCAGGGTGATAAGGACGACTGAATGTCAGTCGCAGGCATTGTCTTTACCCTCAGTAGAAGGACGGTATGTTGAAAGAGTTCCAAGCTAGATACCGTGACATACTAGACGATTAAAGGCAAGATACATCGTTACCAAGGATGCTACCAAAGAGGCAGTCTGGATATATATATAAGTTCATGAGATGAACTTCGTTCCTACCATTGTGTGACAATGGAGTTGTGGCTTATGCCAAGGAACCCCCGTCCCATCAGAAATACATATATAATTCTTAGGCAGTATCACCTGATCATGGAGATGGTTGATCTCCAGGAAGATCCAGGTTAGGAGAGTAGACACAGAGGACAACAACGCGGATCCACTCCCAAAGGCCTTTTTCTCAGTAGAGACTTATATGGGATGGTTGAGTATGAGATACTTCAACCGTAGCTAATTGTTGGGTATGTGATACTACAACAGATGGCCCTAGTGCAAGTGAGAGATTGTTAGTTATATGTATGCCCTAGAGGCCATTACTGTACATACGATGTGTATTGTAGTGGATGCTAGGACATATATAGGGAGAACTTTCTTGCTCGACATGATAGTACGCTATCTGGTTACTCTTTATCTTAACATGTACTCTGATTGTCTCTATGTTACATGTTGATAAAGCCTTTAGGATGAGTACTTGACTACCAGGACTATGATGCGGATCATACTAGTAGGGACAGAGTAGTCGCCAAGTACATTCTTCAAATGTTCCTAGTCGTGGGAGTACCGAGACAGGGCATCGATACTCCAGAGTAGACTAGCGTATGCGCTTCTTGACCCATATGATGGACGATGGATGATCCCATATCCATCGGTGTTTGACATCAAAGAAGGTATACGGGTGCTCAGTGGAGACTGGGTAAACTGGACGGACTCGCCGAGAACTCCCAGATGGTATTATATCTCACGTCAGATGGCAGTTCTCTGGTGACACTGGTAGAGAGTAGTCTGTAGATCCGAGATCGTCATAGAGTCTTGTGTGATTCCCACTGTGCTTTGATTTCCATCATACCACGTCCAAGAGGGCGTGCAAAAAGGTGGCTTTTGGGTACAGTCCCGAATCACAAGGAGGCAATAAGCGATAGGAGGGGATTCGTCTCTCCCGGTATAGGGAGTTGATGTTGCGCTGTGTTCAATTTGCTATAACTGGAAATCCCTGGCCAGGGTTGCTGAGATTTACTGGTAAGTGTTATCAGTAGTTTCTCGAACTGTTATAGATCTCATATCGACACGACTTATCAAGCTACTGGGGTCTGACGTTTACCACCCCTAGGCGAGATATGCGACATATCAGACGAAGAGACTGGACTGTACGGGAGTGTTACTGACCGGATTCACAGGAGAATATACAGGCTTGCTTGTTGATCTTTTGAGCGCTCAATACCTGGGTGGCTGTTACGTTTAGCTGACCGCTTGCAGCTTGTGGGTGTTTGATATGATCATCACCTACTGCCGGCGTATTGACGATTCTTTAGAGTCCTACACAGAGGTTTCTTGGCTCAGGCAAAATGGAGTAGGAGCACATATGTGATATGAGCGGGACCGAGAACAATACGTGTATGTGATACCGTATTAGATTCTCGCGATATGAGATATCGGCCGGGTATATGTGATATAGCCGGGTCATCGGATCAAGTGTTGATTCGATGAACTGATACACATTATATTAGTCGGTTATTTGTGAAATAGCCGGATTATCGGATCAAGTGTTGATTCGATAATTTAATGTATAATTATATATTTGATATATTAAATTACATTAACTTATATAAGCTCACTAAAAGATTCTTTTTCTCACTCGGGTAATACATTGATATATATGCGATATATGTTAATTGTATTATTTTATTTTGTTACAATAAATATTATATATGTGATATATAATATTGTAACATGATATGGTTATTAATGCAACATGTTTAGTGGAGATTAAACAAGGTTATGGTTTGATTTGGGTTAAACTTTTCTAGAAGTTTCTAGAAGCTTTGCTTTTTGTTTTGGAAAAGATATTTTGTGAAGATATTTCCTTAACCTAACCCAAACCATTTTACCATGGTTGTTTCTCTACATGAGTTAAGGATTCATTCTTAACTATGGTTACATTTCTAACCTCATATATGAGTTTCATTATTCATCACAAAAAGATTAGATCTTCTTCTTCTTTCTTCTTCTTTCCTGGAAAAGCTTTCTAGCTTTTTCAAAGGTGATGAAAATGAGTGAGAAATAGAAAATAAATGAGAGCTAAATTCCTACTTCATCATCCAAATCTATCCTAGCCATTTAGATTAGGGTGTTCACTTCATTTAGTGAGTGAGAGCTTGTGTTATAGAAACTTCAAGGTAGATCATCTTTGTTATCGAAGATCGGAAGCAAGCTTACATCTTTCTCTTCGTGGAGCCTCTCGAGAGTCCGGAACTTGATGATCGTAGCGAAGGGATCACAACACGGAGCTTATGAAGTGAAGGACCAGACTACAAAGGTTGTAATCCCAAACTCTTAGATGTTAAAGTGTTTAACATGCTTTGTTTCGCCTAATCTCTAGTCTAAGATCTTGGTTTAGGGTTGTTCGGCACGGCTAAATTTTAAATCGGGCATGGTTGATGCCTTATAGACCCTTGTGCGTGTGCCTAGTAACCCTATAGTGAGGACATATGATAGTTTATCATATGTGAGAGCAATGTTAATGTTTCTCAGCAAATCTTTATAATTCGGTCCGGTAAGCTTATTTTTCTCTAATAGTAGCTTAAGTCCAGTCATGATTATCTTCCATTAGGATAGAGAAAAGAATACACTCAGCGAAAGCACTTGCAAACATTAGATTGGTTTATTATCTTATCTAATCGATGTCTCCCACTGCTTTTATTAAATTTTCCTTCAAACCTTAAATGAAAAAAATTAGCCAGGATTAATTACATTCTACAACTCCGCTAACCGTTCAGCCAGGTCAGTGCCGGTACTTCTGAGGGAGGTTCCCCGTGCTTTCGCACGGACCTAACTAAAATAAAACTCATTTTCCCAGAGGCGTAGCCCCGTTGACACCTTTCTAGACTCCTAATGAGTTAGCTAATTGTAAAGTGCAAAACTCTCCCGGGAGAAACTATTGCTCACAGTGGGATCAGGATCCTACTATCAAATAGAAGGTATGCAATCTTATTGCAAATTTCAACTCTTGATACTCCCGATATGGTTTTTACCCCTAGTAACTTATGACCTTAACTATATTCAACATATTATAAGTATTAGTCAGGTTCTTCCCGTCATTTCATGATTAATTAGACCCACTCATATGACTCTTAACTATAGTCAACATAATCATATGAATGTCCTAACTAATCGCATCATATGCGGTGTAGGAAGACATCACTTAGCCACCATACATTGCGCCTTAACTATAGTCAAAATACGCAGCACGAATACTAAGTACTCTACTTCCTAAAATGACGGAGGGTTGCGAATAGTTTTTAAGAAAACCTTTAATGCTTCGAATTTGATATCGTTGTAGAATATAATGGTTTAAAAAGGAGTGGCTTAAGCTCCGCCTTTTGAAATCTTGCTTTTCATAAAAAGCCGAGTAGGTTTCAAATTTGATTCTACAACATCTTTTTAGGTTTCTTTTGTTTACATTAATCTTATTATTGTAGTCCCATCATTTAAGTCCTAAGTCATTACAGAAAAGAAACGAAAATAGAACGTACGCTTATGCCGTCCGCATTCGCCACAATGTCCCGTTATGTACCGTTAGATTACTTAACTAACGGCATAGCGGGACGGGACTAGCGCGGATGCAAAACATAAGCAACGTTTATTATATATCATATATATAATATATCATTCGTCTCAACATATAAAGTGATCATATCACAGAATATCCACAGCAGGAGCACATATATGAAAATACAGTATATACTAGGAGGTCCGTAATTTGTATTTAGCCAATAATAGAAGATACGGATTTCACGGTCACGATGAATAGCCAAGCCCACACCCCTAGAACCCTACGAGAGCGACAAGCGACCCTACAAATTGTAGAGTTTAGGAGACCCGGACTCGACTCCTCGAGATGGCCTCCCACTGAACCCCAGAACCCGGTCACTTGTGCTCCCCTCCTTGGGTCTATCCTAATATGGAAAAGTAAATAATATACAACAGTGGTGACATCATCCTCAACCCGGAAGTGCCCCAATAAAAGAATATTACATACAATTAATTTTATATGAATGAAAAGAAAAACTCTCATCTCACATAAAACCCCGGGCTATTCATTCACGACGATCCTGTACATCATATCACAGCAACACATAATATCACATATCATCAACGTAAGTAAGCACGCGTACCCCAATTGTCGTTGATGTATAGCAACGAAACCGGCGATACACCACATACTACACTTACGGTCGCAGAAAAGAAAGTGAAAAACTACAACAATTGGAATCAACACCGCCTTTAGACATCATAAACCCGGAATATCACATATTCAGGATTTCATGCCTAACAATGCAAATCTTATATTTAGGTCTCAACCATGAAAACACATTTTCAAAAGAAACCGGGTAATTCAACAAGATTCCCGATTCTACCGAGGCTAAAATATTAGATTTATATGCAGCTAATTACCTTTCACAAAACTAATTAGTGTAGATTCCAATTATTGTATCATATTCATAAATTAACTAGGCACAATTAAAACATTCGATCGATCGATCAATCTTCCAAAGAATTCTCAGATGGCTCAATACTTGAGTCAGATCAAAATATACCAGAGACTGCAACAAGCACATATGGGCCAACATAAGAAGGCATAGTCCAAGCCTCACCAACGGCGCCGCGGAACCGCCGCCAAAAGACCCTTTTGGCCGCGGTTCCACGGTCGTTTAGTCGAGTTAGGGCTTCGTTCTTCTTGGCGGCCCATACAATACCTTGCATGATTTTCTGAGTATTTTTAATATGAAAAATTCCAACTTTTGAAAAATTTGTAGAGAGCACTACTTTGGGTGTCGGTTTTCGTTCGTTTGAAGTTTTTAACGTCTTCTAGGTTACTCTAAAGTTCCAGCCTGGCTCTGATACCACTGTAGGGATTATTTAACACCATGCCTAGGTTTAAGGTTGTATCACACATGCTATAACAAAAATTTAAGGGTGTGCTAAATAATCCAACCATGAATTGAACTAGAAAAATAGAGTAACAAACTAAAGTATCACATACTTTAAAGTGTCTAACACTAAGTGGGGAGAAAATATAACCTTTGTAGACCTCCTCCTAGACTCCTTGGATCGATTGAGGTTTGAACCGGTTGGATTGTGTCCTTCCAAGTCTACGATGATCCACCACGAAGTCCCTTTGCACCAAGCTCCAAGCTTCACTTGATCAAGGATGAAGATGAAGCAAACAGTCCACACTAGTGGGCTTGACTAAAGTGGAATGGTGATGTGGGTTTGGATCTCACTACAAAACCTTTTCTTTTTAATTCTTTCTCTTTCTTTTAAAACCCTAGAGAACTTTGAGGAGAGAGAGGAAGAAGGAGATGGCACAAAAAAAACTCAAGAGAATAATGTGATAATCTTTTCTAAACTCAAGAGAGTAAGTGAAGTCATCCATGCTAAACCATGGTTATAAAATATCTAGATATTTTGTAACTTGAGTTTAAGCAAAACCATGGACAACAAAACCATGGGCTAAAAAACCATTGACTATTGTCAACTTAAGAGAGTTGAATAGTCAACCATGATTATATTGCCATTTTGCTTTTCTCAAATAAACAAAATATCTTAAAAATGTTATCATGTGAGTCTTGCATTGACACCACCAATGTATCATCAACCATGACACATGTATGCTTGCATGTGTGCATCTATATCAACATATACATACATTCATGCATGCATTATAAAGAAATAGGTTTTAATAAATGAGCTAATGGACTTAATATTGAATCAACACTTGATTAAATAATCCGGTCATATCACATACGACCCATCCACTAGAAAATGCCCGATTAAAATACGGTGTCCAATACACGCATTTAATCGAGCTCCCTCGCATATCTCATATGCACCCCTACATCTTTTCGCCTGAGCTAGGAGACCTCTTTGTGGGACTCTAAGATTCGTCAATACGCTAGCAGTAGGCAGTGATCATATCACATGCCCACAATCTGTCAGTGGCACAAGCTGTACGTAATGGCTCCCAGGTATTGAGCGATCAGAAGAAACACAAGCAAACCTGCTAAAACTCCCATCGAGCCAACTGGTAACACTTACCGTACAGTCCGGTCTCTTCGTCAAATATGCTGCATATGCGAGTCTAGTGATGGTATCATCGATCCTAATAACCCAATAAGTCATGTCGGTATATGACTCATAACAGATCGAGAAACTTCTGATAACACTTATCAGTAAATCTCAGCAGCCCTGGCCAGGGACTTCCTGTTATAGCCAATCGTACATGGTGCAACATCAACCCCATTACCGGGAGAGACGAAACCCCTCCTATCGCTCATTGCCTCTATATGTCTCGGGACCGTACCCAAAATCCACCTGTTTGCATGACTCAGTATTGCCGTGGTAGGGTGGAGATCAAAGTACAGTGGGAGGCACACAGGACTCTATGACGATCTTGGGTCTACAGACTAACCTGTACCAGTGTCACCTGAGAACTGCTATCCGACGATAGATATAATACCATATATGAGTCCCCAGCGAGTCCGTTCAGTGTACCCAGTCTCACTGAGCACCCGTATACGGTCTTTGGTGTCACCACCCTAATGGATATGGGATCATCCATCGCCCATCATATGGGACAAGTAACATATATGCTAGTCTACTCTGGTGATATCGATGCCCCGTCTTGACACACCCACGACTAGGAATATTTCAAGGATATGCTCATAGACTACACATGTCCCACTAGTATTATCCGCATCATAATCTCAGTAGTCCTGCATATCCAAAGGGCTATATCAACATGTACCAAATGAATGAAACCACGATCAAAAAAACATGTCAAGATAAAAAGTGCAACCAGATAGCATACTATCATGTCGAGCAAGAATGTCCTCTGAATACACACACACACACATATACCGGTACATACACTATCATATAATGGCCTCTAGGGCATAATATATCCAACAAATCCCACTTGCACTAAGGCCAATCATTGGCATATCTCATACCCAACCTCTCAAAAAGTCGCTCATGCCGTGGCAAAGAAAGGGCCTTGGTGAGTGGATCCGCGGTGTTATCTTTTGTATCTACCCTCCGAATCTCGATCTCGCAGCGATCAACTATCTTCCGGATCAGATGATATCGCCTGAGGATGTGTCTGGATCGCTGATGGGACTTGGGCTCTTTGGCTAATGCCATAGCCCCATTATTATCACAATACTATGGTATTGGATCAATAATGGTCGAAACTACTCCTAGCTCCGAGATGAACTTCCTCATCCAGACGGCTTCCTCAGTAGCATCATTTGCAGCAATATACTCAGCTTCCATAGTGGAGTATGTAACGGTATCTTGTTTGGAACTCTTCCAACACACCGCCCCTCCATTGAGGGCAAAGACAAACCCTGAGATAGATTTGCTGTCATCCTTATCACTTTGGAAGCTCGAATCGGTAAAGGCCTCCATTTGGAGATCCCCGTTACCATACACCAAGAACATTTCTTTAGTCCTTCGTAAGTATTTAAGAATGTTCTTCACAGCAGTCCAGTGGTTCTCCCCTGGGTTGGATTGATACCTGCTTACTACACCTAGTGCATAAGCTAAATCAGGGCGTGTACATAACATTGCATACATTATAGATCCTACAGCAGAAGCGTAGGGTATAATACTCATGCGAGCTCTCTCTTCATCAGTCTTTGGGCAAAAGTCCTTAGAGAGGTGTCTCCATGACTCGCAGGTAAGGAACCCCGCTTGGAGTCTTCCATACTAAATCTCTTTAGGATGGTGTTAATGTACCTGGTTTGGGACAATCCCAATAACCGTTTAGATCTATCCCTATAGATCTTCATGCCCAATATGTACGAGGTATCACCCAGGTCCTTCATGGAGAACCTTTGTGATAAGAACAGTTTGACCGATTGTAGCATAGGAACGTCGTTTTCTATCAGAAGAATGTCATCCACGTACAATACGAGGAATGTGACAGCACTTCTTACAATCTTCTTATAAACACAAGGTTCATCAGGATTTTTGACAAAATCAAACGCTTTGATAACATCATCAAAACAGATGTTCCAACTCCGTGATGCCTTCTTTAATCCATAAATGGATTTAAGCAACCTACATGCTTTCCCGCTGCTCCCACTATCGATGAAGCCCTCTGGCTGATCCATATAAACGCACTCTTCTAAATCACCATTAGAAAAGCCGTTTTAACGTCCATTTGCCAGATTTCATAGTCGTAGTGAGCAGCAATAGCAAGTAGAATCCGAATGGATTTAAGCATGGCTACAGGAGAAAAGGTTTCGTCATAGTCCAGTCCTGGTCTATGTCGAGATCCTTTTGCCACAAGCCTTGCCTTATAGGTCTCCACCTGCCCATCTACACCGATCTTTCTCATAAAGATCCATTTGCACCCTATGGGTTTTACCCCAGAGGGTACAACTTCCAAAGTCCATACTTTGTTGGTGTACATACACTCCATTTCGGATCTCATGGCATCCAGCCACTTCACAGAGTCACTACTCGTGATAGCTTGCTGAAAAATGGTAGTATCATCATCATCCATGATGCAATCTTCTCCATTACCATCAACGAGAAAACCGTAGTATCTCTCCGGTGGGCGAGAAGTCCTACAAGATCTATGGAGTGGTTGAGATTCATTAGGTTCTGTTGCAACTTCAGGTTCAACCAAATCGTCATTTGTAACTTGTGTCTCTAGAACTTTTTCTAGATCTACAACACTGCCATCAGCATCGTTTGGAAAAATCTTATTTTCCAAAAACGTGGCATACTGAGAAACAAACACCTTTTTTTCCTCCTTGTGGTAGAAAAGATACCTTAACGAATGTTTTGATAACCCACAAATGTACACTTGACTGATCGTGTCTCGAGTTTGTCTGGATTCTGCTTTTTAACAAAAGCTGGACAACCCCAAATCTTAACTCGTTTAAGAGATGGTCTCTTCCCATACCATATCTCATATGGAGTGGTAGACACGGTCTTGGTTTGAACTTTGTTTAACAGAAAAGATGCAGTCTCCAATGCATGCCCCCAAAGGAGAGGGGTAACTCAGCATTACTCATTATGGATCGTACCATATTTAATAGGGTTTGATTCCGTCGCTCTGACACACCGTTGTGCTGTGGTGTTTAAGAGGGAGTGAGCTGAGAGAGAATCCCATTCTCTTTTAGGAAGTTCGAAAACTCTGTACTAAGATACTCTCCAGCTCGATCTGATCGAAGTATCTTGATGCTCATTCTAGTTTGTTTTTCTACTTCAAGTTTGTACTCCTTGAATTTCTCGAAAGCTTCAGACTTATGCTTCAACAAAAACACATGACCGAATCTTGAGAAATCATCAGTAAAAGTTATGAAGTAAGAAAAACCGCCTCTTGCATGTGCAGACATTGGCCCATATACATCACTATGTATGAGGCCCAAGAGCTCAGTAGCTCTTTCTCCGTGTCCAGTAAACGGATTTTTGGTCATTTTCCTTTTGATACAAGAATGATAAGTCGCATAAGATTTGTACTTAAAAGAATTTAAATATGCATCTTTATAAAGCTTGTTTAGTCTTGTTTCATTAATATGACCAAGTCTACAATACCAAAGAAAAGCTTCATTTATATCTGAAAACTTTCTTTTGTTTGTGTATTGTATGTTGAAAACTGTGTGTTGATTCAGGACGTATATCCTGTTATTAAGTGTACCATAACCAATCAACTCTTGATTCAGTTTAATGTTCATAACATTATGCTGCAATACAAAATGATATCCTTCATTGTCTAACAAAGAAATGGATACAATATTACAAAGCATACTTGGTACAAAATAACATGGGTTCAAAACCAATATACAACCCGATGGCAACCCCAGATGATACTCTCCCACTGAAGTGTAGGGGTTCCTAGGCACTCTCAAGAGGTCTCACAAGGCATCAACCATGCTAATTTCAAATTTTACGGTGCCGAGAAACCCTAGACTAGATCGTTGACTAGAAATTTAGGCGAAATACGAATCTAGTTAACAACTTAACTAAAGATAAGAAGCTACAACCTTTGTAGATCCAGATATCTACTTCCTTGGCTCCACGTAGGCGTCCTCTCACTGTCCATCTCGAATCCCGGACTCAATCGTCAGCTTCATTGGAGAAATGGGCGGACTAGGTCGTCGGCTTCGTGCCGAAGATGATCTACGTCGAGGCATCACAAGTTCAAGCTCCGACTTCACAAATTTGTGAAACTTGTGAAGAAAACAACCAAGACAACTTGGCAAGAGGTAGGGGGTGAAGAAATAGGAGGTGGGTTCACTTTAGAATTGGATTTCTCACTTTAGATCTCAAGTTGCCATTGATGGCATCAAGCTTTCTATCTTGAAGAAGAAGATCAAGAAGAAGAAAGAATATGATAAGTGTTTGTTTAAAATGAAAAATAATTCAATACTTATCATAAGCTAACCATAGTTGAGTGTAGAGAATAGACCATGGTTACTTGGATGGGTTAGGGTTAAGCATGAAGACAAGAATGGTTAAGAAGTCAAAGCTTCATGAAGCTTCAACTAAAAACAAACATAGCCACCATTCTTATCTAAATCTTTTCCAAATAAATAAACAAATAAATAAATGAAAAAGCAAAACCCTAATCATCTCTTAACCATGGTTTAATCCTTTACACTTAACCACATGATCAAGTATCATCAAACATGATACAAATATGTGCACAAAAGTATATCACATATACTTCTTGCACATCAAGTGAGAAAATCCATTTAAAGTGAACCAATACTAGTTAATGCAAAGTAATATATCAAATATATAATTATACATTAAATCATTAAATCAACACTTGATTTAACGATCCGGTCATATCGCATATAACCGACTAGTATCCTATGTATCGGCTTATCGAATCAATCCTTGATTCGATATCTAGGTTATATCGAATATAACCAATCGATACATCCATCGCGAGAATGGAATACGGTATCACATACACGCATCATTCTCGGTCCTGCACATATCTCAAATGCACTCCTATTTCATTTCGCTTGAGCCAGGAAACCTCTGTGTAGGACTCTAAAGACTCGTCAATACGCCGGTAGCAGATGATGATCATATCAAGCACCCACAAGCCGCAAGCGGTCTGCTAAACGTAACAGCCATCCGGGTATTGAGCGATCAGAAGATCGACGAGCTAGCCCGCTCACACTCCTGTGAATCCAACCAGTAACACTTACCGTACAGTCCGGTCTGTTCGTCTGATATGTCGCATATCAAGTCTAGGGGTGGTATACGTCAGACCCCAATAACCGATAAGTCGTGCCGACGTGAGGCTCATAACGGGTCGAGACACTACTGGTAACACTTACCAGCAAATCTCTGATCATCCCTGGCCAGGGACTTCCCTGTTACGGCCAATCGAGCACAGCGCAACATCAACCCCCAATACCGGGAGAGACGAAACCCTTCCTATCGCTCATTGCCTCCATGTGACTCGGGACTGCACCCAAAGACCACCGTTTTGCACGCCCTCATGGACGTGGTAAGGTGGAGATCAAAGCACAGTGGGAATCACACAAGACTCTATGATGATCTCGGGTCTACAGACTAACCTGCATAAGTGTCACCTGAGAACTGCCATCTGACGTGAGGTATAATACCATCTGGGAGTTCTCGGCGAGTCCGTCCAGTGTACCCAGTCTCCACTGAGCACCCGTACACCATCTATGATGTCAAACACCAATGGATATGGGATCATCCATCGCCCATCTCATGGGTCGAGAAGCGTATACGCTAGTCTACACTGGTATATCGATGCCCTGTCTCGATACACCCACGACTAGGGACCTTGAAGGATGTACTTATGGACTACCATGTCCCCGCTAGTATGATCTGCATCATAGTCCAGGTAGTCAAGTACACATCCTAAGGGCTTTACCAACATGTAACTATAAGACAGTTTAAAGAGACAAGTGTACATGTTAAGATAAAGAGTAACCAGATAACATACTATCAGATAGCAAGAAAGTCATCTCTATATATGTCCAAGCATCCAATATAATATACATCATCTGTACAATACTGGCCTCTAGGGCATACATACAACTAACAATCTCCCACTTGCACTAGGGCCAGCTGCTGTAGTATCGCATACCGAGCATCCCGAAGAGTCTCTCAAACTGTATCTGGGGAATGGCCTTCGTGAGTGGATCCGCCATGTTGTTCTTCGTGTCAACTCTCCTGACCTCGATCTCCCGGCGATCAACTATCTCCCGGATCAGGTGATACCGCCTCAGAATATGCCTGGATCGCTGATGGGACCTGGGTTCCTTGGCCAAAGCCACCGCTCCACTGTTATCACAATACAAATGTATTGGATGCTCAATGGATGGAAGCACTCCAAGTTCAGCAATGAACTTCTTGATCCAGACAGCCTCTTTAGCAGCATCGTTGGCAGCGATGTATTCAGCCTCCATCGTCGAGTCTGTCACGGTTTCCTGCTTGGAACTCTTCCAGCTAACCGCCCCTCCGTAAAGGGTAAAGACAAATCCCGACTGCGACTTAGAGTCGTCCTTATCACTCTGGAAGCTGGAATCGGTAAAGGACTCCACTTGGAGTTCTCCGTTACCATACACCAAGAGCATCTCTTTAGTCCTTCGTAAGTACTTGAGAATGCTCTTCACAGCTGTCCAGTGACTCTCTCCAGGATCGGCTTGATACCTGCTCACTACACTTAGTGAGTATGCTACATCGGGTCTGGTACATAGCATCGCATACATGATAGAGCCTACAGCTGAAGCATAGGGTATCCCTTGCATGCGAGCTCTCTCCAAATCAGTCTTGGGAGACATCTCTTTGGAGAGAGTGACTCCAGAGATCGTGGGCAAATTCCCACGCTTGGATTCTTCCATACTAAACCTCTTTAGTATGGTGTCAATGTACCTGGATTGGGACAATCCCAAAATCCGTTTGGATCTATCTCTATAGATCCTAATTCCCAATATGCAGGAGGCATCACCAAGATCTTTCATTGAGAATCTTTGTGATAAGAAGAGCTTGACCAATTGCAGCATAGGAATATCATTTCCTATCAAGAGTATGTCGTCCACGTACAATACGAGGAAGACAACCTTACTCTCTGCCACCTTCTTGTAAATACAAGGTTCATCTGGGTTTTTGACGAAATCAAACTCTTTGATAACGACGTCAAAGTAGATGTTCCAAATCCGCGATGCTTGCTTTAATCCATAAATGGATTTAAGCAGCTTGCACACCTTCCCGCTGCTCCCACTGTCTGCGAAGCCCTCTGGCTGAGTCATGTACACGCACTCTTCTAAATCACCATTTAGAAAGGCGGTCTTAACATCCATTTGCCAGATTTCGTAATCATGATATGCAGCGATGGCAAGCATGATCCGGATGGATTTAAGCATAGCCACTGGAGAAAAGGTCTCGTCATAGTCCACACCTGGTCTTTGACGAAAACCTTTTGCAACAAGTCTAGCTTTGAAAGTCTCCACTTTCCCATCTACACCAAGTTTTTTCTTGAAGATCCACTTGCTCCCAATGGGTTTTACCCTTTCAGAAGCAACGTCCAAAGTCCATACTTTGTTGGTGTACATGGATTCCATCTCGGACCGCATAGCATCCAGCCATTTCACTGAGTCCTTACTTATGATGGCCTGCTCGAAGCTAGTTGGGTCATCATCCTCCATGATGCAATCCTCGCTGCCACCATCCATGAGAAAACCGTAGTATCTCTTAGGTGGGCGATGAACCCTACTAGATCGGCGGAGAGGCTGAGGTTCATCGGGAGCTACTGAATCCTCTGGTTCAACCAAATCTTCTGTTGTAGTCTTTATTGCTGGAACCTCTTCCAGTTCTACCTCCTTGCCACTAATCTCTTTTTCAAGAAATTCCTTTTCTAAAAAGGTGGCATGTCGAGAAACAAACACCTTTTGTTCCTCGGTGTGGTAGAAGATATACCCGCGCGAATGTTTGGGATATCCAATAAACTTACACAGAATGGACCTTGCCGCGAGTTTGTCCGGATTTTGCGTTTTTACATATGCCGGACAACCCCATATCTTAACATAATTAAGACATGGTCTCTTTCCTTTCCATATCTCATATGGAGTGGTTGGCACGGTTTTGGTGGGAACCATATTCAATAGATCTGCAGCTGTTTCCAGTGCATATCCCCAGAAGGAAATAGGTAACTCAGCTGTGCTCATCATAGAGCGCACCATATCCAATAGGGCGCGGTTCCTCCGTTCTGATACACCGTTGTGCTGTGGTGTATATGGAGGAGTCAGCTGAGAGAGAATCTCATTCTCTTTTAGGAAGTCCAGGAATTCATTGCTTAAGTATTCTCCTCCTCGATCAGATCGAAGGATTTTAATACTTTTTCCGGTTTGGTTCTCGACTTCTTGTTTATATTCTCTAAATTTCTCAAAAGCTTCTGATTTGTGTTTCATCAGGAACGCATATCCGAATCTAGAGAGATCGTCAGTGAATGTAATGAAGTACGAAGAACCATCCCTGGCATGTGTAGACATGGGACCGCATACATCACTATGTATCAGTCCCAAGAGTTCGGTAACTCTTTCTCCGTGTCCCGTAAACGGAGTTTTGGTCATCTTGCCTTTGAGACATGATTGGCAAGTGTCATAAGATGAAAATTCAAAAGGATTTAAATATCCATCCTTATGCAACTTAGCTAATCGTGTCGCATTGATGTGACCCAGTCTACAATGCCACAAGAAGGATTCGTTCAGTTCTGAACTCTTCCTCTTGTGTGTGTTTGTTATGCTCAGAACTGTTGATTGATTTAGAACATAAATGCCATTGCACAACGTGCCTGATCCAACCAACTTTTGGTTACGGAAAATGTTCATAACATTGTCCTGTAATGCAAAATTATATCCCTCTTTACTCAATAAAGAAACCGATATAATGTTGCATATCAGGTTCGGCATGTAATAGCATTCGTTCAGAACCAATGTATTACCAGTCGGTAATACAAGGTGATATTCCCCGACAGTCTTAGCTGCAACAATTGCACCATTTCCAACTCTAATGTCTTTATCACCTTCTCCAAGTTCTCTACCTTTCCTAAGCCCATGTAACTGATTACATATATGGGATCCTGACCCGGTATCTAACACCCAGGACGTAGAGCAAATGGAGAAACAGTTCTCTGTAACGAACACACCCGAAGAAAATGCATCAACATATACTTTCTTTATTCGGGTGGCATGGGAATCCTGGTATTCCCCTATATCCTGTTCATTCCTATAACTTTTATAAGAAAGAACGGAACCAACGTTCCCCAGCACAGTATAATATGCGGGTTCGGTCAATACATCCATATTATTATCTTTATTAGGGCATGAAATGGTCGCTACCTGGAGAGAGAGAGAAGAAAACACTTTAGCGTATGCTCGTGCAAGATCAGATTGGTTATTATCTTATCTAATCAGGATGGCTCCCACTGGTTTTTATCAAATCTTCCTTCAAACCCTAAAAGGAAAGACTAGCCGGGATTAATTACACACTACAAGTTCGCCAATCTTTCAGCCAGGCCTGTGTCGGTACTTTGAGGGAGGTCCCCCGTGCTTTCGCACGAACCTAATTAATGTAAACCTCGTTTTCCCAGAGGCGTAACCTCGTTGACACCTTTCTAGACACCTACTTGATCGGCTAATTGCAATGTGCAAAACTCTCCCAGGAGTAACTCTTACTCGCAGCGGGTATCGGGATCCAACTATCTCATAGAAGGTATGCAATCTCATTGCAAATTTCAACACTTGAAATTCCCGATAATATTTTGCCCCTAGCGTTCTATGACCTTGACGCAGGCCAACAAACCATAGTGCGCTAGTCAAGTTCAACCCGTCATTTCCTGATTGAATTAAACCCATCCGTACGACCCTTGACGCAGGCCAACAAAGTCGCACGACTACCCTAATCCAATCTGCATCATATGCATAAGCAGGTAAATACTAGTTAGCTACCGCACACTACGCCTTGACGCAGGCCAACAAACGTAGCACGAATACTAACTACTACTTATCTGAAATGACGGAGGGCTACGCAGGTTTTTCTGAAAACCATGAGCGTAATGAACTCGATATCGTTGTAGAATCAAATGAAGTTTTGAAATGGAGTGATTTTGAGGCTTTTCTAGTTTTGCTAAAGGGGTCACTCCCGGTGAAGGGATCGTCGGCCCTTTCCTCGTCGAATGAGGTGCGGGATATATCATATATATCCCTGTGCAAAGCAGAAACTATAGAAGCAATCAAAAGTCAAACCGAATGTGTAGCATCTGCCAGTTATTGCTAAAGGAGTCACTCCCGGTGAAGGGATCTCGGTCCTTTCCTCATCGAATAAGGTGCGGGATATATCATATATATCGCTGTGCAAAGCAAGAACTGTAGCTACCTGTTTTATTTAAAATTTGATTCCACAACATCTTAGGTTTCTTTTCTTTCATTAATCACATTAATGAAGTCCCATCATTTATGTACCTAAACATCACAGATAAATACGACGTACACTTATGCCATCCGCATTCGCCTCGATGTCCCCTCGTGCACCGTTAGGTTAGGTAACAACGACAGAGCAGGGCAGGGCTAGTGCGGGTGCAAAACATAAGTAACGTCTATATAATATATCATATATACTATATACTGTATCCATCACAGAACATCACATATATCGCAGCAGAAGAAACATATGAAATATTGGATATACTAGGACGTCCGTGTTTTCAATACGAGCCAGTATAAAACACGGATTCCACGGTCATGATGAATAGCCAATCCCACACCCCTAGACCCCTACGAGAGCGGCAAGCAACCCTACCAATTCTAGGGTTAGGAGACCCGGACTCGACTCCTCGAGTTGGTCTCCCACTGGACCCTAGAACCCGGTTACTTGTGCTCCCCTCCTGGGTCTATCCTAATGCGGAAAAGTAAATAATATACAAAAGGTGACAACTTCCGCTACCTGGAAGTGCCCCAAATAAAAGAATATTACATACAAGTTTTTACATGAATGAAAATGAAAAACACTCATCTCACATAAAAACCCCCGGCTATTCAAACATGACGATCCAATATAACATATCCAGCAACACATAACATCACATGTCATCAATGTAAGTAAGTATGCATACCCCAATTGTCGTTGACGTATAGCAACGAAACCGGCGATATGAACATACTACACTTACGGTCACAGAAAAGAAAGTGTAAAACTACAACAGTTGGAATCCGCAACCTCTTTTGACATCACATGCCTAATCAAATGAAATACTTAGACATCACATGCCTAACAGTTATAAACCCCGCATTTTAGTCTCATTATCGAAAACTCTTTTCAATATCAAGTGAAACTAAACCGCTAGATTTATAACATTCATTCAGTTATCTCATAACTGTTTGTGAATTCCAATTATTGTATCACATTCCAGATAAACAGAAAATGTTAAACTTTCTGATCGAACAGTCGAATACCCAAGTTTTCCCGATACAGCTCAACACATGAAATAAGTCTAACAACATTCAGTTCGTGCCTCAGTACCAACGGTCCAGCCGTAGAAGGGTTAAGCCAACGCCTCACATGTGGCACGCCGTACTGCCCCAAACCCGAAGGTTTAAAGGGCAGTTCAAGACGGTCACATAATCGAGTTAAGGTTTGTTGTCTTCTAGAGGGTCCATCGCATTACTTGCACTACTTAGAACGTCGTTAAACTACGGAAAAATCCAACACTTGGAAATTTCCCGACAGGGGAAAAGTTGGGTATTTATATCCGGTCGAACTTTTTAACAAATTCAAAAATTATCCGGAAAGCACTTAGACAAAGTTCGATAATCCGATCGAAACAATGAACTCCCAATACAACCCAGAAAACTCAACTCTTGAGTTTAGATTAAAAATTCCCAGGAAAACCAGCACTGGAAACTAGGAATTACTGTGCAGAAATTGTTGGAGATAGTGCCCTCATAGTCAATTATTGGATCGCAGGTACGTGATTGCAATGATTGCGGAGGACCTATCCCGGTAGGACAGTCTTACTCGAGATGATAGTTTACTATCTGGTTTGCCTTTATCAGTCGTGTACATGTTCAGGTGACTGATTGCATGTTACACTTTGATAGAGCCCTTAGGATCTGGCTTTACTACCAACTGTATGATGGCGATCATATACGTGAGAGTTGGGTAGTTTATATGCATATCCTTAATTGTGGTCCCTAGTCGTGGGAGTTTCGAGACAGGGCATCGATACTCCGGAGTAGACTAGTGTATACAGTCGAGACCCCGACGAGGGGCGGTGGCCGGTCTCACAAGCCACTGGTGTCAGTTGGATCACCTAAGATGTATACAGGTGCTCATTGGGTTATGAGTACACCGGACAGGACTCGCAGGGAATCTGCTAGTTAGTATTATATCTACCGTCAGATAGCAGTTCCCTGGTGACATGTGTACAGGTTAGTTCATCGACCTGAGGTCGTCATTTGTCTCGTATGAGTTCCCACTGTGCTTTGATTACTACCCTACCACGGCTCAAAGGAGTCGTGCAAACAGGTAGCTTTTGGGTACAGTCCCGAGCCATATGGAGGCACGTGAGCGGATCGGCAGGGGATTCGTCTCTCCCGGTATTGGGGGCGAGATCGTGCTGTGTCTAGGAGAGCCATTACACTAAATCCATGGCCATGGTAGGAGATTTACTGGTAGGTACTCCAGTAGTATCTCAGGGTGTTATTGGGCTACACTCCGACACGACTTATACTGCTTCTGGGGGTCTGACGTTACTAGCCCCCTAGGCGGATATGCGATACTCATTGACGAACGGACCGGACTGTATATACATTGTCACTGTTAGGCTCAGTAGGGTTTCTGGATGTGTTAGCTCATCGGCCACCCTTGAGTGCGCTCATCAGTCTCCCTTAAGTTCAGTCCATGGGCAACCGTTACGCATAGCTAGTGCCGCTGACGGTTTGTGGTTAAACCCACTGCCAGGGTACTGAAGAGTCATTAGAGTTCCCCACAGACAGTTTCCCAAGTTTCGGGCGAAACGTTGTAGAGGCCGTATGGTTTTATGGCAGGGTTCGGAAAATGCACGTGCGTTTACCACGTGTTATTTTTCGGGCAGATAATACTGGTCGGCTTTGGTTTAAGCCGGATCCGAGTATTATATTGAGTAGGTATAATATCTTTGTCTCAGTTGCATTTGTATTCAGTCGTAATACAAATGCGGGTATATTTATACAGTTTCGGGGTTATCCTGAAAGTCGTTTCAGGATCACTTTTGGAAGTTGCCAGTTTCCAGTTTTCTATCAGCCGTCTTTTAACATTCTGTTAAAGACGGATTTATCTTTTCTTCAGATGGAGTGAGTCATCATTCTAGAAGGTTCTAGAAGTGATGAAGTGGCTTAGTGACTCATCTTTGCATTAATGGTTCTTTAATGTTAAAGCATGACTAGGTTTGTTCTAATTGGTTCAAATTTGTGATTCATTCTTTCATAATTGTTTGGATAACTATGATTGTGATATGGTCACCTCCCTCCACCTACGGTCACCTCCCTCTTCCTTATTTGTTGGCCGGCCCCCTCCTCTCCCCATTCACTTGGTTGCTTGATTAATTTGGTTAGAAAAGATATGATAGTATTTGGGTGAATGGAAATTTCATTGTTTCATTTTCTTTCCATCACCAATTCCCACGGCAACTTCATTAACCGATCGTCCACGGATATGGACGAAGTGAGACAAAGTATTCTACTCATATTCTACATCATTCTTGGTCGTCTCTTTTTAGCAAACTTGACGATCGAGTTGCCTCGAGTCAGAGGCGGGAGCCCGTTTAAAGAACCGATCATGTGGTGCCACCTCGACGCAGGATTCGGAGATCGACGAGATCGGAGCAGCCGCAACGGAGCGTGGGATGATGGTTGAAGAACGAAGGACTCGGATCGTTCGGTACAACCTTTCTACACTCTTTACAGTTTGTTAGTTTAGCAATAATGGCAGATCCGGGTTAAAGTATACGATAGCGCCAGTTTAAAAGTTTTTTTATTCCGCATTTGGCGTCTGTAGACGGCCGGGGCGCTAGCGTAGACTTACAGTGGTATCAGAGCCTCACCATTTTGCTATACTAACTTGTGCTAACGCGTTTAAAACATCGATCCGACCGAAAATCAAAAACGACAAAATCCTTGCTTGACAGTTTCTGTTGATTTTAAACGGTGTCAAAATTGATTTCTGGATGTCTTAAAAATCAGAGCAGGCATTTTTAAGAGCTACGACAAAAGTTGGGGTTGTTTTCCCTCCAAGCTGCCGCGGAAGGGCGGCCAAACCCATGGTTCGGCCGCGCTTCCGCCGTCACGTGGGGAGCACGTGCTCCCAAATTTTGTCAGTAGGTTCTATTTTGGATTTTGGGGTTTTTTGTAACTATCGTTTTGGCCCAGGTTTTGTTACTGTTCACCAGTAAGCAGTGGGGCCCACTTTTTGATATTTGGTCTTTGGTCGATCGAAATTTAAACACGTTAGTTTACAGTGCTTACATTATATATCCGACCGGGAATGTCATTTGATCGGTAAACCGCGTCCGATTGCTATAGTTCTTTTAGACGGGTTTGCGAACGTGACATTCGCGTTGATGTTCTGTGTTGTGCTGTGATGTTGCGGATTTGTCGTGGTGGATAGCAGTGTGCAATGGTAGTACAGTTTGAGTTTATTTGTACATTTGATATTGCGGGGCGAGCGTCCAACATGTGGACTGCCGTCACTGCCTGTTGTATAATATTCTTTTGGGGCACGACCAGGTTGCGGTCGATGTACCTATTGTACTATTTTTCATTACTGTACTAGGTTTTACCCCGCGACGGAGTGCACGGATAGCCGGGTTCGGGAAAGCAACGGGTCCGCATCTCATGGCTTTGAGAGGCAGAGGGGCCCCACTTCAGAATTGGCAGACTATTCGCCGCACTCGTAGGGGGTACAGGTTGACCCAAGGAGGGGTGCCCAAGTTTACCGGATTCCGTGAAGTGCCGGGTGTTCCATTCACTATGCTGTGGGGACTGCCTCGCTTCAGGTTTTGGCGGGTAACTTGCCGCACCCGTAGGGGTCTAGGTTTCATTGCACAGGCTATCCACACGACAGGGGAACGTCGAGTTTCAGCAGCGGCTCTGTGAAACTCGGGGATCCCAGATATCTGTATTGTTCTGTGATGCTTATTACTTTTCTGTAATGTTGCATATTATCACGCCTGGAGCGATTATGTATATTGGTTTATATACTATTAGATGTTGTATATGTTTTACACCCGCGCTAGTCCAGTCCCCTCTCTGTCGTTAGTTAAGTAACCTAACGGGTGATGACGGGACCCAGTGACGAATGCGGATGGCATATACGTACATTTTATTTTCGTTCTTTTCTGGTGTGATTGATTGATGGGACTGCGTTGATTCTGATCAATGCAATGTAATACAAACCTGTTTTAGTTGTTGGAACAAATTTAAAAAGTGTTATTGCAAAGACGTTTCCTTTTGTTTTGCATAGTGGTATTCGGTGGGAATATCCTGCACCTCATTCGACGAGGCAAGGGCTGATATCCCTTCACCGGGAAAGACCCCTTGGACAGAAGTTTGCGTCAGGGTAATAACTTTACTATAGTCGATTACATGTTGCTTTGCATAGCGGTATTCAGTGGAATATCCTGCACCTCATTCCACGAGGAAAGAGCCGAGATCCCTTTACCGGGAGTGACCTCTTTAGCAAAAGGTTTTCGCCACTATATTTTAAAAAAAGCTATCAGGTTCCTTCAGCGATATCAAGTTCACTACGTTAAAGGTTTTTCGCCAAAAACCAACCGTAGCCCTCCGTCGTTTCTTATGGATGGTCAGTAGTATTCAAGCTATGTTTGTTGGCATACGTCAAGGCATAGTGTTTGGTAGCTGCTGGGTATTCATTTGTTGCATAGATAGATGAGTTGGTTTGGGACAGTCGTATTACCTTGTTGGCATACGTCAAGGGTATGTACGGGTGGGTTCAAATTAACAAGATAATGACGGGCAGAACTTGACATGTGACTTATGATTTGTTGGCATACGTCAAGGTCATAAGAGCATGGGGCAAGAAAATGATATCGGGAGTTTCTAAAGAAACTGAAACTTGCCAAGTGTGCGCATACCTTCTGGAGTATGAATAACGTTGATGCATTCCATCACGTTAACATGCGATGAGAGTTGGATCCCGATTCCCACTGATGAGTTGGTTTACTCTTCGGGTGATCCCGATTGATTCTTCTTTAGGTTTGGAGGAGAATTTGACAGGACAGTGGGAGGTTTCCGGATTAGATAAAGTTATGACCATTCTGATCTAGGTTAGAGTGCACGCAGAGTGTTTCTTTTCTCTCTCTCTCTTTGGCAGCGACCTTTGACCGACCCTAGACTATGACTCAGTGACCAGGTTGACCGAACCTTCTTAAAATACTGGCTTTTGGATTATCTGAGTTGCATAAGTCATTGCCACTCCTTCTTCTACCCTTTGCATTTCTCAGAACACCCGTATTACTACGGATATCCACTTCCATTGGATAGATCCATCATATGGTTATATACGAACTCGAAGGGACTTCTTCGAGGATGGATCCAGGTTCAGGAGGAAAAGAATTGGTTTATTCAGTTGTCTTTTATTATCACCTTCTTTCAGGTTGCGAGAGCTCCTTGGTTTAGGAGAGTACACCAATTACGCTTATTGGATAGTCTTATTCCAAACCATAGGCTGGTGCCGAAAGGTAGGGAATGAAGAAAACCAATTAGCCTAAGTAGGGTGTGCAGAAGGTAATATGTAAAGACAAAATAAAGGGATTAGAAAGAGGGCAAAGTAAATTGCGACTGATATCATTCACGACCAAAACCGCATACTTCATCGCCACTCCTATTTCACCTTTAAAAGAATAAGGTATTATTCAGTTGTCTTTTATCATCACCTTCTCTCGAGATGCGAGTATTCCTTGGTTTAGGAGGGTACACCTATTATGCTTACTGGATAGTCTTCTTCCAAACCATAGGCTGGTGCCGAACGTTAGGGAAGGAAGAAAACCATTTAGCCTAATGATGGTGTACAGAAGGTAACGACTAAAGACAAATAAAGGGATTTGGATAGATGGCAATAAAATATACGGTTGAAGTCATGAATTGGTTTATGGAAGAGGCATTGCTATGAATACCAGGATACCCCTACGAAACATTTTCATGTTTCAGTGCATTGTTAAAGAAAACTGTTTTCCCGATTAGACACTTACTCCAAGGGTATGTATTTACCAGGTTTCATTATCATATCTGTATGGTTTTACAGATGATGAGTGGGAGTAAGATATTGGGAATTAGGTGATCATCCTCATTATATCGGAATTCGTTGAAATTGGTGATATTTGAGGAAATCGCCAGGGTACAGTTTTCAACTTACGACGCACAGGTTTTGAGTTGTTTAACTCAGCGGACTTATACAGAGTATTGTATGTTGTCCAGTGTCCATCAGGACAAAGGGGTAGGTCCTCGTACTATGTTCTGTTTACTTATAACTTCTCTGGTATTTAGACAAGTGTTTCGTAGAAATACAAGGTCTAAGTTTTGAGAAGTTGTGGGTATAAGAATAAAGTAGAGAACCAGGTATCACAAGTATCGGGATTCTTCAAAGAGATCGAAGATGTAGATTCTTGTGATTGGTATTCAGATGATAGTGATGGTTTTGAGAAAAGTGTTTCTCTTTCAGGTTACTCATAATTGGATGGATTCCTAAGTTGAGTAATGCTGATTAGCCTCTTTCCATTAAAGTGATATGCACTGGAGACAGCTGCATGATTTGAATATGGTTCCAATTAAATTAGTGCCAAAGTTTCTGTATTGGATATAGAATGGATCGTACCTTAAAAGAAATTAAGGTACGGGGAGTTGTCCGGTTTTTGCTTAAAACCAGACTCTGAATAACTCAGGGCACGTTTCTGTAATGGCTGTTTGTGGGTTGACCCTGGCTATGTCGAGGGTTGATATTCTACCATTTGGAAGATCAATAGTGATATTGTTCTTAACTCGCCACAGTTTTAAAATGGATCTTTTTCAGAAAACAGTAGTGGGAGTATGGTAGAACTGGAAGTGATTCCAGAACCGCGAACGATTACGGAAAATTTAATAGGACCTATACATTCAATCAGGTTTGACATTCCAATAGCCACTCCGCAGATATGGTAGGTAACCTCAGACACCCGAGAGGTACTTTGGTAGCCTCAAGGACGGTGACAGGGAGGTTCTTATCTACCCAGACTTGACACTACTGTTGTTCCAGGATATGAGACCCGGTAGGAGGGTTGTCGTAGTCAGTGGGAGCAGCGGAAGCATAGTGGGCAAGATGCTTATATCTATTTATAGACTTGAGCAGTTATAGCGGAGATAGATCGTCTAATTTTGATGTGACAGTCATGGGTTTGACTTCAATCAGAATAGGGGATGGATCAGTTAAGAAGGTAGTAGGATGTGATGTCATGGTATCTGGATGACATACACAGAGTGGGAAGTAAAATTCCTTTACTACGATCGGTTGTACCGTGGTCGTCACACAGTTGTTTCTCCAGACAGGACATGGATATAATATTTGACATTCTGGTTTCTGGATCTATGGTTTTAGATCTAGATTTGGGTGGTTTCCCAATGTGGGTACTTTGACAGATATTCTAATGGTTTTTAGAATAGTTGACTCCTAGCATGGTAGTGTACCTGCAGGTGATGGAGTCACCCTCTCTAAAGGTGTCGTATAGACTAAAGGGGAGAGGGATGTGCATGATTGGCAGATCACTTGCTTAGGCAATTGAGTCAATCATGAGATATCAAGTACCACACCAGATGTTGTTTTTGCACTAGATGCAATAAGTTTGTATTAATCCAATCCTGGAGAAACATAAGGAAGCAGTTTTAGAACATTAGTACATGTTCTACGGATTTGATAACGGCAGCCTCTTTCAGGAGACGGTTATCATTCCAGGCTTCAAAGGTGACATGGATGACAGAGTGATTGTTAGAGTTTTGGTTTTCCCTCTGACGAGGGACAGTATTATGGACAGGTGGTTCCACAGGATACTGTGGGTGGCATGGTGCCGGATACTGATTAGGTTCAGTGATCCATACAGTCTAAGAAGTTTTGGATATGGAGTTCATTTATGAACTAAGGTCCCATCAGATATCCAGACATATTCTAAGACAGATACTACTCAATTCGGGAGATGGCTTTATCTGCGAACTTGAGATTAAGAGAGATATAGAAAGATACTTCTAGGCGGATCCACTCACTGAGGCTATTTCTCGAACACAATAGTTTTACAAACGGGCTTTGTGAAACTGATTAGTAGAGGAGTTGGATGTTCGGTTTCACACGGGCTGTGAGTAGTCGACATCGCAATAATTAGCCTTGAGTGCAAGTGGGAGATTGTTGGAGATAGTGCCCTCATAGTCAATTATTGGATCGCAGGTACGTGATTGCAATGATTGCGGAGGACCTATCCCGGTAGGACAGTCTTACTCGAGATGATAGTTTACTATCTGGTTTGCCTTTATCAGTCGTGTACATGTTCAGGTGACTGATTGCATGTTACACTTTGATAGAGCCCTTAGGATCTGGCTTTACTACCAACTGTATGATGGCGATCATATACGTGAGAGTTGGGTAGTTTATATGCATATCCTTAATTGTGGTCCCTAGTCGTGGGAGTTTCGAGACAGGGCATCGATACTCCGGAGTAGACTAGTGTATACAGTCGAGACCCCGACGAGGGGCGGTGGCCGGTCTCACAAGCCACTGGTGTCAGTTGGATCACCTAAGATGTATACAGGTGCTCATTGGGTTATGAGTACACCGGACAGGACTCGCAGGGAATCTGCTAGTTAGTATTATATCTACCGTCAGATAGCAGTTCCCTGGTGACATGTGTACAGGTTAGTTCATCGACCTGAGGTCGTCATTTGTCTCGTGTGAGTTCCCACTGTGCTTTGATTACTACCCTACCACGGCTCAAAGGAGTCGTGCAAACAGGTAGCTTTTGGGTACAGTCCCGAGCCATATGGAGGCACGTGAGCGGATCGGCAGGGGATTCGTCTCTCCCGGTATTGGGGGCGAGATCGTGCTGTGTCTAGGAGAGCCATTACACTAAATCCATGGCCATGGTAGGAGATTTACTGGTAGGTACTCCAGTAGTATCTCAGGGTGTTATTGGGCTACACTCCGACACGACTTATACTGCTTCTGGGGGTCTGACGTTACTAGCCCCCTAGGCGGATATGCGATACTCATTGACGAACGGACCGGACTGTATATACATTGTCACTGTTAGGCTCAGTAGGGTTTCTGGATGTGTTAGCTCATCGGCCACCCTTGAGTGCGCTCATCAGTCTCCCTTAAGTTCAGTCCATGGGCAACCGTTACGCATAGCTAGTGCCGCTGACGGTTTGTGGTTAAACCCACTGCCAGGGTACTGAAGAGTCATTAGAGTTCCCCACAGACAGTTTCCCAAGTTTCGGGCGAAACGTTGTAGAGGCCGTATGGTTTTATGGCAGGGTTCGGAAAATGCACGTGCGTTTACGCACGTGTTATTTTTCGGGCAGATAATACTGGTCGGCTTTGGTTTAAGCCGGATCCGAGTATTATATTGAGTAGGTATAATATCTTTGTCTCAGTTGCATTTGTATTCAGTCGTAATACAAATGCGGGTATATTTATACAGTTTCGGGGTTATCCTGAAAGTCGTTTCAGGATCACTTTTGGAAGTTGCCAGTTTCCAGTTTTCTATCAGCCGTCTTTTAACATTCTGTTAAAGACGGATTTATCTTTTCTTCAGATGGAGTGAGTCATCATTCTAGAAGGTTCTAGAAGTGATGAAGTGGCTTAGTGACTCATCTTTGCATTAATGGTTCTTTAATGTTAAAGCATGACTAGGTTTGTTCTAATTGGTTCAAATTTGTGATTCATTCTTTCATAATTGTTTGGATAACTATGATTGTGATATGGTCACCTCCCTCCTCCTACGGTCACCTCCCTCTTCCTTATTTGTTGGCCGGCCCCCTCCTCTCCCCATTCACTTGGTTGCTTGATTAATTTGGTTAGAAAAGATATGATAGTATTTGGGTGAATGGAAATTTCATTGTTTCATTTTCTTTCCATCACCAATTCCCACGGCAACTTCATTAACCGATCGTCCACGGATATGGACGAAGTGAGACAAAGTATTCTACTCATATTCTACATCATTCTTGGTCGTCTCTTTTTAGCAAACTTGACGATCGAGTTGCCTCGAGTCAGAGGCGGGAGCCCGTTTAAAGAACCGATCATGTGGTACCACCTCGACGCAGGATTCGGAGATCGACGAGATCGGAGCAGCCGCAACGGAGCGTGGGATGATGGTTGAAGAACGAAGGACTCGGATCGTTCGGTACAACCTTTCTACACTCTTTACAGTTTGTTAGTTTAGCAATAATGGCAGATCCGGGTTAAAGTATACGATAGCGCCAGTTTAAAAGTTTTTTTATTCCGCATTTGGCGTCTGTAGACGGCCGGGGCGCTAGCGTAGACTTACAGAAATCAACTTGAGAGGGGATTAATTGGCCGCGGAACCGCCGCATTAGCCATGCTAATGCCGCGGTTCCGCCGCGTATTGATGGAATCATGTTGTCGAAATTCACAGTAATTCTTAGATATTCCTGCTTATTTTTCTGCATATTTTTAATCTGGAAAAAACCCAGTTTTTGAAAAATGTACAGAGAGCAATATTGATTTTAGGGTTTCGGTTCGATCGGACTTCAAACTCCGTCTGGACTTCGCCTAAGGCTCTAGCTAGGCTCTGATACCACTGTAGGGGGTTCCTAGGCACTCTCAAGAGGTATCACAAGGCATCAACCATGCCAATTTCAAATTTTACGGTGCCGAGAAACCCTAGACTAGATCGTTGACTAGAAATTTAGGCGAAATACGAATCTAGTTAACAACTTAACTAAAGATAAGAAGCTACAACCTTTGTAGATCCGGATATCCACTTCCTTGGCTCCACGTAGGCGTCCTCTCGCTGTCCATCTCGAATCCCGGACTCAATCGTCGGCTTGATTGGAGAAATGGGCGGACTAGGTCGTCGGTTTTGTGCCGTAGATGATCTACGTCGAGGCATCACAAGTTCAAGCTCCGACTTCACAAATTTGTGAAACTTGTGAAGAAAACACCCAAGACAACTTGGCAAGAGGTAGAGGGTGAAGAAATAGGAGGTGGGTTCACTTTAGAATTGGATTTCTCACTTTAGATCTCAAGTTGCCATTGATGGCATCAAGCTTTCTATCTTGAAGAAGAAGATCAAGAAGAAGAAAGAATATGATAAGTATTTGTTTAAAATGAAAAATAATTCAATACTTATCATAAGCTAACCATAGTTGAGTGTAGAGAATAGACCATGGTTACTTGGATGGGTTAGGGTTAAGCATGAAGACAAGAATGGTTAAGAAGTCAAAGCTTCATGAAGCTTCAACTAAAAACAAACATAGCCACCATTCTTATCTAAATCTTTTCCAAATAAATAAACAAATAAATAAATGAAAAAGCAAAACCCTAATCATCTCTTAACCATGGTTTAATCCTATACACTTAACCACATGATCAAGTATCATCAAACATGATACAAATATGTGCACAAAAGTATATCACATATACTTCTTGCACATCAAGTGAGAAAATCCATTTAAAGTGAACCAATACTAGTTAATGCAAAGTAATATATCAAATATATAATTATACATTAAATCATTAAATCAACACTTGATTTAACGATCCGGTCATATCGCATATAACCGACTAGTATCCTATGTATCGGCTTATCGAATCAATCCTTGATTCGATATCTAGGTTATATCGAATATAACCAATCGATACATCCATCGCGAGAATGGAATACGGTATCACATACACGCATCATTCTCGGTCCTGTACATATCTCATATGCACTCCTATTTCATTTCGCTTGAGCCAGGAAACCTCTGTGTAGGACTCTAAAGACTCGTCAATACGCCGGTAGCAGATAATGATCATATCAAGCACCCACAAGCCACAAGCGGTCCGCTAAACATAACGGCCATCCGGGTATTGAGCGATCAGAAGATCGACGAGCTAGCCCGCTCACACTCCTGTGAATCCAACCAGTAACACTTACCGTACAGTCCGGTCTGTTCGTCTGATATGTCGCATATCAAGTCTAGGGGTGGTATACGTCAGACCCCAATAACCGATAAGTCGTGCCGATGTGAGGCTCATAACGGGTCGAGAAACTACTGGTAACACTTACCAGCAAATCTCTGATCAGCCCTGGCCAGGGACTTCCCTGTTACGGCCAATCGAGCACAGCGCAACATCAACCCCCAATACCGGGAGAGACGAAACCCCTCCTATCGCTCATTGCCTCCATGTGACTCGGGACTGCACCCAAAGACCACCGTTTTGCACGCCCTCATGGACGTGGTAAGGTGGATATCAAAGCACAGTGGGAATCACACAAGACTCTATGACGATCTCGGGTCTACAGACTAACCTGCACAAGTGTCACCTGAGAACTGCCATCTGACGTGAGGTATAATACCATCTGGGAGTTCTCGGTGAGTCCGTCCAGTGTACCCAGTCTCCACTGAGTACCCGTACACCATCTCTGATGTCAAACACCAATGGATATGGGATCATCCATCGCCCATCTCATGGGTCGAGAAGCGTATACGCTAGTCTACACTGGTATATCAATGCCCTGTCTCGATACACCCACGACTAGGGACCTTGAAGGATGTACTTATGGTCTACCATGTCCCCACTAGTATGATCTGCATCATAGTCCAGGTAGTCAAGTACACATCCTAAGGGCTTTACCAACATGTAACTATAAGACAGTTTAAAGAGACAAGTGTACATGTTAAGATAAAGAGTAACCAGATAGCATACTATCAGATCGAGCAAGAAAGTCATCTCTATATATGTCCAAGCATCCAATATAATATACATCATCTGTACAATACTGTCCTCTAGGGCATACATACAACTAACAAGAAGCTGCATGTACATTGGAACCATTTCCAACCCGAAGAGTATAATCACCTGTCTTCAAAACTCTGCTATTTCTCAGCCCCTGCATAGAATTGCAGATATGAGAACCCGAACCGGTATCCAATACCCAGGAAGCAGAGTTTATAGAAAAACAGTTTTCAGTTACGAACACACCTGAAGCTGAAGCATCACCATGCTTCCCTTTTTTAAGACCAAGGTACTCAGTACAGTTCCGCTTCTAGTGTCCCGTCTTCTTGCAGTAGAAACATTCTCCTTTTCCTGACTCCGTAGCTTTGGATTTGTCTTTCCCCTTTTCCTTTTTTATTCCACCCTTTGGCTTGGTGGATTTCTTCTTGTTCTTTCCCTTGGCCTTGGCTTTTGGGACGGAAGAAGAAGATTGTCCAACAATGTAACACCTTAGAATGTGTTTTGTAGCTAATTATATTTTTTTATATATAGTTTTTAACAAAAAGTTTACCAAATTAAGTTTCAAATATTTTATCCTATTTATTGTGTATTTTATTGGAATTTTGTTAGGCTTGCACACACTTGTGCATGATAACTAGGGTTGTTTTTGGAGTTAAACCATGATTAGCAACCATGGTTAACTAACCATTTCTCCCTAATCTAGTTTTAATATTTGTTTAAGTGTTATGGTTGTAGTTAGTCATGATAGATTTAAAATGAAAATGAATTTAAAATGGAATTTTAAATTGGTTGACTTTGGGAGAGAGAGAGAGTGAGCATGGGCATCATGGCATGAGCCATGCCTCACTTAATGAGGAGAGAGAGAGTGAGAAGGGGGTCTTTGTGTGAGCTCATTTCTCTATCTCATTTTCTTACTCTCATTCTCTCACACTCTCACACACACACACACACAAGAGAGCAGCAGCAGCAGCTTCATCACCATCAGCAGCAGCAACAGCTTCATCATCATCATCATCAGCAGCAGCAACAGCAGACATCAGCAGCAGCAGGCAGCAGCAGCAGCAGCTAGAGCTCCAGCAACTTGGAGCGGCTCCTCTCACTTCTTCTACTGCTTCTAGAGATCCTTTTGGGTATATTTCTTTAACCCAATTCCTAGATTGCTTAGTTGTATGTTAGTTTAGCTTCGGTTTGCGTTTAATGTGAGATTATTGCTAGTTTAGTGCCATTTAAGGTTATTTGTGTGGAATTTTGGTTGGAATGTGTTGGAATTGGTTAACCTAGCTTATTTTAGTGTTGTTAGGCCACCTCAACTGAGATTCAACCCAGGTTTCACTAAAATACCTTAAGGTTTGTGTTTTGTGCAATTTGGTGTTTTTTTTAAGCGATATAATGGCAATCTGGAATCTGCTATGGACCCGGACCTTACAGAGTAAAATTGAGGAAACTGGGACATGATATCTAGGTCTAGAACACACCACCAGAGCACGACCACCTAACTCCCAATGCAGGCCGCCAATTAATTCCATTTGGCCGCAAATTGCGGCCAAGAAGGGGACTGGGGTGTTGGGGTTTTGTGTAGGGTTCCCTGCTGTGTTGTCTAGGTCTTTGGCATGTCTAGTTTTGTGATATCTTACCTGTAGGAAAATCTGGGGTCATATATCGTTTTTGATGTCCGTTGTGGTTGCGCAATACGCGCGATACGTGAGTGGATTCTGTGATCCAGCGTATCGCGGCGTGTCGCGATGGTTTTAGACGCGTATACACACGATTCAGCGTATCGTGCACACGCGCGTTTAGTTCGCGACGCGAGTTTCTCGTTTTGGTTCGATATTGCGTTTCGCGGGATATTTGGCTTATATGTGAGACGTTACTTATGTTTTACACCCGCGCTAGCCCTGCCCCGCTCTGCCGTTAGTTATCTAACCTAACGGTTTACGAGGGGATATCGAGGCGAATGCGGATGGCATAAGTGTACGTCGTATTTATCTTTGATGTTTAGGTGACTTAAATGATGAGACTTCATTATTATGATTAATGAAAGAAAAGAAACCTAAAAGATGTTGTAGAACCAAATTTTCAAAAAGGGTAGCTGCAGTTTTTGCTTTGCATAGCGATATATAAGATATATCCTGCACCTTATTCGATGAGGAAAGAGCCGAGATCCCTTCACCGGGAGTGACCTCTTTAGCAAAACTGGCAAATGCTACAACACTCGGTTTGTCTTTTGATTGCTTCTAGAGTTTTGCTTTGCATAGTGATATATATGATATGTCCTGCACCTTATTCGATGAGGAAAGAGCCGAGATCCCTTCACCGGGAATGGCCTCTTTAGCAAAACTGGTCAAAGCCTAAAAAACACTCCTTTTCAAAATTCACTCGATTCTACAACGATATCAAGTTCATTACGTAATAGGTTTTCAGAAAAACCTGTCGTAGCCCTCTGTCATTTCAGATAAGAACTGTTTAGTATTCATGCTTCGTTTGTTGGCCTTTGTCAAGGCGTAGTGTGCGGTAGTTGAATGGTGCTTATCTGCTTATGCATATGATGCAGATTGTTTTAGGATAGTCGTACGACCTTGTTGGCCTTTGTCAAGGGTCGTGCGGGTGGGTTTGATTCAATCAAGAAATGACGGGTTGAACTTGACTATCATCCTATGATTTGTTGGCCTTTGTCAAGGTCATAGGGGTTAGGGGCAAAATTTTATCGGGAATTTCAAGTGTTGAAATTTGCAATGAGATTGCATACCTTCTATGAGATAGTTGGATCCCGATACCCTCTGCGAGTAATAGTTGTTAGTTATATGTATGCCCTAGAGGCCATTACTGTACATTGGATGTATATTGTAGTGGATGCTGGGACATATATAGGTAGGACTTTCTTGCTCGACATGATAGTACGCTATCTGGTTGCACTTTATCTTAACATGTATACTTTCTGTCCCTCTGTTACATGTTGATAAAGCCCTTAGGATGTGTACTCTACTTCCAGGAATATGATGAAGATCATACTAGTGGGGCCTGGGTAGTAAATGAGTACATCCTTCATAGTTCCTAGTCGTGGGAATATCGAGACGGGGCATCGATATTCCAGAGTAGACTAGCGTATATCCTCTCGACCCATGTGATGGACGATGGATGATCCCATATCCATTGGTGTTTGACATCAGAGATGGTATACGGGTGCTCAGTGGAGACTGGGTACACTGAACGGACTCGCCGAGAACTCCCAGATGGTATTATACCTCACGTCAGATGGCAGTTCTCTGGTGACACTGGTACAGTTTAGTCTGTTGACCCGAGATCGTCATAGAGTCTTATGTGTCTCCCACTGTGCTTTGATTCCACCCTACCACGGCTCTACTGAGTCGTGCAAACAGGTGGTTTTTGGGTACAGTCCCGATTCACATGGAGGCAATGAGCGATAGGAGGGGATTCGTCTCTCCCGGTATTGGGGGTTGATGTTGCGCTATGCACGACTGGCCATAACAGAAAATCCCTGGCCAGGGTTGCAGTGATATACTGGTAAGAGTTATCAGTAGTTTCACGAATGTTATGGACCTCAAGTCGACATGACTTATCGAGCTACTGTGGTCTGACGTTTACCACCCCTAGGCGAGATATGCGACATATCAGACGAACAGACCGGACTGTACGGTATGTGTTACTGGTTGGATTCACAGGAGTGTGAGCGGGCTTGCTCGTCGATCTTCTGATCGCTCAATACCCGGGTGGCCGTTACGTTTAGCAAACCGCTTGCGGCTTGTGGGTATTTGATATGATCATCACCTGCTGCCGGCGTATTGACGAGTCTTTAGAGTCCTACACAGAGGTTTCCTGGCTCAAGCGAAACGAAATAGGAGTGCATATGAGATATGTGCGGGACCGAGAATAATGCGTGTATGTGATACCGTATTATATTCTCGCGATAAATGTATCGATTGGTTGTATACGATATAACCTAGTTATCGAATCGAGGATTGATTCGATAAGCCGATACATTGAATATTAGTCGGTTATATGCGATATGACCGGATCGTTAAATCAAGTATTGATTTAATTATTTAATGCATAATTATATATTTGATATAATGATTTGCATTAACTAATATTGGTTCACTTTAAATGGATTTTCTCACTTGAATTGTGCAAGTTGTATATGTGATATACATTTGTGCACATGATTGTATCATGTTTGATGATACATGCTTACTTGGTTAAGTGTAAAGAATTAAACCATGGTTAAACTAATGATTAGGGTTTTGTTTTTTCATTTACTTATTTATCTATTTATTTATCTTTTTCATTTTGGAAAGGAGAATGACAAATGGTGGATTTTCTTTGTTTGCTAGTTGAAGGTTCTTGAAGCTTTGAACTAGTCCACCATTCTTGTCTTATACTTAACCCTAACCATTCAAGTTAACCATGGTACATTCTCTACAATTAACCAAGGGTTAATATATGATAAGTATTGATTTATTTATCTAATTATTCAACACTTAATATATCTTCTTCTTCTTCTTCATCTTCTTCTTCCATGAAGAAAAGCTTGCTACATCAATGGCAAGTGATGAAAACAAGTGAGAAATCCAATTCTAAAGTGAACCCACTTCCTATTTCTTCATCCACTACCTCTTGCCAAGTAGTATAGGGTGTTTTCTTCACAAGTTTCATGACTTGGTGAAGTCGGAGTTTGATCTTGTGATGCCTCGACGTAGATCATCTTCGGCATCGAAGCTGACGATCAAGCCCGCCCATTTCTTCGATGAAGCCGATGCTAGAGTTCGGGATCCGACTTGGACAGCGGAGGGACATCGTCGCGGAGCTTAGTAAGTGGTGGACCGGATCTACAAAGGTTGTAGTCACTTTCCTTTAGCATTTAATTCGTTTACATGCTTGCATCGCCTATATATCTAGTTAACGATCCGTATTAGGGTTTGTAGGCACTTGTAAAATTTGAATTAGCCATGTTTGATGCCTTGTGAGACTTCATTAGTGTGCCTAGGAACCCTACAGTGGTATCAGAGCCTGGCTAGAGCCTTAGGCGATGCGTAGACGGAGTTAGAAATCCGATCGTACCGAAACCCTAACCCTAATATTGCTCTCTGTACATTTTTGAAATTCGTGGATTTTTGCAAATTAAAAATATGCAGAAAAATCAGCAGGTATTTCTAAGAATTACTGTGAAGTTCAAGCACCTAAGTCGATAGAAGAGCGGCGGAACCGCGGCAATAGCATTACTATTGCGGCGGTTCTGCGGCAAAAGAGTGCATTCAATCAATTATGTTTTCACAGTAACTCCTAGTTTTTAGTGTTGGTTTTCCTGGGAATTTTTAATTTGAATTCAAGAGTTGATTTTTCTGGGTTGTTTTAGGGACTCGGTGTTTCGATCGGATTATCTAATTTTGTCTGTGTGTTTTTCCGGATAATTTTGGAATATGTTAAAAAGTTCGACCGGATATAAATACCCATTTTTTCCCCTGCCGGGAAATTTCCAATTGTTGGACTTTTCCATAGTTTAACGACGTTCTAAGTAGTGCAAGTAACGCGATGGACCCTCTAGAAGACAACAAACCTTAACTCGATTATGTGACCGTCTTGAACTGCCCTTTGAACCTTAGGGTTTGGGACAGTACGGCGTGCCACATGTGAGGCGTTGGCTTGACCCTTCTACGGCTGGACCGTTGGTACTGAGGCACGAACTGAATGTTTTTAGACTTATTTCATGTGTTGGACTGTATCGGGAAAACTTGGGTGTTCGATTGTTCGATCGGAAAGTTTAACATTTTCTATCTTATCCGGAATGTGATACAATAATTGGAATTCACAAGTAGTTATGAGATAACTGAATGAATGTTATAAATCTAGTAGTTTAGTCTCACTTGATCGGTTGCCACGGAATTTTGTTGTGATCAATAGTCCGTCGCAATCACGTAGCGTACGCGGATACTCGCCGGGTAAACTTAATAGACAGCCTCACTCCATTGCCCCGACCAAGTGACTGTAGGAGAACCCCGTCGCCGAAAGCATTCGTTCAGGTGCTCGCGGCAGCGGTGTTCCGCCTTAGTGCACTTCGTCGACGGTATCGGGGGTGCGGCCGCCTACTAAAGTTTGCGACGAGCATTCGATCTGAATGTCGGGAATCCTGTTGAATTGCCCGACTTTTATATTGAAAAGTGTTTTCGATTTTGGGACTAAAATGCGGGGTTTATAATTGTTAGGCATGTGATGTCTAAGTATTTCATTTGATTAGGCATGAGATGTCTAAAGAGATTGCGGATTCCAACTGTTGTAGTTTTACACTTTCTTTTCTGTGACCGTAAGTGTAATATGTGATATCGCCGGTTTCGTTGCTATATGTCAACGATAATTGGGATGCGCATATTTACTTACGTTGATGACATGTGATGTTATGTGTTGCTGGATATGTTATATTGGATCGTCGTGTTTGAATAGCCGGGTTTTTTTTATGTGAGATGAGTGTTTTTCATTTTCATTCATGTAAAAACTTGTATGTAATATTCTTTTATTGGGGCACTTCCAGGTTGCGGAAGATGTCACCTTTTGTATATTATTTACTTTTCTGCACTAGGATAGACCCAAGGAGGGGAGCACAAGTAACCGGGTTCTGGGGTCCAGTGGGAGACCAACTCGAGGAGTCGAGTCCGGGTCTCCTAACCGTAGAATTGGTAGGGTTGCTTGCCGCTCTCGTAGGGGTCAAGGGGTGTGGGATTGGCTATTCATCATGACCGTGGAATCCGTGTTTTTTACTGGCTCGTATTGAAAACACGGACGTCCTAGTATATCCAATATTTCATATGATATTTTCTGCTGCGTTATATGTGATGTGATCATGTGGTTTGTTCAGATAGATATAGTATATGGTATATATGATATATTATATAGACGTTACTTATGTTTTAGACCCGCGCTAGCCCTGCCCCGCTCTGTCGTTAGTTACCTAACCTAACGGTGCACGAGGGGACATCGAGGCGAATGCGGATGGCATAAGTGTACGTCGTATTTATCTGTGATGTTTAGGTGGACTTTAATGATGGGAAATTCATTAATGAGATTAATGAAAGAAAATAAACCTAATTGATGTTGTGGAATCAAATTTCAAAATAAAAACAGGTAGCTACAGTTCTTGCTTTGCATCGCGGTGTTCATTATAGAACATCCTGCACCTTATTCGATGAGGAAAGGACCGAGATCCTTTCACCGGGAGTGACTCCTTTAGCAATAACTGGCAGATGCTACAACCCTCGGTTTGTCTTTGATCGCTTCTATAGTTTCCGCTTTGCACAGTGATATATATGATATATCCCGCACCTCATTCGACGAGGAAAGGGCCGACGATCCCTTCACCGGGAGTGACCCCTTTAGCAAAACTAGAAAAGCCTCAAACACATTCCATTTAAAAACCATTTGATTCCGCAGCGAGATCAAGTTCAAAGCGTTAAAGGTTTTCACAAAAACCATTCGCAACCCTCCGTCATTTTAGGAAGTAGAGTACTTAGTATTCGTGCTACGTTTGTCGACCATAGCCGAGGCGTAGTGTGCGGTAGCTAAGTGATGTCTTCCTACACAGCATATGATGCAATTAGTTAGGACAGTCATGTGGCTTTGTTGACCTTAGCCAAGGGTCATGTGGGTGGGTCTAATTAATCACGAAATGATGGGTAGAACTTGACTAGTACTTATGATTTGTTGACCTAAGCCAAGGTCATAGGTGCTAGGGGTAAAAACCATTATCGGGAGTTTCAAGTGTTGAAACTTGCAATGAGATTGCATACCTTCTATATGATAGTTGGATCCCGATACCCACTGTGAGTAATTGTTACTCCTGGGAGAGTTTTGCACTTTGCAATTAGCCGATCAAGTAGGTGTCTAGAAAGGTGTCAACGGGGTTACGCCTCTGGGAAAACGAGTTTTACTGTAATTAGGTCCGTGCGAAAGCACGGGGAACCTCCCTCAAAGTACCGACACTGGCCTGGCTGAAAGATTGGCGAACTTGTAGAGTGTAATTAATCCCGGCTAGTCTTTCCTTTTAAGGTTTGAAGGAAGATTTGATAAAAACAGTGGGAGCCATCCTGATTAGATAAAATATATAACCAATCTAATCTTGACAGAGCGCACGCAGAGTGTTTTCTTCTCTCTCTCTCCTGGTAGCGACCATATCACGCCTTAATCAAGATAATAATACGGATATTGACCGAACCCGCTTGTTATACTGAGCTGGGGAACGTTGGTCCCGCTCCAACTTATATTTGTTATAAGACAGAGCAGGAAATTGGGGATTACCAGAATTCCCGTGCCGCCCAAATGAAGAGAGTGCATGCTGATGCATCATCTTCGGGTGTGTTCATTACAAAGAACTGTTTCTCAGTATCCTCCGCATCCTGGGTATATGATAACCGGATCTGGATCCTAGATATGTAATCTGTTATATAGGGCTACAAAAGGGTAGAAAAACTGAGAACGGGTGATAAGTTTCATAAGACAGAAAACGGGGCAAGAGTTGCAGTCAAGTCTGTTGGTCACTGTCACCCTGTATTACCAATACATTGATTCTGAACGAATGTTATTAGATACCAAACCTGATATACAAAATCATATCAGTCTCTTTATCAGTAAAGAAATGATAAAATTTTGTATTGTTGGATAATGTTTTGAACATTTCCTATATCAAAAGTTGATCGGTTCAGGCACGTTATCTAAAAGCGTTGATGTTCTAAATCAAACTACAGTTCTTAGTATACGAAACACACACAAGAGGAAGAGTTCAGAAATGAACGAATCCTTCTTGAGGTATTGTAGACTAGGTCATATCAATGCGACCCGACTAGCTAAGTTGCACATAGATGCATATTTAAATCAGTTTGAATTTACATCTTGTGAAACTTGCCAGTCATGTCACAGAGATAAGATGAGCATAGCTCCGTTTACTAGAAACAGAGAAAGTGTTAGTAAACTCTTGGGACGATACATGTTGATGTATGTAGGTCTCCTGTCTACACATGCCAGGACTGGTTCTTTATACTTCATTATATTCTCTGATAATCTCTCAAGATTCAGACATATGTTCCTATTGAAACATAGGCCTGAATCTTTTGAGATGTTCACAGAATATAAGCTAGAAGTAGAGAACCAGTACAGGTATAAGTATTATGTCCTATGATGAGATCAGGGATGAGAATACTTGTGCATGGCATTCCTGGACTATTCTAAAGGAAAACGAGATTCTCTCTCAGTATTACTCCTCTGAATACACCACAGCACAACGGTGTATCAGGGCGGAGCAATCGCACCGTATTAGATACGGTGTGCTCTATGATGAGTACTGCTGAGTTTCCTATTTCCTTTTAGGGGTTGTGCACTTGAGAAGCTGCATACCTATTGAATTAGGTTCGAATCAAATCTGTGCCTACCACTCCATATGAGATAAGGTGTGGGAAGAGCCTATCTCTTAAGTAAGTTAAGATTTATCATTGTCCGGCCTATGACTAAAGCAAAATCCGGACAAGATCGAGGCAAGGTCAGTTCTGTAGAACTGGAAAGGTTCCAGCTATACAAAACTGCAGCTGATGATTTGACAGAACCATAGGATTCAACAGTCCCCGACGAACCTCAGCCTCTCCGCCGATCTGGTAGGGTTTCTCATCCGCCTGAGAGATACCTCGGTTTCTCGATGACAGTGGGAGCGAGGAATGCATCATGAGATGATGACCCAACTAGTTTCGAGCAGGCCATCAAGAGTAGGGACTCTGTAAGAATGGCTGGATGCTTAACGATCTGAGATGGAATCCATGTACACCAACAAAGTATGGACTTTGGGTGCTATATCTGAAGGGTTAAATCCCCATCAGGAGCAAATATATCTTGAGAAGATTACTTGGTGTAGATGGAAAAGTTGCGACTTTCAAAGCTAGACTTGTTAAAGTTTTTCGCCATTGGCCAGGCTTGGATAATGATGAAACCTCTTCCTGGGACTATGCTTAAGTCCATCCAGATCCTACTTACCATTGCTACATACCATGACTACGATATCTGGTGGTTAGGTACCATGACTACTTTTCTAAATAGTGATTTAGAAGAGAACGTCTATAAGAACACGGCCAGAGGGCATCGTAAACAGTGGGAGCAGCGGAAACGTGTGCAAGATGTTTTATGTGATGAAGCAGGCATCACGGAGTTGGAACATCTGTTTTGATGTGGTAGTCAAACAGTTTGACATCATCAAAATGGTAAATGAACCTTGTATATACAAAAAGGTAGTAGGGAGTATGGTAGTGATCCTCGTAGAGTATGTGGATGACATACTCTTGATAGGGAAAGAATTTCCTATGCTACGCTCGGTCAATCTCCGCTTATCACAATGATTCTCCATATAGGATCAAATTGATACCTCCTAAATCCTGTGTTTTCATCTATGGGATAGATGTAATTGGATGCTAGGATTCTCACTAGGAGTAGTAAGATGGTATCAATCGATCCTGGGGAGAATCACTGGAAGGGTTCCAGGGTGATAAGGACGACTGAATGTCAGTCGCAGGCATTGTCTTTACCCTCGGTAAAGGGACGGTATGTTGGAAGAGTTCCAAGCTAGATACCGTGGCAGACTAGACGATAAAGGCTGGTAACATCGCTATTAAGGATACTGCCAAAGAGGCAGTTTGGGTGTATATTGGTTCATAAGATGAACTAGGTTCCTACCATTGTATGACAATGGAAGTGTGGCTTCGGCCCTGGAATCCTGGTCCCATCAGTGACCCAGACAAATTCTGAGGCAGCATCACCTGATCATGGAGATAGTTGATCTCCAGATTGATCGAGGTTAGGAGGGTAGACTCAGAGGACAACACGGCGGATCCACTCACGAAGGCCTTTTCCCAAAGAGAGACTTTTAGGGGATGGTTGAGTATGTGATACTGCAACCACTGCTACAGATGGCTCTAGTGCAAGTGGGAGATTGTTAGTTATATGTATGCCCTAGAGGCCATTACTGTACATTGGATGTATATTGTAGTGGATGCTGGGACATATATAGGTAGGACTTTCTTGCTCGACATGATAGTACGCTATCTGGTTGCACTTTATCTTAACATGTATACTTTCTGTCTCTCTGTTACATGTTGATAAAGCCCTTAGGATGTGTACTCTACTTCCAGGAATATGATGAAGATCATACTACTGGGGCCTGGATAGTAAATGAGTACATCCTTCATTGTTCCTAGTCGTGGGAATATCGAGACGGGGCATCGATATTCCAGAGTAGACTAGCGTATATCTTCTCGACCCATGTGATGGACGATGGATGATCCCATATCCATTGGTGTTTGACATCAGAGTTGGTATACGGGTTCTCAGTGGAGACTGGGTACACTGAACGGACTCGCCGAGAACTCCCAGATGGTATTATACCTCACGTCAGATGGCAGTTCTCTGGTGACACTAGTATAGTTTAGTCTGTTGACCCGAGATCGTCATAGAGTCTTGTGTGTCTCCCACTGTGCTTTGATTTCCACCCTACCACGGCTCTACTGAGTCGTGCAAACAGGTGGTTTTTGGGTACAGTCCCGATTCACATGGAGGCAATGAGCGATAGGAGGGGATTCGTCTCTCCCGGTATTGGGGGTTGATGTTGCGCTATGCACGACTGGCCATAACAGGAAATCCCTGGCCAGGGTTGCAGTGATATACTGGTAAGAGTTATCAGTAGTTTCACGAATGTTATGGACCTCAAGTCGGCATGACTTATCGAGCTACTGGGGTCTGACGTTTACCACCCCTAGGCGAGATATGCGACATATCAGACGAACAGACCGGACTGTACGGTAAGTGTTACTGGTTGGATTCACAGGAGTGTGAGCGGGCTTGCTCGTCGATCTTCTGATCGCTCAATACCCGGGTGGCCGTTACGTTTAGCAGACCGCTTGCTGTGGGTATTTGATATGATCATCACCTGCTGTCGGCGTATTGACGAGTCTTTAGAGTCCTATACAGAGGTTTCCTGGCTCAAGCGAAACGAAATAGGAGTGCATATGAGATATGTGCGGGACCGAGAATAATGCGTGTATGTGATACCGTATTATATTCTCGCGATAAATGTATCGATTGGTTGTATACGATATAACCTAGTTATCGAATCGAGGATTGATTCGATAAGCCGATACATTGAATATTAGTCGGTTATATGCGATATGACCGGATCGTTAAATCAAGTATTGATTTAATGATTTAATGCATAATTATATATTTGATATAATGATTTGCATTAACTAATATTGGTTCACTTTAAATAGATTTTCTCACTTGAATTGTGCAAGTTGTATATGTGATATACATTTGTGCACATGATTGTTTCATTTTTGATGATACATGCTTACTTGGTTAAGTGTAAAGAATTAAACCATGGTTAAACTAATGATTAGGGTTTTGTTTTTTCATTTACTTATTTATCTATTTATTTATCTTTTTAATTTTGGAAAGGAGAATGACAAATGGTGGATTTTCTTTGTTTGCTAGTTGAAGGTTCTTGAAGCTTTGAACTAGTCCACCATTCTTGTCTTATACTTAACCCTAACCATTCAAGTTAACCATGGTCCATTCTCTACAATTAACCAAGGGTTAATATATGATAAGTATTGATTTATTTATCTAATTATTCAACACTTAATATATCTTCTTCTTCTTCTTCATCTTCTTCTTCCATGAAGAAAAGCTTGCTACATCAATGGCAAGTGATGAAAACAAGTGAGAAATCCAATTCTAAAGTGAACCCACTTCCTATTTCTTCATCCTCTACCTCTTGCCAAGTAGTACAGGGTGTTTTCTTCACAAGTTTCATGACTTGGTGAAGTCGGAGTTTGATCTTGTGATGCCTCGACGTAGATCATCTTCGGCATCGAAGCCGACGATCAAGCCCGCCCATTTCTTCGATGAAGCCGATGCTAGAGTTCGGGATCCGACTTGGACAGTGGAGGGACATCGTCGCGGAGCTTAGTAAGTGGTGGACCGGATCTACAAAGGTTGTAGTCACTTTCCTTTAGCATTTAATTCGTTCACATGCTTGCATCGCCTATATATCTAGTTAACGATCCGTATTAGGGTTTGTAGGCACTTGTAAAATTTGAATTAGCCATGTTTGATGCCTTGTGAGACTTCATTAGTGTGCCTAGGAACCCTACAATAGTTACTCCCAAAAGAGTTTTACACAGGACAATTAGCCGATCAAGTAGGTGTCTAGAAAGGTGTCAACGGGGTTACGCCCCTGGGAAAACGAGGTTTAGTTTAATTAGGTCCGTGCGAAAGCACGGGGAACCTCCCTCAAAGTACCGACACTGGCCTGGCTGAAAGATTGGCGAAATTGTACGGTGTAATTAATCCTGGCTAGTCTTTCCTTTTAGGGTTTGGAGGAAGATTTGATAAAAATAGTTGGAGCCATCCTGATTAGATAAAATAATAACCAATCTGATCTTGTATACGCTAAAGTGTTTTCTTCTATCTCTCTCCAGGTAGCGACCATATCATGCCTTAATCAAGATAATAATATGGATGTATTGACCGGACCCGCATGTTATACTGTGCTGGGGAACGTTGGTTCCGTTCTTTCTTATAAGAGTTATAGGGCTGAATAGGATATAGGGGAATACCAGGATTCCCATACCACCCGAATGAAGAAAGTACATATTGATGCATTTTCTTCGGATGTGTTCGTTACAGAGAACTGTTTCTCCATTTGCTCTACGTCCTGGGTATTAGATACCGGGTCAGGATCCCATATATGTAACCAGTTACATGGGCTGAGAAAAGGTAGAGAACTTGGAGAAGGTGAAAAAGACATAAGGGTTGGAAATGGTGCAATTGTTGTAGCTAAAACTGTCGGGGAATATCACCTTGTATTGCCAACTGGTAATACATTGATTTTGAACGAATGCTATTACATGCCGAACCTGATATGCAACATTATATCGGTTTCTTTGTTGAGTAAAGAGGGATATAATTTTGTATTACAGGATAATGTTATGAACATTTTTCTGAACCAAAAGTTGGTTGGATCAGGCACGTTGTGCAATGACATTTATGTTCTAAATCAATCAACAGTTCTGAGCATAACAAACACACACATGAGGAAGAGTTTAGAACTGAACGAATCCTTCTTGTGGTATTGTAGACTAGGTCACATCAATGCGACACGGCCAGCTAAGTTGCATAAGGATGGATATTTGAATCCATTTGAATTTTAATCTTATGATACTTGCCAGTCATGTCTCAAAGGAAAGATGACCAAAACTCCGTTTACGGGACACGGACAAAGAGTTACGGAACTCTTGGGACTAGTGCATAGTGATGTATGCGGTCCATGTCTACGCATGCCAGGGATGGTTCTTCGTACTTCATTACATACACTGACGATCTCTCTAGATTCGGGTATGTCTTCCTGATGAAACACAAATCAGAAGCTTTTGAGAAATTTAGAGAATATAAAAAAGAAGTCGAGAACCAAACCGGGAAAAGTATGGTATTCTCTCTCAGCGAACTCCTCCATATACACCACAGCACAACGATGTATTGGAACGGAGGAACCGCATCCTATTAGATATGGTGCGCTCAATGATGAGCAATACTGAGTTACCTATTTCCTTCTGGGGGTATGCGCTGGAGACAGCAGCATACCTATTGAATCAAGTTCCATCTACTTCTATACCTACCACACTATATAAGTTATGGAGTGGGAAGTGACCATGTCTTAAACGAGATAAGATATGAGGTTGTCCGGCCTATGTCAAAAGGCAAAATCCGGACAAACTCGAGGCACGGTCAGTTCTATGCAAGTTTGTGGGATATTCCAAACATTCACATGGATATCTTTTCCTACCATAGTGAAGAACAAAAGGTGTTAGTTTCTCGACATGCCACCTTTTTAGAAAAGGAATTTCTTGCAAAAGAAATTAGTGGCAACGAGGTAGAACTGGAAGAAATTCCGGCCACACAAACTCAAACTGAAGATTTAGTGGAACCAGAGGATTTGGTAGTTCCCAACGAACCCTAGCCAGTCCGCTGACCTAGTAGGGTTCCTCACCCACCTGAGGGATACTACGGTTTTTTCATGGATGGTGGGAGCGAGGATTGCATCATGGAGGATGATGACCCAACTAGCTTCGAGCAGGCCATCACGAGTGGTGACTCGGTGAAATGGCTGGATGCAATGCGGTCCGAGATGGAATCCATGTAGACCAACAAAGTATGGACTTTGGAAGATACTCCTAAAGGGGTAAAACCCATTGGGAGCAAGTGGATCTTCAAGAAAAACTTGGTGTAGATGGGAATGTGGAGACTTTCAAAGCTAGACTTGTTGCAAAGGGTTTTCGTCAAAGACCAGGTGTGGACTATGATGAAACCTTTTCTCCAGCGGCTATGCTTAAATCCATCCGGACCATGCTTTCCATCGCTGCATATCATGACTACGAAATATGGCAAATAGATGTTAAGACCGCCTTTCTAAACGGTGATTTAGAAGAGTGCGTGTACATGACTCAGCCAGAGGGCTTCGTCGATAGTAGGAGCAGCTGGAAGGTGTGCAAGCTGCTTAAATCTATTTATGGATTAAAGCAAGTATCGCGGAGTTGGAACATCTGCTTTGATGACGTTATCAAAGAGTTTGATTTCGTCAAAAACGTAGATGAACCTTGTATCTACAAGAAGGTGGCAGAGAGTAAAGTTGTCTTCCTCGTATTGTACGTGGACGACATACTCTTGATTGGAAATGACATTCCTATGCTGCAATCGGTCAAGCTCTTCTTATCACAAAGATTCTCAATGAAAGATCTTGGGGATGCCTCCTACATCTTAGGAATTAAGATCTATAGAGATAGATCCAAACGGATACTGGGATTGTCCCAATTCAGGTACATTGACACCATACTAAAGCGGTTTAGTATGGAAGAGTCCAAACGTGGGTTTTTACCCACAATCTCAGGGCTTACTCTCTCCAAAGAGATATCTCCTAAGACTGATTTGCAGAGAGCTCGTATGCAAGGGATACCCTATGCTTCGGCAGTAGGCTCTATCATGTACGCGATACTATGTACCAGACCCGATGTAGCACACTCACTAAGAATAGTGAGTAGGTATCAAGCTGATCCTGGAGAGAGTTACTGGACAGCTGTGAAGAGCATTATCAAGTACTTGTGAAGGACTAAAGAGATGCTCTTCGTCTATGGCAACGGAGAACTCCAAGTGGAGTACTTCACCGATTCGAGCTTCCAGAGTGATAAGGACGACTCTAAGTCGCACTCGAGATTTGTCTTTACCCTTTACGGAGGGGCGGTTAGCTGGAAGAGTTCCAACCAGGAAACCGTGGCAGACTCGACGATGGAGGCTGAATACATCGCTGCCAACGATGGTGCCAAAGAGGCTGTCTGGATCAAGAAGTTCATTACTAAACTTGGAATGGTTCCATCCATTGAGAATCCAATACCTTTGTATTGTGATAACAATGGGGCGGTGGCTTTGGCCAAGGAACCCAGGTCCCATCAGCGATCCAGGCATATTCTGAAGCGGTATCACCTGATCCGGGAGATAATAGATCGCCGGGAGATCGAGGTCAGGAGGGTTGACACGAAGAACAACACTGCGGATCCACTCACGAAGGCCATTCCCCAGATACAGTTTGAGAGACTCTTCGGGATGCTTGGTATGCGATACTACAGCAGCTAGCCCTAGTGCAAGTGGGAGATTGTTAGTTGTATGTATGCCCTAGAGGCCAGTATTGTACAGATGATGTATATTATATTGGATGCTTGGACATATAGAGAGAGGACTTTCTTGCTCGATATGATAGTATGCTATCTGGTTGCTCTTTATCATAACATGTATACTTGTCTCTTGATACAGTCTTATAGTTACATGTTGGTAAAGCCCTTAGGATGTGTACCAGACTACGAGGACTATGATGCAGATCATACTAGTGGGGCCATGGTAGTCAATAAGTACATCCTTTAAATGTCCCTAGTCATGGGTATATCGAGACGGGGCATCGACATACCAGAGTAGACTAGCGTATACGCTTCTCGACCCATGAGATGGGCGATGGATGATCCCATATCCATTGGTGTTTGACATCAGAGATGGTATTCGGGTGCTCAGTAGACACTGGGTGCACTGGACGGACTCGCCGAGAACTCGCAGATAGTATTATACCTCACGTCAGATGGCAGTTCTCTGGTGACACCTATGCAGATTAGTCTGTAGACCCGAGATCGTCATAGAGTCTTGTGCGATTCCCAGTGTGCTTTGATTTCCACCATACAACGTCCAAGAGTATGTGCAAAACGGTGTTTTTTGGGTACATTCCCGAGTCTCATGGAGGAAATGAGCGATAGGAAGGGTTTCGTCTCTCCCGGTATTGGGGGTTGATGTTGCGCTGTGCTCGATTGGCCATAACAGGGAAGTCCCTGGCCAGGGCTGATTTAGAGATTTACTGGTAAGTGTTACCAGTAGTTTCTCGACCCGTTATGAGCCTCACATCGGCACGACTTATCGGTTATTGGGGTCTGACGTGTACTACCCCTAGACTTGATATGTGACATATCAGACGAGGAGACTAGACTATACGGCAAGTGTTACCGTTAGGCTTTTACAGGAGTTGGAGTGGGCTTGCTTGCTGATCTTCTGAACGCTCAATACCCGGGTAGCCGTTACGTCCAGCTAGTACCGCTGACGGCTTGTGGGAGCTTAATGTGATCATCACCTACTGCCGGCGTATTGACGAGTCTTTAGAGTCCTACATAGAGGTTTTACTGGCTTAGGCAAAACGAAATAGGAGCGCATATGTGATATGTGCGGGACTGAGAATAATGCGTGTATGTGATACCACACTCTATTCTCACGACTTTTTGTATCGGTCGGTTATATGTGATATAGCCGGGTTATCGAATCAAGTGCTGATTCGATAAGTCGATACATTGGATGCTAGTCGGTTATAAGAGATATAACCGGATTATGAAGTCAAGTGTTGATTTAATAATTCAGTGTATAATTGTATATTTGATATACTAATTTAAAATTAACTAACATTTGTTCACTTAAGGTTTTTTCTCACATGTGCACAACTTTAATATATATGTGATATATATGAAAATGTGTTTTCTTTTTGTATCATGCTTGTTGATACATCATTCATGGGTGTGTAAAACATACACCATTCTATTTATTATGGTGGGTTATAATTATTTAAGGTAATTACAAAATTAGTGGAGATTTGGAAAGAGCATGAAGCTTGTAGAAGCTTGCTTTGCTTTGACAAAGTCCACTAACATTGTCTTTACTTTAGATTTTTTGTTAACCTAACCATTTGTATTAGCCATGGTTATGTCTCTACATGAGTTAGTATATAATACTCACTCACCCATGGTTAGCTCACTCACTTAATCATTATCCTCATCTCATTATTTGTTCATCTTCTTCCTTTAGCTCAAAAGCTCTCTAGGTTTTGATTAAGTGAGAACTAAAAGTGAGATAAATAATTCTAAGGTGTACCCACTTCGTATTTCCTCATCCTATACAAGACTAGCACTTTAATTTAGGGTGTTTGCTTCACTAAATCTCTGGTTAGTGTAGAAGAAGCTTGAGATCGTATTCCCTCGTCGTAGATCATCTTCGGCCTCGAAGACTTCAAGCAAGGACGTTTCTTTTGCCTCGTGAAGCCATGCAAGAGTCCGGGAGAACCATGATCGCAGCGAAGGGACTACTTCAAGGAGCTTATGAAGTAAGGACCGATCTACAAAGGTTGTAATCCCTCACTCTTAGTCATAAAGATGTTTACTTGCATGTGAAACCCTAATAATCTAGCAAAGATCCCAGCTTTGGGTTGTTCAGCACGTCTAATTTTTTATCCGGGCATGGTTGATGCTTTATAAACCCATGTATGATTGCCTAGGAACCCTACAAATCCTAGTACAGGAAATAAAATAATATACAAGGGTGATATCGACCTCAGCCCGGTCGTGCCCTAAAAGAATAATATACAAACTGGCAGTGACAGCAATCCACACGTCGGACGCTCGCCCCACAATATCAAATGTAAAAATAAAATAAAATTGTACTAACATTGCACCACAGCTATCCACCATGATGATCCAACCAACATCATAGCACAACACAGAACATCAACGTGAATGTCACGTTCGCAAACCCGTCTAAAAGACATATAGCAATTAGAGGAGTTTACCGATCAAATGACATTCATGGTCGCAGATAGAAATGTATGTACTGTTAAACGCGCACTTAAAATATCGATCGACTAAGTTCCAAATTGGCCCCAATAACAAAACCAACACATCAAGGAAACCTGGGACAAAACAGGATATTAAAAAAATCACAATTCCAAGTCACGGGGCTACAGGAGAAATTTTGAAGCCCGTCGCCACTAAATGGTCACGGAACCGCCGCCAATAGGGGGTAAGAGCGGCGGTTCCGCGGTGCTTTAGAGACTTCAGGAGCCCAAATTTTTTCTGTACCCATAAAATCTCCTGCACGGATTTTTAAGCCACTGGAAAATATTTTTTTGAACACTTTTGAAAATCGGCAGAAACTGTGAAAATGGAATCGCGATTTCGGTAAATTCCGTCGATCGATCTTTTAAGCATGATTAAACAAGCTAGTAAGGGGTTTGAAGGGTGGCTCTGATACCATGTTGGGTCCCGGCAGCGCCCCGGCCATCAAAACGCGGCCAAAATGCGGAACAAAATTTTTCTAAATTGGCGCTACCGCTACTCGATTTTCGGATCGACCTTAAACCCTAAACTAGCAAACTAACTAAGAGTTAGAATCGTTATACCGAGTTAATCCGTGTCCTTCGGTGTTCATTCCAAGCTCCTAGTGATTCCTTGACGAAATTTGGTTGCCGGTCTTCCTCCATCTCCGATGATCCACCCAAGGGAAACAGCGCAAGCTCCAACCTCGTCGAACGAGGTAATCGACGCCCCAAAGTCGCTAGCGATAGAGAGTAGGGGTGTATGAAAGTATCACTATGATTTTCCTCTCATCCATGTGCTCCATGGATCAACTCAAGAAGAAGAATGAATGAGGAGATGAAAACTTAGCATGAGGCAAAATGGTTTAAGTGTTTTGTGTGCATGAGAGAGTGAGTGAGTGGGCTCTTCAAAAATGTAATCCTCAACCAAAATGAAATAATCTCCATGCCCACTCAAAGTAGTGGCCGACCCCCTCCCCCCATTCTCTCATTCCCATCATAAAAAAATCAATTTCCTTTTTCAATTAAACAATTGCACACCATACTTAAAAACCATGCTTTGACCCATGCCTTTGTCACATCACCCCTTCCACCTCATTTATAAAACAAATGATTTTCCAAAAAGGGAAATCATATAAATGAGGTGGCAACTTCTTCTCGAAGCTATTTTGTACAAAATACGGAATACTTCCCGGTACATATACCGAAATACATATATGCGTATTCGTACCAAAATACGAATAGCCGAGAGAGAAAACGAATAGTGAACAATAATACTAGTATACGTATATACAAATACATATATAAATTATTAAATCAAAACCTGATTTAATAAACTGGCTTAATCCTAAGCGGCTAGTATTATCAACCGTCCAATTAAAGTCTGCGCAGCAAGTGCACATATTTAATCGGACATCTGTATGTATCAACATACCTCATGTACACCATATCGCCTGAACCAAAAAACCGTCTGTGTGGGACTCTAAAGACTCGTCAATACGCTGGCAGTGGGTTTAACCACAAACACGTCAGTGGCACTAGCTGTACGTAACGGCTACCCAGGTATTGATCGAAAGGGAGGCCGACGAGCAAACTCATCCTGAACCCTTACTGAGCCTGACAGTGACAATATCCGTATAGTCCGGTCTGTTCGTCTAAGAGTATCGCATATTAAGTCTAAGGGGGTGGATAATGTCAGACCCCCAACAACACGATATTTAGTGTCGGTATGAAACCCATCACCACCTGAGAAACTATCGATCCTGGATCGATAATTCTTGTCCACCGTGGCCACGAATTTATGGTGATGGCCATCCGTACACCACGTGACATCAACCCCCAATACCGGGAAAGACGAATCCCCGACGATCCGATCACTGCCTCCATGTGGCTCGAGACTGTACCCAACTAAAACCTGTTTGCACGAATCCTTTGTTAGGTCCACGTTACCTCTCCCGGTACTTTCGGGGTTGCGGAAACGGTAAATCAAATTTTTTTAAACTTTGTAACATGGACCGTAAAAGCCGGATCTTTGCTAAACTAAACTAGCATACTTGCAAAGAAGAATTAACTACTCGGCAAAGTGGTTATACCTCAACTTGAACTCCTTCACTTGTTGTTGTTGTTCTTCTTTGATGTTCTTCTCTTCTTGTTGTTCTTCTCATTGCTTGCTCAATGGTTGATCCGGACTTCGGTCACCTCCGCGGCCTCCTTGAGTCCAAGACGATCCACCCGAGAGATGTACACCGAGCTCCACCTCAAGCCGAGGTAACTAGGGCAAGGAGATTGCTAATCTAGAAGCCCTAGGTTGTGTAGAGAGGATGTATGGATGTGTTTGTCAAGTAGAATCCTTTTTCTCTCAACACATGAGATCAAAGGAGAAATCAAGAGGAGGAAGAAGAAGGAGATTTTCTAGCAACCATGGAGCTTCTCATTTCAAGAGAGAGAATGAGAATGAGCAAATGAAAAGCTTAACCAAGAGAAAAACTAACCATGGTTGCAATAATGCACAAACATTATCATTACAAATCCAATCAAGATAAAGGTGATGGCTACAAATGACATGACCATTATCATAACTAAATAAAAAGAAAACCAAAGAATACTTTAGATCTTCTAAGAAGATCTAAGTCAACTTTGGTCAAATGGTCAACAAAGTCAAGATGGTCAAACGGTCAATGTAATTAGCCATAACAAAATTATCAATGAAAGGATTAGTAAATAATGTCCCCGGCTCATTATGGTTTTGACCAAACGAACTGTCGAAACCCTAATGAGTCCGCCTCAAAATGGTTTTGACCGAATCAACTGTCAAAACCCTAATGAGCCTGCCACATAGTGGTTTTGGCCGAACCAACTGCCAAAACCCTAATGAGGCACCTCCTCCTTCATCGCTCCAGAAAACTGTGCATACACACCTGCATCCGTATTCCGTAGAATGCGGATGCGTAGAAGACAAAACAAATCCATCCGTGCAATACTAGGATCTGGCTTAAACCAAAGCCCACCAATACTGCCTGCCCGAACATCATACGCACAGAAGTGTACGTAAGTGATCGCAGCCCTGCCGTAAAACCATACGGCCTCTACACGTTTCGCTTAGTGCAGGGAAACTCTCTGTGTGGGACTCTAAAGACTCGACACTACGCTGACAGTGGGTTTAACCACAGACCGCAAGCGACACTAGCTGTACGTAACGGTCCCCAGGTAGATGTCGATAAGAAGGCCGATGAGGTAAACCCATCCGAACTCCTACTGAGTCTGTATGTGTCAATCTCCGTACAGTCCGGTCTGTTCGTCTGATACATCGCATGTCGGGCCTAGGGGGACGGCAAGCGTCAGACCCCTAATAGCGGTACAAGTCGTGTCGGAGTGAAGCCCAGAACACCCTGAGATAACACTGGAACCTACCAGTATATCTCGCTTGCCCTGGCCAGGGACTACTCGTGTAATGGCTCTCCTAGACACAGCGCGATGTCAACCCCCAATACCGGGAGAGACGAATCCTGTCTAACCGTCACTGCCTCCAAGTGCTTCGGGACTGCTCCCAACTACTACCTGTTTGCACGACTCAGTAGAGCCGTGGTAGGGTAGTAATCAAAGAACAGTGGGAACACACTCGAGGCGAAGTGACAGTGTCAAGTCAGCGGACTAAGCTGTACTCATGTCACCTGGGAACTGATAACTGACGATAGGTATAATACCAACCATCAGTTCCCGACGAGTCCTGTCCAGTGTACTCGTAACCTAACGAGCATCCGCATACTATCTCAAGTACGACGTACTGACGGCTGTGGGACAGACCGTCTCCCGTGCTGGGAAGAGAAGCGCATACGCTAGTCTACTCCGGAGTATCGATGCCCTATCTCGGTACTCCCACGACTAGGGACGTGTATAAGGATGTGCTTGTAGATTACCCAGCCCCCACGAGTGTGATCGCCATCACAACGCCGGTAATCAAGCAAAGATCCTAAGGGCTCTACTAATGCGTATAGGTGATATAATAAATAAACACACATGTACACATTAAAGCAGAGACAAACCAAGTAGCATACTACTATATTGAGCAAGATTGTCTGTACAACTGTGAATATCCCAAACTTCCATCAAGTAATATACATACTAGTATGATACAGTAATGGCCTCTAGGGCATATACACTAACAATCTCCCACTTGCTAAGGCCATGTACCGGCGTATCGAAGACCTATCATCTCGATCAGCCGCTCGAACTGAGTCTGGGGTAAGGCCTTCGTGAATGGGTCCGCAGTGTTGTCCTTTGTGTCCACTCTCCGCACCTCGATCTCCTGTCGATCAATGATCTCCCTGATCAGGTGATACCGCCTTAAGATGTGCCTGGATTTCTGATGGGACCTTGGTTCCTTCGCTAAAGCTATAGCCCCATTGTTATGGCAATACAAAGGTATTGGGTCAACAATGGACGGAACCACCTGAAGTTCACTAATGAACTTCTTTATCCAGACCGCCTCTTTTGCGGCATCGCTTGCAGCAATGTATTCAGCCTCCATCGTCGAGTCTGCGACGGTATCCTGCTTGGAACTCCTCCAACATACCGCCCCTCCGTTGAGGGTAAACACAAAACCCGAGACAGACTTGCTGTCATCTTTGTCACTCTGGAAGCTTGAATCGGTAAAGGACTCGACCCTGAGGTCTCCATTACCGTAAACCAGGAACATCTCCTTAGTCCTTCTTATGTACTTGAGAATGTTCTTCACTGCTGTCCAGTGGTCCTCCCCTGGGTCTGACTGATACCGGCTTACCGTGCTCAACGCGTAAGCTACATCTGGTCTTGTACATAGCATCGCATACATTATAGATCCTACCGCCGAAGCGTAGGGTATAGTGCTCATGCGAACCCTCTCCTCGTCAGTCTTAGGAGACATCTTCTTGGAGAGGGTAATTCCGTGCAATGCGGGTATGTTACCGCGCTTGGAATCCTCCATACTAAATCTCTTTAGTACGGTCTCTATATACCTGGACTGCGAAAGTCCCAACAGTTTCTTGGATCTATCTCTATAGATCTTGATCCCCAGAATGTACGAGGCATCACCCAGGTCCTTCATGGAGAACCTTTGTGACAAAAATAGCTTGACCGATTGTAGCATAGGAATATCATTTCCTATCAAAAGAATGTCGTCCACGTATAAGACTAGGAATACGACAGTTCGTCCTACAATCTTCTTATATACACAGGGTTCATCTTCGTTCTTGATGAAATCAAATTCCTTGATTGCCTCATCAAAACAGATGTTCCAGCTCCGCGATGCCTGCTTTAATCCATAAATGGATTTAAGCAACTTGCACACCTTTCCGCTGCTCCTACTGTCTACGAAACCTTCTGGTTGATCCATGTAAACGCACTCTTCCAAACTACCGTTTAGGAAAGCCGTTTTAACATCCATCTGCCAGATTTCATAGTCATGGAAGGCAGCAATGGCAAGTAGGATCCGAATGGATTTGAGCATAGCCACCGGAGAAAAAGTTTCATCATAGTCCAAACCAGGTCTTTGACGAAAACCTTTTGCAACGAGTCTAGCTTTATAGGTTTCCACCTGCCCATCTACACCAAGTTTCCTTTTGTAGATCCATTTGCATCCAACGGGTTTTACCCCAGGTGGAGCAATATCCATGGTCCACACTTTATTGGCGTACATGGACTCCATTTCAGATTGCATTGCTTCCTGCCACTTATCAGAGTCCCTACTGATAATGGCCTGCCTGAAACTGGTAAGGTCATCTTCTTCCAAGATGCAATCCTCTCGATCCCCGTCTATGAGAAAACCGTAGTATCTCTCGGGCGGATGAGAAATCCTACCAGATCTGCGGAGTGGCTGAGGTTCTTCTGGGGTTATTGAATTCTGAGGTTCTGTCAAATTTTCAGTTTCATTTTGTGGTCGCTGAATTTCTTTCAGTTCTACCGAACTCCCACTTGTTTCGTTTGCAAGAAATTGCCACTCTAAAAAGGTGGCGTGGCGAGATACAAACACCTTCTGTTCCTCGGTGTGGTAGAACAGATATCCTGCGGAGTTCTTAGGATATCCCACAAATTTACATAGAACTGAACGTGCCTTAAGTTTGTCCGGATTTTGTACTTTTACATAGGCCGGACAACCCCATATCTTAATGCCTTTAAGATACGGCTTCTTACCATTCCATATCTCGAACGGTGTCTTAGGCACAGATTTAGACGGAACATCGTTCAATAGGTACGACGCTGTCTGAAGCGCATGTCCCCAAAATGAAAGAGGCAACTCAGCACTACTCATCATGGAGTGAACCATATCCAATAGGGTACGATTCCTCCGCTCCGAAACACCGTTGTGCTGTGGCGTATAAGGAGGAGTAAGCTGAGAGAGAATACCATTCTCTTTTAAGTAATCTAGGAATTCTGTGCTTAAGTACTCCCCTCCCCTGTCAGACCGGAGGATCTTGATACTTTTGCCAATCTGGTTCTCTACTTCCTTTCTGAATTCCTTGAATTTCTCAAAAGCTTCAGATTTGTGTTTCATCAGATACACATATCCGAACCTAGAGAGATCGTCAGTGAATGTGATAAAGTATGAGAACCCACCCCTTGCATGTATAGACATCGGACCACACACATCACTGTGTATGAGTCCCAAGAGCTCTCTTGCTCTTTCTCCATGTCCGGTGAACGGAGATTTGGTCATCTTTCCTTTGAGACAAGACTGACAAGTTTCATAAGATGAAAACTCGAACGCATTCAAGAGTCCATCTTTATGCAACTTACTCAGTCTTTTCTCTCCGATATGACCAAGTCTACAATGCCACAAGTAGGATTCATTCGTATCTGAATTCTTCCTCTTGCGTGTGTTTTGTATATTGAGAACTGTATTCTGATTTAGAACGTAGATACCATTACACAGTGTACCCTCTGCAACCAGTACCTTATGAAGGTAAATGTTCATGATATTCTTTTCAAGAACAAAGTTATATCCATCTTTATCGAGTAAAGAAACTGATATGATGTTGCAAACCATGGAGGGTACATAGTAGCAATCGTTCAAAATCATAGTCTTGCCATTTGGCAATACTAGGTGATATTCACCGACGGCTGCCGCATTAACTTGTGCTCCGTTCGCTACTCTGAGCGACATATCACCCGGTGCAACTTTCCTACTTTTTCTCAGTCCCTGCAATAAATTACAGATATGAGATCCTGATCCGGTATCAAGTACCCAGGAGGTAGGGCTGACCGTAAAACAGTTCTCAATTACAAGAACACCTGAAGTAGATGCAAAACCATGCTTCTTCTTCGACTGGGTATCCTGGAAATCCATACTTTCCTCTTTCCCATTCTCATACTCATGACTGTTGTCACAAGTTAGAGCTGAACCAACTTTCCCCAGTCCCGAATAAGAATTCGGTTCGGTCAAGCGATACATTTTATTATCTTGATTAGGGCGTGAAAAGGTTGCTGCCTGGAGAGAGAGAAAAGAAACACTCAGCGTATGCTCTTGCAAGATTAGATTGGTTTATTAATTTATCTAACCAGGATGTCTCCCACTGTTTCCTCAAATTCTTCTTAATACCCTTTTAAAAGAAAAACTAGCCGGGTTTTAATTCACGTCACAATACTTGCTTAACCTTTCAGCCAGGCTAGTGTCGGTACTTCGAGGGAGGTTTTCCAACGCTTTCGCGAAGTTCCTTAATTAAAAAACCTCTTTTCCCTGGGGGCGTAGCCCCGCTAACACCTTTCTAGACACCTACTAGGTTTATAGCATTGATCGTTAAGTGAAATAATCTCCCGAGAGTAAACCAACTCATCAGTGGGATCGGGATCCAACTGTCATTGTGTGATAACCTAGATGGAATCCACTCTAGTCACCACACTCCAGAAGGTATGCTAAATCTGCAAGTTTCAGTTCTTTTGAAACTCCCGATGTGGTTTTTGCCCCTAGGATCCAAGTGACCTTGACTGAGCCAAAATGTCAAAAGATCCTAGTCAAGTTCAACCCGTCATTTTCTTGACTGCATTAGACCCACCCGTACGAGTCCTTGACTGAGCCAAAATGACCGCACGACTGTCCTAACCAATCACTTTGTATCCTACGGAAAAATATTACATAGCTACCGTTCACTACGCCTCGGCTGAGCACGAAATACGTAGCACGAATACTAAGCAATATTAATCCGAAACGACGGAGGGCTACGACTGGGTTTTGGCGAAAACCCGTTAACGTAATGAACTTGATTTCGTTGAAGGAACGTGATACACCTTTTTGAAAATATAGTGGCGAAAACTTTTTGCTAAAGAGGTCACTCCCTATGAAGGGATCTCGGCTCTTTCCTCGTCGAATGAGGTGCAGGATATTCCAAATTGAATACCTCGATGCAAAGCAAGAATAATCGACTATAGTGAAGTTATTACCCTGACGCAAACTTTTGTCCAAGGGGTCACTCCCGGTGAAGGGATCTCGGCCCTTGCCTCGTCGACTGAGGTGCTGGGCATTCATAACCGAATACCGCGATGCAAAACAAAACTGAACGTCCTTGCAATAACAGCTTTTTGAAAAATTGTTCCAACAACGTCTTTTAGGTTTATTTTCTTGCATTAGTTCTTTTAATGCGTGATATTCTTGCATTAGTTCTTTTAATGCGTCCCATCATTTAATCCTACCATTGCAGAAAACAACCAAAATATGACGTACGCTTATGCCATTCGCATTCGCCACGGGGTCCCGTCATCACTCGTTAGGTTACTTAACTAACGACAGAGCGGGGGCTGGGCTAGCGCGGCTGTAAAACATAAGCAACGCCTAAATAGTAAAACAATGATAGACATTACAGATCACAGATGAATACATTGGATATGCTAGCAATCCGCAATCCTTTCGAGCCTGCAACGAAAAGCGGATTACACGGTCGCGGTGAATAGCCAAATACCCCACCCAAGACCCCTACGGGTGCGGCAAACTATCCACCAAGTACTCGGCAGTTTGTGCACCCCTCCATGGGTCTATCCTAGGAGCAAAAACAGTAAAAAGAATTATACAATGACGGCTACAACCCCGACCCGGTTGTGCGGCCAAACAAATAATATTACATCAATTTACAATTTTGTTACATGAATGAAAGAAAAAGAAACTCTCATCTCACATCCACCCCGGCTATTCATCCGCGACAATCCAACGAGTTCATATCCACAAACCATCAAGAACAATCACAGATCACAGATATGTATAACCCCGACTAATCGACATATAGCGATTAGCCGACGTTCAATACATAAGAACATCACAGATATAACCTTTATAGTCAAAGTATATTGAAGTTCGGAAAAATACGGAATTATAGGCCCCCAAAAATAAATTTCTATTCTGGAAAATCTGGGCACATATAATATATCTGAAAAATCCTAAAACCATGTCAGAAACACACTGCACCAAAATCGATGCAGTAACTCACCAACTGGGCCGCGGTTCCGCGGCAAGAGCTTGCTCTTGCCGCGGAAGCGCGGCGCTTTGGTTGAGTCGCTGCATCGTTTTTGGTGGTTTTCTTCTAAAAACCCTGAGATGATTTTTGGGCTATAACAAAGTTTGTTTTGACCAGAAAAAGTTTTAACAGAAACTCAGATTTTTACAACTTGGTTTTTTCGATTTTTCCGTTTCGAACTTCGATACACTTTACTACCAAGCTAGTTTATGTTTAGTTAGTCTCTGATACCACTGTTAGGTCCACGTTACCTCTCCCGGTACTTTCGGGGTTGCGGAAACGGTAAATCAAAATTTTTTAAACTTTGTAACATGGACCGTAAAAGCCGGATCTTTGCTAAACTAAACTAGCATACTTGCAAAGAAGAATTAACTACTCGGCAAAGTGGTTATACCTCAACTTGAACTCCTTCACTTCTTGTTGTTGTTCTTCTTTGATGTTCTTCTCTTCTTGTTGTTCTTCTCATTGCTTGCTCAATGGTTGATCCGGACTTCGGTCACCTCCGCGGCCTCCTTGAGTCCAAGACGATCCACCCGAGAGATGTACACCGAGCTCCACCTCAAGCCGAGGTAACTAGGGCAAGGAGATTGCTAATCTAGAAGCCCTAGGTTGTGTAGAGAGGATGTATGGATGTGTTTGTCAAGTAGAATCCTTTTTCTCTCAACACATGAGATCAAAGGAGAAATCAAGAGGAGGAAGAAGAAGGAGATTTTCTAGCAACCATGGAGCTTCTCATTTCAAGAGAGAGAATGAGAATGAGTAAATGAAAAGCTTAACCAAGAGAAAAACTAACCATGGTTGCAATAATGCACAAACATTATCATTACAAATCCAATCAAGATAAAGGTGATGGCTACAAATGACATGACCATTATCATAACTAAATAAAAAGAAAACCAAAGAATACTTTAGATCTTCTAAGAAGATCTAAGTCAACTTTGGTCAAATGGTCAACAAAGTCAAGATGGTCAAACGGTCAATGTAATTAGCCATAACAAAATTATCAATGAAAGGATTAGTAAATAATGTCCCCGGCTCATTATGATTTTGACCAAACGAACTGTCGAAACCCTAATGAGTCCGCCTCAAAATGGTTTTGACCGAATCAACTGTCAAAACCCTAATGAGCCTGCCACATAGTGGTTTTGGCCGAACCAACTGCCAAAACCCTAATGAGGCACCTCCTCCTTCATCGCTCCAGAAAACTGTGCATACACACCTGCATCCGTATTCCGTAGAATGCGGATGCGTAGAAGACAAAACAAATCCATCCGTGCAATACTAGGATCTGGCTTAAACCAAAGCCCACCAATACTGCCTGCCCGAACATCATACGCACAGAAGTGTACGTAAGTGATCGCAGCCCTGCCGTAAAACCATACGGCCTCTACACGTTTCGCTTAGTGCAGGGAAACTCTCTGTGTGGGACTCTAAAGACTCGACACTACGCTGGCAGTGGGTTTAACCACAGACCGCAAGCGGCACTAGCTGTACGTAACGGTCCCCAGGTAGATGTCGATAAGAAGGCCGATGAGGTAAACCCATCCGAACTCCTACTGAGTCTGTATGTGACAATCTCCGTACAGTCCGGTCTGTTCGTCTGATACATCGCATGTCGGGCCTAGGGGGGCGGCAAGCGTCAGACCCCTAATAGCGGTACAAGTCGTGTCGGAGTGAAGCCCAGAACACCCTGAGATAACACTGGAACCTACCAGTATATCTCGCTTGCCCTGGCCAGGGACTACTCGTGTAATGGCTCTCCTAGACACAGCGCGATGTCAACCCCCAATACCGGGAGAGACGAATCCTGTCTAACCGTCACTGCCTCCAAGTGCTTCGGGACTGCTCCCAACTACTACCTGTTTGCACGACTCAGTAGAGCCGTGGTAGGGTAGTAATCAAAGAACAGTGGGAACACACTCGAGGCGAAGTGACAGTGTCAAGTCAGCGGACTAAGCTGTACTCATGTCACCTGGGAACTGATAACTGACGATAGGTATAATACCAACCATCAGTTCCCGACGAGTCCTGTCCAGTGTACTCGTAACCTAACGAGCATCCGCATACTATCTCAAGTACGACGTACTGACGGCTGTGGGACAGACCGTCTCCCGTGCTGGGAAGAGAAGCGCATACGCTAGTCTACTCCGGAGTATCGATGCCTTATCTCGGTACTCCCACGACTAGGGACGTGTATAAGGATGTGCTTGTAGATTACCCAGCCCCCACGAGTGTGATCGCTATCACAACGCCGGTAATCAAGCAAAGATCCTAAGGGCTCTACTAATGCGTATAGGTGATATAATAAATAAACACACATGTGCACATTAAAGCAGAGACAAACCAAGTAGCATACTACTATATTGAGCAAGATTGTCTGTACAACTGTGAATATCCCAAACTTCCATCAAGTAATATACATACTAGTATGATACAGTAATGGCCTCTAGGGCATATACACTAACATCCTTTGAGCCGTGGTAGGGTAATAATCAAAGAACAGTGGAAACTCACACGAGACAAATGACGATCTCAGGTATACATACTAACCTGTACACATTTCAGATGGGAACTGCTATCTGACAATAGGTATAATACCAACTAGCAGGTTCCCGGCGAGTCCGTCCAGTGTACTCATAACCCAATGAGCACATGTATACTATCTTAGGTGAACAAACTAACACCAATGGCTTGTGAGACCTGGCCACCGCCCGTCGTCGTGGTCTCGAACAATATACACTAGTCTACACTGGAGTATCGATGCCCGGTCTCGATACTTCTACGACTAGGGACATTTAAGGATGTGCTTATAGACCCCAGCTCCCATATATATGATTGCCATCATAATGCTGGCAGTCAAGCAAGAATCCTATGGGCTCTATCAACATGTATATGATGATATGACAAACCAGATAGCATACTATCATCTTGAGTAAGACTGTTTCATCGGTATAGGTCATGCCTCAATCATCATAATCATAAGTCCGCGACTATGATAATTGCCTTGAGGGCACTATAGCCAACAGGTATACTACCGTGCCAGGAGTTGTCCATTCTAAAATACCTTTAGAATGCTGTCTAAGTACTCAGATTTGGAAACTACCCAAATCTAGATCTAAAACCATAGATCTAGTAGCCAGAATGTCTGATATAATATCCAAGCCCTATGTGGAGAAATCACTGTGTGACAACCAAAGTATAACCGATCGTAGTATAGGAATTTTACTTCCTACATTGTATATGTCATCCAAATACCAGGACATCACACCCTACCACTTTCTTAACTGATCCACCCCTATTCTGATGAAGTCAAACCTATGACTGTCATATCAAAATTAGATGATCTATCTCCGCTATATCTGCTTTGGTCTATAAATAGACACAAGCTACTTGTCCACTATGCTTCCGCTGCTCCCACTGACCACAACAACCCTCAAGCAGAATCATATACACGTGCACTTCTAAAGCTAGTTTAGAATGACGCTATACACATCCTCCTGCCGGGTCTCATAGTCCAGAACAGCAGCAATGGCAAGTCTGGGTAAACAAGAACCTCCATGTCACCGTCCTTGAGGCTATCGGAGTACCTCTCGGGTCACTGAGGTTACCCACCATATCTGTGTAGTGGCTAATGGAATGTCAAACCTGATTAAATCTTTAGGTTCTTATCAAATTTTCAGTAATCATTTGTGGTTCTGGAATCACTTCCAGTTTTACCATACTTCTGTTCATATCAGAATTTTGCATTATTATATCGCCCATTCTTAATCATATTACAAATAAATAGGTTCTCTTGATCCATCTCTGCTAAATAGTTGTCGGTTATAGGTTCTCAGAACAATTCAGTGAAATTCATGAAAAGACGTTACAAAACTGAGACTACGACCAACAAAAGATGAATCCGTATAATGTCGCCTAAACACTTCAAGGAACAAATGAATATCAGTAAACAGTTCAACGCACAAAGCACAAGGACAGCACAAGATTCAAGACTTCAACGCGAAGTTTACGGTAAAAGTCCACAACATTCTGCACTGTGGAAATCTGGAAGAAAATAAAAGATATTCTGTAGAACCAAGTGAAGAAAACAGAAGGAAATAGCAACATGAAGCAACCCTGAGAAGTTGAGCCAGAGATCCCCCAATATGGCCGTGGATCCGCGGCCAAACATGGCATTCTGCTGCGGATCCGCGGCCGTTCAGTGCACGTGTCGGTGCACGTGTCGGTGGGTGTCGGTGCTTTGATCCGGCTTTCTTAGGGTAGTCTTGTAATTTCAAATGTGGATCAGATGTAAACCCTAGGGTTTCTCCTATCTATAAATAGGAAAGCCTTCAGCCTAATTAGGTATGCCTCTTTTGGGTGCCTCTTTTGACATGCCTCTTTTTAATTTCAAGATTAAATTTTAATTTCCTTGTAATCGTCAATAGGTCATCGATAAAGTAAGTTATGTTTTTTTATCTTGTGTTCTTCTTAATTGCAATTTTACTTCTCATTCCTGAATTTTTATCTGTCTTTTATTATCTGCAACTTAGATAGTCTTTTAAAAATTATAAAAATGAATCTTATCATAACTTCCCTAATGAGTGAGTAATTCCTCACTTGTTAGGGTTAGGATTGGGAAGGTTTGAGAGAAGTAAATCTCTCTCTCTCTTTTCTTTGCCCATATAATTTTTATAATAGGACTCTATTTAAATTAACCACACACCTCTCACTACGGCACCCTATCCTACAAGATAGCGGTGATTCCCTAGTTAGACCGGTTGTGGTTGATTTAAATAGAGGTTAGGGCTAAGAGTTAAGAAAGGACGGACAAGGACCAAAGGGAAGAAACATAGTTTCTTCCTAGTCGTGCTAATCCCTTTTGTTGACTATTATCCTAACACCTATATTCTTCACTAGGGCTTTGAAAGCAGTAGGTAGTATCCCTTTTCCAAACTAACCTAATCCTAACCCTAGCAAGATTTTTAATCAATTTAATCTCATTCTTAGATCGTAAAACAAAACCCGACTTGATCGGATTAACTCGTTGGAACATAAAGAAAAGGAATCCATCTCCTTGTGGACCGACCCGTACTCAACCGGCTAGCTACCAAGCGACACCGTTATTGATTGCGGTATATTCTTAACTTTGATTTTAAAACGCACGCGAAACAGAATAATCAATCAAATGGCGCTGTTGACGGGGATCGAACCCGGGTCACCCGCATGACAGGCGGGAATACTGACTACTATACTACAACGACATACGCAAAAGTACTACCAATCAAAATGCGCCGTTGCTGTCATGACCCGAAAGAGCACGTGACTGGCCCTTGAACCATATGAAGTCTATAAGACTCCATCTGATCCAAGTAAGCCAAAAGCCCAGAAATCTAAAACCATTTTAAGGGTAAATAAAGAAAACTGGTTTAAAGAAGTGAAGAAAAACATGTTTGAAGTCAAGGTTTTTAAATAACTAAGCCGAATATGCATTTTTAAAATGTAAAGACTTTTCTAAAAATTTCGGCAGAGTTTCTTTCGTAAATACTGGCCCCGAACGGGGTACAACAAGGACAATATATATGCAATGATAAAAGGCATCCCCAAGCGGGAGCTAGCTCTTCGTCAAACGACGGTCACAACCACACAAACAATAATAATATACAACGCCGAATGGCGAGGGTCAAAGCCAAAAGAAACTCAATAAGTATGAAAACCGCAATACTACTAAGCGCGACTCTAAGGTCGAATAATACATCACTAGTGTCTAAGTCTGAAACAATATACAAGTTTTGGTTGATGGAAATTCTAGATACAATGAATAATACAAGTACAATGGTGGTTCTTGATGCAAAAGAATCCACCTACCAAATGCAATTCACCCGAAAGGAAGCAGTATGCCAGAAATGCCGCAATGGAACCTGTACGGCAAAACCTGCAAGAACTGTGGCACAACGGGGGTGAGTTGCCAACTCGTGAATAGAAATATCTACAAGCAGAAACCGAATGCAAGACATAATCCTAGGTCAAAACGATCAGTATAATATAACCCACAAGAGTACGTTTGAAGCATGATAAGGTGGGAATGTAACATCTAAACATGTATGTAGTGCCAAGTACTCAGGTAATAACATGTCATCAGTATAAGGTATGTCTGCATGAAGTAATTATGAAGAAGTATCAAATGGATATCAATACACATATATTAGCGTCCCATTCCACTAATATTGGTGTAAGGGTATATATAACAGCGCCCTCATACCCTGTTATATATACAAATGAAGTATGATCAATGTAAATCCAATCTGTATGTGATCAAGTCTGTATGAACGTGGACTCCGTCCACCCGTCACCCAATGATAATAAACGTGGAACCCGTCCACCCGTCACCCAATGACAATAACATCATGTATGCAAATATGAGGATATAATAAAAGCCATGGAAATCATCATGAAACCTGTGCCTAGCATCGGCACGTAAATCCTCATCCATATGGGGCTCCGTCTGCGGTATCGGCCCTCGGCCCCCGGCAGTACGGGTCAGCCCATGTCCATCTCTCAACTCCGGTCGGTATCCTCCAGATATCCGCCGAGCTCAAATACAATCACCGGTAGGTAGTAGTCCCTCTGCCAGGCTCACCGTCTACTACACAGCGAAACCGTTCTCGCCTCGGGGTACCATACTGGGTCCACCATGTACCCGCAATCGGCCTCATCCGCCTCCTCGAATCGGGTTTCACATGTCGCTCTCAGCATCGAGAAAACACATGGTGGACGCACTGAAATATCATATCAAGGGTAACCGGGTTTTTAAAACAATTATACATTCTCTTTTGAAATACCCACGGTTCCCAAATCCAGAAATATCATGGAAACAACATATCTCAATGCGTATAATCAAAACATGATATATGCGACATGCAAATAAAGGTGAGCATATCAGAAGTCATGTAACATGGAATAATAATGTGCACATGTCGAGGGAAACCACTCTTTTTAAAATGAATCAGTTTTGAAGAATATCTTGCGGTTCCCAGATCTTTAATCAAGTCAGAATCATCTATGTATGTATACAGGTATAGGTGTACAATATGCCATGCAAGAATCATATCATGGATGCAACAGTACTACAGTGTAGTGGCATGGCAATTATCGATGATGAAGTGTGTGAGCCGGCAAATAGTGTACGTGGATCATACGCATCATCGATAATGGTGCTGGTGTCCTAACAGCATGATAACAATATAGCAATAAACATATGCAAGCAATGCGAATAGAATGAATATGCGGAAATCAAATAATCAACACCACAGTGAATAATCTACTATGCAAACTACATATCTAAGTATCAAGTCAATCGGGAGAGGTATGGAAACCACCTAAATCTGAGTCGATATATATATAGATATAATAGTCGGTGATCCCGCCTCAATAATATCGCGTACGATACAATATATCGTAAGACATCCCCGAGTCATGAGTGCGGATCTATCATCAATATAGGCTCGTACGGTAAATCGTCGTACGGCATCCCAATAGCTCGGTACGGGTCAATATCACATTCCTTTCATCAGATATCAGGTATCATTATCATCGTATCACATAATCTGGGGTACTGATCTAAGTCTAGTACAACTGATACCATCAATATACTGCGTGTGCAAGCACACGTCCCAAGGCCCGCTAGAGATCACGTATCGTATCCCAAATACGAATCACATCAAATCACCGATCTCGCGGCACAATGCCCAACATCATCGACTCATCTCCAATGTCATCCAATATCATCAAACACAGTGCAAGTATAATGAATATGCAAGGGTGTGCGTGTAGGTGTAAATCTATTCTAGGGTTCGCGACTATGAACTACACTAGTCACTTCTAACCCTACACTATCCATAGTACACCTAACTATCATATATAATAACAACTACGGACTGCGCGGGTGCTATACGCCATCCACCCGACTTTCCCCTGTAGATATAATCTACTCACCTTGCGTCTTCATTTGTCGACGTCTCCAGGCGCTTTACTTGTCGTCCCGAAGTCTTCATAGGGTACCTACACATCCAAGTGTCGTATATGCGCATTAAAACCAATTCAAAACTAAAACGGCATACGAATCCCAAAACAATACGATAATGGGCATATAGGTTAGAACCTATGGATCGCCTTCAAATCCATCAATAAATCCTCTATATCGTCGTATAAACGCCAAATAGTCGAGGTAAAACACAAGACACAAATTCAGAATTAAGAATACGGAATACGGAAACACGAATCCAAAACAGCAACTTAGGAATTATGTTCCAGATTTCACCCTAGGTCAAATTGGACAAATCTATATATACCAGGGGTCTAATCTACAGATAAGGGAACACCAAAACCAAAACGAGGCAAATCCACCATGGTCTTGTTAGTTGTATGTATGCCCTAGAGGCCAGTATTATACAGATGATGTATATTATATTGGATGCTTGGACATATATAGAGATGACTTTCTTGCTCGATATGATAGTATGCTATCTGGTTACTCTTTATCTTAACATGTACACTAGTCTCTTTAAACTGTCTTACAGTTACATGTTGGTAAAGTCCTTAGGATGTGTACTTGACTACCCGGACTATGATGCAGATCATACTAGTGGGGACATGGTAGTCCATAAGTACATCCTTCAAGGTCCCTAGTCCTGGGTGTATCGAGACGGGGTATCGATATACCAGTGCAGACTAGCGTATATGCTTCTCGACCCATGAGATGGGCGATGGATGATCCCATATCCATTGGTGTTTGACATCAGAGAGGGTATACGGGTGCTCAGTGGAAACTGGGTACACTGGACGGACTCAACGAGAACTCCCAGATGGTATTATACCTCACGTCAGATGGCAGTTCTCAGGTGACACTTGTACAGGTTAGTCTGTAGACCCGAGATCGTCATAGAGTCTTGTGTGAATCCCACTGTGCTTTGATCTCCACCTTACCATGTCCATGAGGGCGTGCAAAACGGTGGTCTTTGGGTACAGTCCCGAGTCACATGGAGGCAATGAGCGATAGGAGGGGTTTCGTCTCTCCCGGTATTGGGGGTTGATGTTGCGCTGTGCTCGATTGGCCGTAACAGGGAAGTCCCTGGCCAGGGCTGATCAGAGATTTACTGGTAAGTGTTACTAGTAGTTTCTCGACCCGTTATGAGCCTCATATCGGCACGACTTATCGGTTATTGGGGTCTGACGTTTACCACCCCTAGACTTGATATGCGACATATGAGACGAACAGACCGGACTGTACGGTAAGTGTTACTGGTTGGATTCACAGGAGTGTGAGCGGGATAGCTCGTCGATCTTCTGATCGCTCAATACCCGGATGGCCGTTACGTTTAGCAGACCGCTTGCGGCTTGTGGGTACTTGATTTGATCATCATCTGCTACCGGCGTATTGACGAGTCTTTAGAGTCCTACACAGAGGTTTCCTAGCTCAAGCGAAATGAAATAGGAGCGCATATGAGATATGTGCAGGACCGAGAATAATGCGTGTATGTGATACCGTATTTCATTCTCATGATGGATGTATCGATTGGTTATATTCGATATGACCTAGTTATCGAATCATTGATTCGATAAGCCGATACATAAGATACTTGTCGGTTATATGCGATATGACCGGATCGTCAAGTCAAGTGTTGATTTAATGATTTAATGTATAATTATATATTTGATATATTACTTTGCATTAGCTAGTATTAGTTCACTTTATATGGATTTTCTCACTTGATGTGCAAGAAGTATATGTGATATACTTTTGTGCACATATTTGTATCATGTTTGATGATACTTGATCATTTAGTTAAGTGTATAGAATTAAACCATGATTAATTTGATAATTAGGGTTTTGCATATCCATTTATTTATTTATTTGTTTATTTATTTATTTGGAATGGATAAAGATGAGAATGGTGGCTTTCTTTGTTTCTTATTGAAGCTTCATGAAGCTTTGACTTCTTAACCATTCTTGTCTTCATGCTTAACCCTAACCCATCCTAGTTACCCTGGTTTATTCTCTACACTCAACTATGGTTAGCTTATGATAAGTATTGATTTATTTTTCATTTTATTTCAACACTTATGATATTCTTTCTTCTTCTTGATCATCTTCTTCTTCAAGAAAAGCTTAAGGTCCATCAATGGCAACTTGAGCTAAAGTGAGAGAAATCCAATTCTAAAGTGAACCCACCTCCTATTTCTTCACCATCTACCTCTTGCCAAGTTGTTTTGGGTGTTTTCTTCACAAGTTTCACAAATTTGTGAAGTCGGAGCTTGAACTTGCGATGCCTCGACGTAGATCATCTTCGGCATGAAGCCGACGACCTAGTCCGCCCATTTTCCCGATGAAGCCGACGATTGGGTTCGGGATTCAAGATGGACAGCGAGAGGACGCCTACGTGGAGCTAAGGAAGTGGATATCCGGATCTACAAAGGTTGTAGCTTCTGATCTTTAGTTAAATTGTTAACTAGTTTAATGTTTCGCCTAGAAATCTAGCCGACGATCCGTATTAGGGTTTCTCGGCACCCATAAAATTTTAAATTGGCATGATCGATGCCTTGTGAGACCTCTATAGTGTGCCTAGGAACCCTACAGTGGTATCAGAGCTACTAGGCATTAAATGTCGACCTATGGGGGATTCTCACTGTGTGACAGTGTGGCGAAGCATAGGCTTTTACCCCCAGGGTGTCCCGAGACCGGAAGGTGTTCCGACGGGTTGTAGTCCTCGCGAGGGGGCATGCGTAAAAAGTAGTTGCTGAGGGACCCGTTGGTGCCACAACGACCCCATTGGGTGGGGTGGCTGCCTGACCTACAGTGGTATCAGAGCCTAGCTAGAGCCTTAGGCGAAGTCTAGACGGAGTTTGAAGTCCGAACGAACCGAAACTCTAACTCACAAAATGCTCTCTGTACATTTTCTAAAATCTGGGATTTTTCCAAATTAAAAATATGCAGAAAAATCAGCAGGTGATTCTAAGAGTTACTGTGAAATTCGACAGCCCAAATCCACCAAGTAGCCGCGGTTCCGCGGCCGTACGGCCTCATTAAACAATGAATTCTGCACAGTAATTCTTATTTTCCAGTGCTGGTTTTCCTGGGAATTTTTAAAATTTATTCAAGAGTTGCATTTTCTGGGGTTGTTTTGGAGCTTCGATAGTTCGATCGGATTATCAAATTTCGTCTATGTGTTTTTCCGGATATTTTAAGAATATGTTAAAAAGTTCGACCGGATGAAAATACCCAACTTTTCCCCTGCCGGAATATTTCCAAGTGTTGGATCTTTCTATGGTTTAAAGACGTTCTGAGTAGTGCAAGTAACGCGATGGTCCCTCTAGAAGACAACAAACCTTAACTCGATTATGTGACCGTCTTGAACTGCCCTTTGAACCTTCGGGTTTGGGGCAGTACGGCGTGCCACATGTGAGGCGTTGGCTTGACCCTTCTACGGCTGGACCGTTGGTACTGAGGCATGAAATGAATGTCTTTGAACTTATTTCATGTGTTGATCGGTGTCGGGAAAACTTAGGTGTTTGAATGTTCGATCGGAAAGTTTAATATATTCTATTTATCCGGAATTGGATACAATAATTGGAATTCACAAACAGTTATGAGATAACTGAATGAATGTTATAAATCTAGCAGTTTAGTCCCATATGATATTGAAAAGAGTTTTCGATAATGAGACTAAAATGCGGGGTTTGTAACTGTTAGGCATGTGATGTCTAAGTATTCCATTTGATTAGGCATGTGATGTCTAAAGAGGTTGCGGATTCCAACTGTTGTAGTTTTACACTTTCTTTTCTGTGACCGTAAGTGTAGTGTGTTCATATCGCCGGTTTCGTTGCTATACGTCAACGACAATTGGGGTATGCATACTTACTTACGTTGATGACATGTGATGTTATGTGTTGCTGGATATGTTATATTGGATCGTCGTGTTTGAATAGCCGGGGGTTTTTTATGTGAGATGAGTGTTTTTCTTTTTCATTCATGTAAAAACTTGTATGTAATATTCTTTTATTGGGGCACTTCCAGGTTGCGGAAGCTGTCACCCTTTGTATATTATTTACTTTTCCGCATTAGGATAGACCCAAGGAGGGGAGCACAGGTAACCGGGTTCTGGGGTCCAGTGGGAGACCAACTCGAGGAGTCGAGTCCGGGTCTCCTAACCCTAGAATTGGCAGGGTTGCTTGCCGCTCTCGTAGGGGTCTAGGGGTGTGGGATTGGCTATTCATCACGACCGTGGAATCCGTGTTTTATACTGGCTCATATTGAAAACACGGACGTCCTAGTATATCCAATGTTTCATATGTTTCTTCTGCTGCTTTATCTGTGATGTGATCATGTGATGTTCTGTGATAGATACTTTATATAGTATATATGATATATTATATAGACGTTACTTATGTTTTACACCCGCGCTAGCCCTGCTCTGCTCTGTCGTTAGTTACCTAACCTAACGGTGCACGAGGGGACATCCAGGCGAATGCGGATGGCATAAGTGTACGTCGTATTTATATGTGATGTTTAGGTACTTAAATGATGGGACTTCATTAATGAGATTAATGAAAGAAAATAAACCTAAGATGTTGTAGAATCAAATTTTAAACAAAACAGGTAGCTACAGTTCTTGCTTTGCAAAGCGGTATATATGATATACCCTGCACCTTATTCGATGAGGAAAGGACCGAGATCCCTTCACCGGGAGTGACTCCTTTAGCAGTAACTGGCAGATGCTACACACTCGGTTTGGCTTTGATTGCTTTTAAGAGTTTTTGCTTTGCACAGTGATATATATAATATATCCCGCACCTCATTCGACGAGGAAAGGGCCGACGATCCCTTCACCGGGAGTGACCCCTTTAGCAAAACTAGAAAAGCCTCAAAATCACTCCATTTCAAAACTTCATTTGATTCTACAACGATATCAAGTTCATTACGCAATAGGTTTTCAGAAAAACCTGTCGTAGCCCTCCGTCATTTCAGATAAGTACTAGTTAGTATTCGTGCTACGTTTGTTGACTATGTTAAGGCGTAGTGTGCGGTAGCTAATTAGTGCTTATCTGTATAAGCATATGATGCGATTGGATTAGGGTAGTCATGCGACTTTGTTGACTATGTTAAGGGTCGTGCGGGTGGGTTTAATTCAATCAGGAAATGACGGGTTGAACTTGACTAGCACTTATGATTTGTTGACTATGTTAAGGTCATATAGCTGCTAGGGGCAAAAGATTATCGGGAATTTCAAGTGTTGAAATTTGCAATGAGATTGCATACCTTCTATGAGATAGTTGGATCCCGATACCCACTGCGAGTAAGAGTTACTCCTGGGAGAGTTTTACACATTGCAATTAGCTGATCAAATAGGTGTCTAGAAAGGTGTTAACGAGGTTACGCCTCTGGGAAAACGAGGTTTACATTAATTAGGTTCGTGCGAAAGCACGGGGGACCTCCCTCAAAGTACCGACACTGGCCTGGCTGAAAGATTGGCGAACTTGTAGTGTGTAATTAATCCCGGCTAGTCTTTCCTTTTAGGGTTTGAAGGAAGATTTGATAAAAACCAGTGGGAGCCATCCTGATTAGATAAGATAATAACCAATCTGATCTTGCACGAGCATATGCTAAAGTGTTTTCTTCTCTCTCTCTCCAGGTAGCGACCATTTCATGCCTTAATCAAGATAATAATATGGATGTATTGACCGAACCCGCATGTTATACTGTGCTGGAGAACGTTGGTTCCGTTCTTACCTATAAGAGTTATAGGACTGAACAGGATATAGGGGAATACCAGGATTCCCATGCCACCCGAATGAAGAAAGTACATGTTGATGCATTTTCTTCGGGTGTGTTCGTTACAGAGAACTGTTTCTCCATTTGCTCCACGTCCTGGGTATTAGATACCGGGTCAGGATCCCATATATGTAATCAGTTACATGGGCTTAGGAAAGGTAGAGAACTTGGAGAAGGTGATAAAGACATTAGAGTTGGAAATGGTGCAATTGTTGCAGCTAAGACTGTCGGGGAATATCACCTTGTATTACCAACTGGTAATACATTGGTTCTGAACGAATGCTATTACATGCCGAACCTGATATGCAACATTATATCGGTTTCTTTGCTAAGTAAAGAAGGATATAATTTTGTATTACAGGACAATGTTATGAACATTTTCCATAACCAAAAGTTGGTTGGATCAGGCACGTTGTGCAATGGCATTTATGTTCTAAACCAATCAACAGTTCTGAGCATAACAAACACACACAAGAGGAAGAGTTCAGAACTGAACGATTCTTTCTTGTGGCATTGTAGACTAGGTCACATCAATGCGACACGACTGGCTAAGTTGCATAAAGATGGATATTTGAAACCTATCGAATTTTCATCTTATGACACTTGCCAGTCATGTCTCAAAGGCAAGATGACCAAAACTCCGTTTACGGGACACGGAGAAAGGGTTACCGAACTCTTGGGACTGATACATAGTAATGTATGCGGTCCCATGTCTACACATGCCAGGGATGGTTCTTCGTACTTCATTACATTCACTGACGATCTCTCTAGATTCGGATATGTGTTCCTGATGAAACACAAATCAGAAGCTTTTGAGAAATTTAGAGAATATAAACAAGAAGTCGAAAACCAAACCGGAAAAAGTATTAAAATCCTTCGATCTGATCGAGGAGGTGAATACTTAAGCGGTGAATTCCTGGACTTCCTAAAAGAGAATGGGATTCTCTCTCAGCTGACTCCTCCATATACACCACAGCACAACGGTGTATCAGAACGGAGGAACCGCACCCTATTAGATATGGTGCGCTCTATGATGAGAACAGCTGAGTTACCTATTTCCTTCTGGGGATATGCGCTGGAGACAGCAACATACCTATTGAATCAAGTTCCATCTAAATCTGTACCTACCACACCATATGAGATATGGAGTGGGAAGAGACCATATTTTAAACGAGTTAAAATATGGGGTTGTCCGGCCTATGTCAAAAGGCAAAATCCAGACAAACTCGAGGCACGGTCAGTTCTTTGCAAATTTGTGGGATATCCTAAGAATTCCCAAGGATATTTGTTCTACCATGCTGAAGAACAAAAAGTGTTTGTTTCTCAATATGCCACCTGTTTAGAAAAGGAATTTCTTGAAAAAGAAATTAGTGGCAAAGTGGTAGAGCTGGAAGAGGTTCCAGATACACAAACAGTAACTGAAGATCTAGTGGAACCAGAAGATTCAGTAGATCCCAATGAACCTCAGCCTCTCCGCCGATCTAGTAGGGTTCCTCACCAACCTGAGAGATACTACGGTTTTCTCATGGATGGTGGGAGCGAGGATTGCATCATGGAGGATGATGACCCAACTAGCTTCGAGCAGGCCATCACGAGTAGGAACTCAGTAAAATGGCTAGATGCAATGCGATCCGAGATGGAATCCATGTACACCAATAAAGTATGGACTTTGGAAGTTGCTCCTGAAGGGGTAAAACCCATTGGGAGCAAGTGGATCTTCAAGAAGAAACTTGGTGTAGATGGGAAAGTGGAGACTTTAGAAGCTAGACTTGTAGCAAAAGGTTTTCGTCAAAGACCAGGTGTGGACTACGACGAAACCTTTTCTCCAGTGGCTATGCTTAAATCCATCCGGATCATGCTTGCCATCGCTGCATATCACGACTACGAAATCTGGCAAATGGATGTTAAGACCGCCTTTCTAAATGGTGATTTAGAAGAGTGCGTGTACATGACTCAGCCAGAGGGCTTCGTAGATAGTGGGAGCAGCGGGAAGGTGTGCAAGCTGCTTAAACCCATTTATGGATTAAAGCAAGCATCGCGGAGTTGGAACATCTGCTTTGATGTCGTTATCAAAGAGTTTGATTTCGTCAAAAACCCAGATGAACCTTGTATTTACAAGAAGGTGGCAGGGAGTAAGGTTGTCTTCCTCGTATTGTACGTGGACGACATACTCTTGATAGGAAATGATATTCCTATGCTGCAATCGGTCAAGCTCTTCTTATCACAGAGATTCTCAATGAAAGATCTTGGTGATGCCTCCTGCATATTGGGAATCAGGATCTATAGAGATAGATCCAAACGGATATTGGGATTGTCCCAATCCAGGTACATTGACACCATACTAAAGAGGTTTAGTATGGAAGAATCCAAGCGTGGGAACTTACCCACGATCTCTGGACTCACTCTCTCCAAAGAGATGTCTCCCAAGACTGATTTGGAGAGAGCTCGCATGCAAGGGATACCCTATGCTTCGGCTGTAGGCTCTATCATGTATGCGATGCTATGTACCAGACCCGATGTAGCATACTCACTAAGTGTAGTGAGCAGGTATCAAGCTGATCCTGGAAAGAGTCACTGGACAGCTGTGAAGAGCATTCTCAAGTACTTGCGAAGGACTAAAGAGATGCTCTTGGTGTATGGTAACGGAGAACTCCAAGTGGAGTCCTTTACCGATTCGAGCTTCCAGAGTGATAAGGACGACTCAAAGTCGCAGTCGGGCTTTGTCTTTACCCTTTACGGAGGGGCGGTTAGCTGGAAGAGTTCCAAGCAGGAAACCGTTGCAGACTCGACGATGGAGGCTGAATACATCACTGCCGACGATGCTGCCAAAGAGCCTGTCTGGATCAAGAAGTTCATTACTGAACTTGGAGTGGTTCCATCCATTGAGCATCCAATAACTTTGTATTGCGATAACAATGGAGCGGTGGCTTTGGCCAAGGAACCCAGGTCCCATCAGCGATCCAGGCATATTCTGAGGCGGTATCACCTGATCCGGGAGATAGTTGATCGCCGGGAGATCGAGGTCAGGAGGGTTGACACGAAGAACAACACGGCGGATCCACTCACGAAGGCCATTCCCCAGATACAGTTTGAGAGACTCTTCGGGATGCTCGGTATGCGATACTACAGCAGCTGGCCCTAGTGCAAGTGGGAGATTGTTAGTTGTATGTATGCCCTATAGGCCAGTATTGTACAGATGATGTATATTATATTGGATGCTTGGACATATATAGAGATGAATTTTTTGCTCGATATGATAGTATGCTATCTGGTTACTCTTTATCTTAATATGTACACTAGTCTCTTTAAACTGTCTTACAGTTACATGTTGGTAAAGCCCTTAGGATGTGTACTTGACTACCTGGACTATGATGCAGATCATACTAGTGGGGACATGGTAGTCCATAAGTACATCCTTCAAGGTCCCTAGTCGTGGGTGTATCGAGACGGGGCATCGATATACCAGTGTAGACTAGCGTATATGCTTCTCGACCCATGAGATGGGCGATGGATGATCCCATATCCATTGGTGTTTGACATCAGAGAGGGTATACGGGTGCTCAGTGGAAACTGGGTACATTGGGCGGACTCGCCGAGAACTCCCAGATGGTATTATACCTCACGTCAGATGGCAGTTCTCAGGTGACACTTGTACAGGTTAGTCTGTAGACCCGAGATCGTCATAGAGTCTTGTGTGATTCCCACTGTGCTTTGATCTCCACCTTACCACGTCCATGAGGGCATGCAAAACGGTGGTCTTTGGGTACAGTCCCGAGTCACATGGAGGCAATGAGCGATAGGAGGGGTTTCGTCTCTCCCGGTATTGGGGGTTGATGTTGCGCCGTGCTCGATTGGCCGTAACAGGGAAGTCCCTGGCCAGGGCTGATCAGAGATTTACTGGTAAGTGTTACCAGTAGTTTCTCGACCCGTTATGAGCCTCATATCGGCACGACTTATCGGTTATTAGGGTCTGACGTTTACCACCTCTAGACTTGATATGCGACATATGAGACGAACAGACCGGACTGTACGGTAAGTGTTACTGGTTGGATTCACAGGAGTGTGAGCGGGCTAGCTCGTCGATCTTCTGATCGCTCAATACCCGGATGGCCGTTAAGTTTAGCAGACCGCTTGCGGCTTGTGGGTGCTTGATATGATCATCATCTGCTACCGGCGTATTGACGAGTCTTTAGAGTCCTACACAGAGGTTTCCTAGCTCAAGCGAAACGAAATAGGAGCGCATATGAGATATGTGCAGGACCGAGAATAATGCGTGTATGTGATACCGTATTTCATTCTCACGATGGATGTATCGATTGGTTATATTCGATATGACCTAGTTATCGAATCATTGATTCGATAAGCCGATACATAAAATACTAGTCGGTTATATGCGATATGACCGGATCGTTAAGTCAAGTGTTGATTTAATGATTTAATGTATAATTATATATTTGATATATTACTTTGCATTAGCTAGTATTAGTTCACTTTATATGGATTTTCTCACTTGATGTGCAAGAAGTATATGTGATATACTTTTGTGCACATATTTGTATCATGTTTGATGATACTTGATCATTTAGTTAAGTGTATAGAATTAAACCATGATTAATTTGATAATTAGGGTTTTGCATATCCATTTATTTATTTATTTGTTTATTTATTTATTTGGAATGGATAAAGATGAGAATGGTGGCTTTCTTTGTTTCTTATTGAAGCTTCATGAAGCTTTGACTTCTTAACCATTCTTGTCTTCATGCTTAACCCTAACCCATCCTAGTTACCATGGTTTATTCTCTACACTCAACTATGGTTAGCTTATGATAAGTATAGATTTATTTTTCATTTTATTTCAACACTTATGATATTCTTTCTTCTTCTTGATCATCTTCTTCTTCAAGAAAAGCTTAAGGTCCATCAATGGCAACTTGAGCTAAAGTGAGAGAAATCCAATTCTAAAGTGAACCCACCTCCTATTTCTTCACCCTCTACCTCTTGCCAAGTTGTTTTGGGTGTTTTCTTCACAAGTTTCACAAATTTGTGAAGTCGGAGCTTGAACTTGCGATGCCTCGACGTAGATCATCTTCGGCAAGAAGCCGACGACCTAGTCCGCCCATTTTCCCGATGAAGCCGACGATTGAGTTCGGGATTCAAGATGGACAGCGAGAGGACGCCTACGTGGAGCTAAGGAAGTGGATATCCAGATCTACAAAGGTTGTAGCTTCTGATCTTTAGTTAAATTGTTAACTAGTTTAATGTTTCGCCTAGAAATCTAGCCGACGATCCGTATTAGGGTTTCTCGGCACCCATAAAATTTTAAATTGTCATAATCGATGCCTTGTAAGACCTCTATAGTGTGCCTAGGAACCCTACAGGTCTGGCCGCAAATTGCGGCCAGAATGGATAAATCTGCGGCCGGCTTGATGAGTTAGGGGTTGGGGTCTTGGTGGTAGCTTCCTGGGTGCCTGCATATGTCACTGTCCAATCAATTTTAATTTAGGATGTCTCGGGTGATAGCAGATTCAATATACCCTTCGCAGATTCCACAATTTCTCCGATATCGGTTTCTAAATTCCGTATTCTGGGTTTAAGCTTCAGGGTTGGGTCTCAATTCTTACACTAGGGTGTTGGTGTAGGCTCTACTGAGCTCAATTTCCCATCACAACTCATAATTTCCTCAACCCTAACTAGGTTTTCCCTCAAGTCACCAAAATCACACAATATCGGTTCAATCATAACATGGAGGTAAAGGAAATGCTAAAACTAAGTTAATGATCCAGAAAATACCTCATTTGGCAACTCAAGACTTTTCTTGAGTTTCCCCTAGTGGCCAAAATCCTTGCTTTCTTGGTCCAATATGTAGATCTTGAGCTTGTGCACACTTTTAATGAAATGGGAGTGGGGTTTTGGAGTTGTTTTAGAGGTGTTTTGGAGCTTGAAGAGGGGAGGTGGGGTGAGGAGCAGGAGCAGCAGCAGCAACTTGAAGGAGAGGGAGAGAAATGAGTGAAGGGAATAAAGGAGATGGCTAAGTCTTGGTCAAAGAAGCCCATACCTCTCTCTCTCTCACCAACTACTAAATTCTTTAATATAAACCCTTTTTCCATTCCTTTTCTTTTCTCTAAATTCCTTCTCACTCAAATAGTAAACCCAAATGAGATACCATGGCAAGAAAATGCACAAGTGTGAAAAAGTGATATGTGCATATTTTGCACAAAAAAGCTAAAACCGATTAGCGATTTTTAATCGCGATTAGCACTAATTTAGCATATAAGCAATCAATTAAACTTAGAAACGTCATAATTCTCTAATTTACCCTATTTTATAATTTTCCATAATTTTTCCAAAATTTTTCCCATTTATTTGTATTTAATAATACCAAAATATTAAAATATTCAATAAAATAATATTAAATTATAAAAATTCCCAAAAATAATATTTTTATTATTTCGAAATGTTACAATCTAACCCCCTTAAATAAATTCGGTCCCCGAATTTAAATTTAAACCCCCAAATACAAAAACATTTCGGTAAAATCCAATTTGTCGGGGTTCCGAAAACATCAATACGTAGCGAATATCATAAAAAAAATGTACTGCTCTACTAGAAATCAATCCACAAAATGTATATATAAGAATATCATGTGCGTCTGGTGCGCAAGGAATCAAAATCCATATATGTGTCAAACAGGTGTACAAAACAACATCTAGGTGCAACTGGTGTGCACGAAACATCTGTCATAGGCAACGTGTGTGCCTGACAGCAAAATCAGGTGCATGTGACATGTACGAAGAATCCCGATTTAGTGCATCTGGCGTGCACCAAAATCGTATATCAAAACACTAAAGGTGCATGAAAACTATGCTGGAAGTGTAAATCAAATCACTGCATAAGATAGGCGTGAAATCACAATCAATAGCTCAAATGTAATAACTTATGCGCAAAATATAAATATCCAGTGGGTGCATGAAACAATATCATGAAACTCAGTCATCAAAACTAAATCATGCAATAGAACGCCCAAAATACCAAAATTCAAGATGACGGATATGTGAAAATCGAATCACAAAATCACAAATCATAAATACCGTCGTCGGTAGTTCCTCCTTCAATGTCGAGAAGGAGTCGGTGCATCCCATGCTAGTAGCACAAGATATCTACTTGCCTCTTGCTCACGGTCTGGCGTCCTATGACTCTGGGTCCTTATCTTCTCTGCGGATTACCTATCTCGCAGTCAATCGGCTCATCGGCCCTATCAGGTGTGCTAACGGGGACGATTCCGTTCTGGCACTTCTCTGGTCATCTCTCGATCAATCCTCACGACCACTCGTAAAGAAGCATGTCACTGGCGTCGGCCTCTGGCTCTCTGAATGCACATCACACATCTGATCCTTGGTGCAAACATCATTGCAGCAATGTCCTGGAAGGAATCCTGCTCAAGGTCTCTTCCGATCTTGCTTATGCCGAACTATACGGAGGCTGGCTCTCTTGCATAATCTCTTCTCACTCGATAGACATCTGTGTCCTCAGCACAACATTTTCTCGGAAATTGGTCGCATCCCAACGCCTCTGTAAGCATATCTGATCTCTGGTCTCGACGGGAAGTAATGACAGCTCGTCAGCATCTCGCACGAACCTCTGGTTCCACTTGTCTCTATCGTCGTCCATTATGACGTCACGCCATGCTATCTACGCACTTCACTGTTCTCGGCCACGGTCAATCTGAAGTCTCTCGCACAGACTCGAAAGCGCATACTTTGTAGCTTCATCATTCTATAGAAGATGTCTGGCCGAACAGGTCCTCGGGAACGCGTCCCAACCATCAGAAGAATACTCAATACTCGTCCGTCCTTGATCAATTCGCAACGCATCTGGGTAAGGTCTTTTATCCGAACCTGGTCAACTACCTTGTCGACGATGCTGAACTCTGGCCTGCTGGGTGTGCGCAATATGACCACTCCTAGGTCTAGGTCTTCTCGTATCGTTTTCCAGAAAGGTCCTGTCGAGGTTTCTCTCTCAAATCTCATTCCTGCCGAATTGCCCGGAAGTCATCATCCATTGCTGAAGCTAATTCTTATTCCGGAACGGCTGCATACTTATCGCGCCTCTTTCTGGAAGATATATCCATAAACAACGCCTCTGGGTGCGTATTACATCTCTGATGTCAGCGGAGTGGGACGTCATCTCGTCGAAATCTCTTGCGAACTCTTTTCTTCACTCTGCCTCAATGTCGACTGATTCGGACTCGTCTCAACGTGGCTGCATGAACTGTGCTCCAACGGCTATACTCGTATCTGGAGTCTCCTAAGCAAAGCATCCCATCACATGATATCCGAATGATGTCGAAACATTCGATCGACTCTTCAGAACCTTATAATCCCCCAAGAGATCAACATCTTGAGTACAGTTTAATAGTATCGAGTACATGCCACAGCGTCGGTGGTCCAGCCGTAGAAGGGCAGACCCAAGCCTCACTAATGGCGCCGCGGAACTGCCGCAAACCCTAAGGTTCAAAGGCTTTCACACGGTCATTAAGTCGAGTTAGGGTTTCATTTTTCTAGAGGGTCCATAGAATCACCTGCATGTCTTTCCGTATACTTTAAACTTCGAAAATGGGCTCCTGACATTCGATCGTCTCTATCGACTCTCAACGAACTTTCGTGAAATCGTCTCTAGCTGGAAACAATCTATCTGATAACCTCGCATCGGTAAACAAACGAACCACATGTCCTAGACATTTATCCTCAGGTGACTAGCGGCCGTCCATCATATCTTTAAGTATATGCTCATGCTGCAGTAGCTCCAACCATCTGGGCGATATCTCGTCATTTGCAGCAACAACTGGCTCATTCGCCTGTACGCCGAACAATGCCTCAACCCTCCAGGAAAGGCGATACATTGGCAGTCATCTCTGAATCGGTCTGCTCTAGATCTGAGTAAGACTCTCCACACTGGAAATCTTCAACTCAACTGGGTCCGCTCCGGCGCATAAATCGGACGAATCACCTTCGTCTCTCCATCGGGTAGACTAGCTATCATCTATCTCATATCTGCCTGAAAGCTCCGGCAATCTCAGCTCGTAAGCTCCAGAAGCGACATCCTGTCAATCTCAGCAACAGCTGGTCCATCTGTCTGCACGGTAGGCGACATCATAATCTCTGAGGTATGCTGTACATCAACAGTCCTCTCTCAACTGGCAGCTCTAACAATGGCCCGATCAACCGGTGCAAGACCAAGCACTCGCCTCCACTAGAGGTCACAATCACCAAAACTAACTCGAGACGTTCCCATGTCACCAGAAAACACAATGGTCGGCCCTCGTACCAGACGAGCTCGCACTGACCGTAACCCTAGCTGCAGCCCAAACTGCGCTCAACATGGCGACAGGAACCTCAATCGAGTATCGAAGAGAGCAGATCAATGGCAAGGAAGAGAACAACAGATCCAGAGTGGATACATGATCATAAGAAGGAACATCATCAATGAAGGTATGATCATGAAACTAATAGTATCGAAAATCTCAAATGGATGTAATCATGGGTATGAAGAGAATCACTGATCTCGAAAATATGTACATCCTATGGTTCCTTAAGCGGAGTGGCGTGTCGTAAGTATGCCGCGGAACATACCCACGGTACGACACTCTACTTTAGTCACCTATTCCATCAACCAAGGGTCATCCTATACGAAGAAAGTTCGGGTCTAATACCCCCTCGACTAAGTCTAAGTTCCGTAAGGTCAAGCCTAAGTTCCGTATATATATAGACGCCCTAGGCTCCACATAGTCAAACATAGACTCGAACCAAGGTCAACCTAGCACTCTGATACCAACTTTGTCATGACCCGAAAGAGCACGTGACTGGCCCTTGAACCATATGAAGTCTATAGGACTCCATCTGATCCAAGTAAGCCAAAAGCCCAGAAATCTAAAACCATTTTAAGGGTAAATAAAGAAAACTGGTTTAAAGAAGTGAAGAAAAACATGTTTGAAGTCAAGGTTTTTAAATAACTAAGCCGAATTTGCATTTTGAAAATGTAAAGTCTTTTCTAAAAATTTCGGCAGAGTTTCTTTCGTAAATACAGGCCCCGAACGGGGTACAACAAGGACAATATATATGCAATGATAAAAGGCATCCCCAAGCGGGAGCTAGCTCTTCGTCAAACGACGGTCACAACCACACAAACAATAATAATATACAACGCCGAATGGCGAGGGTCAAAGCCAAAAGAAACTCAATAAGCATGAAAACCGCAATACTATTAAGCGCGACTCTAAGGTCGAATAATACATCACTAGTGTCTAAGTCTGAAACAATATACAAGTTTTGGTTGATGAAAATTCTAGATACAATGAATAATACAAGTACAATGGTGGTTCTTGATGCAAAAGAATCCACCTACCAAATGCAATTCACCTGAAAGGAAGCAGTATGCCAGAAATGCCGCAATGGAACCTGTACGGCAAAACCTGCAAGAACTGTGGCACAACGGGGGTGAGTTGCCAACTCGTGAATAGAAATATCTACAAGCAGAAACCGAATGCAAGACATAATCCTAGGTCAAAACGATCAGTATAATATAACCCATAAGGGTACGTCTGAAGCATGATAAGGTGGCAATGTAACATTTAAACATGTATGTAGTGCCAAGTACTCAGGTAATAACATGTCATCAGTATAAGGTATGTCTGCATGAAGTAAATATGAAGAAGTATCAAATGGATATCAATACACATATATTAGCGTCCCATTCCACTAATATTGGTGTAAGGGTATATATAACTGCGCCCTCATACCCTGTTATATATACAAATGAAGTATGATCAATGTAAATCCAATCTGTATGTGATCAAGTCTGTATGAACGTGGACCCCGTCCACCCGTCACCCAATGACAATAAACGTGGAACCCGTCCACCCGTCACCCAATGACAATAACATCATGTATGCAAATATGAGGATATAATAAAAGCCATGGAAATCATCATGAAACCTGTGCCTAGCATCGGCACGTAAATCCTCATCCAATGGGGCTCCGTCTGCGGTATCGGCCCTCGGGCCCCTGCAGTACGGGTCAGCCCATGTCCATCTCTCAACTCCGGTCGGTATCCTCCAGATATCCGCTGAGCTCAAATACAATCACCGGTAGGTAGTAGTTCCTCTGCCAGGCACACCGTCTACTACACAGCGAAACCGTTCTCACCCCGGCATACCATACTGGGTCCACCATGTACCCGCAATCGGCCTCATCCGCCTCCTCGAATCGGGTTTCACATGTCGCTCTCAGCACCGAGAAAACACATGGTGGATGCACTGAAATATAATATCAAGGGTAACCGGCTTTTTAAAACAATTATACATTCTCTTTTGAAATACCCACGGTTCCCAAATCCAGAAATATCATGGAAACAACATATCTCAATGCGTATAATCAAAACATGATATATGCGACATGCAAATAAAGGTGAGCATATCAGAAGTCATGTAACATGGAATAATAATGTGCACATGTCGAGAGAAACCGCTCTTTTTAAAATGAATCAGTTTTGAAGAATATCTTGCGGTTCCCAGATCTCTAATCAAGTCAGAATCATCTATGTATGTATACAGGTATAGGTGTACAATATGCCATGCAAGAATCATATCATGGATGCAACAGTACTACAGTGTAGTGGCATGGCAATTATCGATGATAAAGTGTGTGAGCCGGCAAATAGTGTACGTGGATCATACGCATCATCGATAATGGTGCTGGTGTCCTAACAGCATGATAACAATATAGAAATAAACATATGCCAGCAATGCGAATAGAATGAATATGCGGAAATCAAATAATCAACACCACAGTGAAGAATCTACTATGAAAACTACATATCTAAGTATCAAGTCAATCGGGAGAGGTATGGAAACCACCTAAATCTGAGTCGATATATATATAGATATAATAGTCGGTGATCCCGCCTCAATAATATCGCGTACGATACAATATATCGTAAGACATCCTCGAGTCATGAGTGCGGATCTATCATCAATATAGGCTCGTACGGTAAATCGTCGTACGACATCCCAATAGCTGGGTATGGGTCAATATCACATTCCTTTCATCAGATATCAGGTATCATTATCTTCGTATCACATAATCTGGGGTACTGATCTAAGTCTAGTACAACTGATACCATCGATATACTGCGTGTGCAAGCACACGTCCCAAGGCCCGCTAGAGATCACGTATCGTATCCCAAATACGAATCACATCAAATCACCGATCTAACGGCACAATGCCCAACATCATCGACTCATCTCCAATGTCATCCAATATCATCAAACACAGTGCAAGTATAATGAATATGCAAGGGTGTGCGTGTTGGTGTAAATCTATTCTAGGGTTCGCGACTATGAACTACACTAGTCACTTCTAACCCTACACTATCCATAGTACACCTAACTATCATATATAATAACAACTACGGACTGCGGGGGTGCTATACGCCATCCACCCGACTTCCTCCTGTAGATATAATCTACTCACCTTGCGTCTTCATTTGTCGACGTCACCACGCGCTTTACTTGTCGTCCCGAAGTCTTCATGGGGTACCTACACATCCAAGTGTCGTATATGCTCATTAAAACCAATTCAAAACTAAAACGGCATACGAATCCCAAAACAATACGATAATAGGCATATATGTTAGAACCTATGGATCGCCTTCAAAACCATCAAGAAATCCTCTATATCGTCGTATAAACGCCAAATAGTCGAGGTAAAACACAAGACACAAATTCAGAATTAAAAATACGGAATACGGAAACACGAATCCAAAACAGCAACTTAGGAATTATGTTCCAGAATTCACCCTAGGTCAAATTGGACAAATCTATATATACCAGGGGTCTAATCTACAGATAAGGGAACACCAAAACCAAAACGAGGCAAATCCACCATGGTCTGGCCGCAAATTGCGGCCAGAATGGATAAATCTGCGGCCGGCTTGATGAGTTAGGGGTTGGCGTCTTGGTGGTAGCTTCCTGGGTGCCTGCATATGTCACTGTCCAATCAATTTTAATTTAGGATGTCTCGGGTGATGGCAGATTCAATATACCCTTCGCAGATTCCACAATTTCTCTGATATCGGTTTCTAATCCGTATTCTGGGTTTAAGCTTCAGGGTTGGGTCTCAATTCATACACTAGGGTGTTGGTGTAGCCTCTACTGAGCTCAATTTCCCATCACAACTCATAATTTCCTCAACCCTAACTAGGTTTTCCCTCAAGTCACCAAAATCACACAATATCGGTTCAATCATAACATGGAGGTAAAGGAAATGCTAAAACTAAGTTAATGATCCATAAAATACCTCATTTGGCAACTCAAGACTTTTCTTGAGTTGCCCCTAGTGGCCAAAATCCTTGCTTTCTTGGTCCAATATATAGATCTTGAGCTTGTGCACACTTTTAATGAAATGGGAGTGGGATTTTGGAGTTGTTTTAGAGGTGTTTTGGAGCTTGAAGAGGGGGGTGGGGTGAGGAGCAGCAGTAGCAGCAGCAACTTGAAGGAGAGGGAGAGAAATGAGTGAAGGGAATAAAGGAGATGGCTAAGTCTTGGTCAAAGAAGCCCATACCTCTCTCTCTCACCAACTAATAAATTCTTTCATATAAACCCTTTTTCCATTCCTTTTCTTTTCTCTAAATTCCTTCTCACTCAAATAGTAAACCCAAATGAGAAACCATGTCAAGAAAATGCACAAGTGTGAAAAAAGTGATATGTGCATGTTTTGCACAAAAAAGCTAAAAACCGATTAGCGATTTTTAATCGCGATTAGCACTAATTTAGCATATAACTAATCAATTAAACTTAGAAACGGCATAATTCTATAATTTACCCTATTTTATAATTTTCCATAATTTTTCCAAAATTTTCCCCATTTATTTGTATTTAATAATACCAAAATATTAAAATATTCAATAAAATTATATTAAATTATAAAAATTCCCAAAATTAATATTTTTATTATTTTGAAATTTTACAGTTGCCGGAGAGATGGTAGTCTCTTTCTTTGCGTAATTTCTGGTTAAATTTTTTTTTATAAAAAATTCAAAATTTGTAAAAATTGAAAAAAAAATTAAAACAAAAAAAAATATAAAATAAAAATAAAAAACATCTTGTTCTTATTGAAAGGTTTTTGTGCAAGTGTGCAATCTTGGTGAAAACTCTGTTTCAGATCTTGAGCAAACCCAGTGAACAAATCATGTAACAGAGGATTTGAACAGACAGGAGAGAATCCAAACAACACAGAGAAAATTTTGGAGATCTAAACCAACTAAACCACCGCGGAACCGCGGCCGATTCAATCATTTGACCGTGGAACTGCGGTAAACCTGTGACGTCAGCACCCCATTTTTTTTCTGTGAGTATCATTTTTTTCTTCTCTCCTACTCCCTGAACTCCACTAACAAATTTTCCTGCAGGTATTCTTTGCACAGATTCTCTTTCTGCTATCCAATAAATTGTTTTTGTGCAGGATTCTTTGCGCTGCAAAATAAAAAAATTTGGAAAAGTTTTTTAGATTTTTGGTGTGTTAACTGCTTTGCATAATTAATACGGACTTTTAAGGGGCTATAACACCAATCAACATTGGGTGGGGATTTCATTACCCTTCCTAAGACTCCAAAAATCACAAAAAGCATATGCATCACCCTCGAGTTAATTAAAATAATATCTAGATTCAGCCAATTAAGGACTGTCGCACTCATTAGGACAGAGGAAGGTAGTGGGCAATCGGTCGTTTATCTAAACCAGACTTTGTAGTGCCTAGGCTAGACAAGTGAGAAAGGTAATTTTAAGAGGTCCGTCTCACGGTGATTCGTGAGCGGATCCCTCCTTTCTTCACTTGTGCTTACCTGGCCACAATTGGCGGTGAAGAGGCGATTTGAGGGATATCTCACAACTTGCCCTTTGGAACAGTTAGGAGTAGTCTAGTTGACTTAGGAGACCCTAGCTCAAGGCTTGTTTGTGCATGCTTAAATTGTGATTGTGCCGTAGCTCCATACAAATTTTTGCAAAACTCTTTCTAATAAATAACACTTTCAAAAATTTCAAAAGTCCAAAAACAAACAATTTTTTTATAAAAAAAAATAAAAAAAAAATTCCACATTCTTTTCCTTTCTCTCATCACACCATGGGTACCCCACCTCGCAAAACTCTTGCCGAACTTTAGTACTCTCAATCAGACATTACCTCCTACGCTCATTGTTTTCGTCGAATTTCGGACGACCCCTCCATGCCCAAAATTTCTTTGAAAGATCAAATAGACACGTCTAGGTCATCCAGTTAGACTCCGCAATCCACCTTGTATCAACCATTTCAACCTTCACCACCTTCTTACGTTGATACTACTTTTTGAGTCCTGTTGTAACACCGAAGCCCATGTCTATTGCTGAACATATTGAACAATCTCGTAACCGATCTTTCACTCCTTTCAACACTTCCAGTTCTCGGGATCAACAATTTCATTCACCTTTTTATCCAAATGTTGATCCTAATACTGTCCAACCATTCAATTCCTATCCATCCTACCCAACCGTTGCACCTTCCCTAGACATTGCTTCTGCACAGCCATTTGGGAGTTTCACGTATCCAAACAACTTTGAATCATTTACTGAAACCCAGTCACAACCCATGTCTAGTCTGGAACAGTCGTTGGAAGACTTTATGGTAGCGTTAAGACAACATATGATGGATGTGAATGCGCCCATACCGGCTTTTATACAACCTAGTGACCCGGTAGCTAGTTTCCAACTAGCTCCAAATTTTCCAATGTATAATGAGGCGGTTGGACAGATTGAGAATTTGAGAGGAGAGAGTGAGCTATGCACCCTTCCAAATAAAACCTACCCATCCCCAATTGAATCCCACAACTCCGGTTTTGAATGTCTATCAAGTGTCCCAAATGATTCACCAGTTAAAGTTAGAACGCTTAATGAATTGTGCGACTTTGTAGTGTTTGATTTACCAGATTGTGAAGGGTCTCTTTAGAATGAAACCATCACCAATCCTTTTGACCTCTACCCCTCCACTCTAGAACCTTAATCGATTGATATCCATGCTTTTGATGAGGTGTGTGAGAAATTTAATTTTCACTTGATCGAGGATATTGACGCTGGGAATATTTTGGATGATCAACCCACATATGTGGATAAGTTTCTCTCCCCAAATCATCATCCTGAGTCCTTAATTATTTTTCCCAAACCCTATATGCGTCTATATTTTGATGATAAATGCATGGTTGAGATGACTTTTGAGGGGAATTTTGAGGATAGTATTGAGGATGAACCAGTTTTGCTTGATGAGTCGGATTTTCTAATTCATCCTGTCCCTTCCACTGACTGTGTACACCCTCCTGAATCTTTAACCGATACCCTTCCTCAAACACTTCCCTCCATCCTCGTTCCGACCTTGCAAGAAACCGTTACACTTTCGTTTTCAATGTCTGGTTTACCAAGTTCGACGTACACATGTTTTCTCACGAATCTTGAGGGATTAGACCTCATTTCTCAGTGGGTTGATAGATTAGCACAATCGCTTTTTACACATCGGTTATCAAAATTTATGCTAATTTATTCACTCCATTTCCACCCTCAAGTTCGTATTCAACTTCTTTCTCCCACTTTCTCTGGTTTTGTTGGATATAGTGCCCTCAAAGTCAATTATTGGATCGCAGGCACGTGATTGCAATGATTGAGGGAGGACCTATGTCGGTCGGACAGTCTTACTCAAGATGATAATATGCTATCTGGTTTATCTTTATCATCGTATACTGCTTTAGGTGACATTACAGGTCATTATTGCACGTTGATAGAGCCCATAGGATTCTTGCTTGACGGCCAGCAGTATGATGGCGATCATATACGTGGGAGCTGGGGTCTATAAGCACATCCTTAAAGTGGTCCCTAGTCGTGCGAGTTTCGAGACTGGGCATCGATACTCTATTAGTAGATTAGTGTATACAGTCGAGACCCCGACGAAGGGCGGTGGCCGGTCTCACAAGCCATTGGTGTCAGTCGGTTCACCTAAGAAGTATACAGGTGCTCATAGGGTTATGAGTACACTGGAAAGGACTCGCCGAGAACATGCTAGTTGGTATTATACCTGACGTCAAATAGTAGTTCCATGGTGACATGTGTACAGGTTAGTTCATCGACCTGAGATCGTCATTTGTCTCGTGTGAGTTCCCACTGTGCTTTGATTACTACCCTGCCATGGCTCAAAGAAGTCATGCAAACAGGTTTTAGTTGGGTACAGTCCTAAGCCACATGGAGGCAGTGAGTGGATCGGCAGGGGTTTCGTCTCTCCCGGTATTGGGGGTGAAATCGCGCTGTGTCTGGGAGAGCCATTATACGAAGTCCTTGGCCATGGCTGGAGATTTACTGGTAGGTATTCTAGTAGTATCTCAGGGTGTTCTGGGCTACACTCCGACACGACTTGAACCGCTTTTGGGGTCTGACTTTTGCCAACCCCCTAGGCCTGCCATGCGATGCTCATAGACGAACGGACCGGACTGTACGGATATTGTCACTGACAAGCTAAGTAGGATGTCAGGATGAGTTCGCTCATGGACCTCCCTTTTGGTCAATACCTGGTAGCCCGTTACGTACGGCTAGTACCACTGACGTGCTAGTGGTTAAATGCACAGCCAAAGTATTGACGAGTCTTTAGAGTCCCCCACAGACAGTTTCTCAAGTTTCGGGCGAAACGTTGTAGAGGCCGTATGGATTTATGGTAGGGTTCGAACGTACATGTGCACTTGTACACGTGTCATGGTTCGGACGGATAATACTAGCGGGCTTTGGTTTTAGCCGGATCCTAGTATTATACAGTGTAGATTTTGTCTCATTGCAACTGTATTCGGTCGGAATACAAATGCGGGTATGTATATACAGTCGCGGGGTTATCCTGTAATTTGTTCCTGATCGCTTTTTGAAGTTTCCATCTTGCTTTCTCTTTTTGGCCAAATTCCTTTTCTATTGTTCTTTGGCTGAATTTTCCTTGGAGGGGCTTATTTGCAAATGTGTAATTAGTGAAGACAGGGTTTTTTTTCCGGTGGCTGGGGCTCCAGCAGTTCCTGGAATGCTTCTAGAGAGCTTGCATTCTTTTGTTGCATTATTTTTGCACATTACTTGCATTAATGTGATAGGATTTGAGAAAGACTTTGGTGTGACATATTTTCCTTGTTATCATCCATTTTCTTTTGCTTTTTTCTCAACCCTTTTCCTCCTCAATTGAGCATGGCCAGCCATAAAAAGAGGGAGCCCCATTCTTTTTGGTGTGAGGAATTTTTGATTCATTTCATTGCAAAGAAAACTCCTAAGCTCCATTTTTCCATTGCTCATTTCATCTCCACCCAAAAGGCAACTTCAATCAACCCTTGAGACAAAGTGATCTACGTATAGTCTACAGCAATCTTGGACACGTCGGCTAGCAAACTTCGTGTCCGAATTGCCTCGGTTCAGAAGTGGGAGCCCATAAAAGGACTCAAAGATGTGGTGCCCTTTCCGATGAGGAGACCGGAGATCGGAGATGCCGCGAGGAGCTTGGGATGGTGGCCAAAGACCGAACGACACGGATCGATCGGTATAGCCTTTTCTATCCCTTCTCTAGTTGCTAGTTTATAGGTTAATGGTTCGATCCGGATTTAAAGTATACGATAGCGCCGATTTCTAGTTAAGAAAAAGTTTTCGTTTCCGCATTTTGGCATCAGACAGACGGCCGGGGCGCTACCGTAGACTTACATGGTATCAGAGCCATGCCATTAACCTTTACTACCTTGTTCTAACGTATTTAAAACATCGATCAGCCGAATTTTCCAAAACCGCGATTCTAATTTAACAGTTTCTGTCGAAATTTTTTTGTGGTCTAAAAATTATTTTGAGTGTCGCAGAAATTCAGGCAGGCCTTTTTAAGCAATCTGAGAAAATTTGGTACATTGATCGCACTGTAGCGCCGTGGAACCGCTGCATTACCCTTGTTTTGGCCGCGGTTCCGCCGCATAACTGTAGCATCAGTCCACCAAATTTTCTACAGTAGCCTCTGAGCTGGAATTGGGGTTTCCGGTATTTTTAGTTTTGGCCCAGAATATTTTGAGTACCGGGAATTGTACTTGGGGCCTACTTCGGGAAATTTTGTCGATCGAAAATTTTAAATATGTTAGTTCACAATATTTACATTATATCTGCGACTGTGAATGTCATTCGAGCGGTAAATCTTGTCTAATTTCTATAGCTCTTTTAGACAGATTTGCGAACGTGACATTCACGTTCATGTTTTGTATTGTGCTGTGATGTTGCGGATTTGTCATGGTGGATAGCCTGGATGCAATGGTAGTACAATTTGGTTGTATTTGTACATTTGATATTGCGGGGCGAGCGTCCGACTTGTGGACTGCCGTCACTGCCTGTTTGTATATTATTCTTTTGGGGCACGACCGGGCTGAAGTGGATGTACCCGTTGTATATATATTTTACTTTCTGTACTAGGATTACCCTAAGGTGGGGTGCACGGATAGCCGGGTTCTAAAGAGCAACGAGCCTACATCTCATGGCTTTGAGACGGAGGGGGCTTTACTCTAGAATTGGCGGGCTATTCGCCGCACTCGTAGGGGGTACAGGTTGACCCAATGAGGGGTGCTCAAGTTACCGGATTCCGTGAAGTGCTGGGTGGTCCATTCACTTTGTTGAAGGGGGCTGCCTCGCTTCAGGTTTTGGCGGGTAACTTGCCGCACCCGTAGGGGTCTAGGATTTCATTGCACAGGCTATCCACACGACCAGGGGAACGTCGGGTTTCAGTGGCGGCTCTATGAAACTCGGGGATCCCAGATTATCTGTATTGTTCTGTAATGCTTATTACATTTCTGTGATGTTGCATTTTATCACGCCATGAGGGAATATTATATATTGATATATATACTAGTAGATGTTGTATATGTTTTACATCCGCGCTAGTCCAATCCCCGCTCTGTCGTTAGTTAAGTAACCTAACGTGTGGCGAATGCGAATGGCATATACGTACATCATGTTTTCATTCTTTTGTGGTGTGATTAATTGATGGGACTATATTGATTCGGATCAACGCAAGCTAAACAAACCTGTTTGATGTTGTTGGAACATTTTTCAAAAAGTTGTTATTACAAGGACGTTCTCTTTTGTTTTGCACAGTGGTATTCGGGTTATGAATATCCAGCACCTCAGTCAATGAGGCAAGGGCCGAGATCCCTTCACCTGGAGTGACCCCTTAGACAGAAGTTTGCGTCAGGGTAATAACTTCACTATAGTCGATTACTTTTTTCTTTGCATCGCGGTATTCAGTTGGAATATCCTGCACCTCATTCTACAGGGAAAGAGCCGAGATCCCTTCACCGGGAGTGACCTCTTTAGCAAAGGTTTTCGCTACTATATATTTATAAAAGCTATGTAGTTCCTTCAATGATATCAAGTTCATTACGTTAAAGGTTTTTCACCAAAAACCAGTTGTAGCCCTCCGTCATTTCTTACAAGTATTACTTAGTATTCGTGCCGTGTTTGTTGACTGTGTCAAGGCGTAGTGTGCGGTAGCTAAGTAGTGTTTGTTTGTGGCATATTAATGCGATTGGTTAGGACAGTCGTGCGGCCTTGTTGACTGCGTCAAGGGCTCATACGGGTGGGTTTAATGCAATCTAGGATAATGATGGGTTGAGCTTAACTAGGACTCTTTGATTTGTTGACTGTGTCAAGGTGACTTGGGTCCTTAGGGTAAAAACACGCATCGGAAGTTTCGAAAGAAACTGAAACTTGCCAGATATGCGTATACCTTCTGGAGTGTGATAACGTGGGTGGATTCCATCACGTTATCATGCGATGATAGTTGGATCCCGATTCCCACTGATGAGTTGGTTTACTCCTCGGGTGATCCCGACTAATTCTTCTTTCAGGTTTGGAGGAGAATTTTAGGTTACAGTGGGAGGTTTCCTGATTAGATAAATTGATAACCATTCTGATCTAGGTTAGAGTACACACAAAGTGTTTCTTTTCTCTCTCTCTCTGGCAGCGACCATGACCCGACCCTTGACTATGACTCAGTGATCAAGTTAACCGAACCTTCTTAAAACACTGGCTTTTGGATTGTCTGAGTTACATACCTCATTGCCACTCCTTCTTTTTACCTTTTTCTCTAGAACACCTCGTATCACTATGAACATCCAATTCCATTGGATAAAACCATCGTATGGTTATATACGAACTCGAAGGAACTTATTCGAGGATGGTTTCCGGTTCTGGAGAAAATGAATAGGACTATTCAGTTGTCTTTTCCTTTTACCTTCTCTCGGGTTGCGAGTGCTCCTTGGATTAGGACAGTACACCTATTACGCTAATTGGATATTCTTCTTCCAAACCATAGGCAGGTGTCGAACGGTAGGGAATGAAGAAAACCATTTAGCCTAAAAGGTGTACAAAAGGTATTAAGTTAAGACAAATAAAGGGATTAGAAAGAGGGCGAAGTAAATTGCGACTGCTATTCATGACCAAACCAAGTATTTCATCGCCACTCCTACTTCACCTTTGTATTTCTCCGGAACACCCCGTGTCACTTGGAAGATCCACAGTTTATTGGATACTCCATCGTATGGTTATATACGAACTCGAAGGACTTGTTTCAGTTCGGGGATGGATTCTGGTTCAGGAGAAATATGAATAAGGTTTTATTCAGTTGTCTTTTATCTTTACCTTCTCTCGCGTTGCGAGTGCTCCTAGGATTAGGAGAGCACACCCATTATGCTTATTGGATAGTCTTCTTCCAAACCATAGGCTGGTGCCGAATGGTAGGGAAGGAAGAAAACCATTTAGCCTAAAGGGGTGTACAGAAGGTAATGACTAAAGACATATAAAGGGATTTGGAGAGATGGAAAAGAAATATACGGCTACAGTTGTGAATCCGATAATGGAAGAGGCATTACTAGGAATACCCGGATACCCCTGCAAAATATTTACATGTTTCAGTTTCACTGTGTATTGTTAAAAGAAAACTGATTTCCCAACTAGTCTTTGCTCTAGGGTATGTATTTACCAGGTTTTATTCTCACATCTGTATAGTTTTACAGATGATGAGTGGGAGTAAGTTATTAGGAATTGGGTGATCATCCTCATTATATCGGGATTCGTTGTAATTGGTGATATTTGAGAAATCGCCTCGGTTGTTTTGCCGGACGACAAATATTTGGTTTTTAATATCCGTTGTTACGCACCAATTTCAAATTGATATATATCTGTACGTTTATTTTTATAAAGTGAGATATAACCTTTTGAATTATGTCTTTGACATTTACCCATATTAGTGGATGGTTAGGTAAGGAGCATTAAACAGCGGTGTAATTCTTCTTAACCATATGTACAGTTTTCAACCTACGACACACAGCGAATGGGTTATTAGACTCAGCAGACTTATACAGAGTATTGTATGCTGTCCAGTGTCCATGAGGACAGAGGGGTTGGTACTCGTACTATATTCTGTTTACTTATGACTTCTCTAGTTCTTAGACATGTGTTTCGTAGAAATACAAGATCCATGTTTTAAGAAGTTATAGGTATATGAATAAAGTAGAGAACCAGGTATTGCAAGTATCAGGATTCTTCAAGGTGATCGAAGATGTGGATACTTGTGTATGGTATTCAGTTGATAGTAACGATTATGAGAACTTGCTTCTCCTTCAGGTTACTCATATCTGGATGTATTCCTAAGTTGAGTAATGCTGATCGGCCTCTCTCTATTATTTGACATGCACTGGAGACAGCTGCATGATTTGAATCTGGTTCCGATTAAATCAGTGCCTCTGTTTCTATATTGGATATAAAACGGTTCATATCTTAACGATGTTAAGGTACGGGGAGTTGTCTGGCTTATGCTTAAAACCAGACTCTGGATAAATCAAGGCACGTTTCTGTAATGGTTGTTTGTGGGTTGACCCTAGTTATGACGAGAGTTGATTTTCTACCATCTGGAAGATCAATAATGATATTGTTCTTTAATCGCCACAGTTTTAATAAAAATGGATTTTTTCAAAAAACAGTAGTGGGAGTATGGTAGAACTGGAAGTGATTCCAGAACCGCAAACGATTACTAAAAATTTGATAAGAACCTAAAGATTCAATCTGGTTTGACATTCCATTGGCCACTCCGCAGATATGGCGGGTAACCTCAAGCACCCGAGAGGTACTCCGGTAGCCTCAAGGACGGTGACAGGGAGGTTCTTGTTTACCCAGACTTACCATTGCTGTTGTTCCAGGCTGTGAGACCTGGCAGGAGAATGAGTATAGCGTCGTTCTAAACTAGTTTTAAAAGTGTACGTGAATATGACTCTGCCAGAGGGTTGTCGTAGTCAGTGGGAGCAGCGGAAGCATAATGGACAAGTAGCTTATGTCTATTTATGGACTAAAGCAGATATAGAGGAGATAGATCATCTATTTCTTATGTGACAGTCATAGGTTTGACTTCATCAGAAAAGGGGATGGATCTGTTAAGAAGGTAGTAGGGTATGATGTCCTGATATTTGGATGACATACACAGAGTAGGAAGTGATATTCCTGCACTACGATCGGTTATACTTTGGTTGTCATACAGTAGTTTCTCCACATAGGACTTAGATATTATATCAGACATTCTGGTTACTAGATCTATGGTTTTAGATCTAGATTTGGGTAGTTTTCCAATCTGGGTACTTAGACAGCATTCTAAAGGTGCTTTAGAATGGACGACTCAAGGCATGGTAGTGTACCTGCAGGTGATGGAGTCACCCTCTTTAAAGGTGTCTTACAGACTAAAGGGGAGAGGGATGTGCATGATTGACATATCACCTGCTTAGGCAATTAAGACAATCATGAGATGTCAAGTGCCACATCAGATGTTGTTTTTGCACTAGATGCAATAAGTTGATATTGATCCAATCCTGGAGAAACATTCGGAAGCAGTTTTAGAACATAAGTGGATGTTCTAGGGATATGATAACAACACCTTTTTCAGGAGACGGTTATCATTCCAGGCTTCCAAGGTGATCTGGATGACAGAGTGAATGTCAGAGTTATAGTTTTCCCTCTGACGAGGGGCAGTAGTTTGGACAGGTGGTCCAAGCGGATACAAAGGGAGGCATGGCGCAGGACACTGATTAAGTTCAGTTAATGATACAGTCTAAGAATTTTGGATTTGGATTTCCTTTATGAACTAGGTCCCATCAGATATCCAGACATATTCTAAGACAGGTATTGCTCATTTCGGGAGATGGCTTTCTCCGCGAACTTGAGATTAAGAGAGACATAGAAAGAAACATCAGGGCGGATCCACTCACTGAGGCTATTCCTCGAACGCAATAGTTTCGCAAACGGGCTTTGAGAGACTGATTAGTAGAGGAATTGGGTGTTCGGTATCACACGGGCTGTGAGTATGCGACATCGCAATAATTAGCCTTGAGTGCAAGTGGGAGATTGTTGGATATTGTGCCCTCAGAGTCAATTATTGGATCGCAGGCACGTGATTGCAACTATTGAGGGAGGACCTATGCTGGTAGGACAGTCTTACTCAAGATGATAGTATGCTATCTAGTTTATCTTTATCATCGTGTACTGCTTTAGATGACATTACAGGTCACTAATGCACTTTGATAGAGCCCATAGGATTCTTGCTTGACGGCCAGCAATATGATGGCGATCATATACGTGGGAGCTGGGGTCTATAAGCACATCCTTAAAGTGGTCCCTAGTCGTGGGAGTTTCAAGACTGGGCGTCGATACTCTATTAGTAGACTAGTGTATACAGTCGAGACCCCGACGAGGGACGGTGGCACGTCTCACAAGCCATTGGTGTGAGTTGGTTCACCTAAGATGTACACAGGTGCTCATTAGGTTATGAGTACACCGGACAGGACTCGCCGGGAATATGCTAGTTGGTATTATACCTAACGTCAGATAGCAGTTCCCTGGTGACATGTGTACAGATTAGTTCATCGACCTGAGATCGTCATTTGTCTCGTGTGAGTTCCTACTGTGCTTTGATTACTACCCTACCATGGCTCAAAGAAGTCGTGCAAACAGGTTTTAGTTGGGTACAGTCCCGAGCCACATGGAGGCAGTGAGCAGATCGGCAGGGGTTTCGTCTCTCCCGGTATTGGGGGTGAGATCGCGCTGTGTCTAGGAAAGCCATTACACGAAGTCCTTGGCCAAGGCAGGAAATTTACTGGTAGGTATTTCAGTAGTATCTCAGGGTGTTCTGGGCTACACTCTGACACGACTTGTACCGCTTTGGGGGGTCTGACTTTTACCAACCCCCTAGGCCAGCCATGCGATGCTTATAGACGAACGGACCGGACTGTACGGATATTGTCACTGACAGGCTCAGTAGGGTGTCAGGATGAGTTCGCTCATCGACCTCCCTTTTGGTCAATACCTGGTAGCTCGTTACGTACGGCTAGTACCACTGACGTGCTAGTGGTTAAATCCACAGCCAAAGTATTGACGAGTCTTTAGAGTCCCCCATAGACAGTTTCTCAAGTTTCGGGCGAAACGCTGTAGAGGCCGTATGGATTAATGGCAGGGTTCGAACGTACGCGTGCACTTGTGCACGTGTCATGGTTCGGACGGATAATACTAGCGGGCTTTGGTTTAAGCCGAATCCTAATATTATACAGTGTAGATTTTGTCTCATTGCATTTGTATTCGGTCGGAATACAAATGCGGGTATGTATAAACAGTCACTGGATTATCCTGTAATTTGTTACCGGATCTCTTTTTGATGTTGCCAGCTTCCTTTCTCTTTTTGGCCAAATTCCTTTTCTATTGTTCTTTGGCTGAATTTTCCTTGGAGGGGCATATTTGCAAATGTGCAATTAGTGAAGGCAGGGTTTTTTTTGCGGTGGCCGGGGCTCCAGCAGTTCCTGGAATGCTTCTAAAGAGCTTGCTTTCTTTTGTTGCATTATTTGTGCTCATTGCTTGCATTAATGTGATGGGATTTGAGAAAGCCTTTTGTGTGACTTATTTTCCTTGTTATCATCCATTTTCTTTTTCTTTTTTCTCAACCCTTTTCGTCCTCAATTGAGCATGGACGGCCATAAGAAGAGGGAGCCCCATTCTTTTTGGTGCGAGGAATTTTTGATTCCTTTCATTGCAAAGAAAACTCCTAAGCTCCATATTTCCATTGCTCATTTCATCTCCACCCAAAAGGCAACTTCAATCAACCCTTGAGACAAAGTGATCTACATATAGTCTACAGCAATCTTGGACACGTCGGCTAGCAAACTTCGTGTCCGAGTTGGCTCGGTTCAGAGGTGAGAGCCCGTAAAAAGACTCGAAGATGTGGTGCCCTTTCCAACGAGGAGACCGGAGATCGGAGATGCCGTAAGGAGCTTGGGATGGTGGCCAAAGACTGAAGGACACGGATCGATTAGTATAGCCTTTTCTATCCCTTCTCTAGTTGCTAGTTTATAGGTTAATGGTTCGATCCGGATTTAAAGTATACGATAGCACCGATTTCTAGTTAAGAAAAAGTTTTCGTTTCCGCATTTTGGCCTCGGACAGACGGCCGGGGCGCTACTTTAGACTTACTTGATTTATACTCTTGTAAGAATAGGGTAGATGAGCATTACGAGTCTCCTACCTCCGTAATTTTTGAAATATCAAGTGAGTTGAATTCTGGCATGACACTTATTGACTTTGAAACGTTCAATCGGACCATCAATGAAAGTTTCGATGATATTTTCGCCGACGAACTTGCATTCCTAAAAGACACGGATTTTGTGATTAATCAACCTCCACCTGAAGAAGTCGAACCACCACCATTTCTTCTTATCTCATACGAGAATGTGACCATTATTCCCATTCCTAATCATCCACATTCTCTTTTCCATTCACCATTATTATTTCGTCTCTACAAATCGAGACGTAAACCTTTTCTTTTACACCACTTATCTCTTCTCCACTTCTTCCTGCCTCCAAACAACATGTTCTTTCACCAACCACACCATTATAACGTTAAAATTTTGATTGGTTGGTGCTGACCTTTGGCCTATGTAAGGCCTTGTATAGCTTGATACTGTGTCCCCCCTAACTCTACACTTTAACACTTAAACAGTGGAAACACCATTTTAGTTAAGTTTGGGGGGGCTTTTTGTATATATATTTTGTTTTCTTTTTCCATTAATAAAAAAAACAGGGGAGTGCCGACAATTTTGACCCTCTTTATGTAGACTAACAGTGAGGGCACTGTCAAGTTTAAGTTTGGGGGTGTGCTCGGTGAGCTTTCCTCCATCGCATTCATGTGTATATTTTTGCATTTGCATACTTATTTTAAAACCCATAAAAATTGAAAGAAAAAATTAAAATTATAAAAATTGAAAAGTTTAATTTTGGCCATATTTGACTAAAGTTCAACATGACGATTGACTAGTTAGGAAAAACTAGATCCTAAACTTAGTAAATTAAAAACCTTAGAAATAACCTTTCTTAAAGTTTAACTGTAGAAAATATAAGTCCTTTTAGTTTATTTAGAAATAGGCAAATGAGTTCATTTCTTGGGCTAAGTCAAAATAAGGGAAGAGTAATGAATTTTTATTTGAAGTGTAAGTTTGAAAAATAATTCTGAACCTTAAATCTAAATTCTGAAAATATATACCCTTCAACTAGCACCTACACGCACCTTGAAACTTGGAATAGTAGAGGATACCTTGAAATGCTCTTGTCTAAAATCCTTAGTTTAAAGGAAAATAAAATAAAAGTACAAGTGTGAATAAAGAGATATAAAAAAATGAACACTGGTTTTGTAATTACTTAAGGCTGCATAAATAAAAAAAATTATGGCGAGGGTGCTTGATTGTTAGAATTTGAGTTAACCGCAATCAAGACGGTGTCGCTATGCAGCTAGCCGGTTGAGCATGGGTCGGTCCACAGGGAGATGGTTGTGTTTCCTCTGTCGTTTTAGACGAGTCAATAAAGAATTTGTGTATGTTCGAGACTATCCTATGTGTTTGTTTGCAAGTGTAAAGTTGTTAAGAAGAAAATACGAGATTGTAAGCTAAAGAAATCCGTACTCAAAACCTTTGAGCCGAGTCTTGACCAATTGAAGCTCGAGCAATCGGCAACAACGTGGATTAGGGGATTTAAGCGCGGTATTCATGGAATCCGGCTTATTTACCCTTGTCCTTCCGTTCTTGTCTCTTGCTTTCGCCTCCGGCCAAACCGAACGCAACCGGTCGCGGTTAGGAATCACCGTTACCTTGTCAGGGTAGGGTGCCTAACGGAGCGCTTGCGTATGGTTTGGGCGGAGTTCAATGGAAAATAACGGGAAAAGGAAAAGAGCAAAGAAATGTTAACTTACAATATCATATGGATTCTTAACAACAACAATAATTACAACATTCACAAAATGAACAAAAGAGAACAAAAAGAAAAGAACAAAGAAAAGAATACAAGTAATTAAGTGCATGAATATAAATTGCAAGTAATTAAAGTGCATGGAAATAAATTGCAAGTAATAAAAAGCGATAAAAAGAACACGAAACTAGGACTCAAGACAAGCATGTGATCAATAGCCAACCCTTAAACTTGCAAGCTCAATGAAGAGGTTGCAAGATCAAGGGAAGGGTAGAGAACGCATGTGGAATGAAGTGCTAATTCCATGAAAGAATACGACCCTTATGATCAATAACTAACCCTTAACCATTCAAGCTCAATAAAGAGGTTGAATGATCAAGAGAAAGCAAGAATCTCAAGGGGAAGAAGAAACACAAGAGAATGATACAAAACCCTCATCTTCATTAATCTCCCACTCAAAAAGCTCTCACTACAATTTTCATGGAAAAAGAATGAAGAAGAAGAAGAAAAAGAACTAAAACTACAAAAGAAAGAGGAACAAAAGAATGACCCTTGGCTTGGCTCAGTTCTGCTGTATTTATAGGCTGGAGAATGGAAATCTAGGGCAACCACCAGAGCACATGGGAAGTTACAAAAAAGCCCCTAAAAGATGACACTCTGAATCCACAGTACGGCCGCGTTTCCGCGGCCAATACCCCCTATTGGCCGCGGATCCGCGGCCGTCTTGATGATTTGGATCTTCGTCCTTTGGGTGCTTCCCTGGTTTGGCTTGTTCTTCAGTGTGGTATGGTTCTTTTCACAGAAACTCATCACAATATTTCCAGAATTCTAGCACAACAAAAAGGTGATGTGATGTGGATCTTTTGCCATGATTTTCTCGAGCTCCGTGTAGATTTCTTGGATTTGGTGTTGCCATTGTGCTTTGTGCATGACATGACAATTGATTTGCCATCTTGTCTTCTTAAACCGGTATGTGGCAACACACGGATAGAGAGCGGAGGCCGTGTTTTATCAGTTGTTAGCAGTAATCCAGAATTTGTCGTACTTTTCATGGATTTCACTGTTCAGAGCCGAGAATCTGTATTCTGCAAATATTTAGCAAACACTGATCAAAAGCACCTACCTATAAACACACGAGCGTAAGAATGGGCGGTATAAAATGCAGTATTCTGGTATGAACAAATACCCCCAAACTTAACTTTTGCTCGTCCCGAGCAAAACCAATTATTCACAAAATTAAAAACCTAACCGCACTTTCGCAGGGAACGCGATTGCACTGAGCGCGTGCAACAAGCCGTTAAACCTCTAGGTGTCCCTAGTAGGAGGAGTGTTGTCTCCTGAGGGTTTTCAGCGGATACTACCCACAAAATCCGGTCAAGTTGGTTTTGTAAAATAACTAAGATTCAAACCCTAAAGTTTTGTTTCAGAAAATAACAATTCTATGATCCTAAGTCTAGACTATCGAACCTTTATTTTTTCACACCTCGCTTCTTATTTAACTACAGATTTTATATGTCTTCACGTGCCGTGCAAATAGTATCGTTAAGTTCCAGAAGGATCGATTAAAGTCATCATGTCGCACAATAAAGCCCAGATAACAATTTTAAAAGGATCACATAAGTTTTATAAAGAGTTAAGCATTTTTCAAGTTTCGTTTTCCAGTAAGGTTTCAACTTCAGAATTTCTATCTTCCTTAACAGGAAACTAAGTCGTATTTTTCACTCCACCTTTTTCTTGTTTTCATTTCATACACACCTCTGTGAACGTGCAATAGTCTTTATCATAGAATAAAACCTTCATATCTCCGCTAATTTTTTTATAAAAGTCTGTCTTTTATCAAGATTATTCTCACACAAAGAACCGTTAGGAATTTTAACTCGGAGAGAACACTTGCTTGATTTTGTTTTAATCTGGACTTTCTAGGCTTCTTAGCGAGCTTTGGGCCAATGCACCCAAACCAGTTGGTTTTAGGGTATTAGGTGTAGAAACACCCCAGCGGACTTAATTACTCAAGTTACCTAGGTCCAAAAACAAAAGACAGTTTGACGTGAAAATCAGATGATTTAATACGAACGGAGATATAACCAGCAGTTCAATTATTTTTTGGATAAAAGACGTGTTTAGTGGGTTTGGTGTGTAATCATTCCAATCAAGTTTCCGATGGGTTATTTTTCAGACTTAGCTCCAATTACGGCATCAATAACATTCCTTCATATTCGCTTTACTTCATAAACTATTCTTGACATTACTTATTTCAGAACAAACCTATTTCATCCTCAGAAAATCATTTATCTGTTTAAAAGTTTAAACATGAAAGACTTGTCATCTAATTCCCAAAATTCACGACACGTGTAGTGTGATGTAAAGACGTATATCAGCTATAGTTAACTTCAAAGGAGAGTTATCTTTCAGGTTTTCAAAATCTAAACATAAGATTTAGTTATTCCTATTTTTTCAAACAAAAACCGTCGAATGTTGAATCAGAGTTCTTCCACAATCTAACTTGACAAAAAAGTTTTTATATTTTAAGAAAATTTTCAGATTTTTATGGATTTTATGGATTTAATATGCAGATGCAAAATATACATATGAATGCGAAGGAAGAAAGCTTACCGAGCACACCCCCAAACTTAAACTTGACAGTGCCCTCACTGTCAGGCTATACCAAGAGGGTTAAAATTGCCGGCGCTTCCTAGAAACAAATTATATACAAAACAAAAAGGAAAACAAAAATATATACAAAAAAGTGTCCCCCCCAAACTTAAGTAAAACAGTGTTTCCACTGTTAAGCGTTGAAATTCAGGATTTAGGGGGGAAAGAACAGTATCAAGCTATACAAGGCCTTACACAGGCCAAAAGTTAACACCAACCATTCAAAAATTTTATCGTGATAAAACAGCGGCTGGTGAAAGAAGGTGAAGAGGTAAGAAATGGAGATTACGCGAGACCGTATGCGGAGAGAAGCGGGATATGGTCTCGGTATATGAGAGGAAGAAGAATGGCGGAAGGGAAAAAGAAGTGGAATACGAACTTGAGGGTGCAAATGGAGTAAATAGATTAGCACAATTTGTGATGAGCGATGTGTAAAAAGCGATTGTGCTAATATATTTACCCGTCGAGAAATGGGGTCAAATCCCTCAAGATTCGTGAGAAACCATGGGTACGCCGAACTTGGTAAACCAGACACAGTAAATGAAAGTGAGACGGGTTCTTGCAAGGTCGGAACGATGGAAAGGATGGAGGGAAGTGGTTGAGGAAGGGTATCGGTTAAAGGTTCAGGAGGGTGTACACAGTCAGTGGAAGGAACAGGATGAATTGGAAAATCCGACTCATCAAGCAAAACTGGTTCATCCTCAAAACTATCCTCAATATTCTCCTCAAAATTTAGCACATCCATGCTCTTCTCTTCAATGTCCAGACGCATATGGGGTTCGGGAAAAACATTTAATGACTCGGGATGATGATTTGAAGAGACAAACTCAGCCAAATCTACGGGTTCATCATCCAAAATATCCCCAGCGTCAATATCCTCAATCAAGTGAAAATCAAAATTCTCTGACACCTCATCAAAAGCATGGATATTAATCGATTCTGGTTCTAAGATATAGGTGTAGAGGTCAAAAGGATTAGGTTTGGTTTCACTTGGAAGGGACCCTTCACAATTGGGCAAATCAAACACTACGAAGTCGCACAACTCATTCATCATTCTATCTTCAATTGATAAATCATGTGGGATACTCGATAGACTTTCAAAACAGGAGTTGTGGGATTCAATTTGGGACGGGTAGGTTTGATTTGGAAGGGGGTACATCTCACTCTCTCCACTCAAATTGACAGCCTGTCCGACCGCCTCTTCATACATTGGAAAATTTGGAGCTAGCTGGAAACTAGCTACCGGGTCAGTAGGTTGTGTGAGAGCGGCCATGGACGCATTCAAATCCATCATCTGTTGGCTTGACGCTACCCTAAAGTCTTCCAACGACTGTTCTAGACTAGACATTGGTTGTGAAGGGGTTTCAGAAAAAGATTCAAAGTTGTTTGGATACTGAAAACTCCCAAATGGCTGTGTAGAAGCAATGTCTAGGGAAGGTGCAAAAGTTGGGTAGGACTGGTAGGAATTGAATGGTTGGACAGGGGTAGGATCAACAGTTGGATAAGAAGGTGAATGAAATTGTTGATCCCAAGAATTTGAAGTGGTGACAGGAGTGAAAGATCGGCTACGAGATTGTTCTATACGTTCTGCAATAGACATAGGTCTTGGAGTTGCAACATGACTCGAAGAAGGGGTATCAACGTAAGAAGGGGTGAATGTTTGAAATGGTTGATACGAAGTGGATTGCGGAGTCAAATTGTTTGTCCTAGACGCGTCTATCCGATCTTTCAAAGAGATTTTGGGCATGGAGGGATCGTTCGATGTTCGGCCAAAGCAAGAACCGTAAGAAGTAATGTCTGGTTGTGGGTACCAAAGTTCGGCAAGAGTTTTGCGAGATGGGGTACCCATGATATGAAGAGAAAGAAAGAAAGGCAGAGAAAAGGAGGGGGAAAAGAATGTGATATATATATATATATATATATATATATTTTTTTTAGATATTAACAAAAGAATGAAATATACACACAAAAAGAATATGGACAAAAACAATCACGATACAAAAATACCACACACCTAATCGTTCTAGGGTTCACCTAGGTCAACTAGACCTGCTCCAGAACTTGATTGTCGAAGTAAAACTGTGTCGAGAAACGGGCTCAAGATACACTGATCACGAGGCCAGGTAAGTGCAGAGATAAGGCGAGGTTTTCCAATGCTTTCGCGAAGTTCCTTAATTAAATAACCCTTTCTCTTTTGGCGGTTGCGCCGTTAACACTTTCCTAGACACCCCGTAAACAATATACCGTTAAGCGAGGTTCTAAACACAGTTAACTTCTCCTAGTGAGCGCGAAGTCCTTAAGGCTTAAAGTCTAATTTCTTTTAAAATTTGTGCGGGTAAACGTTATGCTCAAGTTCGTGATTTGTGGGCCACGGAAAAGGTGATGAAATCCTTTACCGTATGTTGTGGGGTTCGCTTGCCCTTAAGTCCGTATTAATGTATGCAATGCGCAATTCAAAAAATTCTATAAAGAATCAAACAATCGTTTTTTAGTTTTAAGCACGGCACTGCAACAAATACGGGTTAGTCAATTTTTAGCGTTTGCTAGCGAACTTGCAAAGAATCCTGCAAAGAATAGTATATTGGATGCGTCGGATTTGAGAAGAAGGTGTTAGTAAAGTACGTACCGTTAAGTTTTGGGTTAGGAAACCCCCGTTGAATCAAATCCGGTAAGCTTGAAAAGTTCGCTTGCGCGGGTCAAACTACCCGGATCTTTGGCACTGTACTTTGCAATCACCTTAGCCTTGAATGTACACTTTGCTCCCCACAATCGCAGTTTGCAAATCTGCAAAAATCTGCACACTTGCCCACAAAAAATGATCAAAAATAACAAAAAGAATTTTTTTTTAGATATATATACAAAAAGAATATTAACCCGAATAACAAGAAAGAAAATACGCTACCGTCTCCCCGGCAACGGCGCCATTTGATTGTTAGAATTTGAGTTAACCGCAATCAAGATGGTGTCGCTATGCAGCTAGCCGGTTGAGCACGGGTCGGTCCACAGGGAGATGGTTGTGTTTCCTTTCTCATTTTAGACGAGTCAATAAAGAATTTGTGTATGTTCGAGACTATCCTATGTGTTTATTTGCAAGTGTAAAGTTGTTAAGAAGAAAATACGAGATTGTAAGCTAAAGAAATCCGTACTCAAAACCTTTGAGCCGAGTCTTGACCAATTGAAGCTCGAGCAATCGGCAACAACGTGGATTAGGGGATTTAAGCGCGGTATTCGTGGAATCCGGCTTATTTACCCTTGTCCTTCCGTTCTTGTCTCTTGCTTTCGCCTCCGGCCAAACCGAACGCAACCGGTCGCGGTTAGGAATCACCGTTACCTTGTCAGGGTAGGGTGCCTAACGGAGCGCTTGCGTATGGTTTGGGCGGAGTTCAATGGAAAATAACGGGAAAAGGAAAAGAGCAAAGAAATGTTAACTTACAATATCATATGGATTCTTAACAACAACAATAATTACAACATTCACAAAATGAACAAAAGAGAACAAAAAGAAAAGAACAAAGAAAAGAATACAAGTAATTAAGTGCATGAATATAAATTGCAAGTAATTAAAGTGCATGGAAATAAATTGAAAGTAATAAAAAGCAATAAAAAGAACACGAAACTAGGACTCAAGACAAGCATGTGATCAATAGCCAACCCTTAAACTTGCAAGCTCAATGAAGAGGTTGCAAGATCAAGGGAAGGGTAGAGAACGCATGTGGAATGAAGTGCTAATTCCATGAAAGAATACGACCCTTGTGATCAATAACTAACCCTTAACCATTCAAGCTCAATAAAGAGGTTGAATGATCAAGAGAAAGCAAGAATCTCAAGGGGAAGAAGAAACACAAGAGAATGATACAAAACCCTCATCTTCATTAATCTCCCACTCAAAAAGCTCTCACTACAATTTTCATGGAAAAAGAATGAAGAAGAAGAAGAAAAAGAACTAAAACTACAAAAGAAAGAGGAACAAAAGAATGACCCTTGGCTTGGCTCAGTTCTGCTGTATTTATAGGCTGGAGAATGGAAATCTAGGGCAACCACCAGAGCACATGGGAAGTTACAAAAAAGCCCCTAAAAGATGACACTCAGAATCCACAGTACGGCCGCGTTTCCGCGGCCAATACCCCCTATTGGCCGCGGATCCGCGGCCGTCTTGATGATTTGGGTCTTCGTCCTTTGGGTGCTTCCCTGGTTTGGCTTGTTCTTCAGTGTGGTATGGTTCTTTTCACAGAAACTCATCACAATATTTCCAGAATTCTAGCACAACAAAAAGGTGATGTGATGTGGATCTTTTGCCATGATTTTCTCGAGCTCCGTGTAGATTTCTTGGATTTGGTGTTGCCATTGTGCTTTGTGCATGACATGACAATTGATTTGCCATCTTGTCTTCTTAAACCGGTATGTGGCAACACACGGATAGAGAGCGGAGGCCGTGTTTTATCAGTTGTTGGCAGTAATCCAGAATTTGTCGTACTTTTCATGGATTTCACTGTTCAGAGCCGAGAATCTGTATTCTGCAAATATGTAGCAAACACTGATCAAAAGCACCTACCTATAAACACACGAGCGTAAGAATGGGCGGTATAAAATGCAGTATTCTGGTATGAACAGTGCTTTATCACCTAGTGCCTTAGACCAACTGTTTTGGTAGACACTGCTAAAGCCTTAGGTATTACAAGACGAGGAATCGCGACTTAATACGCAAGCACATTTTGTAATCGGTCGTTAGTACCTCAAGAAGTATTAACGGTAGCATAAAGGATGTGTGAGCAATTTCATCTAAAATTCACCAACTAAAAGTATTTTGGAAAATGGACAAGAGTATGATAGCTTGAATTGAATTTCCAAGTGTAGGGGTGATACATACACACACGTAGGGGTTTGGATGAGAGATATGAATGAAAGATGGGGCTTATACCTTCAGTAGAGATGATAAAATTCCTAAGTTGAGATGGAAATTTAGAAGGAAAATTCAAAAGAGCTGAAAGGTTAATAAATTTGCAAAACATATACGATCTTAAGTTAAATGATAAGTGAGTGTGAAAAATATGGGTTGATGATTTCTAAGTTAAAGATAATAGAATTTCTTGCTAAAACACCAAATTGAAAAATGAAAGTCAACAGGCCAAATTGATCGGATTTTTTCGGTAGTATCCGCTGAAAAGCCTCAGGAGACAACACTCCTCCTACTAGGGACACCTAGAGTTTTAACGGCTTGTTGCACGAGCTCAGTGCAATCGCAATTCACTGCGAATGTGAGGTTAGGATTTTTTCTAATAATAGTTTTGCTCGGGACGAGCAAAAGATAAGTTTGGGGGTATTTGTTCATATCAGAATTTTGCATTATTATATCACCCATTCTTAATCATATTACAAATAAATAGGTGCTTTTGATCCATGTCAGCTAAATAGTTGTAGGTTACAGGTTCTCAGAACAATTCAGTGAAATTCATGAAAAGACGTTACAAAAGTGAGACTACGCCAACAAAAGGTGAATCCATATGATGTCGCCTAAACAGTTCAAGGAACAAATGAAGATCAGTAAACAGTTCAATGCATAAAGCACAAGGGCAGCACAAGATTCAAGAGTTCAATGCGAAGCTTACGGAAAAAGTCCACAACATTCTGCACTGTGGAAATCTGGAAGAAAATAGAAGATATTCTGTAGAACCAAGCGAAGAAAACAGAAGGAAATAGCAACATGAAGCAACCCTGAGAAGTTGAGCCAGAGATCCCCCAATATGGCCGCGGATTTGCGGCCAAACATGGCATTCTACCGCGAATCCGCGGCCGTGCAGTGCACGTGCATGTGTCGGTGGGTGTCGGTGTTTTGACCCGGCTTTCTTAGGGTAGTCTTGTAATTTCAAATGTGGATCAGATGTAAACCCTAGGGTTTCACCTACTAGAAATAGGAATGACTACAACCAAATTAGGTGTGCCTCTTTTGGGTGCCTCTTTTGAGATGCCTGTTTTTAATTTCTAGATTAAATTTTAATTTCCTTGTAATCGTCAAGAAGTCATCAATAAAGTAAGTTATTTTTTTTATCTTGTGTTCTTCTTAATTGCAATTTTATTTCTCATTCCTGAATTTTTATCTGTCTTTTATTATCAGCAACATAGATTGTCTTTTAAAAATTATAAAAATGAATCATATCATAACTTCCCTAATGAGTGAGTAATTCCTCACTTGTTAGGGTTAGGATTGGGAAGGTTTGAGAGAAGTAAATCTCTCTATCCTTTCTTTGCCCATATAATTTTTATAATAAGACTCTATTTAAATTAACCACACACCGCTCACTACGGCACCATATCCTACAAGATAGCGATGATTCCCTAGTTAGATCGGTTGTGGTTGATTTAAATAGAGGTTAGGGCGAAGAGTTTAGAAAGGACGGACAAGGACCAAAGGGAAGAAACTAAGTTTCTTCCTAGTCGTGCTAATCCCCTTTGTTGACTATTACCCTAACACCTATATTCTTCACTAGGGCTTTGAAAGCAGTGGGTAAAATACCTTTTCCAAACTAACCTAATCCTAACCCTAGCAAGATTTTTAATCAATTTAATCTCATTCTTAGATCGTAAAACAAAACCCGACTTGATCGGATTAACTCGTTAGAACATAAAGAAAATGAATCCATTCCCCTGTGGACCGACCCGTACTCAACCGGCTAGCTACCAAGCGACACCGTTATTGATTGCCGTATATTCTTAACTTTTATTTTAAAACGCACGCGAAACAGTATAAGCAATCAACTCCCACTACTGTATTCTGAAAAAATCCATTTTTATTAAAAATGAGGTGAGTTAAAAATAATATCACTATTGATCTTCCAGATGGTAGAAAGTCAACCATCGTCATAGCCTGGGTCAACCCACAAATAGCCATTATAGAAACGTGCCTTGTGTTATCCATAGTCTGGTTTTAAGCATAAGCCAGACAACTCCATATACCTTAACATCGTTAAGATATGAGCCATTCTATATCTAATATAGAAACAGAGGCACTGATTTAATTGGAACCAGATTCAAATCATGCAGCTGTCTCCAGTGCATGTCAACTAAATAGAGAGAGGCCGATCAGTATTACTCAACTTAGGAGTGTATCCAAACATGAGTAACATGAAAGAGAAAAAAATTTCTCAAAACCATTACTATCAACTGAATACCATATATAAGTATTTACATCTTCGATTACCTTGAAGAATCCTGGTACTTGCAACACCTAGTTCTCTACTTTATTCTTATACCTTTAACTTTTCAAAACTTGGACCCTGTGTTTCTACGAAGAACTTGTCTAAAACTTGAGAAGTCACAAGTAAACAGAATATAGTACGAGGACCAACCCCTCTATCCTAATGGACACTGGACAACATACAATACTCTGTATAAGTCCCCAGAGTTGAATAACTCAAACCCTGTGCGTCGTCGGTTGAAAACTGTACTTACGGTTAAGAAGAATTACACCGTTGTTTAATGCTCCTTACCTAACCATCAACTGATATAGGTAAATGTCATGGACATAATTTCAAAAAGTTATATCTCACTTTATAAAATAAACATACAGATATATCAGTTTGAAATTAATGCATAACAACGGATATTCAAAACCAAATATTTACCGTTCGGCAAAAACCCAAGCGATTTCCTCATATATCACCAATTAGAACGAATTCCGATATAATGAGGATAATCACCTAATTCCTAATAACTTACTCCTACTCATCATCTGTAAAACCATACAGATGTGAGAATCAAACCTGATAAATACATACCCTGGAGCAAGGTCTATTTGGGAAATCAGTTTTCTATTAACAATGCACAGTGAAACTGAAACATGAAAATGTTTCGAAGGGATATCCGGATATTCCTAGTAATGCCTCTTCCATTATCAGATTCACAATTGTAACAATATATTTCTTTGCCATCTCTCCAAATCCCTTTATTTATCTTTAGTTATTACCTTCTGTACACCATTGTTAGGCTAAATGGTTTTCTTCCTTCCCTACCGTTCGGCTCCAGCCTATGGTTTGGAAGAAGACTATCCAATAAGCATAATAGGTGTACTCTCGTAATCCTAGGAGTACTCACAATCTGAGAGAAGGTAATGATAAAAGACAACTGAATAAACCTTATTCCTATTTCTCCTGAACCAGAATCTATCCTCGAACTGGAACAAGTTCCTTCAAGTTCGTATATAACCATACGATGGAGTATCCAAATAATTGTGGATCTTCGTAGTGATACGGGGTGTTTTGGAGAAATACAAAGGTGAAATAGGAGTGGCGATGAGATACTCGGTTTGGTCGTGAATGATAGAATTTCCAATTTACTTTGCCTTTTTTCTGATCCGTTTATTTGTCTTTACTTATTACTTTCTGCACACCACACTTAGGCTGATTGGTTTTCTTCCTTCCCTACCATTCCGCACCTGCCTATGGTTTGGAAGAAAACTATCCAATAAGCGTAATACGTGTACCTTTCTCCTAATCCTAGGAGCCCTCATAACCTGAGAGAAGGTAAAAGGAAAAGACAACTGAATAGTCCTATTCAATCTCTCCAGAACCGGAATCCATCCTCGAATCTGGAATAATTTCCTTCGAGTTTGTATATAACCATATGATGGATTTATCCAATGGAAGTGGATCTTCGTAGTGATATGGGGTGTTCTGGAGAAATGCAATGGGTAAAGGAAGGAGTGGCAATAATGTATGCATCTCTGACAATCCAAAAGCCAGTGTTTTAAGAAGGTCCGATTAACTTGGTCACTGAGTCATAGTCTAGGGTCGGGACATGGTCGCTGCTAAAGAGAGAGAGAGAAAAGAAAAACTTTGCATGCACTCTAACCTAGATCAGAATGGTTATCACTTTATCTATTCAGGAAACCTCCCACTGTATCCTCAAATTCTCCTCCAAACCTGAAAGAAGAATTATTCGGGATCACCCGACGAGTAAACCAACTCATCAGTGGGAATCAGGATCCAACTATCATCGCATGATAACGTGATGAAATCCACTCACGTTATCATACTCCAGAAGGTATGCGCATGCCTGGAAAATTTCAGTTTCTTTAGAAACTCCCGATATGATTTTTACCCCATGCTCTTATGACCTTGACTAAGGCCAACAAATCATAAGTCACATGTCAAGTTCTACCTGTCATTGCACAGGTTAATTTAAACCCACCCGTACAAGCCCTTGACTAGGGCCAACAAGGTTGTACGACTGTCCCAAACCAACGCATCTATCTATGAACAGAAAAGTAACAAATAGCTACCATACACTATGCCTTGACTAAGGCCAACAAATATAGCATGAATACTAAGTGCTACCCGTCTGAAATGACGGAGAGCTATGAGTGGTTTTTGGCCAAAAAAACTTTAACGTAATGAACTTGATATCGTTAAAGGAACCGGATAGCTTTTTACAAATATATAGTGGCAAAAACCTTTGCTAAAGAGGTCACTCCCGGTGAAGGGATCTCGACTCTTTCCCCATAGAATGTGGTGCAGGGTATTCCAACTTAATACTGTGATACAAAGCAAAAATTAATCGACTATAGTGAAGTTATTACCCAGACGCAAACCTCTACCCAAGTGTCACGCCCCGCTTCCCAGTATACGGGCAGAGGACGTGACGAGGCCGCTACATATTTACTCTGTAAGTAAATACGCTAAGCGTATCTAAGCAATATAAAAGTAAAGCACAAGATACAAGATATAATAAAAACAGCAACTTTATTTATTCACATTCTTTCTGTACAATGCATGGAAAGTAAATACAACTGATAAAAAAGCAATGCCTGAACTATGGCATAACAGAAATGAAAAGTACTGAATGGAAAGTGTACAATGACTAGAGCTCCGGGTCTTCACTGAACTGGTCCAAGTCTTTAGCAGTGGGCTCGATCTCTGAAGTGTCCAGATCACCTAACGACATTCAAAAAAGAAAGAAAGAGAATGTCGTCAGCGAACAGGTCGCTCGGTAAGTCCCAAAGATAAGAGAGAAATAGAATAGATAGAATAAGAAGGTATCTTCTAAAGTTGTATTATATTTTTGTAATGTTGTGTTAACGTTGTTGTTTGTAGTTTGGCACAGAAGGATGCCAATGTATACGGGAGGGGTCTCTATATGCTAGAGACCAGGACAAACGGAATGTACAAGGAACCGTTAAGCCACGATACAACAACAACGGAATATAGGTTAGGTGTCTTAATCTTACTGTCTCGTGCCACTTTTAACACTTTCTGTACCAATCTACCCCGTAAACCCCGTAGTGTTTTGATTGCATTGTTGTATTGTATTGTATAGATTGTATAGTTGGATGACTACCCAAAACCATGATATCAGTAAACGGATGTAACTGTATAATCATGTAAATGGAATAACTGTAGAATCATGTAAATGGATGTATATTCATGGTTCGGTTCGGTCAAGTTGATAGATTGAATATATGGAATAATGGATTCATGTTGAATTGTAATATTGTAAATTGTAGATTGTAGATTGTAGATTGTAGGCTGTACTTAAATCATATTCAAGTCAGATTATAATGAGACTCAATCTGAATCTGACAATTAGAGAAGTAAATTGAAGTCCTAATTGTTTTGATGTTATCGGTAACCGTTGCACATGGGTGGCAGGATTTGTGTCTTTTTCAAAAACGATTACCGTATTGATAACACCGTTCGTTAAGTTGTCTACCTTAGATAGGCAAGCACCGACTTCTCCGGCTCCCTGAGGCTCAAGAGACCGGTCCCACTTAAACCGATATTTACTAGGGTCCTTAGGGTAAATTATAGAACTTGAGGGGGTTTTATGTAAAAATACTCTTGTATAGTTTTCAAAATATACTCCAAGTATTTATTAATCGTCTTTGGAGTTGTAATGAATGTAGATTTTATATTGTGATATTTCTAGTGAAAATATCCTATTTTCATAATAAGTGGTATTTATTTGTAATATTGGTTTTCTAAGGAATTCATGGTATTTTAGTGTAAAATTGATTCTTGTGATTTTTTAGATAAAGGTGGAAAATTTATATCATAACAAAATAATTATTTTAATGATAAATTTACATATATTTATACAAAAATAATTTTAATATATATTTTGTATTCTAAAAAACTCATTTTCTTAAAATGTCGTATTTTAAATCTTTCGAGACCGAATACTCCTTATGGAGGTCTGAATCTCGAACTACTAAGCCCGATGATGTGCGATAATCCGTACCATTCCGAACGGGTTTCCCAAAATGGGTTGTACCGGCGCTTTCCAAAAATTTGTATAAATAATAATCCTTTAGAAAACGGTTTTATTAAGTAAATGGTATTTAAATAAAAATGTGTCGTTTTCCCGTATTCTATATTCCCAAGGGTATGGTGTGATGTTGCATATGAGTGTGTGAGGAGGTAGGTCATTAACTCGTGATCTACTTAAAGGTATAGCAAAGTTTTGATGGTTTAAATGTAGAAATAAAACTATGTGGTATTTAAATGAAAATACGGTAAAATGAAATAGGAATTACTTTTGATTTGAAACTTGATAAATATGGTTGATTAGTGTTTAGTAGTCAACATGAATTGGTTTAAGCATGATTGTATTAAAGAAAAGTGTGGTTTTATAAAAACAACCGAATCGGAAATCGTTTAGTTCCGATTCCGTCGGGTTTTGTAATTCGGTATTTCTAGAAAAGAATAGAGAGATAGAATATGGAGACTTACAAGTTTAGGACAACAAGGAGAGAAAGATGGATCGGGAGGAGTCGCCAGTACGTCGTTTCGTCGCCGGGAGGCTCCTAGGATGATCGTCGGAAGCTCGCCGTAAAATTCGCCGTAGCTTCGTTTCTTGCTCGTTTTCAAAGTACACAAGGTTTCTAATGATTTCTTGAGAGTTGGCTCAGAGTTTTGGGGTGAGGGGGTAGTATGTAGGGTTGGTATTTATAGGGTTAGGCTAGGGTTAGGGTAGATGAAGAGTTTTAATTTTAAAAATGTAAAAATATGTTAAAATGCATTAAAAATAGAGTAAAAGGGACTTCATTGCTTCTCTAGAACCGATCTAAATAAATAGAGTGTGCAGGGGGGTAGGGGAGGCCAAGAGCCCCAACTTTTCAGTTGGGGACTCGGCCGTCTGGTCGAGTCCGGCCGGCGGGGCTGGCCCGAGTCGGCCAGTCCGCCGGCCGACTCTGCCGAGTCGGGCCGAGTCGATGGGTCGGGAGGTGGGGAGTCTTCTGATGTAGCCTCTGGAACATTTACTTTATTGGGTGAGTTGGGTTTTTAGGATTTTTCACGTGTTGACTCTTGGTATTCTAAAAATTTCAAAAAAAAAATTAATATTAAAAATAATGTGGGGTATGGAATTTGAACTCTGGTGGCTTGGTTCCGCAGTGCAAGGTATTACCAATGAGCTACAAGCTCCTTCACATAATTAAGGAGTAACTAAATACTTAAAGTGATAACAGCAGAAGTAAATACTCTAAGTATACATTAATTTTAAAGCAAATTTTTGTACACCAAAAAATGGAGTTGTTACAGTCTACCCTCCTTACAAAAATTTCGTCCTCGAAATTTACAACTTTTATTTGAGAACTAGTTTACAAAGAGGTGTGGATATCTTGCACGCATTTCACCTTCCCTTTCACAAGTGGACTTTCCTGGAGTGTCTTTCCTCTACATCACTCGGACCAAGTTAACTTCCTTGTTCCGAAGTGTCTTCACTTTCCTGTCCAGGATTTCTACAGGTTGTTGCTCACAAGATAAGTCAGGCTGTATAGTGAGCTCGGAATGATCGAGAACATGGCTGGGGTCACTCACATACCTTCTGAGTTGGGATATGTGGAACACATTATGCACTCGTTACAATGATGGTGGAAGCGCTAAGCGGTATGCCACTTCACCGACTCGTTCGAGTATGTCGAACGGTCCAATGTATCTCGGACTTAGCTTACCCCGTCTTCCAAATTGGATCACACCGCGGTTCGGAGATATCTTTAAGAACACATGATCTCCTGGCTGGAACTCTAAGTGACGTCTCTTTGCATCAGCCCAGTGCTTCTGTCGATCTTGGGCTATGCGCATCCTTTCCCTGATAGTACGAACCACAACAACAGTCGCTACTATCATCTCTGGTCCAAGAAGTTCCCTATCTCCGATGTCGTCCCAACTTAATGGCGATCGACACTTCCTTCCATACAATGCTACAAAAGGTGTCATTCCTATGCTTGCTTAGTAGCTGTTGTAGTACGAGAACTCCACAAGGTGTAAGTGATCACCCCATGATCCTTTGAAGTCTAACATACATGCTCTGAGTATATCCTTCAAGATCTGAATAGTTCGCTCAGACTGACCATCGGTTTGAGGATGATAAGCCGTGCTGAAGTTCAGACTTGTTCCCAAGCTTTCTTGCAGACTCTGCCAAAATTGCGATCGGAACCTGGTGTCACGATCGGAGACAATGCAGACCGGTACTCCATGGGTATAGAGATAGTACATTATGAAGAGTTTAAATCTTTAAATAGATTATTACCTCCATGTTGTTCTTTGCTAGTGTCCTAGTTGATTGGCCAACTCGAAATGGGATGAAGTGAGCCGACTTTGTGAGTCGATCCACAATGACCCATACGACATCGTTACCATTTGTGCTGCGAGGAAGAGCAGTCACAAAATCCATCATGATGTGTTGCCACTTCCAATCTGGGATTGGTAACGGTTGAAGTAGTCCAGCTGTCCTGTGATGTTCAGCCTTTACTTGCCAACACACCAAGCATTTTGCGACGCTTCTGGCTACTTCACGCTTCATTCCATGCCACCAATAATTCTGACGTAGATCTTTGTACATTTTGTCACCTCCAAAGTGTACTGAATAGGGAGAGCTGTGAGCATCTTTCATTAACTCTTCCCGAATAGGACCTTTTGGTACACACAATCTACTATCGTATCTCAAAGATCCCACTTCATGGATGATGAAGTCTGTTCTGAATCCATTCTCCACTTGTTTTTTGATCTTTTGCAACTTAGCGTCACATGCTTGAGCCGCTTTGATCGGATTGACAATGGTTGATTGAACATGTAAATTCATCAACCTTGAAGCATTACCAGGCATGACTACTTCAGTCTCCATCTGATGCAAGTCTTGTTGAAGCTTCCACTGAGCGGTGAGATTTGATTGAAATGATTCTTTGTGTGTAGGTAGAAAGTGTATAAAGATCACAATCAAAGAAATTTTTAAACCGCAATCAATAACGGTGTCGATATAGATTCGTTAGCGAGTGTGGATTGTCCACACGGAAAGTGTGATTTGATCGTATTTGATTTAGATGAATTGAAAACTAAAGGATCAAAGAAAAGAAAATTTTGATTCAAGAATTAGAAAGTGAATTTCAAGAATTATCAAAACCTAGATTTAATATCAAGAATACTAAAAATCAAGAATCAAGAATTGATGCTATCCAAATCGAATTAGTAATCAAGATTTGTAATGAGGCTCGTAGGAATCGATCGAATCGATAGATATGATGAAAAATTATGATTACGTTTTCTTATCCATTGATGATTTGTTGCTTGATCGATGACGATCAACGAGGTTTAAGGATCTCTTGAAGAAACTAGGGTTTCTTCATCTCATCCTTTGTCCTTTCGTTGATTATCACTCAAATGCTAGCCTCTAGTAAATTGAATCACCAATCGTCGATCTCTAATTAAGAGCGAAAACATTCAAGAAAGTATCTCGCTCGAAACTAGATTGTCGATGATTCAATTTACAAGAGTTTACAAAACTCATAGGAATTAAGAATCGTTTCAAGATTGTAATCATCATCATCTATCTATTCTCTCGACTCCTCCACGAGCGGAGTTTTTACTCAAGCATCATAACAAAGAAATCAATCAATAATTGAAAACTCATCATAATGCTCAAATATAAAGAAATGCAAGATAAAGAAATTTCACCTTTTATTATTCAACAATTCCGTTACAATTCGCTCAAGAACTACAAGAATTTGAGGAAAGAACTCGATCGTCGAATTAGCTCCACATCGTCTCTATGAGTCGCGGATCGTCTTGGATCACTTACTCGGTTGAAGATCGGCGTCGCTTCTAAAAGGTTGAAGGCTTATTGCTTGATTTGTACTCGGAGATCTTGAATTTAGCTTTTGGTGATTGGATTAGGGTTTGGGTGCACAAGTTGTGTCACTCAACTTGTGGGTGAATTGATGTGGAATGATCCACCACCAACAACCTTTGAGAAGAAGCCTTGGATTCCCTTTTATAGCATTCTTTAGCTTCCCTTAGAAGCTTGATTAGGATTAGCTTCCTTTAGAAGCTAGGTTTAGTTTAGCTTCTCTTGCAAGCTTGGTAGCTAGGTAGAAGCTTCTAGAGATAGTTAGTTAGCTAGCTTCCTTGATAAGCTTGGTTGTTGGGAAGAACCTTCTAGGTTTAGCTAGCTTATTTGAGAAGCTTGGATGTGTGTAGCTTGTATAAGAAGCATGGCTATTCGGACAGATGCTTTTGGAGATCTCTGGAATTTGCAGTGGCTTGAAGAAGTTTTGTAACTGAGGAGAGAGCCTCGGGAGAAGATGCTGCCGATGACATGTCCACATGGCCGCGGATCCGCCCATTCGGCCGTATAATAGGTTTGCAGTATGATTTTCTCGGGTTGAGTTGGCCCTGACTTTGTGGATGTTTTCTGATGTCTGAAATTTTATAAATCTTTCTTTTTCACTACCAGATCACAGGTCTTGGACTTGGCGTATTTTTGTCATCACTTTTAACAGTTGCGGCTCTTTTACCTAGAATTTCCTGCACAGATTCTCGAGACAAGTGTTGCGCTATACAAAGATTATGCGTGTAATGACAAACACTCAATTTCTCTCAAAATGCCGGTTATAATATATAACACAAGTTATTTGGTATTTTACAGATGTTTTGCTAATATGTGCCATATTCATACTGAACACCTTTAGATGAGTGCAAATGGTAAGGAAATTGATATGTTAAAAATGCAATATTTTCGACTGATCAAATTCCCCAAACTTTTTTTTGGTCGTCTCGAGAAAATTTGTTTTATTAAAAAGAGAAGGAGAAAATAAAAGAAAAACTAACTAGCACACTTTCGTAGGCAACACGATTGCACTGAGCACGTGCAACAAGCTTTCAAACCTCTAGGTGTCCCTAGTAGGAGGAGTGTTGTCTCCTGAGAGTTTTCAGCGGATTGCACCCACAAAATCCTATAATAAAAGGAAGACCGTGAAAGTTACATATAAAGATAAGAATTGTAAAAGAAAGACTTTGAAAATTAGAGTTTCCAACTATACTAGCTTTTCGGTTGCCATGAGCCCTATCATAATAGTCATGAAAAGATATTAGAAATCACATCATCCCTCAATGAAACATCATCTTTATTCTTCATTCATACATTTCTTCCAAACATCGATCATTTAACCCTATGTGTGTGTAAAGAACATCTCTACGCCTGGAGAATTCAATTCAAGCTATCATACTCTTGTCCATCCGCCTCAGTACTTTTTAATTAATGAATATTTAGATGGATTTGCTCACACATTTTTCATGCGACCGTTAATATTTCTTGAGGTACTAACCGACCGATTACTCATATGCTTGCTTATACGGTGTATTTTCCTCGTATTGCACCACCTAAGGCTTACCAGTGACTCCCAGACCAGTTGGTCTAAAGCACTAGGTGATGAAGCACCCTCACTATATTTTTTTATTGCTGCCTTGGTGATAACAAAACCAGTGTTCATTTTTCTTCACCATTTTATATTTTATTTTTCATATATTTTTTCCTTCATATTTTGGCTTTTAGACAAGAGCATTTCAAGGTATCCTCTACTATCCCGAGTTTCAAGACGGTGTCTAAGTGCGTATAGTAGGGTATCAACATTCAAATATTTGGCTTCCAGAATAGGAACTATTTTTCAGACTTATTTTTATCCTCAGATTAGTGACTTCCTTCATCTTACTAACCCTTGTGTAGCGTCTTGAAAAGTCGTTTTGGTGTTTTCCTGAAATTCGGTGAAAATTTGGTATTTTTCCGAAAACCGTCTTTCTCGATATTTTGCAGTTTATGGCTAATTATACCTAAAATGGATAGGTAATTGCTTGTTTTTAGTAGCTAATGAGTTATTTATAAAATTTTGGTCATTTAAAAAATTTTCCCTATTTTTCAATTTTTTTTATATTATTTTTAAGCCGGTAAGAAAATACATTAAATAAGCGATAAATACAAATTTTTCCGGGCTAATTTTAATCTCTAAAATTATGATAATTATATTCTAGTGATAACATGAATATTTAGTAATTTATTTTGATTTTTTTTCAAATTTTTATGATTTGAAACGAAATTATTGAATATTTGGGCTAAAACTTGCAATTTTTGAGTTGTAGGGGGCCTTTTTGCATAAAATTTCTTTTGTAACACCCCTCTATCTTTTCCCTCAGCCCAAGAACAGCCCAAACCTTGGCCAAGACCAGAAATTTCTGGCCTCTCTTTTCCTTGGTTGCTTCTTGAGTTGTTTTGTTAGTTTATGGATTTAATTTTAAATATAATGGTTAAAATATGATACATTGACTTTGGAAACTTGAACCAAGACTTTTCCCCACTTGCCCACACCCTCCCCCTTACCTCCTCTGGCCGAAACTGAACCCCCCTCTTCTTCCTCTCTTTTCTTTTCATTTTTCTTCAAATTTCATCAAAAAACCACATCAAAATCCATAGTTTATTCAAAAATCCATACAAAATCCTTATGCTATCATTTTCCTTAGCCATTCTTGCTTGGATCTTGGTGTTTGAGGCCATCATTTGGAGGAAACTTTCTTGCTTGATCCATTGATCAAGAGGTATAATTCCTATCATGTTAAATTCTTTGTTTAAGTGCTTATGTTTTATGGTTTAGTGTTAAATTAGTGTAGTTTAATCTAGTTTTCTTAGATTTTGTTTGAAAATTCTAACTAGGGTTTGAAAGCCATAATAGTTAATTAAGTTATTTTATAGTTAATATAGTTGTTAATGACTAATCTATATAGTTACCTTGTTGTTATAGCTTTCAATTTTGCTAAATTAGTTAATTTTAGAAGGGTGGAATTGTTGTTTTGAAATTTCAAGAGAGGGTTTATGTTGGTATTGGTTTGTGAAGCTTGATTAGTGAGTGGATTAAGTTTTTGAAAGCATTATTTAAGTGATTAAACCTAATTTGCTATCTAGTGTTTTGCTAACCTTAATCTAAGTGGTTAATTTGCTTAGTAGGCTAAAATATAGTGTTAAATTAAGGTTTTTCATATATAGTTTGGTTTATGTTTGCTAAGTACAAAAATCAAGAGAAGGTTTTGTTATGTAAATTAGTTTTTTTTTTAAGCTTAGTTAATGGTTTAGAAATTGTGTATTGGCTAGCTATTTGGTTAGTTTGGATGTTGGTGTTGGGTGGTGTTGACTTGTCGCTAAATTGTCGATGTTTGCATCATATTGCAATTTCTGCTTACTAGATTTTTATAAAAGTTATGTGATGAATTAATTGTGGCATCTTGATGATTGTATGGCTTGTCCTACGACTTTTAGGATGCGTGAGTGCGGTTTTTGGGTAGTCGGGTTTTAGTTTTGCCGGGTGACCCAAATCGGCGTTTTTGGCAGTTTTTGCGATTTTCGCGTGTGTCCGCGCACTTTGTGCACGTTGTACCTAGCTAGCGAACTTTAGTAGTTTCGTTGGGGTTTTGCGTCGTTCTTGATATGTAACCTTATATTTGGTATTGATATAAATTCCAGGTTCGGTCGCGGAGACGTCAGACGCGGCGCGAAAGGGAAAGGCGGTGATCGGACACAGCTAGCCAGGAATCCCAGTGAGTAGATTTAACATCTACGGGGGGACGATCGTTTGGATGGCGCAAGTCGCCCGATAGATTTAGTAAACTGAAAATAAAATAGTAAACTGGATAACCACTTGTGACATTAGAATAATAATACTGGCATGATAATTGCTGCAATTAGATCAATAGGTTATACCCATATACGCAAACTCAATTGTAGGACACATGCACCATTACCAGGTTTTTATATGCAGCACGAGCACTATTCATGTTTACACACACACCCTGGTAATTGCCATGCCACCACACTAGATAACCTTTAATTTAAACCTTTTACTAATTGATACTTAAATTGTGCTATTTCCTTAAAATGAAACCGTAGGATTGCTATTCATGTGCATGTACTTCATCATATTCATTGTTCATGCTTAATACATTAATCACACATCGCAACTTGATTTTTGATATCATACGCATTCATTAGCATTGATATATGCACTTATGAGGATTTCTTGAGATTTTATGATATTGCTGGATTTCGGGGGAAAGCCGCAAAATTTCCAAACTTATAATATTTTTAAAACATGTAAATTGCGGTTTTCTAGTGATGTAAGTGTCGTCCACCATGAGTTTGCTGTGGCTTTGGAAATCCGTGTCGAGGAGTGGAGGAACCGGCACGGGTACATGGTGGGCCCGGTAAGGTACCCCGGGGCAAGAGGAATGTGGTGATGACGTTGAGCCTGGCAGGGGACGGATTAGCTACCGGTGACTGTTTGGGACGGCGGATATCCAGAGGATACCGACCGTGGCCGCTAGATGATGAGATATTGATATTTGAGATGGGTCAGCCGGACGGCTGAGGCCAGAGATACATTTATGAGATTTGAGACAGCTTTGGGTGTCGTTGCTGGACACCGATTTTCGTCGATTCATTGACATTATGCTGGCATTCTAAAAGAGTTTCAAAAACAAAAAGAGATAAAATATTTCTTATATATACCTATTGAGACCTCAGATTTTCATGTTGCATGCATATTAGTACACTGATGTTATATACACACCTGCTAGTGCATCCAGTCATACTTGTATTTTAGATGCTAGGATGCTTGTGTGCATGCATACGATAGCCTTTGTAGATGTTATTTATTACTCACGAGTTGGCAACTCACCCCCGTTGTGCCACAGTCTTTTGCAGGTCCGCTCCGTCAGTTCAGTAGCGGCGGGCGCACTTGTCTTTTTCCTCTTTTGCCTGAGCTCGAGATTTGCTCATAGGTGGGTTATGTTATTTTTGTACCACCTTGTATATTCTTGTATATTCTTGTATCTAGTGTACTCCATCTACTGTTCTACCAGATTATTGTATATTGACCTAGAGATGAGACTGTGAGGTTTGTGGATTTTATACTGTATTTGGGGTCGAGCTCACTTGAGCCGACATGCTGCTTTATCATGCTTGTTGTCATTTACATTGCGTGGGATTTGTGACCGCCGTATGGCGAAGAGCTAGCTCCCGCTTGGGGATGCCCTATTTTGTGGATTCATGTATATATTTTGTTGTACCCATTTTTGGGGGCCAGTATTTACAAAAGAGACTCTGCCGAAATTTTCGGAAAAATTAGTATTGTTTTTAAAAGGGGTTTTATATGACTTATTTGATAAGCTTGCTTTCAAATGTTTGGGTTTTCTTCACTCTTTTGCTTAATTGGTTTTGTTTTCTGGGCTTTGGCTTACTTATTTTACGGACGCCTTTAGACGTTTCGTAAACTTAAGTGCCAGTCACGTTCCGTACCCTGCGGGTCGTGACAAAGTTGGTATCAGAGCGATATGTTTTACCTTTGTGAGTGTAGGATGACCCTTGGTAGATGGAGTATGTGACTTAAGCAGGGTAACGTAGCGTGCGTATGTCCGCGGCATACTTACAATACGGTACTCCGCCTAAGTGACTTTAGGATATACTTGCTTGGAAAATTCCTTCTTCAATTCCGTGTATCCTATGATCCTATTGCACTGTTCTTACTATCCGTTTTCCTGTAACAGCCACTATGCCGCCGAAGGCTACGAGGGCACAGAGGGCTGCCGCCAGAGACGAGATTCGAGCTGGCTCGTCCGAGGCTAGGACTGAGCAGGGTGGTATGCCTACGCCGCAGGGACAGACCGATCCACTTTCCCCAGGCCGTATGGATAGGCTCGAGACGGGTATGGAGGAGTTGCGACAGATGATGGGAGGCATGCAGGAGCTGCGTCAGATGGTAGGATCCCTAGTTGCAGCCAGTCGTACACCGAGGCAGGATGACGTACCTACTACATCACAGACGACCATGATACCTGCTCCTACTACTACCATCGTGTCCATTCCGGTTTCACTACAGGACTTCATGAGGCTGAGACCTCCAGTATTCACCGGCACCGAGGCAGCGGAGGACCCACAGACGTTCCTTGACAGTTTAGCCAGGATCTGCCGTTCGCTGAGATGTTCGGATGATCGATGGGTAGAGCTTGCGAGTTTCCGACTAGAGGGTCTCGCGCAGACATGGTGGGAGTCAGTCTTGAGAGGTCGAGCTGCAGATCTACCGCCTATGACTTGGGCCGAGTTTACAGCGGTCTTTCTAGCCCGTTTCCTTCCAGAGAGCGTTCGTGACGCCAGAGCTCGCAGTTTCGAGGCCTTAGTCAAGACACCTGGGATGACGGTGTCTGAGTATGATATCCAGTTTACACAGTTATCCCGATATGCTCAGTATTTGGTGGATACCGAGGAGAAGATGGTGAAGAGGTTCGTACAGGGACTTGATGCCCAGCTATACCTTGCCATTGGCGCCCAGCACTACGACACTTATTCAGCGGCTAGGGATACGGCATTACGGATGGAGGCACGCATATCACAGACTCCGGCCGTTTCTGGGCCGAAGAGGATGCGCACCGATGTACCGCCTCAGAGGCAGCGCGCCAGATTCTTTCCGAGAGATAGGCCTGGCAGAGGATTTGGGCGGGGACAGTTATATGGTTCTTATTCCCAGGGGCAGCAGCCGTCGCCAGGATGTTTTGGGTGCGGGAGTTTGCACCATCTTGTCAGAGACTGCCCGGTGAGACGACAGGGAGCAGCGACAGTTCCGCACGTGACCCTGCCACCATCACCACCCCCTCCTCAGAGAGCCCTACTTCCTACCCCAGGCGATGCTCCACGCCAGTTAGGTGCACCGAGAGGCCGAGGACGTGGCGGTCCTGTTCAGAGAGGACGAGGAGGCAGAGGCCGAGGTCGAGGTCAGCCCGCTATCGGTGGAGGACAGGCCCGAGTTTTTGCTTTGACACCGCAGGATGCGCAGGCATCCAGTGCCGTCGTGACAGGTACCTTGCCAGTTTGTTCTTTCGACGCACGGGTATTATTCGACCCAGGTTCTACACATTCGTACATCTCTACACACTTTGCACCGATGTTGGGCCGTGAGTCGTCGTCGTTAGATCAGCCGCTTGTTGTTGTTACTCCGGTAGGTGAGTCGTTTGTCGCTCGGTTTGTATTTCGTTTGTGTTCCGTTCGTATCGGGGAGAGGGATTCATCAGTTGATTTGATACTCCTCGATACGTTGGACTTTGATGTGCTTCTGGGCATGGATTGGCTAGCCACTTGTTATGCTTTGGTGGACTGCCGTAAGAAGGCAGTCAGATTTAGCTTTCCGGGAGAGCCAGTCCTTGTTATTCAGGGAGACCGTAGTGTCGCCCTTCCCAGCTTAATTTCGTCTCTTCGCGCTGGTCAGCTCTTGCGGAAGGGATGTCAGGGATTCTTAGCGTTTGTTTGTGATACTCGAGCTGCAGAGGTTCCGTTGGACCGGGTCCCGATAGTTTGTGAGTTCCCTGATGTCTTCCCTGATGAGCTACCTGGGCTACCGCCTGAGCGCGATGTTGAGTTCTGCATTGATTTGATTCCCGGTTCGGGGCCTATTTCTATACCGCCTTATCGGATGGCCCCGGTAGAGCTTCGAGAGCTGAAGGAGCAGTTGCAGGATTTGTTGGATAAGGGGCTTATTCGACCGAGTGTTTCTCCGTGGGGCGCTCCGGTCCTGTTTGTCAAGAAGAAGGATGGAAGTTTGCGCTTATGTATCGACTACCGCCAGCTGAACAAAGTTACCGTTCGGAACAGATATCCGTTGCCGCGCATTGATGATTTGTTCGACCAGCTTCAGGGTGCGGGGTATTTTTCGAGGATCGACTTGCGATCAGGATACCATCAGCTGCGAGTTCGACAGGAGGATATACAGAGGACAGCTTTCCGTACACGCTATGGCCACTACGAGTTTTTGGTGATGTCGTTCGGACTCACCAACGCCCCAGCAGCATTCATGGATTTGATGAACCGTACATTCAGGCCGTATCTTGACTTGTTCATCATCGTGTTTATCGACGATATCTTGGTGTACTCCCGGAGCAGAGAGGAGCACGAGCAGCACTTGCGGATTACGTTACAGACTCTGAGGGAGCACCAGCTGTTCGCGAAGTTCTCCAAGTGTGCTTTCTGGCTGGACAGCGTCGGATTCTTTGGTCACGTGGTTACGAGAGACGGCATTTGTGTAGACCCGAAGAAGATTGAGGCTGTTCAGCAGTGGCCCCGACCTACATCGGTTACTGAGATCCGTAGTTTTCTAGGCTTGGCGGGCTACTACAGGCGTTTTGTTCAGGACTTCTCCCGTATAGCTGCACCGTTGACCAGTTTGACCCGGAAGGGAGTTCCTTTCGTCTGGACGGAGGAGTGCGAGCGCAGTTTTCAGCAGCTGCGGACATGTTTGACTACGGCGCCGGTATTATCTTTACCTTCGGGATCAGGCGGATTTGTTGTCTACTGTGATGCTTCGCGAGTGGGATTAGGATGCGTTTTGATGCAGCATGGCCGGGTGATCGCTTATGCTTCTCGGCAGTTGAAGAAGCATGAACAGAACTACCCCACTCATGATTTGGAGATGGCTGCAGTGATCTTTGCACTGAAGATTTGGCGACATTACCTTCACGGCGAGTCGTGTCAGATATTCACCGATCACAAGAGCTTAAAGTACATATTTCAGCAGCGAGACCTGAACCTCAGACAGCGTCGTTGGATGGAGTTGGTGAAAGACTACGACTGCGAGATCTTATATCACCCCGGCAAGGCAAATGTGGTGGCAGATGCATTGAGTAGGAGGCCCGGGGGTAGTCTATCCTTTTTGCGCACAGTGCAGAGGCAGTCGTCAGCAGATTGGCAGATATTATGCGACAGCCGAGTTGAGTTTGAGTTCACTCAGACAGGGGGACAGCTCGCGCATGTTCGTGCACGCCCACAGTTGCTTGACCGTATATATGAGGCACAGCGCAGTGACGACCGTTGCTCAGAGATCATGGCACAGATGGGACAGGGCAGATTTTCCGAGTTCGTGATTGACGATCAGGGGATTTTACGATATGGATCTAGACTGTGCGTACCAGATACTGATGGATTACGGCGTGACATCCTCGAGGAGGCACACCGATCAGTGTATAGTGTCCACCCCGGTTCCACCAAGATGTACCATGATATGAGAGAGACCTACTGGTGGGACGGGATGAAGAGGGACATTGCGGAGTTCGTTTCGAGATGCCTGACTTGTCAGCAAGTCAAGGCCGAGCACCAGAGGCCCGCAGGAGAGCTACAGCCGTTACCCATTCCGGAGTGGAAATGGGAGCAGATTTCGATGGATTTCGTTGTGGGTATACCCAGGACCAGTCGAGGGTACGACTCCATCTGGGTGATCGTGGATAGATTGACGAAAGCGGTTCACTTCCTTCCAGTGAAGACGACTTTCAGCTTCGCTCAGTATGCTCAGCTCTATATTGACGAGATCGTGCGACTACATGGCGTACCGACTTGTATCGTGTCAGATCGAGGCACTCAGTTCACCAGCCGACTTTGGCAGAGACTTCAGGAGGCTTTGGGCACTCGTTTGAGCTTCAGCACAGCGTTTCATCCGCAGACCGACGGACAGTCAGAGCGGACCATTCAGACTCTCGAGGACATGCTCAGAGCGTGCGTTTTAGACTTTGGTGGTAGCTGGGATCGTCATTTACCTCTAGTGGAGTTCTCCTACAACAACAGCTTCCAGGATACTATTCAGATGGCACCTTTCGAGGCATTGTATGGGAGGAGATGCAGATCGCCCGTTTGTTGGACAGAGCTCAGCGAGAGCAGTATTTTGGGGCCGCAGCTTGTTGAGGAGACGACAGCGAAGATACAGTTGATCCGAGACCGGATGAGAGCGGCTCAGAGCAGGCAGAAATCGTATGCAGACAGGCGCCGTCGCAGATTAGAGTTCGCAGTTGGCGACCATGTTTTTCTGAAGGTCTCACCGATGAAGGGCGTGATGCGTTTTGGGCGAAAGGGGAAGCTTAGCCCTAGATTCGTAGGTCCCTTCGAGATCCTCGAGCGTGTCGGCGCTGTTGCATATCGTTTGGCTCTTCCACCCAGCTTTCCCGATGTTCACCCCGTTTTTCATGTTTCGATGCTCCGCAAGTACCTTCACGACCCTTCGCATGCGATTCAGCACCCGACAGTCCAGCTAGAGCGCGACCTTTCTTTTGCAGAGCAGCCGGTGGCCATCTTGGATCGGCAGGTGAAGAAGTTGAGGTCGAAGGTTATACCAACCGTCAAGGTCCTTTGGCGTAGCCCAAGCAGCGAGGAGGTTACCTGGGAGACCGAGGGCGAGATGAGGAAGAAGTATCCCCATCTCTTTGAAGGTGCGCGTAGCTATATTTTTTAAATTCGGGGACCGAATTTCTTTAAGGGGGGAAGATTGTAGCGTCTTGAAAAGTCGTTTTGGTGTTTTCCTGAAATTCGGTGAAAATTTGGTATTTTTCCGAAAACCGTCTTTCTCGATATTTTGCAGTTTATGGCTAATTATACCTAAAATGGATAGGTAATTGCTTGTTTTTAGTAGCTAATGAGTTATTTATAAAATTTTGGTCATTTAAAAAATTTTCCCTATTTTTCAATTTTTTTTATATTATTTTTAAGCCGGTAAGAAAATACATTAAATAAGCGATAAATACAAATTTTTCCGGGCTAATTTTAATCTCTAAAATTATGATAATTATATTGTAGTGATAACATGAATATTTAGTAATTTATTTTGATTTTTTTTCAAATTTTTATGATTTGAAACGAAATTATTGAATATTTGGGCTAAAACTTGCAATTTTTGAGTTGTAGGGGGCCTTTTTGCATAAAATTTCTTTTGTAACACCCCTCTATCTTTTCCCTCAGCCCAAGAACAGCCCAAACCTTGGCCAAGACCAGAAATTTCTGGCCTCTCTTTTCCTTGGTTGCTTCTTGAGTTGTTTTGTTAGTTTATGGATTTAATTTTAAATATAATGGTTAAAATATGATACATTGACTTTGGAAACTTGAACCAAGACTTTTCCCCACTTGCCCACACCCTCCCCCTTACCTCCTCTGGCCGAAACTGAACCCCCCTCTTCTTCCTCTCTTTTCTTTTCATTTTTCTTCAAATTTCATCAAAAAACCACATCAAAATCCATAGTTTATTCAAAAATCCATACAAAATCCTTATGCTATCATTTTCCTTAGCCATTCTTGCTTGGATCTTGGTGTTTGAGGCCATCATTTGGAGGAAACTTTCTTGCTTGATCCATTGATCAAGAGGTATAATTCCTATCATGTTAAATTCTTTGTTTAAGTGCTTATGTTTTATGGTTTAGTGTTAAATTAGTGTAGTTTAATCTAGTTTTCTTAGATTTTGTTTGAAAATTCTAACTAGGGTTTGAAAGCCATAATAGTTAATTAAGTTATTTTATAGTTAATCTAGTTGTTAATGACTAATCTATATAGTTACCTTGTTGTTATAGCTTTCAATTTTGCTAAATTAGTTAATTTTAGAAGGGTGGAATTGTTGTTTTGAAATTTCAAGAGAGGGTTTATGTTGGTATTGGTTTGTGAAGCTTGATTAGTGAGTGGATTAAGTTTTTGAAAGCATTATTTAAGTGATTAAACCTAATTTGCTATCTAGTGTTTTGCTAACCTTAATCTAAGTGGTTAATTTGCTTAGTAGGCTAAAATATAGTGTTAAATTAAGGTTTTTCATATATAGTTTGGTTTATGTTTGCTAAGTACAAAAATCAAGAGAAGGTTTTGTTATGTAAATTAGTTTTTTTTTTAAGCTTAGTTAATGGTTTAGAAATTGTGTATTGGCTAGCTATTTGGTTAGTTTGGATGTTGGTGTTGCGTGGTGTTGACTTGTCGCTAAATTGTCGATGTTTGCATCATATTGCAATTTCTGCTTACTAGATTTTTATAAAAGTTATGTGATGAATTAATTGTGGCATCTTGATGATTGTATGGCTTGTCCTACGACTTTTAGGATGCGTGAGTGCGGTTTTTGGGTAGTCGGGTTTTAGTTTTGCCGGGTGACCCAAATCGGCGTTTTTGGCAGTTTTTGCGATTTTCGCGTGTGTCCGCGCACTTTGTGCACGTTGTACCTAGCTAGCGAACTTTAGTAGTTTCGTTGGGGTTTTGCGTCGTTCTTGATATGTAACCTTATATTTGGTATTGATATAAATTCCAGATTCGGTCGCGGAGACGTCAGACGCGGCGCGAAAGGGAAAGGCGGTGATCGGACACAGCTAGCCAGGAATCCCAGTGAGTAGATTTAACATCTACGGGGGGACGATCGTTTGGATGGCGCAAGTCGCCCGATAGATTTAGTAAACTGAAAATAAAATAGTAAACTGGATAACCACTTGTGACATTAGAATAATAATACTGGCATGATAATTGCTGCAATTAGATCAATAGGTTATACCCATATACGCAAACTCAATTGTAGGACACATGCACCATTACCAGGTTTTTATATGCAGCACGAGCACTATTCATGTTTACACACACACCCTGGTAATTGCCATGCCACCACACTAGATAACCTTTAATTTAAACCTTTTACTAATTGATACTTAAATTGTGCTATTTCCTTAAAATGAAACCGTAGGATTGCTATTCATGTGCATGTACTTCATCATATTCATTGTTCATGCTTAATACATTAATCACACATCGCAACTTGATTTTTGATATCATACGCATTCATTAGCATTGATATATGCACTTATGAGGATTTCTTGAGATTTTATGATATTGCTGGATTTCGGGGGAAAGCCGCAAAATTTCCAAACTTATGATATTTTTAAAACATGTAAATTGCGGTTTTCTAGTGATGTAAGTGTCGTCCACCATGAGTTTGCTGTGGCTTTGGAAATCCGTGTCGAGGAGTGGAGGAACCGGCACGGGTACATGGTGGGCCCGGTAAGGTACCCCGGGGCAAGAGGAATGTGGTGATGACGTTGAGCCTGGCAGGGGACGGATTAGCTACCGGTGACTGTTTGGGACGGCGGATATCCAGAGGATACCGACCGTGGCCGCTAGATGATGAGATATTGATATTTGAGATGGGTCAGCCGGACGGCTGAGGCCAGAGATACATTTATGAGATTTGAGACAGCTTTGGGTGTCGTTGCTGGACACCGATTTTCGTCGATTCATTGACATTATGCTGGCATTCTAAAAGAGTTTCAAAAACAAAAAGAGATAAAATATTTCTTATATATACCTATTGAGACCTCAGATTTTCATGTTGCATGCATATTAGTACACTGATGTTATATACACACCTGCTAGTGCATCCAGTCATACTTGTATTTTAGATGCTAGGATGCTTGTGTGCATGCATACGATAGCCTTTGTAGATGTTATTTATTACTCACGAGTTGGCAACTCACCCCCGTTGTGCCACAGTCTTTTGCAGGTCCGCTCCGTCAGTTCAGTAGCGGCGGGCGCACTTGTCTTTTTCCTCTTTTGCCTGAGCTCGAGATTTGCTCATAGGTGGGTTATGTTATTTTTGTACCACCTTGTATATTCTTGTATATTCTTGTATCTAGTGTACTCCATCTACTGTTCTACCAGATTATTGTATATTGACCTAGAGATGAGACTGTGAGGTTTGTGGATTTTATACTGTATTTGGGGTCGAGCTCACTTGAGCCGACATGCTGCTTTATCATGCTTGTTGTCATTTACATTGCGTGGGATTTGTGACCGCCGTATGGCGAAGAGCTAGCTCCCGCTTGGGGATGCCATATTTTGTGGATTCATGTATATATTTTGTTGTACCCATTTTTGGGGGCCAGTATTTACAAAAGAGACTCTGCCGAAATTTTCGGAAAAATTAGTATTGTTTTTAAAAGGGGTTTTATATGACTTATTTGATAAGCTTGCTTTCAAATGTTTGGGTTTTCTTCACTCTTTTGCTTAATTGGTTTTGTTTTCTGGGCTTTGGCTTACTTATTTTACGGACGCCTTTAGACGTTTCGTAAACTTAAGTGCCAGTCACGTTCCGTACCCTGCGGGTCGTGACACCTTGGGACAACATCTCATAACTACTTATTACTAGTTCGTTTAAGAAAACATCTAATTTTCTAGGTTTTCTTCAATTTTTCCAATCTTTTGGATGTAATTTTTCACTATCTAATCTTTTATTATCTTATTTATGTACAAAATTAAATATTAAATATTTTTATCTTTTGAAATTTTTTAAATTTTTATGGGATTTTTCTTATAAATGTTTTGTGCTTATGCAAAGTGAAATGCAAATGATGCGAAAATAAGCACAAACCTCCCCCAAACTTGCTTTCAACAGTGTCCTCACTGTTGCCATCCGCTAAATTACAAAAAGCTGTAAGCCTGGGAGGAAATTTATTAATGGGGGCAATAAATATGATCGTGAAAATTCTCCTCCAAACTTATTTTTTTCACTCACCTCCATTCAAAAGATGATACAGTAATTTACAGAACATGGAGGTGAGATGGAGGAATTTTAATCATGATAAAATGGCTCCTGTAAGAACAGGAGCTCCTCCGCGGGGTCAGTGGAAAAATACGGCTTTAATCTATGTCCATTTACTTTGAAAAATGTACCGTTTTTAACATTTTCAACCTCAACTGCCCCGTGCGGGTATACAGACCGCACAACAAAAGGTCCTTTCCACCGAGATCATAGCTTACCCGCATGAAGGTGTAGTCGTGAATTATAAAGAAGGACTTGTTGACCAGGTGTAAAAGTTTTCCTCAAAATGTTTTTATCGTGAAATACCTTAGTCCGATTCTTTACAATTACAGTCTTATCATAAGCTTCATCGCGGAGTTCGCTTAGCTCATTTAATTGCAGCTTCCGAAAGTTGCAGGCTTGATTTAATTTAAAGTTTATTTCTCTAATGGCCCACATTGCTTTATGCTCAATCTCGACCGGAAGGTGACAAGCCTTCCCAAACACTAACCTGTAAGGAGACATCCCTAAATCGGTTTTATATGCAGTTCGGAATGCCCAAAGAGCATCCGTCAATTTGGTGGACCAATCTTTTGGATTTTTAGAAACAGTTTTCTCCAGAATTTGTTTGATTTGTGTATTGGAAATCTCTGCCTGCCCGCTCGTTTGGGGATGATAGGGTGTGGAAAGTTTGTGGTTGATTGCATATTTTCACATCAAAGTCTCGAAAGACCTATTGCAGAAACGTTCCCCGTTATCGCTAATGATAGCGCATGGGTGTCCAAATTGTGAAAAGGTGTTTTCTTTTAAGAACTTAATGACAACCTTTTTGTCATTAGTGCGACAAGGAATAACTTCAACCCACTTTGAGACGTAATCAACCACAAGCAGTATGTACAGATTCCCAAAGGAATTGGGAAAATGACCAATAAAGTCAATGCCCTAAAGGTCGAAAATTTCAGCCACTAAGATGGGTTGTTTTGGCATCTCATTTCTTCAAGAAATCGTACCCATATGTTGACACCGTGTATAAGTTTTGCAATGATCAAATGCATGTTTGAACAAAGTCGGTCAATAAAAACCGCATTGCAAAACCTTTTCCGCCGTCTTTCGAGGACCAAAGTGACCCCACATGCCTGATCATGACTAAAAGATAGAACACTCTTGAATTCCTCATTCGGGACACACCTACGAATGATCTGATCAGGACAATACTTAAACAGATAGGGTTCATCCCAGTAAAAGTGTTTTACTTTGGATAGAAATCGATGTTTGTCCTGTTTTGACCATTCGCTGGGGATAATTCCCGTGGCAAGATAATTCACAATATCCCTGAACCAAGGTTCATCGGATACGTTCAAGAGCCGTTCGTCCGGAAAAGAATCATTCATCGGTAGGGTCACAGGTGAAGAAGAAATGCGCGAAAGATGGTCGGCTACAACGTTCTCACATCCTTTCTTATCTTTAATAACAAGATCAAATTCTTGTTATAAAAGGATCCAACGTATTAGTCTACCTTTAGCATCCTTGATTGCCAAAAGATGTTTTAAGGTGGAGTGGTCAGTGTACACAATAATAGGTGAGCCAATCAAGTAAGGCCTAAATTTTTCTAATGCGAATACAACTGCCAAAAGTTCTTTTTCGATTGTTGTATAGTTAATTTGAGCTTCGTTCAGGATCTTACTTGAATAATAGATCACGTGTGGCATCTTTTCTATTAGTTATATGTATGCCCTAGAGGTCATTACTATACATAGGATGTATATTGTAGTGGATGCTTGGACTTATATAGGGAGGACTTTCTTGCTCGACATGATAGTATGCTATCTGGTTGCTCTTTATCTTAACGTGTACACCGATCGTCTCTCTATTACATGTTGGTAAAGCCCTTAGGATGTGTACTTGACTACCTGGACTATGATGCGGATCATACTAGTGGGGACATGGTAGTCCATAAGTACATCCTTTAAGGTCCCTAGTCGTGGGTGTATCGAGACGGGGCATCGATATACCAGTGTAGACTAGCATATACCTTCTCGACCCATACAGATGGGCGACGGATGATCCCATATCCATTGGTGTTTGACATCAGAGATGATATACGGGTGCTCAGTGGAGACTGGGTACACTGGACGGACTCGCCGAGAACTTCCAGATGGTATTATACCTTACGTCAGATGGTAGTTCTCTGGTGACACTGGTACAGGTTAGTCTGTAGACCCGAGATCGTCATAGAGTCTTCTGTGATTCCCACTGTGCTTTGATTTCCACCTTACCACGTCCAAGAGGGTGTGCAAAACGGTGGTTTTTGGGTACAGTCCCGAATCACATGGAGGCAATGAGCGATAGGAGGGGATTCATCTCTCCCGGTATAGGGAGTTGATGTTGCGCTATGTTCGATTGGTTATAACCAGAAATCCCTGGCTAGGATTGCTGAGATTTACTGGTAAGTGTTACCAGTAGTTTCTCGAACTGTTATAGACCTCATATCGACACGACTTATCGAGCTATTGGGGTCAGACGTTTACCACCCCTAGGCAAGATATGCGACATATCAGACGACGAGACCTGACTGTACGGTAAGTGTTGCTGGTTGGATTCACAGGAGTGTGAGCGGGCTTGCTCGTTGATCTTCTGATCGCTCAATACCTAGGTGGCAGTTACGTTTAGCAGACCGCTTGCGGCTTGTGGGTGTTTGATATGATCATCACCTGCTGCCGTCGTATTGACGAGTCTTTAGAGTCCTACACAGAGGTTTCCTGGCTCAAGCGAAACGAAATATGAGCGCATATGAGATATGTGCGGGACCGAGAATAATACCAGTATGTGATACTGTATTCTATTCTCGCGATTTGTATCATTGGACAGTTATATATGATATAGCCGGGTTACCGAATCAAGTGTTGATTCGATACATTGATACACTTGATATTAGTCGGTTATATGATATATGACCGGATCATTAAATCAAGTGTTGATTTAATGATTTAATATATAATTATATATTTGATATATTAATTTACATTAACTAGTATTTGTTCACTTAAGATGGATTTTCTCACTTGATGTGCACATTGTATATATGATATAGTTTTGTGCACTAGTTTGTATCATGTTTGATGATACATGCAAACTTGGGTGTGTGTATGCTTTGAACCAAGTTTAGGTAAATGGTTAGGGTTTTAATTCATTTATTCATTTTGGAAAGATAATGAAATGGTGGCTTGCTTTGTTTTTTGTTGAAGCTTCATGAAGCTTTGAATAAGTGACCATTTTGTTTCTTTCCTTAACCCTAACCATTTACTTTAACCCTAGTTTATTCTCTACACTTGTTAGCTCACCCATGGTTGCTAAATGATAATAATCACTTGGATTTTCTTTTGTTGAAATAATTTTTTTTCCTTTCTTCTTCTTCATCTTCTTCATGAAGAAAAAGAAAAGCTTTCTTGAAAATTGTCAAGTGATGAAATCAAGTGAGAAATCCAAATCCAAAGTGAACCCACTTCCTATTTCTTCATCCTCTACCACTTGCCATGTTGTATTAGGTGTTTTCTTCACAAGGTTCATGACCAAGTGAAGATGGAGCTTGAGTTAGAGTTGCCTCGACGTAGATCATCTTCGGCATCAAAGTCAACGACCTAGCCCGCTCATTTCTCCGACGAAACCATCGCTAGAGTCCGGGATGCCGGTGATCGCAGCGAAGGACGTCATCACGGAGCTAAAGAAGTGGTGGACCGGATCTACAAAGGTTGTATTTCCATTCACTTAGCAATAAAGTTGTTTACTTGCATGTTTCGCCTTTGCCTCTAGTTATCGATCTATCATTAGGGTTGTTAGGCACATGGAAAATTTGATTTTGCCATGGTTGATCAGTTGTGGAACCTCTTGAGTGTGCCTAGGAACCCTACATTTTCAATGTGCTGTCCTAAGACTTCACCAACTGCAAAATCTGATGCATCACACATAAGCTCAAAAGGGTGGTTCCAATCTGGAGGAGATAGAACATGGGCTGTAGTGAGAGAGTGTTTGAGTGAGTCGAATGCTGCCTCACAGTCCGAGTCAAAATGAAAGGTCGTGTTCTTGGCCAAGAGAAGAGTTAAAGGTCTAGCAATTTTGCTAAAATCCTTAATGAATCTCCTGTAAAAGCCTGCATGGCCAAGAAAAGATCGGATATCCTTGACGCGTTTGGGATGAGGAAGGTTTTGAATGACATCTATTTTAGCTTTGTCGACCACAATGCCTTTTTCGTGAAATAACATGTCCAAGCGAAATTCCCTCTAGGACCATGAAATGGTATTTTTCCCAATTCAAAGTTAAGTTCTTCTCTTTACAATGAGTAAGAACTGCGTCAAGATTAGATAGGCAGTCAGAAAAAGAATCTCCGAAAATCGAGAAATCGTCCATGAAAATCTCCAAAAAATTCTCGACTATGTCCGAGAATATCCCCATCATACACCGCTGAAATGTAGCGGGAGCATTGCATAACCCAAAGGGCATGCGTCTATAAGCAAAGGTACTAAAAGGACAAGTAAATGTGGTTTTATTGTCACGGCCCAAAAATTTTGGCACATGACCGGCCCTTAAACCACGTAATGTCTACAGGCGTACGTAATTTAAGTAAGCCGAAACCCAGAAATCTAAACCACCCAAAACAGGATAAACGGAGAAAAAAATAGTTTAAAACATTCGGAAATTTTTAAGTAAAAATCTTTATCTTTAGTGTTCGTTCTTGAAAATTTCGGCAGCACCTCCTTTGTAAAAACTAGCCCCGAGAACGGGTACAACATAGATAAAATATAAAGCATCCCGAATGGGAGAAAAATCATGCCCAACGGCGGAGACAATCACCACAACATGTATACGACGCCGAAGCGAAGAAATATCAAAGAAAAGACTGCATAAAGAAGTAAACTTTTCACAAAACCGGCTCCCACGAGCACGGCACCCAAAGTCACCGCAATAATATAATACTGAATCCTCACAAGTCGTCTCTAAGTCATATACAAACAGTGGTAGATGGAGAATACTCGATCCAACAAAAAGATATACAATGTACAAACAGATAACCGCAAACACACCTAAAAGCAAAGGCCTCACAGCCAAACGTAGCGGTATCCGCAAAAGTAGAGATGATAAGACGCCCTGCCGCAACTACTCAGAGGGTAAGTCCTGCAAAAACACTGTGGCACAACAGGGGTGAGTTGCCAACTCGTGAATAGTAAATAACAACATACTGTAATCACAAGTATGCACGAACAGCAGTAAATCTAGCACATGTAATCTGATAGCATAAGTATGGCAGTATGGTTATGCAAAAATCATGTAAAGGTTCATCAGCAAGGTACTACAACTACATGAAGCAATGCATATCAGAATAATCCAGAGTGTGTGGGATGATATAATAAAATCTCATGCAAAATCATCAGCATAGGAAAACACCAGTGTCCCTCACTGAAACATCAAATCCCAAATCCTCAGGCACCGCATCCTCAGATCGGCCCTCACATCCTGTAAGTCTCATGGAACCTGAGTGTCAAACATCGACACCCAAAACATCATGAAAACATAAACCTATATGTATGTATATATATATATATATATATATATATATAAGTATGAGGATATCAACCCCGTATGTCCACCGACGATACGTATAAATCATGGAAAACCTGAGTGTCAAACACCGACACTCGAAAAATCATGAAACCCGTGTCTTGCATGAACACGTAAATCCTCATAACTCAGGCGCTGTCCCCATGACTAGCCCTGATGATATGTCATACATCACTCCGGTCGGTATCCCCATGATAACTGTCGAGTCCAATTACTATCACCGGTAGGTAGTGGTCCCTTTGCCAGGCTTATTGTCTACACCACGAAATCACCACTCGTCCCGGGTTACCATACCGGGTCCACCATGTACCCACAGACAGTGCGTCCCGCTCCGCGATTCGGGTATCACAAGCCAAATTTCAGAACCGAGAAATCACATGGTGGACGCACTGAAATATCATATCAAGAGAAACCGTGTTTTCAAACAATACGTAGTTTTCTTGAAATACCCCCACGGTTCTCAAATCCATAAATCATATGAAATCCATATCTCAATGCGTAAATCAATGAAAAACTGATATATGCAACATAAAATAACAATATGAGCATATCAAGGGAAATCCGCTCTTTTAAATGAATCCATCTTTAAAATATATCTTGCGGTTCCCAAATCCTTCAAAAAAGCAAGTGCAGCATCATATAAAGTGTATATATAATTGTAGCAAGGTTGAATTATCTACATGTAAGCAAATATGTATGATGTATTTCATAAGCACAATAGTCAACGTCTCTATATCACATGTCAAAACAATACTATTTAAGGTATATACAACTATAGCAAAAATAGGTGGGTGTACAGGTCAGTATGTATGCATGATGTAAACGTAGCTATAGCAAGATATACGTGAAATAGAATAAGAGTCACTATCTCAACTATCCCTGCCCAATGCAATATCACGTATGTAGGTGGTTTGTGCATGTCATGGCAATTACCGACGGTGTGGGTGTAACATACAAATCAGTGCTCGTGCAACATGAACTGTCAGTAATGTGTTATATCCAACAGGTACAAGTCAAGGTACAATAGATATACTATGCAATGACGTTCATATGAAATAAACTAATATGAAATAACATGCAGCTAACATATCATATCAGCCCCGACGCATAACGCCATACGGGCGATTTCCTCCTAGATGTTCAATCTACTCACCGATGGTCTCGAGCTATGAAAATCCGATCACCTGCTTCCCCTTGTTCGCAGCACCCGAAGTCCCCGCTTGCGAACCTAAAATTTCACAAATACAACACATAAGATAAATATCCTATAATGACGAAAAGACAACGAAACGCGATGAAAACGCCCGGAAAATTACACTGCGCGCTTAGCGCTTCTATCGCGCACGACATCGGCCAAAAACCCTAACTGGGGTCGCTAAACTACAAAACACCAAGTCTAGACCCCGATCGTCCCAATCGCGCAAAACAACACAAACAATTACGAGGAATACAATAGATATAATTTCGCAACGACCAATCGAACCCACGTCGGAAAAACCCCGAAACCTAGTAAGCAATTTATCGCAATGTTTCGCACTAGTTCCAAGCTAACGCATATCTAGCGATTACAAACACCTTATAATAGCTTAACTAAGCTATCTAAACAATTCCTATATTTTTAACACTTGCTAATTAAGTTTTAGTAAAAACCTAGTAAGCAAAATTGCATAATTAAACAAAGTGTTTATTAGCAATAATTATCATTTTCTACTAGGTTAGTCTTTTCCTAATCACAAATTAACACTTTAATTAACATTAAACACTTAATCAAGCTTTAACCCTAACTTGAATTTCTTAAAAATTATGAATAATGAATTAAATCAAGAATTTAAAGCTATGATAACCAATTAAATAGCTAAATAAATGATTTAAACATAACAATTAAAGATTTGTGTTAGAAATTATACCTCCTCAAGAACACCAAAATGAAACTAGATCCATCATATTAGCCTCCAAAAGTGATGTTTTCATGAGGATCAAAGTGAGATTTGTAAAGAAGAATGATGGGTTTTTATTTGCTTAGGAGTTTTGTGGGATTATTTAAGGATTTTTAAGGATTTAATGATCTTGGAATTGTAGAAAATGGGGCAAGAACAATTTGGCAAAGAAATGGGGAGGGCTCGGCCAAGGCTTCAGAAATGGTGGGATTTTTTGTGAAAGTGTGAAGTTTTCTAGCTAGAATTTATAATAAATGCCACTTAATGCCAAATTGCCACCTTTTCATCTTTTCTTTTCTTTTTAAAATATAACCATTAGTCATCAAAAAAAATCTTGATATTTAAAAAGAAGTTTCCAACAATTCTAGTGATAAGATTTAATTTATTCTCAAGAGAAAAAATTTCCCGATTTACGTGCATAATTTATCGCTTAAAATAATATTTTATTTGGGAAAAATTCTATCTGAACCAAAACCTCCCATATACCCCCAAAGTTTGCACACTAGCTTTATTTTAGCTAAACTAGGTGCCGGCAAGTTTATACGGACGTTTGATCGAAATCGGGTTAAAATGGGAAATACCGATAATTTTGCCCTAAAACGGGAAAATTCGCAAATCGATTTCTAAAACGTTACATTTATCTTGATCCTTTTTTGCAATAGGGACCTGATTATAGCCAGAGTATCCATCCATAAAGCAGTAATATTCACGTCCAGCTAAGCGTTCTACCATCTTGTCAATGAAAGGTAGAGGAAAGTGGTCTTTCTTTGTTGCGGCATTGAGTTTTCTGTAATCAATACATACACGCCACCCAGTTTGAGAGCGTGTCTGGATTAACTCATTTTCCTCATTGGTAATGACTGTGATGCCAGATTTCTTAGGGACGACATGAATTGGACTCACCCATTGGCTATCGGAGATTAGGTAAATGATACCATTGTAAAGGCATTTGACGATTTCTTTCTTCACCGCATCCTTCATGACAGGGTTCAACCGTCTCTGTGGTTCTCGGGTTGGCTTGGCTTCATCCATCAAATGTATATGATGTTCAACAATCAAGGGACTAATCCCTTTGATGTCAGCCATAGTCCAACTAAACGCCTGCCTATTAGATCTCCGTACCGTCAAAAGCGCACTCTCTTGCTCTGATGCTAGAGAAGCGGATATGATAACCAGTAAAGACTCATTCTCACCTCAATATGCATATTTAAGATAAGAAGGTAAAAGTTTGAGATCTAATCCTGGCGGAGAAATAATAGAAGGTGGGATCATCGAATGATTTTCGGAGTCACAAAGAAGCTCATAGCCTGCATAGGATACAGACTCGGAAGGTGATGAGTCAAGAGTGTTGGACCCAAGCATGGAAAATGTGTTCTCACTATGATGTGCAAGAACAAACATTGATGTGGTAGTGTCGTCGAGATCTTCAAAGCAAAGTTCATCAATTTCGCAACATTCGAGAGCAATCTCGGGGATAGAACAGACATCAAATATGTGAGCAGAGGCTTCAGATGGCTGACTTCCAATATTGTAAATGTTCAGTTCAATTGTCATTTTTCCAAAAGATAGGTTCATTAAACCGTTTCGACAATTAATGACAACATTAGAAGTGGCAAGGAATGGTCGACCCAAAATCACCGGAATTTGGTTCCGTGGGTTTACTACAGGTTGTGTATCGAGAACAATAAAGTCCACAGGGAATACAAATTCCCTGACTCTTATCAACACAACCTCCAGTTCACCCCTAGGTTTGGTGATTGAACGGTCTGCCATTTGGAGAGTGCAATGAGCTGGTTTCAACTCTCCAATCCCTAACTGCTCGTAGACAGAATATGGAAGCAGGTTAACACTTGCGCCAAGGTCAAGAAGAGCACGGTTGATGTTTTTACCCCCAATAGAAATCGAGATTGTAGGACATCCTGGGTGCTTACGTTTCTTTGGTAGCTATGGGGTAAAAGCAGTGCTAACATTATTTGTCATGAAGACCTTTTTGGGCACTTGAGTCTTTCTCTTCCTAGTGCACAAGTCTTTAACAATTTTCGCATAAGCGGGGACTTGTTGAATAGCATTTAGGAGAGGGTTGTTGATGTTAACCTGTTTAAACATTTCTATATTCTTCTCCATATGTGGACTGGATTTGTTACCCCTTAACCGATTCGGATAGGGAGCTTTAGCAATAAGAGCTGGGTCCATCATTGGAGAAGGTGGTGTGTGTGGACGTGATCCCAGAATAGGAGTAGGGATCGTCTTTGGTGGACTAGAAGAGGTTTGCTGAAGTGTCGAGCCTTATGGGAAACGAAGAATAGGCTCGCAAGAAGATGGTGGGGTAGAAGAACAAGGATCAGAAGTAGAAGTGTGTGTGGAAGGAAAGGTTTCAGCCGGGGTATTATTGATAGATTTTTCAGTATCATCAATTTCTTCCCCAACATGATTGTTCAGGACTCTTCCTGATCTCAACGTTGTGATGGCATTTACATTGTAATGCCCAGGATTCAGTAGGGGTTGAGACGGAAGTTTCCCTTTCTCTCTCGCACTCATTTCGGCTTTTAATCTTGCAATTTCTGCTTCCATCGATTTAATACTCTCAGCTTGAGTGGTAGATTTTTTCTTTATATCATCGACGGAAGTATTTATTTCAGCCGAAACATGCACGAAATTTGACAAGAGGAAATTCATAGTCTGTGCGATTGAAGAGAATTCATCGGAACCGGTCAACTGCAAAGGATGAGACGGTGAAGGAGTGTTGACCTGGTTTTGAAAATATTGAGATTGGTAGGGATGCTGAGTTATTTGAAGTGGTTGCTGCTGTGGTGAAGGAGCCCTTTGAAAATTGTTGTGGTTTGGAACCGTGTTTTGATTGTGTTGTTGGTTCCAAGCAAAATTAGGGTGATTCCTCCAACCCTGATTATACGTGGAAGAATACAGATCGTTTCTAGGTCTTTGTTGAAAAGCAGCATTGGTATGCTCTTGACCTTGAAATGGAGAATTCAATGGACATTCTTCCGTGAGATGAGATGGATCAGAACAACATCCACATACAGTTTTGGGGAGTGACATTGGATTTAGGTAGGCTGCTAAAAATTTATGTTCCATAGCTTCGATCTTCTTTTGCATTGCTACTATTTCAGCTCGAACTCCTATGGATACATCAATTTGGTGAATGCCATCCCTAGACGATGACTGGTTTACACTCTCCCACTGTAAAGATTTTTCAGCGAAATCTTCTAAGAATCTCCAAGCATCACCATCATCTTTAGTCATGAAGGTGCCTTGACACATGGATTCAAGGTTCTGTTTAGTGGTAGGATTAATGCATTCATATATGATTCTGCACAGATCCCATCTAGGAATTCCGTGATGTGGACATTAAACTAACAGATCCTTGAAGCGTTCAAAACACTTCGAGAATGGTTCATTTGGAAGCTGGGTGAATTGATTTATTTCGCTACGGACTCGAGTTGTTTTATGATTGGGGTAGAATTTCTTTAGGAATGCTGCGACGAATTCTTCCCAATTTGAAATGGTATGTGCGGTTGTGTTATAAAGCCACTTCTCGGCTATATCGCACAAGGTGAATGGGAGAAGACGTAGACGCATAGCATCCACAGAAAGCTGTGAAGTACCCATCATAGCGCATACATTTTCAAATTTAGTAATAAAGACATATGCGTTTCCAGACTCGAGACCGTGATATTTGGGTAGAAGATTGATGTATTGGGGTTTTATTTCAAAATTGTCCCTGTTGGCTGGTGGAGTGGTGAGACAGGTCGAAAGAGGACCTCACATAAGATAACATCTCTCCTGGAGAGAGATGCGGGGTGGATTCTGCACACCTGCGGACGGCGGCAGAGTAGTGGTAAAGAAGTTCGATGGAGAACCTTCCATCGAAGTGGGTGTGGTGGTGGGTAAAGAAGAAGTAGACGTAGGATTACCGACTTCGGAGTCGATAGGGGGAACGCGGACTAGACGGGCTCTAGAATCCCGTGTCCAGCCGAGCATGCACTAAAGGGTTTAGCACAAGTGGCAGCGTTAAGATAATTAAGGAAAATGATAAGTTGGTGTTTGTTTTGAAAAAGATACAGATTTTTGAAAAATGCAAATCACAAAAAATGCATAAGCAACCCTAAGTCTAGTGGTCACCTAGGTCAAGTCTCAAGACCGCTCCTAACTGCCAGAAGACAAGTCACAGGATCAATCCTCCACCGTCTCTTTGTCCCTCTTATGTCCAAGTAAGTGCCAGGTAAGTGGGAGGTTCTCCACTATGTAAATAGTGGGCCTAATTAAGTAACCACTAACCTTAGACACACTTGCCTTAGATACCACAAAAGAAACGCGGATAAGCAATAGATTACCCATGACCTTCTCCTGTCCTAAGTGAGCGCGACGGTCCTTAGAGTCATGTTTAGATATTTTTTAGTTGATGAGGGTAATGCAGATGCAGTTTTGTGATTTCCGGGGCTTAGGAAGGGTAATGAACTCCCCACCTAATCTGAATTTGGTCTTTGCCCCTTAATTTCCGTATTAAAAAATGCAAACAACCAAGATCAAACACGCACAATTTTTATATTTGCGACGCTATGAATTTTTGCGAAGAAGCTTGCAGAAATTGGTTAATGGAGCAAATCGAGGAGGAGATAAGAAAGTTAGAAATTCAGCGAGAAATTTTCGATCAGTGAAGCTGCAGGACCACCGTGGATCTGCTGCGATAAGCTTCTTATGCCGCGGTTCAGCCGCGTGTTGAATTGATCAATGCACAAAAATTCTTGTAGCTGCTCATGTTTGCTCACTGAGCTCTCTGGAGTATTCAGAAAATTTTTCCTCTCGCTCCACAGATTCCAGATTTCCTTGCAACAAATCACAATGAATCGTTTAGTGTTTGCGCGAATTTTGATCTAAACATTCTGATGGAATAAATTTTTCAACTCAAATTTCAAAAACGAACAAATTAGCACACTATCCCCGGCAACGGCGCCATTTGATTGAAATGATTCTTTAAGCGCAAGTAGAAAATGTATAAAGATCACAATCAAAGAAATTTTTAAACCGCAATTAATAACGGTGTCGATATAGGTTCGTTAGCGAGTGCGGATCGTCCACAGGGAAAATGTGATTTGATCGTATTTGATTTAGATGAATTGAAAATTAAAGGATCAAAGAAAAGAAAATTTTGATTAAAGGTTTATAAAGTGAATTTCAAGAATTATCAAAACCTAGATCTAATATCAAGAATACTAAAAATCAAGAATCAAGAATTAATGATATCCAAATCGAATTAGTAATCAAGATTTGTAATGAGGCTCGTAGGAATCGATCGAATCAATAGATATGATGAAAACTTGTGATTACGTTTTCTTATCCATTGATGATTTGTAGCTAGATCGATGACGATCAACGAGGTTTAAGGATCTCTTAAAAGAACAAGGGTTTCTTCATTTCATCCTTTGTCCTTTCGTTGATTATCATTCAAATGGTAGCCTCTAGTAAGTTGAATCACCAATCGTCGATCTCTAATTAAGTGCATAAACATTAAAGAATGCATCTCGCTCGAAACTAGATTGTCGATGATTCAATTTACAAGAGTTTACAAAACTCATAGGAATTAAGAATTGTTTCAAGATTATAATCATCATCATCTACCTATTCTCTCGACTCCTCCACGAGCGGAGTTTTTGCTCAAGCATCATAACAAAGAAATCAATCAAGAATTGAAAACTCATCATAATGCTCAAATATAAAGATAAGCAAGATAAAGAAATTTCACCTTTTATTATTCAACAATTCCGTTATAATTCGCTTAAGAACTACAAGAATTTGAGGAAAGAACTCGATCGTCGAATTAGCTCCGCATCGTCTCCGTGAGTCGCGGATCGTCTTGGATCACTTGCTCGGTTGAAGATCGGCGTCGCTTCTAAAAGGTTGAAGGCTTCTTGCTTGATTTGTACTCGGAGATCTTGAATTTGGCTTTTATTGATTGGATTAGGGTTTGAGTGCATAAGTTGTGTCACTCAACTTGTGGGTGAATTAATGTGGAATGATCAACCACCAACAACCTTTGAGAAGAAGCCTTGGGTTCCCTTTTATAGCTTTCTTTAGCTTCCCCTAGAAGCTTGATTAGGATTAGCTTTCTTTAGAAGCTAGGTTTTGTTTAGCTTCTCTTGCAAGCTTGGTAGTTAGGTAGAAGCTTCTAGTGATAGTTAGTTAGCTAGATTCCTTGATAAGCTTGGTTGTTGGGAAGAATCTTCTAGGTTTAGCTAGCTTATTTGAGAAGCTTGGAGGTGTGTAGCTTATTTGAGAAGCTTGGAGGTGTGTAGCTTATATAAGAAGCTTGGCTGTTCGGACAGAAGCTTCTGGAGATCTCTGGAATTTGCAGTGGCTTGAAGAAGTTTTGTAACTGACAAGAGAGCCTCGGGAGAAGATGCTGTCGATGACATGTCCACGTGGCGGCGGATCCGCGGCCATATAATGGGTTTGTAGCATGATTTTCTTAGGTTGAGTTGGCGCTGACTTTGTGGATGTTTTCTGATGTCTGGAACTTTATAAATCTTTCTTGTTCACTGCCAGATCACAAGTCTTGGACTTGGCGTATTTTTGTCAGAACTTTTAACCGTTGCGGCTCTTTTACCTGGAATTTCCTGCACAGATTCTCGAGACAAGTGTTGCGCTATACAAAGATTATGCATGCAATGATAAACACTCAATTTCCCTCAAAATGGCAGTTATAATATATAACACAAGTTATTTGGTATTTTACAGATGTTTTGCTAATATGTGCTATATTCATACCGAACACCTTTAGATGAGTGCAAATGGTAGGGAAATTGATGTGTTAAAAATGCAATATTTTTGACTGATCAAGATTCATCGATAATGGTTGACGACTAAGAGCATCAGGTACCACATTCACAATCCTTGGGTGATATTGTAAGTTGATGTCAAAGTCCGCCATGAGTTCTAACCATCTTCTCTGCCGCATATTCAACTCCTTCTGAGTAAACACATATTTCAGACTCTTGTGATCTGTGTATATGTTCACTCGCTCACAAAGTAGATAATGGCGCCAAATCTTCAGAGTAAAGATGACTGCTGCCAACTCCAGATCATGCGTCGGATAATTACGCTCATGAATCTTCAGCTGTGTTTCCACGCAACACCTGTCTAAAAACTAGAGAAGTCATAAGTAAACCGAATATAGTACGAGGACCAACCCCTCTGTCCTGATGGACCCTGGACAACATACAATACTCTGTATAAGTCCCTTGAGTCTGATAACTCATTCACTGTGTGTCGTAGGTTGAAAACTGTACTTATGGTTAAGAAGAATTACACCGCTGTTTAATGCTCCTTACCTAACCATCAACTGATATAGGTAAATGTCATAGACATAATTTCAAAAAGGTATATCTCACTCTATGAAAATAGACGTACAGATATATCAATTTGAAATTGGTGCATAACAGCGGATATTCAAAACCAAATATTTGCCGACCGGCAAACAACCCAAGTGACTTCCTCAAATATCACCGATTACAACGAATCCCGATATAATGAGGATGATCACCCAATTCCCAATAATTTACTCCCACTCATCATCTGTAAAACCATACAGATATGAGAATCGTACCTGGTAAATACATACCCTGGAGTAAGTATCTTATCGGGAAATCAGTTTTCCTTTAACAGTGCACAGTGAAACTGAAACATTGAAATGTTCCGATGGGGTATCCCGGTATTCCTAGTAATGCCTCTTCCAGATTCACGACTGTAACCGTATAGTTCTTTGCCACCTCTCCAAATCCCTTTTTATGTCTTTAGTCATTACCTTCTGCACACCCCTTTAGGCCAGATGGCTTTCTTCCTTCCCTACCGTTCGGCACCAGCCTAAGGTTTGGAAGAAGACTATCCAATAAGCATAATAGGTGTACTGTCCTAATCCTAGGAGCACTCGCAATGCGAGAGAAGGTGAAGATAAAAGACAACCGAATGAACCTTATTCATATTTCTCCTGAACCAGGATCCATCCCCGAACTGGAACAAGTTCCTTTCGAGTTCGTATATAACCATACGATGGAATATCCAATAAACTGTGGATCTTCGTAGTGATACGGAGTGTCCTGGAGAAATACAAAGGTGATGTGGGAGTGGTAACGAAATACCTGGTTTGGTCGTGAATGTCAGTCGCAATTTACTTTGCCCTCTTACTAATCCCTTTCTTTGTCTTTACATAATACCTTCTGTATACCATCGTTATGCTAATTGGTTTTCTTCATTCCCTACCGGTCAGCACCAGCCTAAGGTTTGGAAGAAGACTATCCAATTTGCGTAATAGGTGTACTATCTCCTAAGCCAAGGAGTACTCGCAATCTGAGAGAGAAGGTAAGAGGAAAAGACAACTGAATAATCCTATCCGTTTTCTCCAGAACCGGAAACCATCCTCGAATAAATTCCTTCGAGTTCGTATATAATCATACGATGGTTTTATCCAATGGACGTTCGTAGTAATACGGGGTGTCCTGGAGAAAAGGGTAAAAGTAGGAGTGGCAAGGAGGTATGCAACTCTGACAATCCAAAAGCCAGTGTTTAAGAAGGTTCGGTCAACTTGGTCACTGAGTCATAGTCTAGGGTCGGGTCAATGGTCGCTGCCAAAGAGAGAGAGAAAAGAAACACTCAGCGTGCACTCTAACCTAGATCAGAATGGTTACCAATTTATCTAATCAGGAAACCTCTCACTGTACCTCAAATTCTCCTCCAAACCTGAAAGAAGAATTAGTCGGGGTCACCCGAGGAGTAAACTAACTCATCAGTAGGAATCGGGATCCAACTATCATTGCATGATAACGTGACGGAATCTTCTCACGGTGTCACACTCCAGAAGGTATGCGCATATCTGGCAAGTTTCAGTTCTTTTGAAACTCCCGATGTGATTTTTACCCCATGCTCTTATGACCTTGGCGTGAGGTCAAAATATCATAAGTCACATGTCAAGTTCTACCCATCATTATCCAGGTTAATCTGAACCCACCTGTACATACCCTTGACGTAGGCCAAAATAGTAGTACGACTGTCCCAAACCAACGCATCTATCTATGCAACAGATAAATACCAGGCAGCTACCAAACACTATGCCTTGGCGTGAGGTCAAAATACATAGCTTGAATACTACCGAATATTTAACTGAAATGATGGAGGGCTACGAATGGTTTCTGGCGAAAACCTTTAACGTAATGAACTTGATATCGTTGAAGGAACAGATAGCTTTTTAGAAAAATATAGTGACGAAAACCATTGCTAAAGAGGTCACTCCCGGTGAAGGGATCTCGGCTCTTTCCCCGTAGAATGAGGTGCAGGATATTTCAACTGAATACCACGATGCAAAGCAAAAGCAATCGGCTATAGTGAAGTTATTGCCCTGATGCAAACTTTTTGTCCAAGGGGTCACTCCCGGTGAAGGGATCTCGGCCCTTGCCTCGTCGACTGAGGAGCAGGATATTCCAACTGAATACCACGATGCAAAACAAAAGAGAACGTCCTTGCAATAACAGCTTTTTGAAAAGTGTTCCAACAACATCAGATTAGGTTTGTTTTAACTTGCATTGATCCGAATCAACGCAGTCCCATCAATGGATCACAACACAAATAACGAAAATATACTGATGTACGTATATGCCATCCGCATTCGCCACTGGGTCCCGTCATTACCCGTTAGGTTAGCTAACTAACGACAGAGCGGGGACTGGACTAGCGCGGATGCAAAACATATACAACATCTACTAATATATTATATTCGCTCAAGGCGTGATAAAATGCAACAGCACAGAAATGAACAGCATCACAGAACAATACAGATATCTGGGATCCCCGGGTTTCACAGAGCCGCTACTGAAACCCGACGTTCCCCTGGTCGTGTGGATAGCCTGTGCAATGAAATCCTAGACCCCTACGGGCGCGGCAAGTCACCCGCCAAAACCTGAAGCGAGGCAGCCCCCTTCAGCAATGTGAATGGACCACCCAGCACTTCACGGAATCCGGTAACTTGGGCACCCCTCCTGGGTCAACCTGTACCTCCTACGAGTGCGGCGAATAGCCCGCCAATTTTAGAGTAAAGCCCCCTCCGTCTCAACGCCATGAGATGCGGGCTTGTGGCCCTCTAGAACCCGGCTATCCGTGCACCCCTCCGCGGGGCAATCCTAGTACAGAAAGTAAAATATACATACAACGGGTACATCGACCGCAACCTGGCCGTGCCCCAAAATAATAATACAAACAGGCAGTGATGGCAGTCTACATGTCGGACGCTCGCCCCGCAATATCAAATGTACATACAACAAAAACAGTACTAGCATTGCATTCAGGCTATACCCCACGACCGATCCGCAACATCACAGCAAAAACACAAAACATCAACGTGAATGTCACGTTCGCAAATTCGTTTAACCGGGCTATAGCAGTCAGATTGGATTTACCGATCGAGTGACATTCACGGTCGCAGATATAATGTAAATACTGTGAAATAATGTGTTTAAAATATCCGATCGATCAAATTTTAACTAGTGGGTCCCAAAGTACTACTGTAGCACATCAAGAAAATCTGGGCCCAAACAAAGTGTATCAAAACCCCTATTTTCAGCCCACAAGCCCACTGCAAAGAAATGATGACATGAACCCACATTTCTGCGGCGGAACCGCGGCCAAAGAGGTGTTATGGCCGCGGTTCCGCGGTCGTACGGAGGGATCGGGTCATAAAATTTTTCCAGTATTCTTATAACTCCCTGCTCATCATTCTGAGACAACCTGAAAAATTTTTGGACTCCAAAAAATTTCGACAGAAACTGATAGTGCTTGAAAACGCGGTTTCGGGATTTTGTTCGATCGGAAACGTAAAACACATTAGGCAAAGCTAGACTAAGTTAATGGCGAGTCTCTGATACCACTGTAAGTGCACGGCGGCGCCCCGGCCGTCAATTCCGACGCCAAAATGCGGAAGCGAAAAACTTTAATTTTTGCAAACCAGCAAACCGGCACCACCGCACACTAAACACCCGGATCGAACCATTAACTAGTCCTAGCTAACTACAAGACGGGTTAGAGATATACCAAGTGATCCGAGTCCTCCGGTCTTCTCGCCGTCGTCCCGATCTCCTGCGGAATGTCCGGTCTCTACCTCTTCGCCGGAAGGGAACCACATCGCCTGCATCTTTTATGGGCTCCCGCCTCTATACCGAGGCAACTCGGGCACGAAGCTGGCAAGTCGACGTGCCCAAGATTTGCTGTAGGCTAGTGTAGAAGACTATGTCTCTTTTGGGGTTTTTGTTGCCTTTGAGGATGATGGAGGAATCAAGATAAGAAAAATGGTGCTTGCATTTTTCCTAGCATGAAATGAGATCAAAAATGCCACACTCCAAAATGAAACTCTCTCATTCTCCCTCAATGAAGTGGCCGGCCCTTGCCCAAGTGAGGAATGGTGGTGGAGTGAAAGTATATTGCAAGAGGGAGGTGATGGTAGTAAAAGGTGAAGGGGTGACCACATCCAAACATCATGATAACAAAACTCAAATCAACCTCAAATCCTTTCTAATCTCACAAAAGCAAGAAATGATGATAGAAAAGAATGGTATCAAAAGATGCTTTCATAATCAATCCATATGCATGAAACCCCCTCATCAAATGTTATTTTCAAACTTGCAAATAACCCCCTCCATCGGAAAAGTCCGGCCGGGAAAGAACAAAGGAAAACCGGCCGGAACGGAATGCAAACTGGCAACCTCAGAAAACTGATCCCGTAATAAATTACAGGAAAACCCCAATACTGTGCATACACACCCGCATCTATATTCCGTCCGGATACAAATGTAAAGAGACAAAATCTACACTCTCTAATACTAGGATCCGGCTTAAGCCAAAGCCGGCTAGTAAAAACCGTCCGATCACGATCCGTGCAATACCGCACGTATCTGATCGAACCATGCCATATCTCCATACGGCCTCTACAGCGTTTCGCCTGAAACTTGAGTAACTGAAAGTGTGGTGGACTCTAAAGACTCGTCAATACTATGGCTGTGGATTTAACCACTAGCACGTCAGAGGTATAAGCCAATACATAACGGGCCACCAGCAATTGACCAAAAGGGACGTCGATGAGCGAACTCATCCTGACACCCTACTGAGCCTGTCAGTGACAATATCCGTACAGTCCGGTCCGTTCGTCTATGAGAATCGCATGTCGGGCCTAGGGGGTTGGTAAAAGTCAGACCCCCAAAAGCGGTACAAGTCGTGTCGGAGTGTAGCCCAGAACACCCTGAGATATTAATGGAATACCTACCAGTAAATCTCCTGCCTTGGCCAAGGACTTCGTGTAATGGCTCTCCTAGACACAGCGCGACCTCACCCCCAATACCGGGAGAGACGAACCCCTGAAGATCCGCTCACTGCCTCCATGTGGCTCGGGACTGTACCCAACTAAAACCTGTTTGCACGTCTCCTTTGAGCGTGGTAGGGTAGTAATCAAAGTACAGTGGGAACTCACACGAGACAAATGACGATCCCCAGGTCGATGAACTAACCTGTACACAGGTCACCAGGGAACTGCTATCTGACGTCAGGTATAAGACCAACTAGCATGTTCCCGGAGAGTCCTGTCCGGTGTACTCATAACCCAATGAGCACCTGTATACATCTTAGGTGAACCAACTGACACCAGTGGCTTGTAAGACCGGCCACCGCCCCTCGTCGGGGTCTCGACTGTATACACTAGTCTACTCTGGAGAATCGATGCCCTGTCTCGAAACTCCCACGACTAGGGACCTTTTAAAGATGTGCTTATAGACTACCAGCTCCCACGTATATGATCGCCCTCATACTGCTGGCAGTCAAGCACGAATCCTAGAGGCTCTATCAACGTGTAATAGCGACCTGTCAGGTCACCTAAAGTAGTACACGATGATAAAGGTAAACCAGATAGCATACTATCATCTCGAGTAAGACTGTCTTACCGGGATAGGTCCTCCCTCAATCATTGCAATCACGTACCTGTGATCCAATAATTGACTCTGAGGGCACTATCTCCAACACAGGTCTCTTACAGTTGGTACAAAAGGCTGGGCTGGGACGATGGTTCGGCATTCTGGGTCGCCTTGGCATAAAAGGTGGCCGGGACGAGGCTCCTCCTGTCATCTGGTTGATAGGGTGTTTAACTCCTGCAGATTGAGCTCTTCTCCTCGCCTTTACCACTGCCTCATAACAGCGGGCAGCTTTCACAGCCGATTCATGAGTCAAAAAATCTCCTGTGGCCAGTGCAGCCTGGATCTCCGAATCCAAACCTTGTTGAAATCGACGGGCTCTGATTTTATCCGTCGGTATCAGGTGTGCTGCAAATCTGTTAAAAATATTGTGTTAGCTGTGTAATATGTGATATATAAAAATTCGAATTATTGAGACATATCTTACCGACTGAGCATGGTGAACTCATCGTCATACTCATCTACTGACTTGGTCTACATCGAACCTTGTTGCGGATGGATGAACTGCTATTCCATGTCGAACCTGGCAGTCTCAGGGAAGTACTTAGCGTCGACCATGTCGTAAAAAGTCTTCCATTCGATGGGTTGTTCAAGACGGCTTTCTTCCGCCTTCCACCAATTTCGTGCATTGTCCGTGAGCTGTAATTTTGCAACACGAACCCAAGCTAATTCTGGCACTTGTGCCGCTGCCGGATCAACTTCGATACTCTAAGCCTATTCGTCAGCTTCCAGTAGGCTCTCCTTTCCTGAGAACTGTTTGGGGTGCAAAGCCCTGAATTGCTTCCCCCCAGGTGCTTCTGCCTCGGGACTGTTCATTAAAAGAGCAGTCTGGTGCTGCTGTCCATCAAGGAGGGTTCGGATTGCCTCAAGTAGAACCGTCTGCTCGTTGATCGGAGCAGGGACAGCAGGTGTGAGTGGTAGTGGTGGAGGTGTGTTGTTGACATTGGTGCTGGTATTGTTCGGGGAATCCATAACCTTGAAGAAAAATTTGGGTTAGGACAGATTCAAAGTACATGAAATGATAAGATTCAAGGAACATGAATTGTAAAGAATGTTTTAATTGCTGGTTCTTGTGTTATATTGCTTAGGTTGTTCAAGCAGAACAGAACTACATGATAGAGTTTCATACAGCTCTGACCTGCATGGGCCACCAACAAAACCTGCCACGCTCCGCTTCCCAGTATACGGGCAGAGGACGCGACTGTTAGTTATGTATATGCCGTAGAGGCTATTGTTGTACATATGATGTATATTATAATGGATGCTTGGATATATATAGAGAGGACTTTCTTGCTCGACATGATAGTATGCTATTTGGTTTCACTTTATCTTAACATTTTGACTTATATATTGTTTACTGTCTTACTCTCACATGTTGATAAAGCCCTTAGGATCAATACTCGACTACTGGGACTATGATGAGATCATACTAGTGGGGCCATGGTAGTTGATGAGTACATCATATAACCATTCCTAGTCGAGGGTATATCGAGACAGGGCATCGATACACAAAAGTAGACTAGTGTATACGCATCTTGACCCATATGATGGGCGATGGATGATCCCATATCCATCGGTGTTAGACATCAAGGATGGTGTACGGGTGCTCAGTGGAGACTGGGTACACTGGACGGACTCGCCGAGAACTCCCAGATGGTGATATACCACACGTCAGATGGCAGTTCTCCGGTGACACTGGTACAGGGTAGTCTGTAGACCCGAGATCGTCATAGAGTCTGGTGTGATTCCTACTGCGTTTTGATTCCCACCTTACCACGTCCAAGAGGGCATGCAAAACGGGGGCTTTTGGGTGCAGTCCCGAATCACATGGAGGAAATGAGCGATAAGAAGGGATTCGTCTCTCCCGGTATAGGGAGTTGATGTTGTGCTGTGTTTGATTAGCTATAACTGGAAGTCCCTAGCCAGGGCTGATCTAGAGATTTACTGGTAAGTGTTACCAGTAGTTTCTCGAACCGTTACGAGCCTCACATCGACACGACTTATCGGTTACTGGGGTCTGACGTATACCACCCCTAGACTAGATATGCAACATATCAGACGAAGCTACCGGATTGTATGGGAGTGTTGCTGATTGGATTCACAGGAGAATGGACAGGCTAGCTTGTTGATCTTCTGATCGCTCAATACCTGGGTGGCTGTTACGTTTAGCTGACCGCTTGCAGCTTGTTGGTGTTTGATATGATCATCACCTGCTACCGGCGTATTGACGATTCTTTAGAGTCCTACACAGAGGTTTCTTGACTCAGGAAAAATGGAGTAGGGGCACATATGTGATATGTGCAGGACCGAGGATAATACGATATGAGATACCGTATTATATTCTCGCGATATTTAGATATGAGCCGGGACATCGGATCAAGTGTTGATTCGATGAATCTTTACATGATATATTAGTCGGTTATATTCGATATAGCCGGATTCTCAGATCAAGTGCTGGTTCGATGATTTAATGTATAATAATATATATGATATATTGTATTACATTATCTAATATAGGCTCGCTTTATTATTTCATTTTCTCACCGGGTAATACATTAATATATATGCGATATATGTTAATTGTATTATTTTCTTTTGTTACAAATATATAATATATATGTGATATATATTATTGTAACATGATATGATTAATGATGAAACATGTTTAGTGGAGATTAAACAAGATTAGTGTTTGATTTGGGTTAGATTCTTCTTGCACCTTCTAGAAGGAATTTCTTTTGTCATGGTTAAGATATTATTGTTGATATTTTCTCATGACTCATTCCTTAACCCAACCAAACCCTAGCCCTAGTTAATTCTCTACAAAGGTTATCCTTGTCATCCTTTACCATGGTTCCATGATTAATCATATATTCATTTCATTATTCATCACAAAAGGATTATGCATTATTTCTTCTTCTTCTTCAACCTTGAGCTTTGAGAAAGCTTGCTAGGTTTTCTTTTTGTGATGTTTTCATGTGAGAATTTGATATAAAAAGAAGGCATAAATACTACTCCATCATCCTCATCTAATCTAGCCCATTAGATTAGGGTGTTCACCTCATTAGAGTGAGAGAGCTTGAGTTATAGCAACTTCGACGTAGATCATCGGAGAAAAGGAACACTACAAGCTAGCATGGATCGTTCGAGTCGTGGAGCCTCTCTTGAGTCCGGGAGATCGTGGATCGCGGCGAAGTGTCTTCTACTCGGAGCTTATGAAGCGAAGGAGCAGACTACAAAGGTTGTAATCCCTCACACGTAGTTGTAAAGATGTTTACTTGCATGTTTAACCCTAATAATCTAGCAAAGATCCCGGCTTTGGGTTGTTCGGCACGTCTAAAATTTTATTCGGGCATGGTTGATGCCTTATGAACCCTCACAAGAGTGCCTAGGAACGCTTCAGTGGTATCAGAGCCTAGCTAGAGCATTAGGCGACATGTATGCGAAGTTAAAACTCCGAACGAACCCCGAAACGTCAAAATGACCCCCTCTCCGGATAATTTTTAAAAATGTGTTTTTTTCTGTATTAAAAATGATTTAAAATACCAGCAGGGAAATATAAATATTAATGTGCAAAACGAGCCTGCAATCCGTACGGACCGCCGTGGAACCGCGGCCATACCTCTTGGGCCGCGGATCCGCGGTCGAACTGTTGAATTGCGGCCATACCTCTTGGGCCGCGGATCCGCGGTCGAACTGTTGAATTGGGCTTTGAGTTAGCAACAGTAATACCCGTAGCTGTTAGTGTATTTTTTTGGGTATTTTTAATCTGACTCAAGTGTTGAGTGTTCTGGGTTTTATTTTGAATTCGTTGATTCGATCGGAAAATTTAATTTCGTTATGTTTTCCGGATATTTAGAAACTGTTAAAATGTTCGAACGGATATCATTAACTCATTTTTTCCCGGCACGAAAAACTTTCATGTGTTGAATTTTTCTTGGGTTTAAATCTTTCGGAAAAATGTGCAAGTAACGCGGTGGTCCCTCTAGATGAACACAAACCTTAACTCGATTATGTGACCGTCTGAACCGCCTCTAAACCTTAGGGTTTGGGGCAGTACGGCGTGCCACATGTGAGTCGTTGGCTTGAGCCTTCTACAGCTGGACCATTGGTACTGTGATGTATTCTGGGACTTTTTGAACTCCGCTCAAGTGTTGAGCTATTTAAAAAATCTTGGGTATTTGATTATTCGATCGGAAAGTTTAATACTGTCTATTTATCTGGAATGCGATACAATATGTGGAATTCATATAGTTAGGCATGAAATGCGAAGTATGTGATATTTCGGATTTACGATCTCTAAAGAGTTTGTGGATTCCAAATGTTGTAGTTTTACAATTTCTTCTCTGTGACCGTAAGCGTAGTATGTGGGGTATCGCCGGCTTCGTTGCTATACATCAACGATAATCGGGATATGCATACTTGCTTACGCTGATGATATGAGATATTATGTGTTCCTGTGATATGTTATATTGGATTGTCGTGTTCTGAATAGCCGGTGCTTTTATGTGAGATGAGGGTTTTTATTTTCATTCATATAAAATTCATTTGTATGTAATATTCTTTTATTGGGGCACTTCCGGGATGAGGTTGATGTCACCAGTGTATATTATTTACTTTTCCACATTAGGTAGACCCAAGAAGGGGAGCATAAGTAACCGGGTTCTAGGGTCCAGTGGGGGGCCATCTCGAGGAGTCGAGACCGGGTCTCCTAACCCTAGAATTAGCAGTGTTGCTTGCCGCTCTCGTAGGGGTCTAGGGATGTGGGTTTGGCTATTCATCGCGACCGTGGAATCCGTGTTTTATACAGGCTCGTATTAAAAACACGGACATCCTAGTATATCTAATATTTCATATATGTTCTTCTGCTGCTATGTTCTATGATGAAATCATATTACTGCCTGAGACGAATGCTTATACTATATATATATATGCTGATATATAAATATTACTGCTTTCGTTTCTTCTATGATGCTTAGGAAGCATAAGCTGATGGGGTTTATTAAAGAGATTAATAAAAAGAAAAGAAACCTAAAAGATGTTGTAGAATCAAAACTTTATAAAAAGGGTAGCTACAGTTTTGCTTTGCATAGTGGTATATATGATATACCGTGCACCATATTCGATGAGGAAAAAGCCGAGATCCCTTCACCGGGAGTGACCTCATTAGCGAAACTGGCAGATGCAACAAACTCACGGTTTAGTTTTTGACAGCTTATATAGTCTTGCTTTGCACAGCGGTATATATGATATATCCTGCACCTTATTCGATGGGGAAAGAGCCGAGATCCCTTCACCGGGAGTGACCTCTCTAGCGAAACTAGAAGCCTCAAAAACACTCCTTTTCAAAATCACTTGTTTCTACAATGATATCAAGTTCATTACGCTCATGGTTTTTTGAAAAACCTGTGTAGCCCTCCGACATTTCAGATAGGTACTACTTAATATTCGTGCTGCGTTTGTCGGCTTTCGTCAAGGTGTAGTGTGCGGTAGCTAACTATTACTTATCTGCAACATATGATGAGATTGGGTTAGGGTAGTCGTGCGGCTTTGTTGGCTTTCGTCAAGGGACGTACGGCTGGGTTTAATTCAATTAAGAAATGTACGGGTTGAACTTGACTAGAGGACTATGGTTTGTTGGCATTCGTCAAGGTCATAGCACGTTAGGTGTAAAAGCATTATCGGGAATTTCAAGTGTTAAAATTTGCAATGAGATAGCATACCTTCTATGAGATAGATGGATCCTGATACCCACTACGAGTAAGAGTTACTCGTGGGGGAGTTTTACATAGGACAATTAGCTGATCAAGTAGGTGTCTAGAAAGGTGTTTACGGGGTTATGCCTCCGGGAAAACGAGGTTTATTTTAATTAGGTCCGTGCGAGAGCACGGGGAATCTCCCTCAAGTACCAACACTGATCTGGCTGAAAGATTGACGAAATTGGAGGGTGTGATTAATCCCGGCTAATCTTACCTTTTAGGGTTTGAAGGAAGATTTGATAAAAACAATGGAAGATATCCTGATTAGATAAGATAATAACCAATCTAATCTTGCAAGAGCATACGCTAAAGTATTTCCTTCTCTCTCTCTAGAGTTAGCGACCGTGTCAGGACTTAATCAAGATAAAAATATGGATGTATTGACTGAACCTGCTTATTATACTGAGCAGGGGATCGTTGGTCCCGTTCTTTCTTATAAGACTTATAAGACTGAACAGGAAACAGGAGAATATCTGGATTCTCACGCCGCCCAAACAGAGAACATGCATGTTGATGCACCTTCTTCAGGTGTGTTAGTTATTGAGAACTATTTCTCAGTTCACCCTACGTCCTGGGTATTAGATTCCGGATCAGGATCCCACATATGTAAATTGTTACGTGGGCTACGTAAAGGTAGAGAACTGGGAAAAGGTGATCATTCCGTTCAAGTAGGGAATGGTGCAAATATTGCAGCCAAAGCAGTTGGCGAATATCACCTAGTATTACCAAGTAGTAATACACTGATTCTGAATGAGTGCTATTCTATACCGAACATGATGTGCAACATTATATCAGTTTCTTTATTAAGTAAAGATGGATATAATTTTGTAGTAAAGGATAATGTTATGAACATATTCCAAGATCAAATGTTGATTGGATCAGGCTCGTTACATAATGGCATATTCATTCTCAATCAAAATACAGTTCTTAATATACAAAACACACACAAGTGGAAAAGTTCAGAAATGAACGAATTCTACTTGTGGCATTGTAGACTTGGTCATATCAATGCGACACGACTAACTAAGTTACATAAGGATGGATATTTGAATCCGTTCGAATTATCATCTTATGAAGCTTGCCATTCATGTCTTAAAGGCAAAATGACTAAAGCTCCGTTTAGTGGACACAGAGAAAGAGTTACCGAACTCTTAGGACTGGTGCATAGTGATGTATGCGGTCCCATGTCTACGCATGCCAGGAACGGTTCTTCCTACTTCATTACATTCACTGACGATCTCTCTAGATACGGACATGTATTCCTGATGAAACACAAGTCTGAAGCTTTTGAGAAATTCAAGGAATATAAGCACGAAGTAGAGAACCAAACGGGGAAAAGTATTAAGATCCTTCGATCTGATCGAGGAGGAGAATACTTGAGCAATGATTTTCTGGATTATCTAAAAGGGAATGGGATTCTCTCTCAGCATACTCCTCCTTATACACTACAGCACAACGGTGTATCGGAACGGAGAAATCACACCCTATTAGATATGGTGCGCTCTATGATGAGCGAAGCTGAGTTACCTATTTCCTTCTGGGGTATGCGCTTGAGACAGCCATACACCTATTGAATATGGTTCCTACCAAATCAGTGCCTACCACTCCATATGAGATATGGAAAGGGAAGAGTCCATCTCTTAAGTATGATAAGACATGGGGTTGTCCGGCTTATATCAAAAGGATAAATCCGGACAAACTCGAGGCAATGTCTGTCCTTTGTAAGTTTGTAGCATATCCCAAGAACTCACAAGGGTATATCTTCTACCACACTAAGGAACAAAATGTATTTGTTTCTCGACATGCCACCTTTTTAGAAAAGGAATTTCTTGCAAAAGAAATTTGTGGCGAGGAGGTAGAACTGGAAGAGGTTCCATCGACACAAACTATGACAGAAGACTTGGTAGAACCAGAGGATTCGGTAGTACCCGACGAACCCCAGCCCCTCCGCCGATCTAGTAGGGTTTCACATCCACCTGAGAGATACTATGGTTTTCTCATTGATGGTGGGAGCGAGGATTGCATCATGGAAGATGATGACCTGAGTAGTTTCGAGCAGGCCATCACGAGTGGTGACTCTGTGAAGTGGTTGGATGCAATGCGATCTGAGATGGAATCCATGTACACCAACAAAGTATGGACTTTGGAAAATGCTCCTGAAGGGGTAAAACCCATTGGGAGCAAGTGGATCTTCAAAAAGAAAATTGGTGTAGATGGAAAAGTTGAGACTTTCGAAGCTAGACTTGTTTCAAAGGGTTTTCATCAATGACCAGGTGTGGATTATGACGAAACCTTTTCTCCAGTGGCTATACTTAAGTCCATCCGTATCTTACTTGCCATTGCTGCATACCATGACTACGAAATCTGGCAAATTGATGTTAAGACCGCCTTTCTAAACGGTGATTTAGAAGAGTGCGTGTACATGACTCAGCCAGAGGGCTTCGTAGATAGTGGGAGCAGCGGAAAGGTGTGCAAGCTACTTAAATCCATTTATGGGTTAAAGCAAGCATCGCGGAGTTGGAACATCTGTTTTGATGTTTTAGTCAAAGAGTTTGAGTTCATCAAAAATATAGATGAACTTTGTATTTATAAGAAGGTTGCAGAGAGTAAGGTTTTATTCCTCGTATTGTACGTGGATGACATACTCTTGATAGGAAATGATGTTCCTATGCTGCAATCAGACAAGCTCTTCTTATCACAATGATTCTCAATGAAAGATCTAGGTGATGCCTCTTGCATATTGGTAATCATGATCTATAGAGATAGATCTAAACGGCTACTGGGATTGTCCTAATCCAGGTACATTGACACCATACTAAAGAGGTTTAGTGTGGAAGAATCCAAGCGTGGGAACCTACCCACGATCTCCAGACCCACTCTCTCCAAAGAGATGTCTCCCAAGACTGATTTGGAGAGAGCTCGCATGCAAGGGATACCCTATGCTTCGGCAGTAGGCTCTATCATGTATGCGATGCTATGTACCAGCCCTGATGTAGCATACTCATTAAGTGTAGTGAGTCGGTATCAAGCAGATCATGGAGAGAGTCACTGGACAGCTGTGAAGAGCATTCTCAAGTACTTACGAAGGACTAAAGAGATGTTCTTGGTGTAAGGTAACGGAGAACTCCAGGTGGAGTCCTCTACCGATTCTTGCTTCCAAAGTGATAAGGACGACTCTAAGTCGCACTCGGGATTTGTCTTTACCCTCAATAGAGGGCCAGTATGTTGGAAGAGTTCCAAACAGGATACCATTACAGACTCGACGATGGAGGCTGAATACATCGCTGCCAACGATGCTTCCAAAGAGGCTGTCTGGATAAAGAAGTTCATTAGTGAACTTGGTGTGGTTCCATCCATTGAGCATCCAATACCTCTGTATTGCGATAACAATGGAGCTGTGGCTTTAGCCAAGGAACCCAGGTCCGATCAAAAGTCCAGACATATTCTGAGGCGGTATCACCTGATCAGGGAGATAGTTGATCGCCGGGAGATCGAGGTCAGGAGAGTAGATACGTAGGACAACACTGCGGATCCATTCACGAAGGCCATTCCCCAGATACAGTTTGATAGATTATTCGGGATGCTAGGTATGAGATACTACAGCAGCTGGCCTTAGTGCAAGTGGGAGATTGTAAGTATGTATATGCCCTAGAGGCCATTGTTGTACATATGATGTAAATTATAATGGATGCTTGGATATATATAGAGAGGACTTTCTTGCTCGACATGATAGTATGCTATTTGGTTTCACTTTATCTTAACATGTTGACTTATATATTGTTTACTGTCTTACTCTCACATATTGATAAAGCCCTTAGAATCTGTACTCGACTACTGGGACTATGATGAGATCATACTAGTGGGCCATGGTAGTCGATGAGTACATCCTATAACTGTTCCTAGTCTAGGGTATATCGAGACAGGGCATCGATACAACAGAGTAGAATAGCGTATACGCATCTTGACCAATATGATGGGTGATGGATGATCCCATATCCATCGATGTTAGACATCAAGGATAGTGTACGGGTGCTCAGTGGAGACTGGGTACACTGGACGGACTCGCTGAGAACTTCCAGATGGTGATATACCACACGTCAGATGGCAGTTCTCCGGTGACACTTGTTAGTTATATGTCTGCCCTAGAGGCTATTACTGTACATTGGATGTATATTGTAGTGGATGCTGGGACATATATAGGTAGGACTTTCTTGCTCGACATGATAGTACGCTATCTGGTTGCTCTTTATCTTAACATGTATACTTTCTGTCTCTCTGTTACATGTTGATAAAGCCCTTAGGATGTATACTCGACTTCCAGGACTATGATGTGGATCATACTAGTGGGGCCTGGGTAGTCCATTAGTACATCCTTCAAAGTTCCTAGTCGTGGGAATATCGAAACGGGGCATCAATATTCCACAGTAGACTAGCGCATATCTTCTCGACCCATGTGATGGGCGATGGATGATCCCATATCCATTGGTGTTTGACATCAGAGATGGTATGCGGGTGCTCAGTGGAGACTGGGTACACTGAACGGACTCGCCGAGAACTCCCAGATGGTATTATACCTCACGTCAGATGGCAGTTCTCAGGTGACACTGGTACAGCTTAGTCTGTTGACCCGAGATCGTCATAGAGTCTTGTGTGTCTCCCACTGTGCTTTGATTTCCACCCTACCATGGCTCTACTGAGTCGTGCAAACAGGTGGTTTTTGGGTACAGTCCCGATTCACATGGAAGCAATGAGCGATAGGAGGGGATTCGTCTCTCCCGGTATTGGGGGTTGATGTTGCGCTATGCTCGACTGGCCATAACTGGAAATCACTGGCCAGGTTGCAGTGATCTACTGGTAAGTGTTATCAGTAGTTTCGCACATGTTATGGACCTCACGTCAGCAAGACTTATCAAGCTATTGGGGTATGACGTTTACCACCCCTAGGCGAGATATGCGACATATCAGACGAACAGACCGGATTGTACGGTAAGTGTTACTGGTTGGATTCACAGGAGTGTGAGCGGGCTTGGTCGTCGATCTTCTGATCGCTCAATACCCGGGTGGCCGTTACGTTTAGCAAACCGCTTGCGGCTTGTGGGTGTTTGATATGATCATCACCTGCTGCCGGCGTATTGACGAGTCTTTAGAGTCCTACACAGAGGTTTCCTGGCTCAAGCGAAACGAAATAGGAGCGCATATGAGATATGTGCGGGACCGAGGATAATGCGTGTATGTGATACCGTATTCTATTCTCACGATGAATGTATTGAATGGTTGTATGCGATATAACCTAGTTATCGAATCGAAGATTGATTCAATAAGTCGATACATTGGATATTAGTCGGTCATATGCGATATGACCGGATCGTTAAATCAAGTGTTGATTTAATGATTTAATGTATAATTATATATTTGATATATTACTTTGCATTAACTAGTATTGGTTTACTCAAGATTGATTTTCTCACTTGATGTGCACATTGTATATGTGATATATTTTTTGTGCACTTGATTGTATCATGTTTGATGATACATGCAAACTTGGGTGTGTTTGATTAAACCATGGTTATGTTAATGGTTAGGGTTTTGATTTACTTATCTATTTATTTTTATTTATTCATTTATTTTGGAAAGAAATGAAATGGTTGCTTGTTTTGTCCTTTGTTGAAACTTCATGAAGCTTTGAAGCTTTGACCATTTTGTTTCTTAGCCTTAACCTAACCATTCAACTAACCCTAGTTCATTCTCTACACTTAACCAAGGTTGCATTATGATAAGAATGAATGGGATTTTCTTTTTAACTTAATCCTTTTTATTCTTTCATCTTCATCATCTTCATCAAGCTTCAAAAAGCTTGCTAGCTTCAATGGTGAAATGAAGAAAAGAGTGAGAAATCCAATTCTAAAGTGAACCCACTTCCTATTTCTTCATCCTCTACCACTTGCCAAGTAGTATAGGGTGTTTTCATCACAAGTTTCATGACTTGGTGAAGTTGGTTCTTGATCTTGAGTTGCCTCGACATAGTTCATCTTCGGCATCGAAGTCGACGACCTAGCCCGATCATTTCTTCGACGAAACCTTCGCCAGAGTCCGGATTCCGATAGGTATAGTGGAGGGACGTCATCACGGAGCCTAGGAAGTGGAGGACCGGATCTACAAAGGTTGTAGTCTCTTTCCTTTAGCAATAAAGTTGTTTACTTGCTTGCATCGCCTTATCATCTAGTTAACAATCCGTATTAGGGTTTGTCGGCACATAAAAAAAATTAGAATTGGGCATGTTTGATCTGTTGTGAGACCTCATTAGTGTGCCTAGGAACCCTACAGTGGTATCAGTGCTTAGCTAGAGCCTTAGGCGATGTGTAGACGGAGTTAGAAGGCCGATCGAACCGAAACCCTAATGCAAAATTGCTCTCTGTACATTTTTTGAAATCGGGGATTTTTGAGAATTAAAAATATGCAGAAAAATCAGCAGGAGTTTCTAAGAATTACTGTGAAGCATGTGCGCCGGATTCATCCAAAGCGCGGAGGAACCGCGGCATTAGCATGGCTAATGCGGCGGTTCCGCGGCCACTTAGTCTCTTCTTCCATTGATTTTTGCACAGTAATTCCTATATTTTGTTTCTGTATTTTCTGGGAATTTTTAAATCTTACTCAAGAGTTGAGTTTTTTGGGTTGTATTGGGAGTTCGGAGATTCGATCGGATTGTCTAATTTTGTCTGTGTTTTTTTTTTCCGGGTATTTTTAGAGCATGTTAAAAAGTTCGACCGGATATAAATACCCACTTTTTCCCCTGCCGGGAAATTTCCAATTGTTGGATTTTTCCGTAGTTTAACGACGTTCTAAGTAGTGCAAGTAACGCGATGGACCCTCTAGAAGACAACAAACCTTAACTCGATTATGTGACCGTCTTGAACTGCCCTTTGAACCTTAGGGTTTGGGGCAGTACGGCGTGCCACATGTAAGGCGTTGGCTTGACCCTTCTACGGCTGGACCGTTGGTACTGAGGAATGAAGTGAATGTCTTTGAACTTATTTCATGTGTTGAGCTGTTTCGGGAAAACTTGGGTGTTCGATTGTTCGATCGGAAAGTTTAACATTTTCTATCTTATCCGGAATGTGATACAATAATTGGAATTCATAAGTAGTTATGAGATAACTGAATGAATGTTATAAATCTAGCACTTTAGTCTCACTTGATAGGTTGCCACGGAATTTTGATGTGATCAAAAATCCGTCGCAATCACGTAGCGTACGCGGATACTCTCCGGGTAAACTTAATAGACTGCTACACCCCATAGCCCCGACCAAGTGATTGTAGGAGAACCCCGTCGCCGAAAGCATCAATTCAGGAGCTCGCGGCAGCGGTGTTCCGCCTTGGTGCACTTCGTCAACGGCTTCGGGGGTGCGGCCGTCTACTAAAGTTTGCGACGAGCATTCGTTCAGGATGTCGGGAAACTTGTTGAATTGCCCGACCTGATATTGAAAAGTGTTTTCGATAATGAGACTAAAATGCGGGGTTTATAATTGTTAGGCATGCGATGTCTAAGGAATTCATTTGATTAGGCTTGCGATGTCTAAAGAGGTTGCGGATTCCAACTGTTGTAGTTTTACACTTTCTTTTCTGTGACCATAAGTGTAATATGTGATATCGCCGGTTTCGTTGCTATATGTCAACGACAATTGGGATGCGCATATTTACTTACGTTGAAGACATGTGATGTTATGTGTTGCTGGATATGTTATATTGGATCGTCATGTTTGAATAGCCGGGGTTTTTTTTATGTGAGATGAGTGTTTTTCTTTTTCATTCATGTAAAAACATGTATGTAATATTATTTTATTGGGGCACTTCCAGGTTGCGGATGATGTCACCATTTGTATATTATTTACTTTTCCGCATTAGGATAGACCCAAGGAGGGGAGCACAAGTAACCGGGTTCTAGGGTCCAGTGGGAGACCATCTCGAGGAGTCGAGTCTGGGTCTCCTAACCCTAGAATTGGTAGGGTTGCTTGTCGCTCTCGTAGGGGTCTAGGGGTGTGGGATTGGCTATTCATCACGACCGTGGAATCCGTTTTTTATACTGGCTCGTATTAAAGACACGGACGTCCTAGTATATCCAATATTTCATATGATATTTTCTGCTGCGTTATCTGTGATCATGTGATTTTTTCAGATAGATATGGTATATAGTATATATGATATATTATATAGACGTTGCTTATGTTTTACACCCGCACTAGCCCTGCCTCGCTCTGGCGTTAGTTACCTAATCTAACGGTGCAGACGGGACATCGAGGCGAATGCGGATGGCATAAGCGTACGTTATATTTATCTGTGATGTTTAGGTGGACTTAAATGATGGGACATTCATTAATGAGATTAATGAAAGAAAATAAACCTAATTGATGTTATGGAATCGAATTTCAAAATAAAAACAGGTAGCTATAGTTCTTGCTTTGCATCGCAGTGTTCCTTGTAGAACATCCTGCACCTTATTCGATGAGGAAAGGACCGAGATCCCTTTACCGGGAGTGACTCCTTTAGCAATAACTGGTAGATGCTACACACTCGGTTTGTCTTTTGATTGCTTCTATAGTTTCTGCTTTACACAGTGATATATATGATATATCCCGCACCTCATTCGACGAGGAAAGGGCCGACGATCCCTTCACCGGGAGTGACCCCTTTAGCAAAACTAGAAAAGCCTAAAAAACATTCCATTTAAAAACCATTTGATTCAGCAGCGAGATCAAGTTCAAAGCGTTAAAGGTTTTCTTAAAAACCATTCGAAACCCTCCGTCATTTTAGGAAGTAGAGTACTTAGTATTCGTGCTACGTTTGTCGACCATAGCCGAGGCGTAGTGTGCGGTAGCTAAGTGATGTCTTCCTACACAGCATATGATGCGATTAGTTAGGACAGTCATGTGGCTTTGTTGACCTTAGCCAAGGGTCATGTGGGTGGGTCTAATTAATCACGAAATGACGGGTAGAACTTGACTAGTACCTATGATTTGTTGACCTTAGCCAAGGTCATAGGTGATAGGGGTAAAAACCATTATCGGGAATTTCAAGTGTTGAAATTTGCAATGAGATTGCATATCTTCTATATGATAGTTGGATCCCGATACCCACTGCGAGTAACTGTTACTCCTGGGAGAGTTTTGCACTTTACAATTAGCCGATCAAGTAGGTGTCTAGAAAGGTGTCAACGGGGTTACGCCTTTGGGAAAACGAGGTTTACTGTAATTAGGTCCGTGCGAAAGCACGGGGAACCTTCCTCAAAGTACCGACACTGGCCTGGCTGAAAGATTGGCAACTTGTAGAGTGTAATTAATCCCGGCTGGTCTTTCCTTTTAGGGTTTGAAGGAAGATTTAATAAAAACAGTGGGAGCCATCCTGATTAGATAAAATAAATAACCAATCTAATCTTGCAAGAGCGCACGCAGAGTGTTTTCTTCTCTCTCTCTCTCCAGGTAGAGACCATATCACGCCTTAATCAAGATAATAATATGGATGAATTGACCGAACCCGCTTGTTATACTGAGCTGGGGAACGTTGGTCCCGCTCCAACTTATAATTGTTATAAAACAGAGCAGGAAATAGGGGAATACCAGAATTCCTATGCCGCCCAAACGAAGAAAGTGCATATGATGCATCTCCTTCGGGTGTGTTCATTACAAAGAACTGTTTCTCAGTATCCTCTGCATCCTGGGTATTTGATACCGGATCAGGATCCCGGATATGTAATCTGTTACATAGGGCTACAAAAATGTAGACAACTGAGAACGGGTGATAAGTTTCATGAGACAGAAAACGGGGCAAGTGTTGCAGCCAAGTCTGTTGGTTACTGTCACCCTGTATTACCAATACATTGATTCTGATCAAATGCTATTAGATATCGAACCTGATATACAAAATCATATCAGTCTCTTTATTAGTAAAGAAATGATAAAATTTTGTATTGATAGATAATGTTTTGAACATTTCCTATATCAAAAGTTGATCGGTTCAGGCACGTTATCTAAAAGTATTGATGTTCTAAATCAAACTACAGTTCCTAGTATACAGAACACACACAAGAGGAAGAGTTCAGAAATGAACGAATCATTCTTGAGGCATTGTAGACTAGGTCATATCAATGCGACCCGACTGGCTGAAGTTACATTTTAGATGCATATTTAAAACAGTTTGAATTTTTATCTTGTGAAACTTGCCAGTCATGTCATAAAGATTAAATGACCATAGCTCTGTTTATTAGAAACAGAGAAAGAGTTAATGAACTCTTGGGACTGATACATGATGATGTATGTAAGGTCTCCTGTCTACACATACCAGGACTGGTTCTTTATAATTCATTACGTTCTCTGATAATCTCTCAAGATTCAGACATATGTTCCTGTTGAAACACAAGTCCGAACCTTTTGAGATATTCACAGAATATAAGTTAGAAGTAGAGAACCAAAATACGGGTATAAGTATTATGTCCTATGATAAGATCAAGGAGGAGAATACTTGTGCATGGCATTCCTGGACAATTCTAAAGGAGAATGAGATTCTCTCTCAGTGTTACTCCTCTGAATTCACCACAGCACATCGGTGTATCGGGGCGGAGCAATCGCATAATATTAGATATGGTGTGCTCTATGATGAGTATTACTGAGTTACCTATTTCCTTTTGGGGTTGTGCACTTGAGAGGCTGCATACCTATTGAATTAGGTTCGAATCAAATCAGTGCCTACCACTCCATATAAGATATGGTATGGAAAGAGCCTATCTCGTAAGTTAAGATTTAGGATTGTCCGGCCTATGTCTAAAACAAAATCCGGACAAGATCGAGGCAAGGTCAGTTCTGTAGAATTGGAAAGGTTCCAGCTATACAAAACTGCAGCTGATGATTTGACAGAACCAAAGGATTCAATAGTTCCCGACGAACCTCAGCCTCTCCGCCGATCTGGTAGGGTTCCTCATCCGCCTGAGAGATACCTCGGTTTCTCGATGACAGTGGGAGCGAAGAATGCATCATGAGATGATGACCCAACTAGTTTCGAGCAGGCCATCGAGAATAGGGACTCTATAAGAATGGCTGGATGCTTGGCGATCAGAGATGGAATCCATGTACACCAACAAAGTATGGACTTTGGTTGCTATATCTGAAGGGTTAAATCCCCATCAGGAGCAAGTATATCTTGAGAAGATTACTTGGTGTAGATGGAAAAGTTGAGACTTTCAAAACTAGACTTGTTAAAGATTTTCGTCATCAGCCAGGCATGGATAATGATGAAACCTTTCCAGGGACTATGCTTAAGTCTATCCAGATCCTACTTGCCATTGCTACATACCATGACTACGATATCTGGTGGTTGGGTGCCATGACTACTTTTCTAAATAGTGATTTAGAAGAGAACGTCAATAAGAACACAGCCAGAGGGCTTCGTAAACAGTGGGAGCAGCGGAAACGTGTGCAAGTTGCTTTACATAATAAAGCAGGCATAGCGGAGTTGGAACGTCTGTTTTGATGTGAGAGTCAAAGTGTTTGACATCATCAAAATGGTAGATGAACCTTGTATATACAAAGAGGGCAGTAGGGAGTATGGCAGTGATCCTCGTAGAGTACGTAGATGCCATACTCTAGATAGGAAAAGAGTTTCCTATACTACGATCGGTCAATCTCCTCTTATCACAAGAATTCTCCATATAGGATAAAGGTGAATCACTGGAAAGGTTCCAGGGTGATAAGGACGACTGAATATCAGTCGCAGGCATTGTCTTTACCCTCAGTAAAGGGACGGTGTGTTGGAAGAGTTCCAAGCTAGATACCGTGGCAAACTAGACGATAAAGGCTGGTAACATCGCTATTAAAGATACTACCAAAGAGGCAGTTTGGGTGTATATTGGTCCATAAGATGAACTAGGTTCCTACCATTGTACGATAATGGAAGTGTGGCTTTGGCCTAGGAACCCTGGTCCCATCAGTGACCCAGACATATTCTGAGGCAGCATCACCTGATCATGGAGATAGATGATCTCCAGGGTGATCGAGGTTAGGAGAGTTGACTCAGAGGACAACACGGCGGATCCACTCACAAAGGCTTTTTCCCAGAGAGAGACAATTATGCGATGGTTGAGTATTAGATACTGCAACTACTGCTACAGATGGCCTTAGTGCAAGTGGGAGATTGTTAGTTATATGTATGCCCTAGAGGCCAATACTGTACATTGGATGTATATTGTAGTGGATGCTGGGACATATATAGGTACGACTTTCTTGCTCGACATGATAGTACACTATCTGGTTGCTCTTTATCTTAACATGTATACTTTCTGTCTCTCTGTTACATGTTGATAAAGCACTTAGGATGTGTACTCGACTTCCAGGACTTTGATGTGGATCATACTAGTGGGGCCTGGGTAGTCCATGAGTACATCATTCAAAGTTCCTAGTCGTGGGAATATTGAGACGGGGCATCGATATTCCAGAGTAGACTAGCGCATATCTTCTCGACCCATGTGATGGGCGAAGGATGATCCCATATCCATTGGTGTTTGACATCAGATATGGTATGCGGGTGCTCAGTGGAGACTGGGTACACTGAACGGACTCGCCGAGAACTCCCAGATGGTATTATACCTCACGTCAGATGGCAGTTCTCAGGTGACACTGGTACAACTTAGTCTGTTGACCCGAGATCGTCATAGAGTCTTGTGTGTCTCCTACTGTGCTTTGATTTCCACCCTACCACGGCTCTACTGAGTCGTGCAAACAGGTGGTTTTTGGGTACAGTCCCGATTCACATGGAGGCAATGAGCGATAGGAGGGGATTCGTCTCTCCCGGTATTGGGGGTTGATGTTGCGCTATGCTCGACTGGCCATAACTAGAAATCCCTGGCTAGGGTTGCAGTGATCTACTGGTAAGTGTTATCAGTAGTTTCACACATGTTATGGACCTCACGTCAGCATGACTTATCAAGCTATTGGGGTCTGACATTTACCACCCCTAGGCGAGATATGCGACATATCAGACGAACAGACCGGACTGTACGGTAAGTGTTACTGGTTGGATTCACAGGAGTGTGAGCGGGCTTGCTCGTCGATCTTCTGATCTCTCAATACCCGGGTGGACGTTACGTTTAGCAAACCGCTTGCGGCTTGTGGGTGTTTGATATGATCATCACCTGCTGCCGGCGTATTGACGAGTCTTTAGAGTCCTACACAGAGGTTTCCTGGCTCAAGCGAAACGAAATAGGAGCGCATATGAGATATGTGCGGGACCGAGGATAATGCGTGTATGTGATACCGTATTCTATTCTCGCGATGAATGTATGGAATGGTTGTTTGCGATATAACCTAGTTATCGAATCGAAGATTGATTCGATAAGTCGATACATTGGATATTAGTCGGTCATATGCGATATGACCAGATCGTTAAATCAAGTATTGATTTAATGATTTAATGTATAATTATATATTTGATATATTACTTTGCATTAACTAGTATTGGTTCACTCAAGATTGATTTTCTCACTTGATGTGCACATTGTATAAGTGATATTTTTTTTTTACACTTGATTGTATCATATTTGATGATACATGCAAACTTGGGTGTGTATGATTAAACCATGGTCATGTTAATGGTTAGGGTTTTGATTTACTTATCTATTTCGTTTTATTTATTCATTTATTTTGGAAAGAAATGAAATGGTTGCTTGTTTTTTCCTTTGTTGAAACTTCATGAAGCTTTGAAGTTTTGACCATTTTGTTTCTTAGCCTTAACCTAACCATTCAACTAACCCTAGTTCATTCTCTACACTTAACCAAGGTTGCATTATGATAAGAATGAATGGGATTTTCTTTTTAACTTAATCCTTTTTATTCTTTCATCTTCATCATCTTCATCAAGCTTCAAAAAGCTTGCTAGCTTCAATGGTGAAATGAAGAAAAGAGTGAGAAATCCAATTCTAAAGTGAACCCACTTCCTATTTCTTCATCCTCTAACACTTGCCAAGTTATATAGGGTGTTTTCTTCACAAGTTTCATGACTTGGTGAAGTTGGTGCTTGATCTTGAGTTGCCTCGACGTAGATTATCTTCGGCATCGAAGTCGACGACCTAGCCCGATCATTTCTCCGACGAAACTTTCGCCAGAGTCCGGATTTCGATAGGTACAGCGGAGGGACGTCATCATGGAGCCTAGGAAGTGGAGGTCCAGATCTACAAAGGTTGTAGTCACTTTCCTTTAGCAATAAAGTTGTTTACTTGCTTGCATAGCCTTATCATCTAGTTAACGACCCGTATTAGGGTTTGTACGCACATAAAAAAAAAATAGAATTGGGCATGTTTGATCTGTTGTGAGACCTCATTGGTCGAGGGTATATCGAGACAGGGCATCGATACACAAAAGTAGACTAGTGTATACGCATCTTGACCCATATGATGGGCGATGGATGATCCCATATCCATCGGTGTTAGACATCAAGGATGGTGTACGGGTGCTCAGTGGAGACTGGGTACACTGGACGGACTCGCCGAGAACTCCTAGATGGTGATATACAACACGTCAGATGGCAGTTCTTCCGTGACACTGGTACAGGGTAGTCTGTAGACCCGAGATCGTCATAGAGTCTGGTGTGATTCCCACTGCGTTTTGATTCCCACCTTACCACGTCCAAGAGGGCATGCAAAACGGGGGCTTTTGGGTGCAGTCCCGAATCACATGGAGGAAATGAGCGATAAGAAGGGATTCGTCTCTCCCGGTATAGGGAGTTGATGTTGTGCTGTGTTCGATTAGCTATAACTGGAAGTCCCTAGCCAGGGCTGATCTAGAGATTTACTGGTAAGTGTTACCAGTAGTTTCTCGAACCGTTACGAGCCTCACATCGACACGACTTATCGGTTACTGGGGTCTGACGTATACCACCCCTAGACTAGATATGCAACATATCAGACGAAACGACCGGATTGTACGGGAGTGTTACTGATTGGATTCACAGGAGAATGGACAGGCTAGCTTGTTGATCTTCTGATCGCTCAATACCTGGGTGGCTGTTACGTTTAGCTGACCGCTTGCAGCTTGTTGGTGTTTGATATGATCATCACCTGCTACCGGCGTATTGACGATTCTTTAGAGTCCTACACAGAGGTTTCTTGACTCAGGAAAAATGGAGTAGGGGCACATATGTGATATGTGCAGGACCGAGGATAATACGATATGAGATACCGTATTATATTCTCGCGATATTTAGATATGAGCCGGGACATCGGATCAAGTGTTGATTCGATGAATCTTTACATGATATATTAGTCGGTTATATTCGATATAGCCGGATTGTCAGATTAAGTGCTGGTTCGATGATTTAATGTATAATAATATATATGATATATTGTATTACATTATCTAATATTGGCTCGCTTTATTATTTCATTTTCTCACCGGGTAATACATTAATATATATGCGATATATGTTAATTGTATTATTTTCTTTTGTTATAAATATATAATATATATGTGATATATATTATTGTAACATGATATGATTAATGATGAAACATGTTTAGTGGAGATTAAACAAGATTAGTGTTTGATTTGGGTTAGATTCTTCTTGCACCTTCTAGAAGGAATTTCTTTTGTCATGGTTAAGATATTATTGTTGATATTTTCTCATGACTCATTCCTTAACCCAACCAAACCCTAGCCCTAGTTAATTCTCTACAAAGGTTATCCTTGCCATCCTTTACCATGGTTCCATGATTAATCATATATTCATTTCATTATTCATCACAAAAGGATTATGCATTATTTCTTCTTCTTCTTCAACCTTGAGCTTTGAGAAAGCTTGCTAGGTTTTCCTTTTGTGATGTTTTCATGTGAGAATTTGATATAAAAAGAAAGCATAAATACTACTCCATCATCCTCATCTAATCTAGCCCATTAGATTAGGGTGTTCACCTCATTAGAGTGAGAGAGCTTGAGTTATAGCAACTTCGACGTAGATCATCGGAGAAAAGGAATACTACAAGCTAGCATGGATCGTTCGAGTCGTGGAGCCTCTCTTGAGTCTGGGAGATCGTGGATCGCGGCGAAGTGACTTCTACTCGGAGCTTATGAAGCGAAGGAGCAGACTACAAAGGTTGTAATCCCTCACACGTAGTTGTAAAGATGTTTACTTGCATGTTTAACCCTAATAATCTAGCAAAGATCCCGGCTTTGGGTTGTTCGGCACGTCTAAAATTTTATTCGGGCATGGTTGATGCCTTATGAACCCTCACAAGAGTGCCTAGGAACGCTTCAGTGGTATCAGAGCCAAGCTAGAGCATTAGGCGACATGTATGCGAAGTTAAAACTCCGAACGAACCCCGAAACGTCAAAATGACCCCCTCTCCGGTTAATTTTTAAAAATGTGTTTTTTTCTGTATTAAAAATGCTTAAAAATACCACCAGGGAAATATAAATATTAATGTGCAAAACGAGCCTGCAATCCGTACGGACCGCCGTGGAACCGCGGCCATACCTCTTGGGCCGCGGATCCGCGGTCGAACTGTTGAATTGGGCTTTGAGTTAGCAACAGTAATACCCGTAGCTGTTAGTGTCTTTTTCTGGGTATTTTTAATCTGACTCAAGTGTTGAGTGTTCTGGGTTTTATTTTGAATTCGTTGATTCGATCGGAAAATTTAATTTCGTTATGTTTTCCGGATATTTAGAAACTGTTAAAATGTTCGAACGGATATCATTAACTCATTTTTTCCCGGCACGAAAAACTTTCATGTGTTGAATTTTTCTTGGGTTTAAATCTTTCGGAAAAATGTGCAAGTAACGCGGTGGTCCCTCTAGATGAACACAAACCTTAACTCGATTATGTGACCGTCTGAACCGCCTCAAAACCTTAGGGTTTGGGGCAGTACGGCGTGCCACATGTGAGGCGTTGGCTTGAGCCTTCTACAGCTGGACCATTGGTACTGTGAAGTATTCTGGGACTTTTAGAACTCCGCTCAAGTGTTGAGCTATTTAAAAAATCTTGGGTATTTGATTATTCGATCGGAAAGTTTAATACTGTCTATTTATCTGGAATGCGATACAATATGTGGAATTCATATAGTTAGGCATGAAATGCGAAGTATGTGATATTTCGGATTTACGATCTCTAAAGAGTTTGTGGATTCCAAATGTTGTAGTTTTACAATTTCTTCTCTGTGACCGTAAGCGTAGTATGTGGGGTATCGCCGGCTTCGTTGCTATACATCAACGATAATCGGGATATGCATACTTGCTTACGCTGATGATATGAGATATTATGTGTTCCTGTGATATGTTATATTGGATTGTCGTGTTCTGAATAGCCGGTGCTTTTATGTGAGATGAGGGTTTTTATTTTCATTCATATAAAATTCATTTGTATGTAATATTCTTTTATTGGGGCACTTCCGGGATGAGATTGATGTCACCAGTGTATATTATTTACTTTTCCACATTAGGTAGACCCAAGGAGGGGAGCACAAGTAACCGGGTTCTAGGGTCCAGTGGGAGGCCATCTCGAGGAGTCGAGACCGGGTCTCCTAACCCTAGAATTAGCAGTGTTGCTTGCCGCTCTCGTAGGGGTCTAGGGATGTGGGTTTGGCTATTCAACGCGACCGTGGAATCCGTGTTTTATACAGGCTCGTATTAAAAACACGGACATCCTAGTATATCTAATATTTCATATATGTTCTTCTGCCGCTATGTTCTGTGATGAGATCATATTACTGCCTGAGACGAATGCTTATACTATATATATATGCTGATATATAAATATTACTGCTTTCGTTTCTTCTATGATGCTTAGGAAGCATAAGCTGATGGGGTTTATTAAAGAGATTAATAAAAAGAAAAGAAACCTAAAAGATGTTGTAGAATCAAAACTTTATAAAAAGGGTAGCTACAGTTTTGCTTTGCATAGTGGTATATATGATATACCGTGCACCTTATTCGATGAGGAAAAAGCCGAGATCCCTTCACCGGGAGTGACCTCATTAGCGAAACTGGCAGATGCAACAAACTCACGGTTTAGTTTTTGACAGCTTATATAGTCTTTCTTTGCACAGCGGTATATATGATATATCCTGCACCTTATTCGATGGGGAAAGAGCCGAGATCCCTTCACCGGGAGTGACCTCTTTAGCGAAACTAGAAGCCTCAAAAACACTCCTTTTCAAAATCACTTGTTTCTACAACGATATCAAGTTCATTACGCTCATGGTTTTTTGAAAAACCTGCGTAGCCCTCCGACATTTCAGATAGGTATTACTTAATATTCGTGCTGCGTTTGTCGGCTTTCGTCAAGGTGTAGTGTGTGGTAGCTAACTATTACTTATCTGCAACATATGATGAGATTGGGTTAGGGTAGTCGTGCGGCTTTGTTGGCTTTCGTCAAGGGACGTACGGCTGGGTTTAATTCAATTAAGAAATGTACGGGTTGAACTTGACTAGAGGACTATGGTTTGTTGGCATTCGTCAAGGTCATAGCACGTTAGGTGTAAAAGCATTATCGGGAATTTCAAGTGTTAAAATTTGCAATGAGATAGCATACCTTCTATGAGATAGATGGATCCTGATACCCACTACGAGTAAGAGTTACTCGTGGGGGAGTTTTACATAGGACAATTAGCTGATCAAGTAGGTGTTTAGAAAGGTGTTTACGGGGTTATGCCTCTGGGAAAACGAGGTTTATTTTAATTAGGTCCGTGCGAGAGCATGGGGAATCTCCCTCAAGTACCAACACTGATCTGGCTGAAAGATTGACGAAATTGTAGGGTATGATTAATCCCGGCTAATCTTACCTTTTAGGGTTTGAAGGAAGATTTGATAAAAACAATGGGAGATATCCTGATTAGATAAGATAATAACCAATCTAATCTTGCAAGAGCATACGCTAAAGTATTTCCTTCTCTCTCTCTCGAGTTAGCGACCGTGTCATGACTTAATCAAGATAATAATATGGATGTATTGACTGAACCTGCTTATTATACTGAGCAGGGGATCGTTGGTCCCGTTCTTTCTTATAAGAGTTATAAGACTGAACAGGAAACAGGAGAATATCTGGATTCTCACGCCGCCCAAACAGAGAACATGCATGTTGATGCACCTTCTTTAGGTGTGTTAGTTATTGAGAACTGTTTCTCAGTTCACCCTACGTCCTGGGTATTAGATACCGGATCAGGATCCCACATATGTAAATTGTTACATGGGCTACGTAAAGGTAGAGAACTGGGACAAGGTGATCATTCCGTTCAAATAGGGAATGGTGTAAATATTGCAGCCAAAGCAGTTGGAGAATATCACCAAGTATTACCAAGTAGTAATACACTGATTCTGAATGAGTGCTATTCTATACCGAACATGATGTACAACATTATATCAGTTTCTTTATTAAGTAAAGATGGATATAATTTTGTAGTAAAGGATAATGTTATGAACATATTCCAAGATCAAATGTTGATTGGATCAGGCTCGTTACATAATGGCATATTCATTCTCAATCAAAATACAGTTCTTAATATACAAAACACACACAAAAGGAAAAGTTCAGAAATGAACGAATCCTACTTGTGGCATTGTAGAGTTGGTCATATCAATGCGACACGACTAACTAAGTTACATAAGGATAGATATTTGAATCCGTCCGAATTATCATCTTATGAAGCTTGCCATTCATGTCTCAAAGGCAAAATGACTAAAGCTCCGTTTAGTGGACACAGAGAAAGAGTTACCGAACTCTTAGGACTGGTGCATAGTGATGTATGCGGTCCCATGTCTACGCATGCCAGGAACGGTTCTTCCTACTTCATTACATTCACTGACGATCTCTTTAGATACGGACATGTATTCCTGATGAAACACAAGTCTGAAGCTTTTGAGAAATTCAAGGAATATAAGCACGAAGTAGAGAACCAAACGGGGAAAAGTATTAAGATCCTTCAATCTGATCGAGGAGGAGAATACTTGAGCAATGATTTTCTGGATTATCTAAAAGGGAATGGGATTCTCTCTCAGCATACTCCTCCTTATACACCACAGCACAACGGTGTATCGGAACGGAGAAATCACACCCTATTAGATATGGTGCGCTCTATGATGAGCGAAGCTGAGTTACCTATTTCCTTCTGGGGTATGCGCTTGCGACAGCCATACACCTATTGAATATGGTTCCTATCAAATCAGTGCCTACCACTCCATATGAGATATGGAAAGGGAAGAGACCATCTCTTAAGTATGATAAGACATGGGGATGTCCGGCTTATATCAAAAGGATAAATCCGGACAAACTCGAGGCAATGTCTGTCCTATGTAAGTTTGTAGCATATCCCAAGAACTCACAAGGGTATATCTTCTACCACACTAAGGAACAAAATGTATTTGTTTCTCGACATGCCACCTTTTTAGAAAAGGAATTTCTTGCAAAAGAAATTTGTGGCGAGGAGGTAGAACTGGAAGAGGTTCCAGCGACACAAACTATAACAGAAGACTTGGTAGAACCAGAGGATTCGTTAGTACCCGACGAACCCCGGCCCCTCCGCCGATCTAGTAGGGTTTCACATCCACCTGAGAGATACTATGGTTTTCTCATTGATGGTGGGAGCGAGGATTGCATCATGGAAGATGATGACCTGAGTAGTTTCGAGCAGGCCATCACGAGTGGTGACTCTGTGAAGTGGTTGGATGCAATGCGATCTGAGATGGAATCCATGTACACCAACAAAGTATGGACTTTGGAAAATGCTCCTGAAGGGGTAAAACCCATTGGGAGCAAGTGGATCTTCAAAAAGAAAATTGGTGTAGATGGAAAAGTTGAGACTTTCAAAGCTAGACTTGTTGCAAAGGATTTTCATCAATGACCAGGTGTGGATTATGACGAAACCTTTTCTCCAGTGGCTATACTTAAGTCCATCCGGATCTTACTTGCCATTGCTGCATACCATGACTACGAAATCTGGCAAATTGATGTTAAGACCGCCTTTCTAAACGGTGATTTAGAAGAGTGCGTGTACATGTCTCAGCCAGAGGGCTTCGTAGATAGTGGGAGCAGCGGAAAGGTGTGCAAGCTACTTAAATCCATTTATGGGTTAAAGCAAGCATCGCGGAGTTGGAACATCTGTTTTGATGTTTTAGTCAAAGAGTTTGACTTCATCAAAAATATAGATGAACCTTGTATTTATAAGAAGGTTGCAGAGAGTAAGGTTGTATTCCTCGTATTGTACGTGGATGACATACTCTTGATAGGAAATGATGTTCCTATGCTGCAATCAGACAAGCTCTTCTTATCACAATGATTCTCAATGAAAGATCTAGGAGATGCCTCTTGCATATTGGTAATCATGATCTATAGAGATAGATCTAAACAGATACTGGGATTGTCCTAATCCAGGTACATTGACACCATACTAAAGATGTTTAGTGTGGAAGAATCCAAGCGTGGGAACCTACCCACGATCTCCAGACCCACTCTCTCCAAAGAGATGTCTCCCAAGACTGATTTGGAGAGAGCTCGCATGCAAGGGATACCCTATGCTTCGGCAGTAGGCTCTATCATGTATGCGATGCTATGTACCAGCCCTGATGTAGCATACTCATTAAGTGTAGTGAGTCGGTATCAAGCAGATCATGGAGAGAGTCACTGGACAGCTGTGAAGAGCATTCTCAAGTACTTACGAAGGACTAAAGAGATGTTCTTGGTGTAAGGTAACGGAGAACTCCAGGTGGAGTCCTCTACCGATTCTAGCTTCCAAAGTGATAAGGACGACTCTAAGTCGCACTCGGGATTTGTCTTTACCCTCAATAGAGGGCCAGTATGTTGGAAGAGTTCCAAACAGGATACCATTACAGACTCGACGATGGAGGCTGAATACATCGCTGCCAACGATGCTTCCAAAGAGTTTGTCTGGATAAAGAAGTTCATTAGTGAACTTGGTGTGGTTCCATCCATTGAGCATCCAATACCTCTGTATTGCGATAACAATGGAGCTGTTGCTTTAGCCAAGGAACCCAGGTCCGATCGAAAGTCCAGACAAATTCTGAGGCGGTATCACCTGATCAGGGAGATAGTTGATCGCCGGGAGATCGAGGTCAGGAGAGTAGATACGTAGGACAACACTGCGGATCCATTCACGAAGGCCATTCCCCAGATACAGTTTGAGAGATTATTCGGGATGCTAGGTATGAGATACTACAGCAGCTGGCCTTAGTGCAAGTGGGAGATTGTAAGTATGTATATGCCCTAGAGGCCATTGTTGTACATATGATGTATATTATAATGGATGCTTGGATATATATAGAAAGGACTTTCTTGCTCGACATGATAATATGCTATTTGGTTTCACTTTATCTTAACATGTTGACTTATATATTGTTTACTGTCTTACTCTCACATGTTGATAAAGCCCTTAGAATCTGTACTCGACTACTGGGACTATGATGAGATCATACTAGTGGGCCATGGTAGTCGATGAGTACATCCTATAACTGTTCCTAGTTTAGGGTATATCGAGACAGGGCATCGATACACCAGGGTAGAATAGCGTATACGCATCTTGACCAATATGATGGGTGATGGATGATCCCATATCCATCGATGTTAGACATCAAGGATAGTGTACGGGTGCTCAGTGGAGACTGGGTACACTGGACGGACTCGCCGAGAACTCCCAGATGGTGATATACCACACGTCAGATGGCAGTTCTCCGGTGACACTTGTTAGTTATATGTATGCCCTAGAGGCTATTACTGTACATTGGATGTCTATTGTAGTGGATGCTGGGACATATATAGGTAGGACTTTCTTGCTCGACATGATAGTACGCGATCTGGTTGCTCTTTATCTTAACATGTATACTTTCTGTCTCTCTGTTACATGTTGATAAAGCCCTTAGGATGTGTACTCGACTTCCAGGACTATGATGTGGATCATACTAGTGGGGCCTGGGCAGTCCATTAGTACATCCTTCAAAGTTCCTAGTCGTGGGAATATCGAAACGGGGCATCAATATTCCACAGTAGACTAGCGCATATCTTCTCGACCCATGTGATGGGCGATGGATGATCCCATATCCATTGGTGTTTGACATCAGAGATAGTATGCGGGTGCTCAGTGGAGACTGGGTACACTGAACGGACTCGCCGAGAACTCCCAGATGGTATTATACCTCACGTCAAATGGCAGTTCTCAAGTGACACTGGTACAGCTTAGTCTGTTGACCCGAGATCGTCATAGAGTCTTGTGTGTCTCCAACTGTGCTTTGATTTCCACCCTACCACGGCTCTACTGAGTCGTGCAAACAGGTGGTTTTTGGGTACAGTCCCGATTCACATGGAGGCAATGAGCGATAGGAGGGGATTCGTCTCTCCCGGTATTGGGGGTTGATGTTGCGCTATGCTCGACTGGCCATAACTGGAAATCACTGGCCAGGTTGCAGTGATCTACTGGTAAGTGTTATCAGTAGTTTCGCACATGTTATGGACCTCACGTCAGCAAGACTTATCAAGCTATTGGGGTCTGACGTTTACCACCCCTAGGCGAGATATGCGACATATCAGACGAACAGACCGGATTGTACGGTAAGTGTTACTGGTTGGATTCACAGGAGTGTGAGCGGGCTTGGTCGTCGATCTTCTGATCGCTCAATACCCGGGTGGCCGTTACGTTTAGCAAACCGCTTGCGGCTTGTGGGTGTTTGATATGATCATCACCTGCTGCCGGCGTATTGACGAGTCTTTAGAGTCCTACACAGAGGTTTCCTGGCTCAAGCGAAACGAAATAGGAGCGCATATGAGATATGTGCGGGACCGAGGATAATGCGTGTATGTGATACCGTATCTATTCTCGCGATGAATGTATTGAATGGTTGTATGCGATATAACCTAGTTATCGAATCGAAGATTGATTCAATAAGTCGATACATTGGATATTAGTCGGTCATATGCGATATGACCGGATCGTTAAATCAAGAGTTGATTTAATGATTTAATGTATAATTATATATTTGATATATTACTTTGCATTAACTAGTATTGGTTTACTCAAGATTGATTTTCTCACTTGATGTGCACATTGTATATGTGATATATTTTTTGTGCACTTGATTGTATCATGTTTGATGATACATGCAAACTTGGGTGTGTTTGATTAAACCATGGTTATGTTAATGGTTAGGGTTTTGATTTACTTATCTATTTATTTTTATTTATTCATTTATTTTGGAAAGAAATGAAATGGTTGCTTGTTTTGTCCTTTGTTGAAACTTCATGAAGCTTTGAAGCTTTGACCATTTTGTTTCTTAGCCTTAACCTAACCATTCAACTAACCCTAGTTCATTCTCTACACTTAACCAAGGTTGCATTATGATAAGAATGAATGGGATTTTCTTTTTAACTTAATCCTTTTTATTCTTACATCTTCATCATCTTCATCAAGCTTCAAAAAGCTTGCTAGCTTCAATGGTGAAATGAAGAAAAGAGTGAGAAATCCAATTCTAAAGTGAACCCACTTCCTATTTCTTCATCCTCTACCACTTGCCAAGTAGTATAGGGTGTTTTCATCACAAGTTTCATGACTTGGTGAAGTTGGTGCTTGATCTTGAGTTGCCTCGACGTAGATCATCTTCGGCATCGAAGTCGACGACCTAGCCCGATCATTTCTCCGTCGAAACCTTCGCTAGAGTCCGAATTCCGATAGGTACAGCGGAGGGACGTCATCACGTGTTAGTGTATATGCCCTAGAGGCCATTACTGTATCATACTAGTCTGTATATTACTTGATGGAAGCTTGGGATATTCACCTTGTATAAACAATCTTGCTCAATATAGTAGTATGCTACTTGGTTTGTTTCTACTTCAATGTGTACTTGTGTTTATTTCAGTATATCACTTATACGCATTAGTGGAGCCCTTAGGATCTTTGCTTGATTACCAGCGTTGTGATGGCAGTCACACTAGTGGGGGCTGGGTAATCTATAGGCACATCCTTATACAGGTCCCTAGTCATAGGACTATCGAGACAGGGCATCGATACTCCGGAGTAGACTAGCGTATGCGCTTCTCATCCCAGTGTGGGAGATGGTCTGTCCCACAGCCATCAGTACGTCGTACTGGAGATAGTATACGGGTGCTCATTGGGTTACGAGTACACTGGACAGGACTCGTCGGGAACTGACAGGTTGGTATTATACCTATCGTCAGTTATCAGTTCCCAGGTGACATGAGTACAGCTTAGTCCGCTGACTTGACACTGACACTTCGCCTCGAGTGTGTTCCCACTGCACTTTGATCACTACCCTACCACGGCTCAAAGGATTCGTGCAAACAGGTGGTGGTTGGGTGCAGTCCCGAAGCACTTGGAGGCAGTGACGGTTAGACAGGATTCGTCTCTCCCGGTATTGGGGGTTGACATCGCGCTGTGTCTAGGAGAGCCATTACACGAGTAGTCCCTGGCCAGGGAAAGCGAGATATACTGGTAGGTTTCCAGTGTTATCTCAGGGTGTTTTGGGCTTCACTCCGACACGACTTGTACCGCTATTGGGGGACTGACGTTTTACCGCCCCCTAGGCCCGCCATGCGATGTATCAGACGAACAGACCGGACTGTACGGAGAATGTCACATTCAGACTCAGTAGGAGTTCAGATGGGGTTTCACCTCGTCAGCCTTCTTGTCGGCATCTACCTGGGGACCGTTACGCACAGCTAGTGCCGCTTGCGGTCTGTGGTTAAACCCACTGCCAGCGTAGTGTCGAGTCTTTAGAGTCCCACACAGAGGGTATTCGCCTTTGGGCAAAACAGAGTAGAGGTCGCATGGTTTTGCGACAGGGTTCGTTCTCATCCGCGCACTTATGCACGTTTGGAGTCCGGACGGATTACACTGGCAGGCTCTGGTTTGAGCCAGATACTGGTATATGTTTTTGGGGTTGCTTTTATATCTTGGTATTCTTGTTTTTCGGAACGAGAATGCAGGTGTGTATGCACAGTTGCTTGAGGCGGAGAATGAGGTTTTTCATTAGGGTTTCGGAACGGGTGCGTATGCACAGTTGACAGTCTTCATTTTCCAAACCCTAATGGATTTATATATTATCTATTAATAATAGTAATTAAATGAGAATTATGTTATGGTTGTTTTTTGTTGACTTGTTGACCTTGGTTGACTTGTTGACCATTGACCACTTTCATGCCTTGAAAGTCTTCCTTGATTCATGCTTACACTTCATTTAAAGAGGCATGATAGTGGTCATTCCAAAATTACCATCAACTATTCTTATTTCAATTATTATCATTTAGATAATTCATTTCTTTTGCAATATGGTTGCAAGAAAGAAATAATTGAGCTCATTCTATCATAACCTCTCTCTCTCCTCATTTCATCTTCTTCTTCCTCTTGAAAAGAGAAACCTTCTCATGTGTTGAGAATCATTCTCCTTAGAAAGAAAAGCAAACCCTAATCTCTCTCTACTCATTCTAGGATGAAGGTTTAGCAAGCCGGAAACCCTAGTTCACTCAAAGATCGAGGAAGAGCCCAAAGTCGAACCTTCGAGGTGGATCCATCTTCGACGGGAGAAGGCGACGTAAAGAGAACCATCAACCTCTACAAGGTTTGAAGAAGAAGGAGTTCAAGTTTAGGTATAACCATCTTCCATAGTAGCTAACTCTCTTTAGCTAGAATACTAGTTTTAGTTTAGACAACGATCCCGACCATGTTTAGTCCATGTTGCCTCTTGCGATAAAAATTCGTTTTTTATACCGTTTCCGCCTCCCCGTAAGCACCGGGGGTCGCAATATGGACTTACAGTGGTATCAGAGCCTAACTAAACTTAAACTAGCTTGGTAGTGAAGTGTAACGAAGTTCGGAACCGAAAAATCGCAAAACCGGAAAATCAAAACCCTAACTTTCTGTTGAAATTTTTTCTGCTCAAAATGAAAAACTTTATACTTGTAAATTCGTCTCAGGGTTTTCTAAGAACACACAAGAAAAACGATAGCATGTTTCCTCCAAACCGCCGTCCTTCCGCGGCCTCACCTACTCATATGGCCGCGGAACCGCCGCAGGTTGTAGTCATCTTTGCATCGTTTTTCGTGCAGTGTTCTTCTGTGTTGGTTTTGGGATTTTTCAGATATATTATATGTACCCAGATTTTCCAGAACTGAAATTCACTTTTGGGGTCCTATAATTCCGTATTTTTTTTCCGAACTTCACTGCACTTTGGCTATGTTGGTTATATCTGTGATGTTTGCATGTATTGAACGTCGGCTAATCGCTATAAGTCGATTAGTCGGGGTTATACATGATCTGTAATGTGCTGGAATGTGTATATGAATGTGTTGGACTGTCGCGGGTGAATAGCCGGGGTGGATGTGAGATGAGCTTTTGTTTTTCTTTCATTCATTGTAAATGTAAATTGATGTAATTATATTATTTGTTTGGCCGCACAACCGGGTCGGGGTTGTAGCCGTCATTGTATAATTCTTTTTACTGTTTTTTGCTCCTAGGATAGACCCATGGTGGGGTGCACAAACTACCGGGATCTTGGCGGGTAGTTTGCCGCATCCGTAGGGGTCTTGGGTGGGGTATTTGCTATTCACCGCGACCGTGTTATCCGCTTTTCGTTTCAGGCTCGAAAGAAATGCGGATTGCTAGTATATCCAATGTATTCATCTGTGATCTGTAATGTCTATCATTGCTTTCTATTTAGGCGTTGCTTATGTTTTACAGCCGCGCTAGCCCAGCCCCCGCTCTGTCGTTAGTTAAGTAACCTAACGAGTGATGACGGGACCCCGTGGCGAATGCGAATGGCATAAGCGTACGTCATATTTTGGTTGTTTTCTGCAATGGTAGGAATTAAATGATGGGACGCATTAAAAGAACTAATGCAAGAATATCACGCATTAAAAGAACTAATGCAAGATAATAAACCAAGTTTAAGTCGATGGAACACTTTCGAAAAACCACTCGGTTCTTTTCAAAACTAACTTTTAAATGCGGAGCTTGAGCCACTCCTTCTAAAAGCTATCTCGTTCCATCGATTATATCAAGTTCACTACGTTCACGGTTTTACCAAAACCATTCGTAGCCCTCCGTCGTTTCACATAAATAGTCAATAGTATTCAAGCTGTGTTTGTTGGCCAAAGTCAAGACATAGTGATTGGTAGCTATTGGATATTCATGTGCAGCATAGATAGATGCGTTGATTTGGAACAGTCGTACTGCCTTGTTGGCCAAAGTCAAGGGTATGTACGGGTGGATTCAAATTAACCTGGAGAACGACGGGAAAACTTGACATGTGACTTATGATTTGTTGGCCAAAGTCAAGGTCATAAGAGCATGGGGCAAAAATCCACATCGGGAGTTTCATAAGTACTGAAACTTGCTAGATTTGCATACCATTTGGAGTGTGATGATTATGGTAGGATTCCTTCATTTTCGTCACGCGATGATATTTGGATCCCGATCCTACTGTGAGTATATGCTACTCCTCGGGAAATTTCTCACTAAACGATCAATGCTATAAACCTAGTAGGTGACTAGAAAGGTGTTAGCGGGGCTACGCCCCCAGGGAAAAGAGGTTCTTAAATTAAGGAACTTCGCGAAAGCGTTGGAAAACCTCCCTCGAAGTACCGACACTGGCCTGGCTGAACGGTTAAGCAAGTATTGTACGGTGGGATTGATCCCGGCTAATTCTTCCTTTGTGGTTTGAGGAGGGATTCGAGAGACAGTGGGAGCCATCCTGTTTAGACAAATTAAAAACCATTCTAAACTTGCAAGAGCATCGTGCTAAGTGTTTCTTCTCTCCCCCTGCAGCGACCAAATCGAAATGACTGGACTTAAGTTACTTCTAGATAAAAACATATTGACAGGGCCAAACTACAAAGATTGGCTCAGGAATGTCAAATTGGCAATCTCTTACGACAAGCTGGGGTATCTTCTTACCACCAAAGCTCCCCCCGTCCCAGGTCCCACCTCCAGCGTCGCGGATAAGGAAATCCGTAAGACTTGGGAGATAGACAGCGCGAAGGCCAGATGCCTCGTACTTGCCTCGATGGACAACGACCATCAGAGGAGGCACGAGAATATGGATTTGGAATCCATATTTCTTCATACAAAAGAACTGTATGGAGAGCAGTCTCGTATCGCAAGATACGAAGTGTCGAAGAAGTTATTTTCGACTAAGTTGGCCGTCGGATCATCGGTAGCGGACCACGTGCTTAAGATGATTGGCTACACTGAGGAGCTCGCGGAACTTGGGACCACGTTGGATAGTGAACTCTACACGGATATAATTCTCCAGTCCCTTCCATCCACTTACGCCCAGTTCATACTGAATTTCAACTTGCAAGAAAAGGAAGTTGAACTTTCAGAACTCCTCAACCTGCTGAGGAGCGCAGAGGGCACCCTACAGAAGGGTAGGGATACATCCACTTTGTTTGTAGGAGGATCTTCTTCTTCTAGGTCCAAGGCGAAAGCCAAGGGAAAGAAGAGGAAAGCCCCCGCCAAACCAAGGGGCGGTGTTAGTAAAGTGGGTGCGAAGGGAAAGGAAAAGGCAACAAAGATAGCGGGGAAGCTTGTTGGTAAAGAGGAATGCTTCTATTGTCACAAGAGTGGACACTGGAAGAAAGATTGCAGGGCTTGGAAAGCCAGGACACAGGAACTGAAGCAGGTTGCGGCTTCAGCTTCAGGTGTGTATGTTATTGAAAACTGTCTTTCTATAAACTCTACTTCCTGGGTATTGGATACCGGATCAGGATCTCATATCTGTAATTCTTTGCAGGCGTTGAGAAACCGTAGGTTTTTGAAGGAAGGTGACATGACCCTCAGAGTTGCGAACGGAGCTAGCATGGATGCTAAAGCCGTGGGGGACTATCACCTAGGAATGTCAGATGGACATATTTTGGTTTTGCGTAATTGCTTTTTTGTACCCAACGCAACTTGTAATATCATTTCTGTATCTTTGATTTCTAAAGAAGGTTATGAATTTGCGTTTGTAAGTAATGTTGTAAACATTCACCTTAATCAAGTTCTGATTGGGTCAGGTACACTGAGCAATGGTATATACGTATTAAACCAACCACAGATTTTCAATGTCCAGAATACACACAAAAGAAAGTCACCAGATATTAATCAGACTTTCTTATGGCATTGTAGACTGGGTCACATCAATGAGAGAAGGTTGACTAAGTTACATACAGAAGGATATTTGGATCCGTTCGAATATCAATCGTATGCCACTTGTCAATCCTGTCTCAAAGGAAAGATGACAAAGACTCCGTTCACTGGACACGGAGTAAGAGCGAGCGAGCTCTTGGGACTCGTACACAGCGACGTGTGCGGTCCAATGTCTACACATGCGCGAAGCGGCTATTCTTACTTCATTACTTTTACGGATGATTTTTCAAGATACGGTTATGTCTTCTTAATGAAACATAAGTCCGAAGCTTTTGAAAAATTCCAGGAATTTAAGAATGAAGTAGAAAAACAGACCGGCAAAAGTATCAAGATTCTAAGATCGGATCGAGGTGGAGAATACTTAAGTGCCGAGTTCCTGAATTATTTAAAAGAGAATGGGATTCTCTCTCAGCTTACTCCTCCATACACCCCGCAACATAACGGTGTATCGGAGAGACGGAACCGGACCCTATTGGATATGGTTCGGTCCATGATGAGTAACGCTGAGTTACCGCGATCATTCTGGGGGTATGCACTAGAATCAGCTGCGTACCTTTTGAACCGAGTTCCTACTAAGACTGTGCCTACTACACCATATGAGATGTGGTGTGGGAAGAGACCCCATCTCAGTCACATCAAGACTTGGGGATGTCCAGCTTTTGTTAAAAAGCAGCATGCGGACAAGCTCGAGGCGCGTTCAGTACAGTGTAAGTTCGTGGGATATCCAAAGAACTCCAAGGGATATTTCTTCTACTGTGAAGAGGAACAAAAAGTCCTTGTTTCTCGTCATGCCTACTTCTTGGAAACTGAGTTTTTGGAAAACCAGATAAGTGGGAGCACAGTAGAACTGGAAGAAATTCCAGAACCACGGACTATTACTGAAAGCTTAGTGGAACCAGAAGGTTCAAATGAACAGGACATTCCTATGCCGCTCCGCAGAAGTAGTAGGCAGTCTCATCCGCCCGAGAGATACTACGGTTTTCTCATAGACGGGGATAGAGAGGATTGCATCATAGACTATGATGAGCCTACTAGCTTCCAGCAGGCCGTTCAGAGCATTGACTCGGTAAAATGGCTGGATGCAATGCGGACCGAAATGGAGTCCATGTACACCAACAAAGTATGGACGTTGGACATTGCTCCAGACGGGGTAAAACCCGTAGGATGCAAGTGGATCTTCAAAAGGAAGATTGGTGTAGATGGACAGGTTGAGACCTATAAAGCTAGACTTGTAGCAAAGGGTTTCCGTCAAAGACCTGGCTTGGACTACGACGAAACCTTTTCTCCAGTGGCTATGCTGAAATCCATTCGGATCCTTCTTGCCATTGCTGCCTTCCACGATTATGAGATTTGGCAGATGGACGTAAAAACCGCTTTTCTAAATGGAAATTTAGAGGAGTGTGTCTATATGGATCAGCCAGAGGGTTTCATTCAGAGTGGGAGCAGCGGAAAGGTGTGCAAGTTGCTTAAGTCCATCTATGGACTAAAGCAGGCATCGCGGAGTTGGAACATCTGTTTTGATGAGACGGTCAAGGAATTTGACTTTATCAAAAATCCAGATGAACCATGCATCTATAGTAGATTTGTAGCGAGAACTGTGGTATTCCTTGTTTTATACGTGGATGACATTCTCTTAATAGGAAATGACATTCCTATGCTACAATCTGTCAAGGGTTTCTTGTCACACAGGTTCTCCATGAAAGACCTGGGTGATGCCTCTTACATCCTGGGGATCCGGATCCATCGTGATAGATCCAAGAGGATATTAGGACTTTCACAGTCCAGGTACATCGACACCGTACTGAAAAGATTCAGTATGGAAGATTCCAAGCGCGGTAACTTACCGGCTTGTCACGGGATCACCCTCTCTAAAGAGATGTCTCCCAAGACTGATTTGGAGAGGGATCGCATGTCTATTATACCCTACGCTTCTGCGGTAGGCTCTATAATGTATGCGATGTTGTGTACCAGACCGGATGTAGCTTATGCACTGAGTGTAGTAAGCCGGTATCAGTCAAACCCAGGGGAGAAACATTAGATAGCGGTAAAGAACATTCTCAAGTACCTGAGGAGGACTAAGGAGATGTTCTTGGTGTATGGCGGAAAAGACCTCCAGATTGAGGCCTTTGCTGACTCCAGCTTCCAGAGTGACAAGGATGATTCCAAGTCCATGTCGGGTTTTGTCTTTACCCTCAATGGAGGGGCGGTGTGTTGGAAGAGTTCCAAACAGGAAACCGTTGCAGACTCGACTATGGAAGCAGAATACATCGCTGCATCTGATGCCGCAAAAGAAGCTGTCTGGATAAGGAAGTTCTTAAAAGAACTTCAGGTGGTTCCGTCCATTGTTGACCCAGTACCTCTGTATTGCGACAACAACGGGGCTATAGCTTTAGCAAAGGAACCCAGGTCCCATCAGAGATCCAGGCACATCTTGAGGCGGTATCACCTGATCAGGGAGATCGTGGATCGCAAGGAGATCGAGGTTCGGAGGGTTGCTTCAGAAGAGAACACTGCAGATCCATTCACCAAGGCCCTACCCCAGACTCAGTTCGAGCGGCTGATCGAGATGATAGGTCTTCGATACGCCAGTACATGGCCTTAGTGCAAGTGGGAGATTGTTAGTGTATATGCCCTAGAGGCCATTACTGTATCATACTAGTCTGTATATTACTTGATGGAAGCTTGGGATATTCACCTTGTATAAACAATCTTGCTCAATATAGTAGTATGCTACTTGGTTTGTTTCTACTTCAATGTGTACTTGTGTTTATTTCAGTATATCACTTATACGCATTAGTGGAGCCCTTAGGATCTTTGCTTGATTACCAGCGTTGTGATGGCAGTCACACTAGTGGGGGCTGGGTAATCTATAGGCACATCCTTATACAGGTCCCTAGTCGTAGGACTATCGAGACAGGGCATCGATACTCCGGAGTAGACTAGCGTATGCGCTTCTCATCCCAGTGTGGGAGATGGTCTGTCCCACAGCCATCAGTACGTCGTACTGGAGATAGTATACGGGTGCTCGTTGGGTTACGAGTACACTGGACAGGACTCGTCGGGAACTGACAGGTTGGTATTATACCTATCGTCAGTTATCAGTTCCCAGGTGACATGAGTACAGCTTAGTCCGCTGACTTGACACTGACACTTCGCCTCGAGTGTGTTCCCACTGCACTTTGATCACTACCCTACCACGGCTCAAAGGAGTCGTGCAAACAGGTGGTGGTTGGGTGCAGTCCCGAAGCACTTGGAGGCAGTGACGGTTAGACAGGATTCGTCTCTCCCGGTATTGGGGGTTGACATCGCGCTGTGTCTAGGAGAGCCATTACACGAGTAGTCCCTGGCCAGGGCAAGCGAGATATACTGGTAGGTTTCCAGTGTTATCTCAGGGTGTTTTGGGCTTCACTCCGACACGACTTGTACCGCTATTGGAGGACTGACGTTTTACCGCCCCCTAGGCCCGCCATGCGATGTATCAGACGAACAGACCGGACTGTACGGAGAATGTCACATTCAGACTCAGTAGGAGTTCAGATGGGGTTTCACCTCGTCAGCCTTCTTGTCGGCATCTACCTGGGGACCGTTACGCACAGCTAGTGCCGCTTGCGGTCTGTGGTTAAACCCACTGCCAGCGTAGTGTCGAGTCTTTAGAGTCCCACACAGAGGGTATTCGCCTCTGGGCAAAACAGAGTAGAGGTCGCATGGTTTTGCGACAGGGTTCGTTCTCATCCGCGCACTTATGCACGTTTGGAGTCCGGACGGATTACACTGGCAGGCTCTGGTTTGAGCCAGATACTGGTATATGTTTTTGGGGTTGCTTTTATATCTTGGTATTCTTGTTTTTCGGAACGAGAATGCAGGTGTGTATGCACAGTTGCTTGAGGCGGAGAATGAGGTTTTTCATTAGGGTTTCGGAACGGGTGCGTATGCACAGTTGACAGTCTTCATTTTCCAAACCCTAATGGATTTATATATTATCTATTAATAATAGTAATTAAATGAGAATTATGTTATGGTTGTTTTTTGTTGACTTGTTGACCTTGGTTGACTTGTTGACCATTGACCACTTTCATGCCTTGAAAGTCTTCCTTGATTCATGCTTACACTTCATTTAAAGAGGCATGATAGTGGTCATTCCAAAATTACCATCAACTATTCTTATTTCAATTATTATCATTTAGATAATTCATTTCTTTTGCAATATGGTTGCAAGAAAGAAATAATTGAGCTCATTCTATCATAACCTCTCTCTCTCCTCATTTCATCTTCTTCTTCCTCTTGAAAAGAGAAACCTTCTCATGTATTGAGAATCATTCTCTTTAGAAAGAAAAGCAAACCCTAATCTCTCTCTACTCATTCTAGGATGAAGGTTTAGCAAGCCGGAAACCCTAGTTCACTCAAAGATCGAGGAAGAGCCCAAAGTCGAACCTTCGAGGTGGATCCATCTTCGACGGGAGAAGGCGACGTAAAGAGAACCATCAACCTCTACAAGGTTTGAAGAAGAAGGAGTTCAAGTTTAGGTATAACCATCTTCCATAGTAGCTAACTCTCTTTAGCTAGAATACTAGTTTTAGTTTAGACAACGATCCCGACCATGTTTAGTCCATGTTGCCTCTTGCGATAAAAATTCGTTTTTTATACCGTTTCCGCCTCCCCGTAAGCACCGGGGGTCGCAATATGGACTTACATCACGGAGCCTAGGAAGTGGAGGACCGGATCTACAAAGGTTGTAGTCACTTTCCTTTAGCAATAAAGTTGTTTACTTGCTTGCATCGCCTTATCATCTAGTTAACGATCCGTATTAGGGTTTGTCGGGACATAAAAAAATTAGAATCGGGCATGTTTGATCTGTTGTGAGACCTCATTAGTGTGTCTAGGAACCCTACAGTGGTATCAGTGCTTAGCTAGAGCCTTAGGCGATGTGCAGACGGAGTTAGAAGTCCGATCGAACCGAAACCATAATGCAAAATTGCTCTCTGTACATTTTTTGAAATCGGGGATTTTTGAGAATTAAAAATATGTAGAAAAATCAGCAGGAGTTTCTAAGAATTACTGTGAAGCACGTGCGCCGGATTCATCCAAAGCGCGGAGGAACCGCGGCATTAGCATGGCTAATGCGGCGGTTCCGCGGCCACTTAGTCTCTTCTTCCATTGATTTTTGCACAGTAATTCCTATATTTTGGTTCTGTATTTTCTGGGAATTTTTAAATCTTACTCAAGAGTTGAGTTTTTTGGGTTGTATTGGGAGTTCGGAGATTCGATCGGATTGTCTAATTTTGTCTGTGTTTTTTTTTTCCGGGTATTTTTAGAGCATGTTAAAAAGTTCGACCGGATATAAATACCCACTTTTTCCCCTGCCGGGAAATTTCCAATTGTTGGATTTTTCCGTAGTTTAACGACGTTCTAAGTAGTGCAAGTAACGCGATGGACCATCTAGAAGACAACCAACCTTAACTCGATTATGTGACCGTCTTGAACTGCCCTTTGAACCTTAGGGTTTGGGGCAGTACAGCGTGCCACATGTGAGGCGTTGGCTTGACCCTTCTACGGCTGGACCGTTGGTACTGAGGCATGAAGTGAATGTCTTTGAACTTATTTCATGTGTTGAGCTGTTTCGGGAAAACTTGGGTGTTCGATTGTTCGATCGGAAAGTTTAACATTTTCTATCTTATCCGGAATGTGATACAATAATTGGAATTCATAAGTAGTTATGAGATAACTGAATGAATGTTATAAATCTTGCACTTTAGTCTCACTTGATCGGTTGCCACGGAATTTTGATGTGATCAAAAATCCGTCGCAATCACGTAGCGTACGCGGATACTCTCCGGGTAAACTTAATAGACTGCTACACCCCATAGCCCCGACCAAGTGACTGTAGGAGAACCCCGTCGCCGAAAGCATCAATTCGGGAGCTCGCGGCAGCGGTGTTCCGCCTTGGTGCACTTCGTCAACGGCATCGGGGGTGCGGCCGTCTATTAAAGTTTGCGACGAGCATTCGTTCAGGATGTCGGGAATCTTGTTGAATTGCCCGACCTGATATTGAAAAGTGTTTTCGATAATGAGACTAAAATGCGGGGTTTATAATTGTTAGGCATGCGATGTCCAAGGAATTCATTTGATTAGGCATGCGATGTCTAAAGAGGTTGCGGATTCTAACTGTTGTAGTTTTACACTTTCTTTTCTGTAACCATAAGTGTAATATGTGATATCGCCGGTTTCGTTGCTATATGTCAACGACAATTGGGATGCGCATATTTACTTACGTTGAAGACATGTGATGTTATGTGTTGCTGGATATGTTATATTGGATCGTCATGTTTGAATAGCCGGGGTTTTTTTATGTGAGATGAGTGTTTTTCTTTTTCATTCATATAAAAACATGTATGTAATATTCTTTTATTGGGGCACTTCCTGGTTGCGGATGATGTCACCATTTGTATATTATTTACTTTTTCGCATTAGGATAGACCCAAGGAGGGGAGCACAAGTAACCGGGTTCTAGGGTCCAGTGGGAGACCATCTCGAGGAGTCGAGTCTGGGTCTCCTAACCCTAGAATTGGTAGGGTTGCTTGTCGCTCTCGTAGGGGTCTAGGGGTGTGGGATTGGCTATTTATCACGACCGTGGAATCCGTGTTTTATACTGACTCGTATTAAAGACACGGACGTCCTAGTATATCCAATATTTCATATGATATTTTCTGCTGCGTTATCTGTGATCATGTGATTTTTTCAGATAGATATGGTATATAGTATATATGATATATTATATAGACGTTGCTTATGTTTTACACCCGCACTAGCCCTGCCTCGCTCTGGCGTTAGTTACCTAATCTAACGGTGCAGACGGGACATCGAGGCGAATGCGGATGGCATAAGCGTGCGTTATATTTATCTGTGATGTTTAGGTGGACTTAAATGATGGGACATTCATTAATGAGATTAATGAAAGAAAATAAACCTAATTGATGTTTTGGAATCGAATTTCAAAATAAAAACAGGTAGCTATAGTTCTTGCTTTGCATCGTAGTGTTCCTTGTAGAACATCCTGCACCTTATTCGATGAGGAAAGGACCGAGATCCCTTCACCGGGAGTGACTCCTTTAGCAATAACTGGTAGATGCTACACACTCGGTTTGTCTTTTGATTGCTTCTATAGTTTCTGTTTTATACAGTGATATATATGATATATCCCGCACCTCATTCGACGAGGAAAGGGCCGACGATCCCTTCTCCGGGAGTGACCCCTTTAGCAAAACTAGAAAAGCCTAAAAAACATTCCATTTAAAAACCATTTGATTCCGCAACGAGATCAAGTTCAAAGCGTTAAAGGTTTTCTTAAAAACCATTCGAAACCCTCCGTCATTTTAGGAAGTAGAGTACTTAGTATTCGTGCTACGTTTGTCGACCATAGCCGAGGCGTAGTGTACGGTAGCTAAGTGATGTCTTCCTACACAGCATATGATGCGATTAGTGTTGCGCCACGGCAGCGCCCCGGCCACGTACTCGAGGCCAAAATGCGGAATCAAAAAAATTTCCTTACTCGGAAACCGGCGCTACCGCGGACAAAGAAAACCCGGATCGTAACCATTAACCTAATGCTAGCAATAAAGAGATAGGGTGAGAAGTATACCAAGCGATTCGTGTCCTTCGGTCTTCGTCTCCACTCCGATCTCCCGCGGAATCTCCGTCACCTCTTCGCTCGTCGGAAAGGGCACCACGTAGCCGGAATCTTTTACGGGCTCCCGCCTCTTGACCGAGGCAACTCGGGCGCGAAGTTGGCTAGCCGACGCGTCCAAGGCTTGCTATAGAATAGTGTAGTGAACTTGTCTCTTGGGGTTATGAGGTTGCCTTAATGTGGAGGAATGGAGAAGAGAAGGAGAGAAAGAAATGAGCTTTGAAGCTAATCTTTTGCAACCATGGAAAAATGAGATGAGCATTTTTTCAACCAAAATAAAAAATCCCTTCCTCACAAATAATGTGGCCGACCTCTTTATCTCAAGAATGAGATTGGAGAGAGAAAAAAGGAATTCATCAAATAAGAAAAGGAAAAGATAATTAAAGAAGAAGGTCACTCTCATTTCTTATCTAAATCCTTTCCACCAACCATCAAATGAAAAGCAAGTGATGAGATTAAAAAGGAATCTCATCATAACAAAGGCACATAAGCAACAAGACCCTCCACAAAAGAGTTATTCGCAAACTGCAAATAACCCCCTTCCAACAAGAAAGTCCGACCGAGAAGGAATGAAGGAAAACCGGCCGGAATGGAATGCAAACTGGCAACTTCAGAAAAACTGATCCCGTAATAAAATACGGGAAAACCCCACTACTGCAAATACATGCCCGCATTTGTATTCCCACTGAACACAAATGCAAAGAGACAAAACTACACTATCAAATACTAGAATCCGGCTTAAGCCAAAGCCGGCTAGTAAAAACCGTCCGATTACGATCCGTGCAATACCGCACGTATCTGATCGAACCCTGCCATATCTCCATACGGCCTCTACAGCGTTTCGCCCAAAACTTGAGTAACTGAGTGTGGTGGACTCTAAAGACTCGTCAATACCTTGGCTGTGGATTTAACCACTAGCACGTCAGAGGTATAAGCCAATACGTGACGGGCCACCAGCTATTGACCAAATGGGACGTCGATGAGGAAGCTCACCCCGACACCCAACTGAGCCTGTCAGTGACAATATCCGTACAGTCCGGTCCGTTCGTCTATGAGTATCGCATGGCGGGCCTAGGGGGTTGGTAAAAGTCAGACCCCCAAAAGCGGTACAAGTCGTGTCGGAGCGTAGCCCAGAACACCCTGAGATACTACTGGAATACCTACCAGTAAATCTCCTGCCTCGGCCGAGGGCTTTGTGTAATGGCTCTCCTAGACACAGCGCGACCTCACCCCCAATACCGGGAGAGACGAACCCCTGCAGATCCGCTCACTGCCTCCATGTGGCTCGGGACTGTACCCAACTAAAACCTGTTTGCACGACTCCTTTGAGCCGTGGTAGGGTAGTAATCAAAGCACAGTGGGAACTCACACGAGACAAATGACGATCTCAGGTCGATGAACTAACCTGTACACATGTCACCAGGGAACTGCTATCTGACATCTGGTATAAGACCAACTAGCAGGTTCCCGGCGAGTCCTGTCCGGTGTACTCATAACCCAATGAGCACCTGTATACATCTTAGGTGAACCAACTGACACCAGTGGCTTATGAGACCGGCCACCGCCCCTCGTCGGGGTCTCGACTGTATACACTAGTCTACTAATGGAGTATCGATGCCCTGTTTCGGAACTCCTACGACTAGGGACCTTTTAAGGATGTGCTTATAGACAACCAGCTCCCACGTATATGATCGCCATCATACTGCTGGTAGTCAAGCAAGAATCCTAGGGGCTCTATCAACGTGTAATAGCGACCTGTCATGTCACCTAAAGCAGTACACGATGATAAAGATAAACCAGATAGCATACTATCATCTCGAGTAAGACTGTCCTACCGGGATAGGTCCTCCCTCAATCATTGCAATCACGTGCCTGTGATCCAATAATTGACTCTGAGGGCACTATCTCCAACAATCTCCCACTTGCACTCAAGGCTAATTATTGCGATGTCGCATACTCACAGCCCGTGTGATACCGAACACCCAACTCCTCTACTAGTCAGTCTCACAAAGCTCGTTTGCGAAACTATTGCGTTCGAGGAATATCCTCAGTGAGTGGATCCGCTGTGATGTTTCTTTCTATGTCTCTCTATATCTCAAGTTCGCGGAGAAAGCCATCTCCCGAAATGAGCAATACCTGTCTTAGAATGTCTGGATGTCTGATGGGACCTAGCTCATAAATGAACTCCAAATCCAAACTTCTTAGACTGTATCGTCAACCGAACTTAATCAGTATCCTGCGCCAAGCCTTCCCTCAGTATTGCCTTGGACCACCTGTCCAAAATACTGCCCCTCCTCAGAAGGAAAAATATAACTCTGACAACCTCCTTGTCGTCCATGTCACCTTGGAAGCCTGGAATGATAACTGTCTCCTAAAGGAGGCTGTCGTTATCATATCCCTAGAACATTCACTTATGTTCTAAAACTGCTTCCGACTGTTTTTCCAGGATTGGATCAATATCAACTTATTGTATCTAGTGCAAGAACAACATCTGGTGTGGTACTTGACATCTCATGATTGACTCAATTGCCTAAGCAAGTGATATGCCAATCATGAGTATCCCTCTCCCCTTTAGTCTATAAGACACCTTTAGAGAGGGTGACTCCATCAACTGCAGGTACACTACCGTGTCAGGAGTCGTCCATTCTAAATACTCATAAAATGCTGTCAAGTTACCCAGATTGGGAAACCACCCAAATCTAGATCTAAAACCATAGATCTAGTAACCAGAATGTCTGATATAATATCCAAGTCCTTTGTGGAGAAAACACTGTGTGACGACCAAAGTATAACCGATCGTAGTATAGGAGTTTCTTTTCCTACTCTGTGTATGTCATCCAAATACCATGACATCACACCCTACTACCTTCTCAACAGATCCATCCCCTATTCTGATGAAGTCAAACCTATGACTGTCATGTCAGAAGTAGATGATCTATCTCCGCTATATCTGCTTTAGTCTATAAATAGACATAAGCCTGATGACCACCAATGCTTCCGCTGCTCCCACTGACTACGACAACCTTCTGGCAGAGTCATATAGACGTGCACTTCTAAAGCTAGTTTAGAAAGACGCTATACTCATCCTCCTGCCGGGTCTCGCAGCCTGGAGCAACAGCAATGTCAAGTGTGGGTAAACAAGAACTTCCCTGTCACTGTCCTTGAGGCTACCGTAGTACCTCTCGGGTGCCTGAAGTTACCCACCTTATCTGCGGAGTGGCTAATGGAATGTCAAACCAGATTGAATCTTTAGGTTCCTTATCAAATCTTCAGTAATCGTTTGTGGTTCTGGAATCACTTCCAGTTCTACCATACTCCCACTACTTTTTCTGAAAAATCCATTTTTATTAAAACTGTGGCGAGTCTAGAACAATATTGCTATTGTTCATCCAGATGGTAGAAAGTCAACCCTCGTCATAGCCTGGGTCAACCCACAAACAGCCATTACAGAAACGTGCCTTGAGTTGTCCAGTGTCTGGTTTTAAGCATAAGCCGGACAACTCCCCGTACCTTAACATCGTTAAGATATGAACTGTTCTATATCCAATATAGAACCAGAGGCACTGATTCAATTGAACCAGATTCAAATCATGTAGCTATCTCCAGTGCATGTAAACTAAATGGAAGGAGGCCGATCAGCGTTACTCAACTTAGGAATGCTTCCAATTATGAGTAACCTGAAAGAGAAGCAATCTGTCTTCATCATTACTATCAACTGAATACCATACACAAGTATCTACATCTTCGATCTCTTTGAAGAATCCTGATACTTGCTACACCTGGTTCTCTACTCTATTCAAATACCTATAACTCCTCAAAACTTAGACCCTGCGTTTCTACGAAACACATGTCTAAGAACTAGAGAAGTTAAAAGTAAGTAGAATATAGTATGAGGACCATCCCCTCTGTCCTAATGGACACTGGATAACATACAATACTCTGTATAAGTCCACTGAGTCTAACAACTCTTTCACTGTGCGTCGTAGGTTGAAAACTGTACTTATGGTTAAGAAGAATTACACCGCTGTTTAATGCTCCTTACCTAACCATCCACTGATATAGGTAAATGTCATCGACATAATATCAAAAGGTATATCTCACTCTATGAAAATAGACGTACAGATATATCAATTTGAAACTGGTGCACAACAACGGATATTCAAAACCAAATATTTGCCGACCGGCAAACAGCCCAGGTGATCTCCTCAAATATCACCGATTACAACGAATCCCGATATAATGAGGATGGTCACCTAATTCCCAATAACTTACTCCCACTCATCATCTGTAAAACCATACAGATGTGAGAATCCAACCTGGTAAATACATACCCTGGAGCAAGTGTCTAATCGGGAAATCAGTTTTGTATTAACAGTACACAGTGAAACCGAAACATTGAAATGTTTCGTTGGGGTATCGTGGTATTCCTAGTAATGCCTCTTCCATTATCCAGATTCACAACTATAACCGTATAATTCTTTGCCACCTCTCCAAATCCCTTTATATGTCTTTAGTCATTACCTTCTGTACACCCCTTTAAGCCAAATGGTTTTCTTCCTTCCCTACCGTTCGGCACCAGCCTATGGTTTGGAAGAAGACTATCCAAAAAGCATAAAGGGTGTACTGTCCTAATCCTAGGAGCACTCGCAATGCGAGAGAAGGTGAAGATAAAAGACACCTGAATGTACTTTATTCCTATTTCTCCTGAACCAGGATCCATCCCCGAACTGGAACAAGTTCCTTTCGAGTTCGTATATAACCATACGATGGATTATCCAATAAAATGGGATCTTCGTAGTGATACGGAGTGTCCTGGAGAAATACAAAGGTGATTTAGGATTGGCGAAGAAATACTTGGTTTGGTCGTGAATAGCAGTCGCAACTTACTTTGCCCTCTTACTAATCCCTTGCTTTGTCTTAACTTAATACCTTCTGTACACCGTTTAGGCTAACTGGTTTTCTTCATTCCCTACCGGTCGGCACCAGCCTATGGTTTGGAAGAAGACTATCCAATTTGCGTAATAGGTGTACTACTCCTAAACCAAGGAGTACTCGCAACCTGAGAGAAGGTGAAAAGAAAAGACAACTGAATAGTCCTATTCGTTTTTTCCAGAACCAGAAACCATCCTCGAATTTCTTCGAGTTCGTATATAACCATACGATGGTTTTGTCCAATGGAAGTGGACGTTCGTAGTAATACGGGGTGTCCTGGAGAAAAGGGTAAAAGTAGGAGTGGCAATGAGGTCTGCAACTCTGATAATCCAAAAGCCAGTGTTAAGAAGGTTCGGTCAACTTGGTCACTGAGTCAAAGTTTTAGGGTCGGGTCAATGGTCGCTGCCAGAGAGAGAGAAAAGAAACACTCAGCGTGCACTCTAACCTAGATCAGAATGGTTATCACTTTGTCTAATCTGGAAACCTCCCACTGTATCTCAAATTCTCCTCCAAACCTAAAAGAAGAATTAGTTGGGGTCACCCGAGGAGTAAACTAACTCATCAGTGGGAATCGGGATCCAACTCTCATCGCATGATAACGTGACGGAATCCACTCACGTCACCACACTCCAGAAGGTATGCGCATGCCTGGCAAGTTTCAGTTCTTTTGAAACTCCCGATGTGTGTTTTACCCCTAGGACTCAAGTGACCTTGACACAGTCAACAAATCAAAGAGTCCTAGTCAAGTTCAACCCGTCATTATCCTGGATTGCATTAAACCCACCCGTACGAGCCCTTGACACAGTCAACAAGGCCGCACGACTGTCCTAACCAATCCCATTAATATGCTGCAAACAAACACTACTTAGCTACCGCACACTACGCCTTGACACAGTAACAAACGCAGCACGAATACTAAGTAATACTTGTAAGAAATGACGGAGGGCTACGTCTAGTTTTTGGCGAAAAACTTTTAACGTAATGAACTTGATATCGTTGAAGGAACTGCATAGCCTTTTATAAAAATATAGTGACGAAAACCTTTGCTAAAGAGGTCACTCCCGGTGAAGGGATCTCGGCTCTTTCCCCGTAGAATGAGGTGCAGGATATTCCAGCTGAATACCACGGTGCAAAGCAAAAGTAATCGGCTATAGTGAAGTTATTGCCCTGACGCAAACTTCTGTCCAAGGGGTCACTCCCGGTGAAGGGATCTCGGCCCTTGCCTCGTCGACTGAGGAGCAGGATATTCCAAATGAATGCCACGATGCAAAACAAAAGTGAACGTCCTTGCAATAACAGCTTTTTGAAAAATGTTCCAACAACATCAGAATAGGTTTGTTTATCTTGCATTGATCCGAATTAATGCAGTCCCATCAATTGATCACACCACAAAGAACGAAAATATACTGACGTACGTATATGCCATCCGCATTCGCCACTGGGTCCCGTCATCACCCGTTAGGTTAGCTAACTAACGGCAGAGCGGGGACTGGAGTAGCGCGGATGAAAAACATATACAACATCTACTAATATATATACCAATATATATAGTATTTCGCTCAAGGCATGAATAAAATGCAATATCACAGAAATGTACAGCATCACAGAACAATACAGATATCTGGAAGCCCCGGGTTTCACAGAGCCGCTGCTGAAACCCGACGTTCCCCTGGTCGTGTGGATAGCCTGTGCAATGAAAACCTAGACCCCTACGGGCGCGGCAAGTCACCCGCCAAAACCTGAAGCGAGGCAGTCCCCTTCAGCACCGTGAATGGACCACCCAGCACTTCACGGAATCCGGTAACTTGGGCACCCCTCCTGGGTCAACCTGTACCCCCTACGAGTGCGGCGAATAGCCCGCCAATCCTGGAGTGAAGCCCCCTCCGTCCCAATGTCATGAGATGCGGGCTTGTTGCCCTCCAGAACCCGGCTATCCGTGCACCCCACCGCGGGGTAATCCTAGTACAGAAAGTAAAATATACATATACCGGGTACATCGACCGCAACCAGGTCGTGCCCCAAAAGAATAATACAAACTGGCAGTGACGGCAGTCCACATGTCGGACGCTCGCCCCGCAATATCAAATGTACATAATACAACAACACTGTACTAGCATTGCATCCAGGCTATCCCCACGACCGATCCGCAACATCACAGCATAAACATAGAACATCAACGTGAAAATCACGTTCGCAAATCCGTCTAACTGGGCTATAGCAGTTAGACCGGATTTACCGATCGAGTGACATTCACGGTCGCAGATATAATGTAAATACTGTGAAATAATGTGTTTAAAATTTTCCGATAGATCAAACCTTAACAAGTGGGCCCCAAACAAAACTGTAGCACTCACAGAAAACCTGGGCCCAATTTTAATATCCCAGAAACCACATTTCTCATAGAGGAACATACTGAAAAATTTTGGGGAGGTGAACAGTTCATTTGGCCGCGGAAGCGCGGCCCCAGTAAGGGTTTGGCCGCCCTTCCGCGGTGGTATGAACAGTTCATGCTTCCAAATTTTTTCAGTATGCTTATATTTCCCTGCACATCACTCTGAGACCACCTGAAAAATTTTTAGACTCCAAAAAAATTTCGACAGAAACTGATGTGCTAGAAAAATACGGTTTTTGGAATTTTGGTCGATCGGAACTGAAAAACACATTAGAACAAGCTAGGTAAGGTTAATGGCGTGGCTCTGATACCATGTTGCGCCACGGCAGCGCCCCGGCCACGTACTCGAGGCCAAAATGCGGAATCAAAAAAATTTCCTTACTCGGAAACCGGCGCTACCGCGGACAAAGAAAACCCGGATCGTAACCATTAACCTAATGCTAGCAATAAAGAGATAGGGTGAGAAGTATACCAAGCGATCCGTGTCCTTCGGTCTTCGTCTCCACTCCGATCTCCCGCGGAATCTCCGTCACCTCTTCGCTCGTCGGAAAGGGCACCACGTAGCCGGAATCTTTTACGGGCTCCCGCCTCTTGACCGAGGCAACTCGGGCGCGAAGTTGGCTAGCCGACGCGTCCAAGGCTTGCTATAGAATAGTGTAGTGAACTTGTCTCTTGGGGTTATGAGGTTGCCTTAATGTGGAGGAATGGAGAAGAGAAGGAGAGAAAGAAATGAGCTTTGAAGCTAATCTTTTGCAACCATGGAAAAATGAGATGAGCATTTTTTCAACCAAAATAAAAAATCCCTTCCTCACAAATAATGTGGCCGGCCTCTTTATCTCAAGAATGAGATTGGAGAGAGAAAAAAGGAATTCATCAAATAAGAAAAGGAAAAGATAATTAAAGAAGAAGGTCACTCTCATTTCTTATCTAAATCCTTTCCACCAACCATCAAATGAAAAGCAAGTGATGAGATTAAAAAGGAATCTCATCATAACAAAGGCACATAAGCAACAAGACCCTCCACAAAAGAGTTATTCGCAAACTGCAAATAACCCCCTTCCAACAAGAAAGTCCGACCGAGAAGGAATGAAGGAAAACCGGCCGGAATGGAATGCAAACTGGCAACTTCAGAAAAACTGATCCCGTAATAAAATACGGGAAAACCCCACTACTGCAAATACATGCCCGCATTTGTATTCCCACTGAACACAAATGCAAAGAGACAAAACTACACTATCAAATACTAGAATCCGGCTTAAGCCAAAGCCGGCTAGTAAAAACCGTCCGATTACGATCCGTGCAATACCGCACGTATCTGATCGAACCCTGCCATATCTCCATACGGCCTCTACAGCGTTTCGCCCGAAACTTGAGTAACTGAGTGTGGTGGACTCTAAAGACTCGTCAATACCTTGGCTGTGGATTTAACCACTAGCACGTCAGAGGTATAAGCCAATACGTGACGGGCCACCAGCTATTGACCAAATGGGACGTCGATGAGGAAGCTCACCCCGACACCCAACTGAGCCTGTCAGTGACAATATCCGTACAGTCCGGTCCGTTCGTCTATGAGTATCGCATGGCGGGCCTAGGGGGTTGGTAAAAGTCAGACCCCCAAAAGCGGTACAAGTCGTGTCGGAGCGTAGCCCAGAACACCCTGAGATACTACTGGAATACCTACCAGTAAATCTCCTGCCTCGGCCGAGGGCTTTGTGTAATGGCTCTCCTAGACACAGCGCGACCTCACCCCCAATACCGGGAGAGACGAACCCCTGCAGATCCGCTCACTGCCTCCATGTGGCTCGGGACTGTACCCAACTAAAACCTGTTTGCACGACTCCTTTGAGCCGTGGTAGGGTAGTAATCAAAGCACAGTGGGAACTCACACGAGACAAATGACGATCTCAGGTCGATGAACTAACCTGTACACATGTCACCAGGGAACTGCTATCTGACATCTGGTATAAGACCAACTAGCAGGTTCCCGGCGAGTCCTGTCCGGTGTACTCATAACCCAATGAGCACCTGTATACATCTTAGGTGAACCAACTGACACCAGTGGCTTGTGAGACCGGCCACCGCCCCTCGTCGGGGTCTCGACTGTATACACTAGTCTACTAATGGAGTATCGATGCCCTGTCTCGGAACTCCTACGACTAGGGACCTTTTAAGGATGTGCTTATAGACAACCAGCTCCCACGTATATGATCGCCATCATACTGCTGGTAGTCAAGCAAGAATCCTAGGGGCTCTATCAACGTGTAATAGCGACCTGTCATGTCACCTAAAGCAGTACACGATGATAAAGATAAACCAGATAGCATACTATCATCTCGAGTAAGACTGTCCTACCGGGATAGGTCCTCCCTCAATCATTGCAATCACGTGCCTGTGATCCAATAATTGACTCTGAGGGCACTATCTCCAACAATTAGTTAGGACAGTCATGTGGCTTTGTTGACCTTAGCCAAGGGTCATGTGGGTGGGTCTAATTAATCACGAAATGACGGGTAGAACTTGACTAGTACCTATGATTTGTTGACCTTAGCCAAGGTCATAGGTGCTAGGGGTAAAAACCATTATCGGGAATTTCAAGTGTTGAAATTTGCAATGAGATTGCATATCTTCTATATGATAGTTGGATCCCGATACCCACTGGGAGTAACTGTTACTCCTGGGAGAGTTTTGCACTTTACAATTAGCCGATCAAGTAGGTGTCTAGAAAGGTGTCAACGGGGTTACGCCTTTGGGAAAACGAGGTTTACTGTAATTAGGTCCATGCGAAAGCACGGGGAACCTCCCTCAAAGTACCGACACTGGCCTGGCTGAAAGATTGGCAACTTGTAGAGTGTAATTAATCCCGGCTGGTCTTTCCTTTTAGGGTTTGAAGGAAGATTTGATAAAAACAGTGGGAGCCATCCTGATTAGATAAAATAAATAACCAATCTAATCTTGCAAGAGCGCACGCAGAGTGTTTTCTTCTCTCTCTCTCCAGGTAGAGACCATATCACGCCTTAATCAAGATAATAATATGGATGAATTGACCGAACCCGCTTGTTATACTGAGCTGGGGAACATTGGTCCCGCTCCAACTTATAATTGTTATAAGACAGAGCAGGAAATAGGGGAATACCAGAATTCCTATGCCGCCCAAACGAAGAAAGTGCATATGATGCATCTCCTTCGGGTGTGTTCATTACAAAGAACTGTTTCTCAGTATCCTCTGCATCCTGGGTATTTGATACCGGATCAGGATCCCGGATATGTAATCTGTTACATAGGGCTACAAAAAGGTAGAAAACTGAGAACGGGTGATAAGTTTCATGAGACAGAAAACGGGGCAAGTGTTGCAGCCAAGTCTGTTGGTTACTGTCACCCTGTATTACCAATACATTGATTCTGAACAAATGCTATTAGATATCGAACCTGATATACAAAATCATATCAGTCTCTTTATTAGTAAAGAAATGATAAAATTTTTTATTGATAGATAATGTTTTGAACATTTCCTATATCAAAAGTTGATCGGTTCAGGCACGTTATCTAAAAGTATTGATGTTCTAAATCAAACTACAGTTCCTAGTATACAGAACACACACAAGAGGAAGAGTTCAGAAATGAACGAATCATTCTTGAGGCATTGTAGACTAGGTCATATCAATGCGACCCGACTGGCTGAAGTTACATTTTAGATGCATATTTAAAACAGTATGAATTTATATCTTGTGAAACTTGCCAGTCATGTCATAAAGATTAAATGACCATAGCTCTGTTTATTAGAAACAGAGAAAGAGTTAATGATCTCTTGGGACTGATACATGATGATGTATGTAAGGTCTCCTGTCTACACATGCCAGGACTGGTTCTTTATACTTCATTACGTTCTCTGATAATCTCTCAAGATTCAGACATATGTTCCTGTTGAAACACAAGTCCGAACCTTTTGAGATATTCACAAAATATAAGTTAGAAGTAGAGAACCAAAATACGGGTATAAGTATTATGTCCTATGATAAGATCAAGGAGGACAATAATTGTGCATGGCAATCCTGGACAATTCTAAAGGAGAATGAGATTCTCTCTCAGTGTTACTCCTCTGAATGCACCACAGCACATCGGTGTATCGGGGCGGAGCAATCACACAATATTAGATATGGTGTGCTCTATGATGAGTATTACTGAGTTACCTATTTCCTTTTGGGGTTGTGCACTTGAGAGGCTGCATACCTATTGAATTAGGTTCGAATCAAACCAGTGCCTACCACTCCATATAAGATATGGTATGGAAAGAGCCTATCTCGTAAGTTAAGATTTAGGATTGTCCGGCCTATGTCTAAAACAAAATCCGGACAAGATCGAGGCAAGGTCAGTTCTGTAGAATTGGAAAGGTTCCAGCTATACAAAACTGCATCTGATGATTTGACAGAACCAAAGGATTCAATAGTTCCCGACGAACCTCAGCCTCTCCGCCGATCTGGTAGGGTTCCTCATCCGCTTGAGAGATACCTCGGTTTCTCGATGACAGTGGGAGCGAGGAATGCATCATGAGATGATGACCCAACTAGTTTCGAGCAGGCCATCGAGAGTAGGGACTCTATAAGAATGGCTGGATGCTTAGCGATCAGAGATGGAATCCATGTACACCAACAAAGTATGGACTTTGGTTGCTATATCTGAAGGGTTAAATCCCCATCAGGAGCAAGTATATCTTGAGAAGATTACTTGGTGTAGATGGAAAAGTTGAGACTTTCAAAGCTAGACTTGTTAAAGATTTTCGTCATCAGCCAGGCATGGATAATGATGAAACTTTTCCAGGGACTATGCTTAAGTCCATCCAGATCCTACTTGCCATTACTACATACCATGACTACGATATCTGGTGGTTGGGTGCCATGACTACTTTTCTAAATAGTGATTTAGAAGAGAACGTCAATAAGAACACAGCCAGAGGGCTTCGTAAACAGTGGGAGCAGCGGAAACGTGTGCAAGTTGCTTTACATAATAAAGCAGGCATAGCGGAGTTGGAACGTCTGTTTTGATGTGAGAGTCAAAGTGTTTGACTTCATCAAAATGGTAGATGAACCTTGTATATACAAAGAGGGTAGTAGGGAGTATGGCAGTGATCCTCGTAGAGTACGTAGATGACATACTCTAGATAGAAAAAGAGTTTCCTATACTACGATCGGTCAATCTCCTCTTATCACAAGAATTCTCCATATAGGATAAAGGTGAATCACTGGAAAGGTTCCAGGGTGATAAGGACGACTGAATGTCAGTCGCAGGCATTGTCTTTACCCTCAGTAAAGGGACGGTGTGTTGGAAGAGTTCCAAGCTAGATACCGTGGCAAACTAGACGATAATGGCTGGTAACATCGCTATTAAAGATACTACCAAAGAGGCAGTTTGGGTGTATATTGGTCCATAAGATGAACTAGGTTCCTACCATTGTACGATAATGGAAGTGTGGCTTTGGCCTAGGAACCCTGGTCCCATCAGTGACCCAGACATATTCTGAGGCAGCATCACCTGATCATGGAGATAGATGATCCCCAGGGTGATCGAGGTTAGGAGAGTTGACTCAGAGGACAACATGGCGGATCCACCCACAAAGGCTTTTTCCCAGAGAGAGACTTTTATGCGATGGTTGAGTATTAGATACTGCAACTACTGCTACAGATGGCCTTAGTGCAAGTGGGAGATTGTTAGTTATATGTATGCCCTAGAGGCCATTACTGTACATTGGATGTATATTGTAGTGGATGCTGGGACATATATAGGTACGACTTTCTTGCTCGACATGATAGTACGCTATCTGGTTGCTCTTTATCTTAACATGTATACTTTCTGTCTCTCTGTTACATGTTGATAAAGCACTTAGGATGTGTACTCGACTTCCAGGACTTTGATGTGGATCATACTAGTGGGGCCTGGGTAGTCCATGAGTACATCATTCAAAGTTCCTAGTCGTGGGAATATCGAGACGGGGCATCGATATTCCAGAGTAGACTAGCGCATACCTTCCCGACCCATGTGATGGGCGAAGGATGATCCCATATCCATTGGTGTTTGACATCAGATATGGTATGCGGGTGCTCAGTGGAGACTAGGTACACTGAACGGACTCGCCGAGAACTCCCAGATGGTATTATACCTCACGTCAGATGGCAGTTCTCAGGTGACACTGGTACAGCTTAGTCTGTTGACCCGAGATCGTCATAGAGTCTTGTGTGTCTCCTACTGTGCTTTGATTTCCACCCTACCACGGCTCTACTGGGTCATGCAAACAGGTGGTTTTTAGGTACAGTCCCGATTCACATGGAGGCAATGAGCGATTGGAGGGGATTCGTCTCTCCCGGTATTGGGGGTTGATGTTGCGCTATGCTCGACTGGCCATAACTTGAAATCCCTGGCTAGGGTTGTAGTGATCTACTGGTAAGTGTTATCAGTAGTTTCACACATGTTATGGACCTCACGTCAGCATGACTTATCAAGCTATTGGGGTCTGACATTTACCACCCCTAGGCGAGATATGCGACATATCAGACGAACATACCGGACTGTACGGTAAGTGTTACTGGTTGGATTCACAGGAGTGTGAGCGGGCTTGCTCGTCGATCTTCTGATCTCTCAATACCCGGGTGGACGTTACGTTTAGCAAACCGCTTGCGGCTTATGGGTGTTTGATATGATCATCACCTGCTGCCGGCGTATTGACGAGTCTTTAGAGTCCTACACAGAGGTTTCCTGGCTCAAGCGAAACGAAATAGGAGCGCATATTAGATATGTGCGGGAACGAGGATAATGCGTGTATGTGATACCGTATTATATTCTCACGATGAATGTATTGAATGGTTGTTTGCGATATAACCTAGTTTTCGAATCGAAGATTGATTCGATAAGTCGATACATTGGATATTAGTCGGTCATATGCGATATGACCAGATCGTTAAATCAAGTGTTGATTTAATGATTTAATGTATAATTATATATTTGATATATTACTTTGCATTAACTAGTATTGGTTCACTCAAGATTGATTTTCTCACTTGATGTGCACATTGTATAAGTGATATATTTTTTGTGCACTTGATTGTATCATATTTGATGATACATGCAAACTTGGGTGTGTATGATTAAACCATGGTTATGTTAATGGTTAGGGTTTTGATTTACTTATCTATTTCGTTTTATTTATTCATTTATTTTGGAAAGAAATGAAATGGTTTCTTGTTTTGTCCTTTGTTGAAACTTCATGAAGCTTTGAAGCTTTGACCATTTTGTTTCTTAGCCTTAACCTAACCATTCAACTAACCCTAGTTCATTCTCTACACTTAACCAAGGTTGCATTATGATAAGAATGAATGGGATTTTCTTTTTAACTTAATCCTTTTTATTCTTTCATCTTCATCATCTTCATCAAGCTTCAAAAAGCTTGCTAGCTTCAATGGTGAAATGAAGAAAAGAGTGAGAAATCCAATTCTAAAGTGAACCCACTTCCAATTTCTTCATCCTCTACCACTTGCCAAGTAGTATAAGGTGTTTTCTTCACAAGTTTCATGACTTGGTGAAGTTGGTGCTTGATCTTGAGTTGCCTTGACGTAGATTATCTTCGGCATCGAAGTCGACGACCTAGCACGATAATTTCTCCGACGAAACTTTCGCCAGAGTCCGGATTCCGATAGGTACAGCGGAGGGACGTCATCACGGAGCCTAGGAAGTGGAGGTCCAGATCTACAAAGGTTGTAGTCACTTTCCTTTAGCAATAAAGTTGTTTACTTGCTTGCATCGCCTTATCATCTAGTTAACGACCCGTATTAGGGTTTGTACGCACATAAAAAAAAATTAGAATTGGGCATGTTTGATCTGTTGTGAGACCTCATTAGTATGCCTAGGAACCCTACAACACTGGTACAGGGTAGTCTGTAGACCCGAGATCGTTATAGAGTCTTGTGTGATTCCCACTGTGTTTTGATTCCCACCTTACCACGTCCAAGAGGGCGTTCAAAACGGTGGCTTTTGGGTGCAGTCCCGAATCACATGGAGGCAATGAGCGATAGGAGGGGATTCGTCTCTCCCGGTATAGGGATTTGATGTTGAGCTGTGTTTGATTGTCTATAACTGGAAGTCCTTGGCCAGGGCTGATATAGAGATTTTCTGGTAAGTGTTACCAGTAGTTTCTTGACCCGTTATGAGCGTCACATCAACACGACTTATCGGTTACTGGGGTCTGACGTATACCACCTCTAGACTAGATATGCAACATATCAGACGAAGAGACCGGACTGTATGGGAGTGTTACTGATTGGATTCACAGAAGAATGGACAGGCTAGCTTGTTGATCTTCTGATCGTTCAATACCTGGGTGGCTGTTATATTTAGCTGACCGCTTGCAGCTTGTGGGTGTTTGATATGATCATCACCTGCTACCGGCGTATTGACGATTCTTTAGAGTCCTACACAGAGGTTTCTTGACTCACGAAAAATGGAGTAGGGGTACATATGTGATATGTGCAGGACCGAGGATAATGCGATATGAGATACCGTATTATATTCTCGCGATATTTAGATATGAGCCGGGACATCGGATCAAGTGTTGATTCGATGAATCTTTACATGATATATTAGTCGGTTATATTCGATATAGCCGGATTGTCGGATCAAGTGTTGACTCGATGATTTAATGTATAATAATATATATGATATATTGTATTACATTATCTAATATTGGCTCGCTTTATTATTTCATTTTCTCACCGGGTAATACATTAATATATATGCGATATATGTTAATTGTATTATTTTCTTTTGTTACAAATATATAATATATATATGATATATATTATTGTAACATGATATGATTAATGATGAAACATGTTTAGTGGAGATTAAACAAGATTAGTGTTTGATTTGGGTTAGATTCTTCTTGCACCTTCTAGAAGGAATTTCTTTTGTCATGGTTAAGATATTAATGTTGATATTTTCTCATGACTCATTCCTTAACCCAACCAAACCCTATCCCTAGTTAATTCTCTACAAAGGTTATCCTTGTCATCCTTGACCATGGTTCCATGATTAATCATATATTCATTTCATTATTCATCACAAAAGGATTATGCATTATTTCTTCTTCTTCTTCAACCTTGAGCTTTGAGAAAGTTTGCTAGGTTTTCCTTTTGTGATGTTTTCATGTGAGAATTTGATATAAAAAGAAAGCATAAATACTACTCCATCATCCTCATCTAATCTAGCCCATTAGATAAGGGTGTTCACCTCATTAGAGTGAGAGAGCTTGAGTTATAGCAACTTCGACGTAGATCATCGAAGAAAAGGAACACTACAAGCTAGCATGGATCGTTCGAGTCGTGGAGCCTCTCTTGAGTCTGGGAGATCGTGGATCGCGGCGATGTGACTTCTACTCGGAACTTATGAAGCGAAGGAGCAGACTACAAAGGTTGTAATCCCTCACACGTAGTTGTAAAGATGTTTACTTGCATGTTTAACCCTAATAATCTAGCAAAGTTCCCGGCTTTGGGTTGTTCGGCACGTCTAAAATTTTATTCGGGCATGGTTGATGCCTTATGAACCCTCACAAGAGTGCCTAGGAACCCTACAGCGATGAGGCCGCTGCGTATTTACCGTGTAAGTAAATACGCTAAGCGTATCTAAGCAATATAAAAGTAAAGCACAAGAGACAAGATATAATAAAAACAACAACTTTATTTATTCACATTCTTTCTGTAAAATGCATGGAAAGTAAATACAACTGATAAAAAAGCAATGCCTAAACAATGTCATAACAGAAATGAAAAATATTGAATGGAAAGTGTACAATGACTAGAGCTCGGAATCTTCACTGAACTGGTCCAAGTCTTCAGCAGTGGGCTCGATCTCTGAAGTGTTCAGATCACCTGACGACATTCAAAGAAGAAAGAAAGAGAATATCGTCAGCGAACAGGTCGCTCGGTAAGTCCTAAAGATAAGGAAGAAATAGAATAGACAGAATAAGAAGGTATCTTTTAAATTTGTATTATATTGTTGTAATATTGTGTTAACGTTGTTAATTGTAGCTTGGTACAGAAGGATGCCAGTGTATACGAGAGGGGTCTTTATATGCTGGAGACCAGGGCAAACGGAATGTACAAGGAACCGTTAAGCCACGGTACAACAGCAACAAAATATAGGTTAGGTGTCTTAATCTTACTGTCTCATGCCACTTTTAACACCTTCCATACCAATCTACCCCTTAAACCCCGTAGTGTTTTGATTGTATTGTTGTATTGTATTGTATAGATTGTATAGTTGGATGACTGACCAAAACCATGATATCAGTAAATGGATGTAACTATATAATCATGTAAATGGAATAACAGTAGAATCATGTAAATGGATGTATATCCATGGTTCGGTTTAGTCAAGTTGATAGATTGAATATATGGAATAATGGATTCATGGATTCAGATTGAATTGTAATATTGTAAATTGTAGATTGTAGATTTTACTTGAATCATATTCAAGTCAGATTATAATGAGACCCAATCTGAGTCAGACAATTAGAGAAGTAAATTGATGTCCTGATTGTTTTGATGTTATCGGTAACCGCTGCACATGGGCGCCAAGATTTGTGTCTTTTTCAAAGACGATTACCGTATTGATGACACCATTTGTTAAGTTGTCTACCTTAGATAGGCAAGCACCCACTTCTCCGGCTCCCTGAGGCTCAAGAGATTGGTCCCGCTTAAACCCATATTTACTAGGGTCTTTAGGGTAAATTATAGAACTTGAGGAGGTTTTATGTAAAAATACTCTTGTATAGTTTTCAAAATACACCCCAACTATTTATTAATCGTCTTTAGAGTTGTAATGAATGTAGATTTTATATTGTGATATTTCTAGTGAAAATATCCTATTTTCATAATAAGTGGTATTTATTTGTAATATTGGTTTTGTATGGAATTCATGGTATTTTAGTGTAAAATTGATTCTTGTGATTTTTTAGAAAAAGGTGAAATATTTATATCATAACAAAATAGTTATTTTAATGATAAATATACATATATTTATACAAAAATAATTTTAATATATATTTTATATTCTAAAAATCTCATTTTCTTAAGATGTCGTATTTTAAATCTTTCGAGACCGAATGCTCCTTGCGGAGGTCTGAATTTCGAACAACTAAGCCCGAGGATGTGCGATAATCTGCAACATCCGGAACGGGTTCCCCAAAATGGGTTATAGCGGCGCTTTGCAAAGATTTGTATAAATACTAAATCCTTTAGAAAACGGTTTTATTAAGTAAATGGTATTTAAATGAAAATGTGTCGCTTTCCCGTATTCTATGTTCCCAAGGGTATGGTGCTATGTTGCATATGAGTGTGTGCGGAGGTAGGTCATTACCTCGTGATCTACTTAAAGGTATAGCAAAGTTTTGATGGTTTAAATGTAGAAACGAAGCTATGTGGTATTTAAATGAAAATACGGTAAATTGAAATAACAATTACTTTTGATTTGAAACTTGATCAATATGGTTGATTAGTGTTTAATAGTCAACATGAATTGGTTTAAGCATGATTGTATTAAAGAAAAGTGAGGTTTTATAAAGAAACCGAATCGGAAATCGGTTTTGTTTCGATTCCGTCGGGTTTTGTAACTCCGTATTTCTAGGAAAGAATAGAGAGATAGAATTTGGGGACTTACGGGTTTAGGAAAACAAGGAGAGGGAGATCGATTGGGTGGAGTCGCCGGTGCATCGTTTCGTCGCTGGGAGCTCCTATGATTGTCGTCGGAAGTTCGCCGGAAAATTCGCCGTAGCTTCGCCTCTTGCTCGTTTTCAAAGTACAGACGGTTTCTAATGATTTCTTGAGAGTTAGCTCAGAGATTTGGGGTGAGGGGGGTAGTGTGTATGGTTGGTATTTGTAGAGTTAGGCTAGGGTTAGGGTTGATGAAGGGTTTTAATTTAAAAAATATGTTAAAATGCATTAAAAATAGAATAAAAGGGACTTTATGGCTCCTCTGGAACCGATCTAAATAAATAGAGTGTGCAGGGGGGTAGGGTCTGCAGGCCGACTCGGCCGAGTCGGGCCGAGTCGATGGGTCGGGAGGTGGGGAGTCTTCTGGTGTAGCCTCTGGAACATTTACTTTATTGGGTGTAGTGGGGTTTTTGGGATTTATCAAGTGTTGACTGTTGGTATTCTCAAAATTTCAAAACAAAATAATATTAAAAATAATGTAGGGTATGGGATTTGAACTCTGATGGCTTGGTTAAGCAGTGCAAGGTATTACCAATGAGCGACAACCTCCTTCTTGTAATTATGGAGTGAACTAAATACTTAAAGTGATAACAGAAGAAGTAAATACTCCAAGTATTAATTAATTTGAAAGAAAATTTTTGTACACCAAAAAATGGAGTTGTTACACCAAGGGTCACTCCCGATGAAGGGATCTCGGCCCTTGCCTCGTCGAAAGAGGTGATGGATATTCATAACCGAATACCACTATGCAAAACAAAAGAGAACGTCCTTGCAATAACAACTTTTTGAAAAATGTTCCAACAACATCAAACAGGTTTGTTTAGCTTGCATTGATCCGAATCAATGCAGTCCCATGAATTGATCACACCAATAAAGAACAAAAATATGATGTACGTATATGTCATCCGCATTCGCCACTGGGTCCCGTCATCACCCGTTAGGTTACTTAACTAACGACAGAGCGGGGACTGGACTAGCACGGGTGTAAAACATATACAACATCTACTAGTACATATATCAATATATAATAATCACTCCAGGCATGATAAATACAATATCACAGAAAAGTAATAAGCATCACAGAACAGTACAGATAATCTGGGAGCCCCTGGTTTCATTGAGCCGCAACTGAAACCCGACGTTCCCCTGGTCGTGTGGATAGCCTGTGCAATGAAATCCCAGACCCCTACAGACATGGCAAGTTACCTGCCAAAAGCAGAAGAGAGGCATCCCCCTTCAGCAAAATGAATGGGCCACCCAGCACTTCACGGAATCCGGTAACTTGAGCCCCCCTTCTTGGGTCAACCTATACCCCTACGAGTACGGCGAATAGCCCGCCGATTCTAAAGTGAAGCACCCTCCGTCTCAAAGACATAAGATGCGGGCCCGTTGCCCTCTAGAACCCGGCTATCCGTGCACTCCACCGTTGGGTAATCCTAGTACAGAAAATAAAATACGTACAACGGGTACATCGACCTCAACCCGGTCGTGCCCCAAAAAAATAATATACAAATAGGTAGTGAAGGCAGTCCACATGTCGGACGCTTGCCCTGCGATATAAAATGTACAAATAAATCTAAACTGCACTACCATTGCATCCAGGCTATCCACCATGACAAATCCGCAACATCACAGCACAACACAGAACATCAACGTGAATATCACATTCGCAAATCCGTCTAAAATGGCTATAGTGATTAGACAAGATTTACCGATCAAATGACATTCACGATCGCAGATAGTAATGTAATGCACTGTAAATTTTAAACAATATTAGAAAATATCGAATTCGAAAAAAACCCCGAATAGCCTAAACAAACTGATAAAACCATATCCAAGTTGGGCCAAACAAACAATACCACTGCACTAACATTCCAGAGACCTGATTGCACCCAAAAATACAACCCTAAACACCCTATTTTGGTCCGCCTCCTCGGTTTTGGGAGCTATGTGCTCGGCTAAAAACCGAGCGGTGGGTGTCGTTTTTGGGGTGCAGGCTTTTGGTCTCTCCAATAGTCTTCTGCACATGTTTAAAATTTTTTTTGAAGACCAATTAAAAATCAACAGAAACTGTCAAGTGCAGTGTAGTGTATTGTAGTCCTTTCGATTTTGGTACTCTTACATTGTCTAAACAAGCTAGCTATGGGCTAATGGCGTGGCTCTGATACCATGTAAGTCTAAGGTAGCGCCCTGGCCGTCAATCCGAGGCCAAACACGGAAACAAAAACTTTTTACGAAACTGGCGCTAACGCAGACTTTAACCCGGATCGTACCATTAACCTATACTAGATATCTACAAGAAGTTAGAATGGCTATACCGATCGATCCGTGTCCTTCGGTATTTAGCCACCATCCCTAGCTCCTCGCGGCATCTCCGATCTCGCTCGATCTCCGGTCTCCTCGTCGAAAAGGGCACCACATCAAGAAGTATTTTTACGGGCTCCCGCTTCAAACCTAAGCAACTCGGACATGAAGTTTGCAAGCCCACATGTCCAAAGTGAAGTAGAGAATGTGTGTGATAATTTTGTCTCAAGCATCCATTGATTCTCAACACATGAGAGTGTATGGATGGATGCTGAAGATGAAGCCATGGTGGAACTTATGAGCTAGAGGAAGAAGAAGAAGAAGAGCTTTTCTTTTCTATCGTGTTGAGATAAAAGTGAGAGCACTACTAATAATCCCAAGAGCTAGCACCAGTCATATGGCTGCCCTCTCTCTCTCCACCTCTCATTTCAACACAATAATCAATCAATTAACATGACATGGCTACAAAAAAAGAGACCATGAGTTACTAGATTGCACATGCCACATTAATTACTTCACATGATGATTTCCACTCACAAATTCCACCAACTAAACATTAACCCAAATGTTTTGTCCAAACAAAAGATACGGCAACATCTAAAGTAAACTCGTGACGGATCACAAGGATACCCCTCACCTGTATATACAGACCTGCATCCGTATTCCGACTGAATGCAAATGCGATGAGACTAAAGTAATCCAACTAATCTAATACTAGGATCCGGCTTAAACCAAAGCCCACTAGTATGATCCGTCCGATCATGATACGTGCACTAGTGCACGTATATGATCAAACCCTGCAATAAAACCATACGGCCTCTACAATGTTTCGCCCGAAACTTTGGAAACTATCTATGGTGGACTCTAAAGACTCGTCAGTACGCTGGCAGTGGGTTTAACCACAAGCACGTCGTGGTACTAGCTGTACGTAACGGCTATCCTTGTATTGACCAAAAGGGAAGCTGATGTGCGAACTCATCCAGAACCCTACTGAGCCTGTCAGTGACAATATCCGTACGGTACGGTCCGTTCGTCTATGAGTATCGCATGTCGGGCTTAGGGGCTGGTAAACTTCAAACACCGAAAAGCGGTACAAGTCGAGTCGGAGTGTAGCCCAGAACACCCTGAGATACTACTGGAATACCTACCAGTAAATCTCCTGTCTTGGCCAAGGACTTCATGTAATGGCTCTCCTAGACACAGCGCGATCTCACCCCCAATACCGGGTGAGACGAAACCCCTGCCGATCCGCTCACTGCCTCCATGTAGCTCGGGACTCTACCCAACTAAAACCTGTTTGCACGACTCCTTTGAGCTGTAGTAGGGTTGTAATCAATGAACAGTGGGAACTCACACGAGAAAAATGACGATCTCAGGTCGATAGACTAACCTGTACGTATGTCACTAGGCAACTGCTATCTGAGGCTAGATATATTACCAACTAGCATGTTCCTGGCGAGTCCTGTCCGGTGTACTCATAACCCAATGAGCACCTGTATACATCTTAGGTGAACCAACTGACACCAATGGCTTGTGAGACCGTCCACCACCCCTCATCAGTGTCACGACTGTATACACTAGTCTACTAATGGAGTATTGATACTTAGTCTCGAAACTCCCACGACTAGGGACCACTTTAAGGATGTGCTTATAGACTACCCAACTTTCACGTATATGATCGCTATCATACTGCTGGTAGTCAAGCAAGAATCCTAAGGGCTCTATCAACGTGTAATAATGATCTGTAATATCACCTAAAACATGTACACGATGATAAAGATAAACCATATAGCATACTATCATCTTGAGTAAGACTGTCCTACCGGCATAGGTCTTCCCTCAATCATTGCAATCACGTGCCTGCGATCCAATAATTGACTTTGAGGGCACTATATCAAACATAGAGTTAGGCGACCGGTCTCGACTCCTCGAGATGGCCTCCTACAGGACTCTAAAACCCGGTTACTTGTTCTCCCCGCCTTGGGTCTATCCTAATGCGGTAAAGTAAATAATATACATCGAATGGAGACAACAACCTCAACCCGAAAGTGTCCAAATAAAAGAATATTACATAAAAATATTTACATGAATGAAAATTGAAAAACTCTCATCTCACGTAAAAAAACCCCGGCTATTCAATCACGACAATCCAATATAACATATCGATAGCAACACAATAACATCACATGTCATCAACGTAAGTAAATATGCGTATCCCTAATTTTTTTTTCCTATAGCAATGAGATTGGGGATACTGGCATATATTACACTTATGCTTATAGAAAAGAAAAGAAATAATAATTTGAATCCGCATCATCTTTAGACATCATAAACCCGAATTATCATATATTCCGAATTTCATGCCTAACCCTATAAACCTTGCATTTAAGAGAATTGAAAACACTTTTCAAAAATTAAGTCAGGCAATTCAACAAGATTCCTGATTAAATGATCGAATGCTCGTCAGGAACTTTAGTAGATGGACGCACTGCCGAGACCGTCAACGAAGTAGGCTTGGGTGGAACACTATTGCCGTGAGGACCCGAGTGGATGCTCTTGGCCATGGGGTTCTCCTATAGTCACTTGGTCGGGGCAATAGGGCATGGCTGTCTACTAGTGTCTCCAGCTGAGTATTCGCGTACGATATGAGATTACGATGGAGTTTTGATCCAAATCAAAATACCGTGAGAATCCATTATTTGAGACTAAAATGCTAGATTGACATATCATTAACTAGTTTACGCAAAACTAATCAACATGGATTCCAAAAATTGTATCACATATCTAAAGCAATATAGACGATGTTAAACATTTTGATCGATGTTTTAAATAACAGCAATTCACAGAGACCTCAACAACTTGAGCCTTACAAAAAACACCTAGAAAGTCCAAAATGAAAAGATGAAGAAACTCAAGAAAACTGTAGATCTAATTCCCTAAATTGGCGGCAGAAAAGCGGCTAAACGATGGTTTAGGCGGCGGTTCCGTAGCTAAGTTTAGGGTTTAGGATCTCTATTTTCTTGATTCTTTCTAAACATACCTGCACGGTTTTCTGAGCATTTTTAATATCCAAAATATCAACGTTTGAAAAATTGGACAGAAATTACCCAAATCCATGTTTAAAACGTCGATCGAACACATTAACTTCGTTTAAGCTATTTCTTAGCCTCTAGCTGGGCTCTGATACCATGAAAGTATTGTAAGTCCATATTGTGCACCCTGCGAGTTCACGGGGAGGCGGAATACGTAAAAAACGATTTTTTACGGGCTTCGTAACACCGACTAAACTCCAGGATCGATACTAAACCCTAACTAACTAAACTACTAAGAAGTTTAATTACTATGCAAGAGTGTAATACGTCCAAGTATTAAGTCCTTCGGGTCTTCTTGTCTTTCTTTTCTTGAGCTCCTTGAAGAGTGTACGGATCGCGCTTGATTGTCGGCCTCCTCGCGTCAAAGAAGATCTACCTGGGAGTCTATACTTTGAGCTCCTACCTCTAACTTGAGGTAACTAGGGTACCTAGTTCGCTAAACTAGATAGCCTAGAGGATATAGAGTGTGATTATGGATTGTTTAGTCTCAAGAACCTAGGTTTCTCAATGCTAATTATATGTATGCCCTAGAGGCCATTGTCGTACATGTGATGTATATTATAGTGGATGCTTGGACATATATAGAGAGGACTTTCTTGCTCGTCATGATAGTATGCTATCTGGTTGCTCTTTATCTTAACATGTTGACTTATATCAGAATACTGTATTGTGATCACATGTTGATAAAGCCCTTAGGATGACTACTTAACTACTGGGACTATGATGGGGATCGTACTAGTGGGGCCTGCGTAGTCTACAAGTACATCCAATAATTGTTCCTAGTCGAGGGTGTATCGAGACAGGGCATCGATAATCCAAAGTAGACTAGCGTATACGTATCTTGACCCATATGATAGGCGAAGAATTATCCCACATCCATTGGTGTTTGACATCAAGGTTAGTATATGGATGCTCAGTAGAGACTGGGTACACTGAACGGACTCGACGAGAACTCCTTGTTGGTATTATACCTATCGCCAGATAGCAGTTCTCTGGTGACACTGGCAAATGTTAGTCTGTAGACCGGAGATTATCATAGAATCTTGTGTGATTCCCCACTGTGCTTTGATTTCCACCTTACCATGTTCAACAGAACGTGCAAAACAGTGGCTTTTGGGTACAGTCCTGAATCACATGAAGGCAATGAGCGATAGGAGGGGTTTCGTCTCTCCCGGTATTGGGGGTTGATGTTGCGCTGTGCTCGATTAGCCATAACTGGAAATCCCTGGCCAGGGTTGCTGAGATTTACTGGTAAGTGTTATGAGTAGTTTCTCGAACCATTATGGACCTCACATCGGCACGACTTATCGGTTACTGGGGTCTGATGTTTACCACACATAGACTAGATATGCGATATATCAGACGAAGAGACCGGACTGTACGGTTGTGTTACTGATTGGATTTACAGGAGTTACAGCAGACTTGCTTTTTGATCTTCTGATCATTCGATACCCGGGTTGCCGTTACGTTTAGCTGACCGCTTGCGGCTTGTTAGTGTTTGATATGATCATCACCTACTGCCCGCGCATTGACGAGTCTTTAGAGTCCTACATAGAGATTTCCTGGCTCAGGAAAAATGGAGTAAGAGCACATATGCGATATGTACGGGATAGAGATTGATACGAGTATGTGATACCGTATTCTATTTTCGTGATATGTGATATCGACTGGTTATATGTGATATAGCCGGGTTATCGGATCAAGTATTGATTCGATGAAATGATATATATTATTATATGGTCACTTAAGTATTTATTATTCTCACTTATGATACATTTAACATATATGTGATATATGTTTATTGTATTATTTTCTTTTGTTACATAAATATTATATATGCGATATATAATATTATGACATGCTTGGTTACACATGCAACATGTATGTATGAGGCTCATACCATGTAGGGGTTTATGTTATGGTTTCATTTATTATTAAGTAATAACAAATTAGTGGATTTAATCAAAGTTAGAAGCTTGGAGAAGCTTATAGATAAGTATTGACTTAGTACACTCTTTTGTTTCTACTTATGATATTTTTTGAGCTAACCATTAACCCCTTACCATGATTAACTTTCTACATGAGTTAGTATATGGTTGACATACTCGCCCATGGTTGCATTTGAACCATATGAGATATTTTCATCACTTGATCTCATTCATTCATCTTCTTCTATCTCATCTCATTTTTGCTCTCTTGACATTGAGATAAAGAAGAAAACTAGTGAGAAATTAAATTCTAAAGTAAGCGAAATTCCTACTTCATCAGCCTCTTCTATACAGGCCATATAGATTAATGTGTTAGCTTCACTAATTCCGTATTAGTGAAGAGAGAGCTTGAGTCCGTGTTTTCTCGACATAGATCATCATAGACTTTGAAGACTTCAAGCAAGGATGCATCATACATCTTGTGGACCTCTCAAGAGTTCGAGAGCTCGTTGATCGCAGCGAAGGGACCACTACTTAGAGCTTGTGAAGTGAAGGAGCGGACTATAAAGGTTGTAATGCCTAATCACTTAGAAGTAAAGCTGTTTACTTGATGTTTTCGTATGAATCTCTAGTTAAAGATCTTGGTTAGGGTTGTTTAAGCATGGCAAATTTTTAATTTGTCATGGATGATGCCACCTGATCAGTCAAAAATATTGCATTTTTAACACAGCAATTTCCCTACTATTTGTAATCATCTAAAGGTGTTTGGTATAAATATAACACATATTAGCAATTTTTCTGCAAAATACCAAATAACAAGTGTTATACATTATAACCAGCATTATGAGGGAAATTGCGTGTCTATTATTGCGTACATGATCTTCGTATATCAAACACTTATCTCGAGATTGTGTGCAGGAAATTCTCCAGGTAAAAGAGCCTGAACTGCTAAAAGTGCTGATAATATACATCAAGTAAAAGAGTTGAAATCTGGTAGTAAACAAGAAAGTATAAAAATATTCCAGACATCAGGAAAGTGCCAGAAAGCCAACACAAATCAGCACTGGAAGTTTCATGCACTGAGTCCACCAAACGGCCGCGGATCCGCGACCGTTCTGACTCGTTGGCGGTGGAAACTTTTTTTAGAAGCTTCTTCTAAACAGCAAAAATTCTTCAAGACGCTTCAGTTCTTAGAAATCTCCAGAAGCATCCCTTCTAACAACCAAGCTTCTTGTGCAAGCTTAATACCTACCAAGCTTCTCATGCAAGCTTCATAACAACCTAGCTTCCTATACAAGCCTCATAACAACCAAGCTTCCAAGGGAAGCTAGACCTAGCTTCTAGGGGAAGCTAAAGGGAAAGCTATAAAAAGGGACTTAGGGCTTCATTACAAAGGTTGTTCATTAGTTGGTCGTTGTTCATCAATTAGGGTAAAACTTCTAGAAAAATCCAAATCAATTCAAATCAAGTGGGGTGACACCATTTGAGCCAAATCAAGATTCATCGAGTGCCGATTCAAGCAATCCTTCAACGAGCCTTTGAAGCAACGCCAACATTCATCCGAGCAAGAGATCCACGATGATGCGTGACTCAAGAAGATCGAGCGGAGCGAGCTTCGACGGAATCTAGTTACCTCTTCAAAAGGAGCGATCGAGAGCAACATCTTGTAACCTCGAATTGAGAGAATATGTAATTAGTCGTCGATTCAATAATGGTGATAATTGTACTTCTTGTTTTCTTTACACTCTTGCGTTATGAAGATTCTTGATCTTCGATTTATTTATTTTCATGATGCTTGAGTAAATTCTCCACTTCTGGAGGATCCGAGAGAATTGATAGATCTAATGATGATCAAATCTTAAATCTAGTCTTAATTCTTATGAAATTTGTGAACCTTAGCAAAAAGAATCGTTGATGACCTTATTTGGAGTGAAATAACTTCTTGATTATTTCGTTGCAAGTTAGGGATCAAACTATCGGTGATTTTCTTTACTAGAGGCTAGATCTGAATGATTATGATTGAAAAGTCAAGGGATAGTGAAGGAGAAACACTAGTTTCTTCAATTGATCCCTAATTTTCAATCATCATCATCAATCTAGCCACAAATACTCAATAGATAAGATTAGGAATTATGAGATTCATCATTAGCTATTAACTCAGTCGGATCCTACAAGCTACTCTTCATATCTTGATAATTCAATCGATTTGGACATTTCTTGATTCTTGATTCTAGATCTATATTCTTTTTGTTTCTTGAGATGAAAACTCACAAATCATAAATCAATTTTCTTGAATTTTCTTTTATCTTTTATTTTCAACTCAACTAAAACGATAACGAACAAATCACACTTTCTCAGTGGACGATCCGCATTCACCGACGAAACTACAATAGACACCGTCAATTGATTGCGGTATAAATTTCTTTGGTTGTGATAAAACATTTCCTTACACACAAAAGATGATCAATCTGTAAGTCCATGTCACGCACCCCACGTGTTCGCAGGGAGGCGGAATATATGAAAAACAATTATCAAAGCTTCGTAACACGGACTTGAGCACACGGATCGTGTCTAAACCATTACTAGCAAACTACGAGAGGTTGAACTACTCTGATTCTAAGTTATACCTCACGTTACATGTCCTTTGGGTCTTCATCGCTGTCCTCCACACCTCGTCGGCTCTATGGAACATGGGTACCTCAATGGCCTCTCCGAGTTAAAGATGATCCACTAAAGAGTCTATAGTCCGAGCTTTTATCTCGAATCTGAGATAACTACGGCTTCTAGTTTGCTAATCTAGATGTCCTAGAGGGTGTAGAGTATTTAGATGGATTACTTAGTCACTTAAACCCTAGGATTCTCAACTCATGAGAGCTTTTGGGGTTTGAGGAAGAAGATGAAGACTTGAGGAGAGATAAGTGTTTTGTGATTAATCAAATGAATAATACTCATGCTAGAATAATATGAAGCATAATAATATCTCTCTTGATAATATCAAGATAATATCTAGCATGCTTCATTTAATTCTAAGGGTGAATCACCTCATGAGTCATTAAGCATTTAATGAAACTTACACCTCATCCTCCACCTCATTTAGTTTAAATCACAAAAGAAATAAACACAAATGAGTCACCTCCTTCTAGAAGCTTTCCGTCAAATTACGAGACTGCCCCTCCCATCCGTATTTCCGAAAAACACGGATAGTCTTTGACTGAATAAATCCATTTATATAATAATAGAATCTAGCTTAAACCAAAGCCCGCTAGTTTTACCTGCCCGGTCATAGTACGTTCATAAGTGTACATAAGTGATCGCGGCCCTTCCTTAAAACCATACGGCCTCTGCACCTTTTGCCCGGTGCAGGGAAACTCTCTATGTGGGACTCTAAAGACTCAACACTACGCTGGCAGTAGGTTTAACCACAGGCTGCAAGCGGTACTAGCTGTACGTAACTGTCCCCAGGTAGATGTTGATAAGAAGGATGATGAAGAAACCCATCCGAACTCCTACTGAGCCTGTATGTGACAATCTCCGTACAGTCCGGTCTGTTCGTCCAGGACTATCGCATATCGGGCCTAGGGGGGCGGTAAACGTCTGACCCCTAATAGCGGTATAAGTCGTGTCGGAGTGTAGCCCATTACACCTTGAGAAACTACTGGAACCTACCAGTAAATCTCGCTTGCCATGTCCAGGGACTTTGCGTAATGGCTCTTCATACACAGCGCGATATCAACCCACAATCCCGGGAGAGACGAATCCTGTCTAACCGCCACTGCCTCCAAATGCTTCGGGATTGCACCCAAATACTACCTGTTTGCACGACTTCTTTGAGCCGTGGTAGGGTAGTAATCTATGTACAGTGGGAACACACCCGAGGCGAAGAAGCAGTGTCAAGTCGACGGACTAAGCTTTACTCATGTCACCTGCGAACTGCTATCTGACGATGGGTATAGAACCAACCTGCTGTTCCCGGCGAGTCCTGTCCGGTGTACTCGTAACCTAACGAGCACCTGCATACTATCTCCAGTACGACATACTGATCGCTGTGGGACAGACCATCTCCCCATGCTGGGATGAGAAGCGTATACACCAGTCTAATCTGGAGTATCGATGCCCCGTCTCGATAATCCTATGACAAGGGACCTATATAGGATGTTGCTTAAAGACTACCCAGCCCCCACTAGTGTGACTGCCATCACAACTCTTGTAATCATGCAAAGATCCTAAGGGATCTACTAATATGTATAAGCGATATGTTAAAAGAGACATATGCACATATTAAAGTAGAAACAAACCAAGTAGCATACTACTATTTTTAGCAAGACTGTCAATACAACTGTGAATATCCCAAGCTTCCATTAAGTAATATACAAACTAATATGATACAGTAATGGCCTCTAGGGCATAAACACTAACAATCTCCCACTTGCACTAGGGCCATATACTAGCATATCGCAGACCTATCATCTCGAACTGCGTATGAGGAATGGGCTTTTTGAATGGATCAGCAGTGTTGTTCTCCATATCTACTCTCTTCACCTCGATCTCCCGGCGATCTACGATCTCCCGGCGATCTACGATCTCTATGATCAGGTGATACCGCCTTAAGATGTGTCTGGACTTCTGATGGGACCTGGGTTCCTTGGCTAAAGTTATAGCGTCGTTGTTGTTGTAGGGTTCCTAGGCACCCTAATGAGGTCTCACAAGGCATCGAACATGCCATTATAAAATTTTAACGGTGCCGAGAGACCCGACTACGGATCGTTTGCTAGAAATCTAGGCGAAAAAGCTAACTAGTTAACACTTAACTATAAGAATCGGAAATACAACCTTTGTAGATCCGGTGCTCCACCTCCATAGCTCCGCAATGAAGTCCTCTCCGCTGTCCAAATCAAATCCGGGCTCTAGCGTCGGCTTCGTCGGAGAATGGGCAAGCTAGGTCGTCGATGTCCATGCCGAAGATGATCTACGTCGAGGCATCGCTAAATTAAGCTCCGACTTCACCAAGTCAAGAAACTTGTGAAGAAAACACACTCTACTACTTGGAAAGAGGTAGAGGATGAAGAAATAGGAAGTGGGTTAACTTTAGTTTTGGATTTCTCACTCTTTTCCAACAATCACCATTGATGGAGCTTGGTTTTCTTCAAAGAAGAATGAAGAAGAAGAAGAGCAAGAAGAAGATAAGTATTATGATAAGAATAAAAGAAAAAATAAAAATCCATTCTTATCATAATTCTCACCATGGTTAGGTGTAGAGAATTAACTTGAGTTAATTGAATTGGTTAGGGTTAAGCATGAGACAAAATGGTGACAAAATGGTGACTAAGTCAAAAGTTCATGAAGCTTCATGAAAGAAAACAAAAGAAGCCACCATTCTATTTTATGCATTTTATTTTCCAAAAATAAAAACAAATGAATAAATGAATAATCAAATAAAAACCCTAACCATTTCTTTAACCAAGGTTTAATTCTTTACACAAACCCTAATTTGCATGTATCATCAAATATGATACAAACAAGTGCACAAAATCATATCGCATATGCAATGCGCACAACCGAGCGAGAAAATCCATTTAAAGTGAACCGATACTAGTTAATGCAAAGTAATATATCAAATATATAATTATGCATTAAATCATTAAATCAACGCTTGATTTAACGATCCGGTCATGACGCACATAACTGACTGGTACCATTAGTAACATCTTATCGAATCAACACTTGATCCGATAATCCGGCTATATCGCATATAACCGATCAATGTCACATCGCGAGAATCGAATACAGTATCACATACTCGTATTATTCTCGGTCCCGCACATATCTCATATGCGCTCCTATTTCGTTTCGCTTGAGCCAGGAAACCTCTGTGTAGGACTCTAAAGACTCGTCAATACGCCGGCAGCAGATGATGATCATATCAAGCATCCACAAGCCGCAAGCGGTCTGCTAAACGTAACGGCCACCCGGGTATTGAGCGATCTGAAGATCGACAAGCAAGCCCACTCATACTCCAGTGAATCCAACCAGTAACACTACCGTACAGTCCGGTCTGATCATCTGATCTGTCGCATATCTTGCCTAGGGGTGGTATACGTCAGACCCCAATAGCTCGATAAGTCGTGTCGATATGAGGTCTATAACTATTCGAGAAACTACAGGTAACACTTACCAGTAAATCTCAGCAACCATGGCCAGGGATTTACTGTTATAGCCAATCGAACACAGTACAACATCAACTCCCTATACCGGGAGAGACGAATCCCCTCCTATCGCTCATTGCTTCCATGTGACTCGGGACTGTACCCAAAAACCACCATTTTGCACGCCCTCTTGGACGTGGTAAGATGGAAATCAAAGCACAGTGAGAACCACACAAGACTCTATGACGATCTCGGGTCAACAGACTACTCTGTACCAGTGTCACCAGAGAACTGCCATCTGACGTGAGGTATAATACCATCTGGGAGTTCTCGGCGAGTCCGTCCAGTGTACCCAGTCTCTACTGAGCACCCGTATATCTCCTCTGATGTCAAACACCAATGGATATGGGATCATCCATCGCCCATCTGTATGGGTCGAGAAGGTACACGCTAGTCTACTCTGGTATATCGATGCCCCGTCTCGATACACCTATGACTAGGGACTTTCAAGGATGTACTTATGGACTACCATGTCCCCACTAGTATGATCCGCATCATAGTCCAGGTAGTCAAGTACAGATCCTAAGGGCTTTACCAACATGTAACAGAGAGACAATCAGCATACACGTTAAGGTAAAGATCAACCAGATAGCATACTATCATGTCGAGCAAGAAAGTCCTCCCTATATATGTCCAAGCATCCACTACAATATACATCCTATGTATAGTAATGGCCTCTAGGGCATACATATAACTAACAATCTCCCACTTGCACTAGGGCCATCTGATAGCAGTGGTTGTAGTATCTCATAGTCAACCATCCCATAAAAGTCTCTCTCTGGGAACAGGCCTTTGTGAGTGGATCCGCTGTGTTGTCCTCTGAGTCTACTCTCCTAACCTCGATCTCCCTGGAGATCAACCATCTCCATGATCAAGTGATACTGCCTTAGAATATGTCTGGATCACTGATGGGACGGGCGTTCCTTGGCATAAGCCACAACTCCATTGTCACACAATGGTGGGAACGTAGTTCATCTCATGAACCAATATACACCCAAACAGCCTCTTTGGTAGCATCTTAAGTAGCGATATATCGTGCCTTTATCGTCTAGTATGTCACGGTATCTAGCTTGGAACTCTTCCAACACACCGTCCCTTTACTGAGGGTAAAGACAATGACTGCGACTGACATTCAGTCGTCATTATCACCCTGGAACACTTCCAGTGATTCTCCCCAGGATCGATTGATACTATCTCACTACAACTAGTGAGAATCCTAACATCCAATTAGATCTATCTCATAGATCCAAAATTCAGGATTTAGTAGGTATCATTTTGATCCTATATGGAGAATTATGGTGATAAGCGGAGATTGACCGAGCGTAGCATAAGAAACTCTTTTCTTATCAAGAGTATGTCATCCACGTACTCTGCGAGGATCGTCACCATACTCCTTACTACCCTTTTTGTTTATACAAGGTTCATCTACCATTTTGATGATGTCAACTTCTTTGAATAACACATCAAAATAGACGTTCCAACTCCGCGATGCCTGCTTTATCCTATAAAACATCTTGCACACGTTTCCGCTGCTCCCACTGTCTACGAGGCCCTCTGGCTGTGTACTTATAGACGCACTCTTCTAAATCAATATTTAGAAAAGCAGTCATGGCACTCAACCGCCAGATATCGTAGTCATGGTATGTAGCCGTGACAAGTAGGATCTGGATGGACTTAAGCATAGCTACTTGAAAAAGGTTTCATCATTATCCATACCTGGTCAATGATGCACACTTTTAACAAGTCTAGCTTTGAAAGTCTCAATTTTTCCATGTACACCAAGTAATCTTCTCAAGATATACTTGCTCCTGATGGGGATTTAACCCTTCAGATATAGCAACCAAAGTCCATACTTTGTTGGTGTATAAGGATTCCATCTCAGATCGCTAAGCATCCAGCCATTCTGACAGAGTCTTACTCCTGATGGCCAGCTCGAAATTAGTTGGGTCATCATCTCATGATGCAATCCTCGCTCCCACAGTCATAGAGAAACCGAAGTATCTCTCAGGTGGGTGAGGAACCCTACTAGATCGGCGGAGAGGCTGAGGTTCGTTGGTAACTATTGAATCCTTTGGTTCCATCAAATCATCTTCTGTAGTTTGCATAGCTGGAACATTTCCAGTTGTACATAACAGATCTTGCCTCGAGCTTGTCCGGATTTTGTTTTTCAGACATAGGCTGGACAACCCCAAATCTCAACTAACTTGAGAGATGGGCTCTTCCCTTATCATATCAAATATGAAGTAGTAGGCAACTGATTTGATTCGAACCTTATTCAATAGGTATGCAACTTCGTAAGTGCATAACACCCAAAAGGAAAAAGGTAACTCAGTATTACTCATCATAGAGCACACCATATCAAATAGGGTGTATCTGCTCCGCCCCGATATACCATCGTGCTATGGTGTATACGGAGGAGTAATGCTGAGAGAGAATCTCATTCTCCTTTAGAAAAGTCCAAGAATTTCGTGCCCAAGTATTCTCCTCCTTGATCTCATCAAAGGACATAATACTTATACCCGTGTTTTGGTTCTCTACTTCTAACTTATATTCTGTGAATATCTCAAAAGGTTCGGACTTATGTTTCAACAGGAACGTATGTCTGAATCTTGAGAGATTATCAGAGAATGTAATGAAGTATAAAGAACCGGTCTTGGCATGTGTAGACAGGGGACCTACATACATCAACATGTATCATCCCAAGAGTTCACTAACTCTTTCTCTGTTTCCAGTAAACGGAGCTATGGTCATCTTATCTTTGTGACATGACTGGCGAGTTTCACAAGATGTAAATTCAAACTGATTTAAATATGCATCTAAATGTAACTCCAGCCAGTCGGGTCACATTGATATGACCTAGTCTACAATGCCTCAAGAAGGATTCGTTCATTTCTGAACTCTTCTTCTTGTGTGTGTTCCGTATACTAAGAACTGTAGTTTGATTTAGAACATCAATGCTTTTAGATAACGTGCCTGAACCGATCAACTTTTGATATAGGAAATGTTCAAAACATTATCCAACAATACAAAATTTTATCATTTCTTTACTAATAAAGAGACTGATATGATTTTGTATATCAGGTTCGGTATCTAATAACATTCGTTCAGAATCAATGTATTGGTAATACAGGGTGACAGTGACCAACAGACTTGGCTGCAACATTTGCCCCGTTTTCTGCCTCATGAAACTTATCACCCGTTCTCAGTTCTCTACCTATCTGTAGCCCTATGTAACAGATTACATATCTGGGATCCTGATCTGGTATCACATACCCAGGACGTAAAGAATACTGAGAAACAGTTCTGTATAATGAACATACCCGAAGATGATGCATCAGCATGCACTCTCTTCGTTTGGGCGGCACGGGAAATCTGGTATTCCCCAATTTCCTGCTCTGTCTTATAACAATTATAAGTTGGAGCGGGACCAACGTTCCCCAGCTCAGTATAACAAGCGGGTTCGGTCAATATTCCGTTTTATTATCTTGATTAAGGCGTGATATGGTCGCTACCTGGAGAGAGAGAGAAGAAAACACTCAGCGTGCGCTCTTGCAAGAATAGATTGGTTATTATTTTATCTAATCAGGATGGCTCCCACTGCTTTTTATCAAATCTTCCTTCAAACCCTAAAAGGAAAGACTAGCCGGGATTAATTACACACTACAAGTTCGCCAATCTTTCAGCCAGGCCAGTGTCGGTACTTTGAGGGAGGTCCCCCGTGCTTTCGCACGAACCTAATTAATGTAAACCTCGTTTTCCCAGAGGCGTAACCCCGTTGACACCTTTCTAGACACCTACTTGATCTGCTAATTGTAATGTATAAAACTCTCCCAGGAGTAACACTTACTCGCAGCGGGTATCGGGATCCGACTATCTCATAGAAGGTATGCAATCTCATTGCAAATCTCAACACTTGAAATTCCCGATAATATTTTGCCCCTAGCGTCCTATGACCTTGACAGAGGTCAACAAACCATAGGCTGCTAGTCAAGTTCAACCCGTCATTTCCTGATTGAAGTAAACCCACCCGCACGACCCTTGACAGAGGTCAACAAGGTCGCACGACTACCCTAAATCAATCACATCATATGCTTATGCAGATAAGCACTAATCAGCTACCGCACACTACGCCTTGACAGAGGTCAACAAACGTAGCACGAATACTAACTAGGACTTATCTGAAATGACGGAGGGCTACGACAGGTTTTTCTGAAAACCTATTGCGTAATGAACTTGATATCGTTGTAGAATCAAATGATTTTAAAATGGAGTGCTTTTGAGGCTTTTCCAGTTTTGCTAAAGGAGTCACTCCCGGTGAAGGGATCGTCAGTCCTTTCCTCGTCGAATGAGGTGCGGGATATATCATATATATCACTGTGCAAAGCCAAAAACACTTAAAAGCAATCAAAAGACAAACCGAGTGTGTAGCATCTGCCAGTTATTGCTAAAGGAGTCACTCCCGGTGAAGGGATCTCGGTCCTTTCCTCATCGAATAAGGTGCAGGATATATCACATATACCTCTGTGCAAAGCAAGAACCGTAGCTACCTGTTTTATTTTGAAATTCGATTCTACAACATCTTAGGTTTCTTTTATTTCATTAATCTCATTAATGAAGTCCCATCATTTAAGTACCTAATCATCACAGATAAATACGACGTACACTTATGCCATCCGCATTCGCCTTGATGTCCCCTCGTGCACCGTTAGGTTAGGTAACTAACGGCAGAGCAGGGCAGGGCTAGCGCGGGTGAAAAACATAAGTAACGTCTATATAATATATCATATATACTATATACTGTATCTATCACAGAACATCACATGATCACATCACAGATATCGCAGCAGAAGAAACATATGAAATATTGGATATACTAGGACGTCCGTGTTTTCAATACGAGCCAGTATAAAACACGGATTCCACGGTCGTGATGAATAGCCAAACCCACACCCCTAGACCCCTATGAGAGCGGCAAGCAACCCTACCAATTCTGGAGTTAGGAGACCCGGACTCGACTCCTCGAGTTGGTCTCCCACTGGACTCCAGAACCCGGTTACTTGTGCTCTCCTTCTTGGGTCTATCCTAGTGCGGAAAAGTAAATAATATACAAACGGTGACAACTTCCGCAACCTGGAAGCGCCCTAATAAAAGAATATTACATACAAGTTTTTACATGAATGAAAATGAAAAACACTCATCTCACATAAAAACCCCCGGCTATTCAAACACGACGATCCAATATAACATATCCAGCAACACATAACATCACATGTCATCAACGTAAGTAAATATGCGCATCCCAATTTTCGTTGACATATAGCAACGAAACCGGCGATATCACATATTACACTTACGGTCACAGAAAAGAAAGTGTAAAACTACAACAGTTGGAATCCGCAACCACCTCAGACATCGCATGCCTGACCAAATGAATTACTTAGACATCGCATGCCTAACAATTATAAACCCCGCATTTTAGTCTCATTATCGAAAACACTTTTCAATATCAAGTCGGGCAATTCAACAAGATTCCCGAAAAACTGATCGAATACTCGTCGCAAACTTCAGTAGGCGGTCACACCCCCGATACCGTCGACGAAGTGCACCAAGGCGGAACACCGCTGCCGCGAGCACCCGAACGGATGCTTTCGGCGACGGGGTTCTCCTACAGTCACTTGGTCGGGGTTATGGGGTGTAGCTGTCTATTAAGTTTACCCGGCGAGTATCCGCGTACGCTACGTGATTGCGACGGACTTTTGATCACATCAAAATTCCGTGGCAACCGATCAAGTGAGACTAAACTGCTATGTTTATATCATTCATTTAGTTATCACATAACTACTTGTGAATTCCAATTATTGTATCCCATTCCAGATAAATAGAAAATGTTAAACTTTCCGATCGAACAATCGAACACCCAAGTTTTCCCGATACAGCTCAACACATGAAATAAGTCTAACAACATTCCGTTCGTGCCTCAGTACCAACGGTCCAGCCGTAGAAGGGTCAAGCCAACGCCTCACATGTGGCACGCCGTACTGCCCCAAACCCGAAGGTTCAAAGGGCAGTTCAAGACGGTCACATAATCGAGTTAAGGTTTGTTGTCTTCTAGAGGGACCATCGCGTTACTTGCACTACTTAGAACGTCGTTAAACTACGGAAAAATCCAACACTTGGAAATTTCCCGACAGGGGAAAAATTGGGTATTTATATCCGGTCGAACTTTTTAACATATTCTAAAATTTATCCGGAAAGCCACATAGACAAAATTTGATACTCCGATCGAAACACCGAATCCCCAAAAACACATCAGAAAATTCAACTCTTGAATAAATATTAAAAATTCCCAGAAACACCAGAAATAATATATAAGAATTACTGTGCAGAAAGGGATGCACAAAACGACAAAAGTAGCGCGGATCCGTCGCATCATCCTACTGTAAGGCCGCGGATCCGCGCCCCCTTTAATGAATCAAGCCCTCGAATTTAAACAGTAATTCTTAGATTATTTTACTGAGTTTTCTGAATATTTTAAATCTGGAAAAATCCCTGTTTTTCAAAATCGTCCAGAGAGCAACTTTAGGGTTTTGGTTTTGATTCGATCGGAGTTCAAATTCCGTCAAGACTTCGCCTAAGGCTCTAGCTAGGCTCTGATACCACTGTAGGGTTCCTAGGCACCCTAATGAGGTCTCACAAGGCATCGAACATGCCATTATAAAATTTTAACGGTGCCGAGAGACCCGACTACGGATCGTTTGCTAGAAATCTAGGCGAAAAAGCTAACTAGTTAACACTTAACTATAAGAATCGGAAATACAACCTTTGTAGATCCGGTGCTCCACCTCCATAGCTCCGCAACGAAGTCCTCTCCGCTGTACAAATCAAATCCGGGCTCTAGCGTCGGCTTCGTCGGAGAATGGGCAAGCTAGGTCGTCGATGTCCATGCCGAAGATGATCTACGTCGAGGCATCGCTAAATCAAGCTCCGACTTCACCAAGTCAAGAAACTTGTGAAGAAAACACACTCTACTACTTGGCAAGAGGTAGAGGATGAAGAAATAGGAAGTGGGTTAACTTTAGTTTTGGATTTCTCACTCTTTTCCAACAATCACCATTGATGGAGCTTGGTTTTCTTCAAAGAAGAATGAAAAAGAAGAAGAGCAAGAAGAAGATAAGTATTATGATAAGAATAAAAGAAAAAATAAAAATCCATTCTTATCATAATTCTCACCATGGTTAGGTGTAGAGAATTAACTTGAGTTAATTGAATTGGTTAGGGTTAAGCATGAGACAAAATGGTGACTAAGTCAAAAGTTCATGAAGCTTCATGAAAGAAAACAAAAGAAGCCACCATTCTATTTTATGCATTTTATTTTCCAAAAATAAAAACAAATGAATAAATGAATAATCAAATAAAAACCCAAACCATTTCTTTAACCAAGGTTTAATTCTTTACACAAACCCTAATTTGCATGTATCATCAAATATGATACAAACAAGTGCACAAAATCATATCGCATATGCAATGCGCACAACCGAGCGAGAAAATCCATTTAAAGTGAACCGATGCTAGTTAATGCGAAGTAATATATCAAATATATAATTATGCATTAAATCATTAAATCAACGCTTGATTTAACGATCCGGTCATGACGCACATAACCGACTGGTACCATTAGTAACATCTTATCGAATCAACACTTGATCCGATAATCCGGATATATCGCATATAACCGATCAATGTCACATCACGAGAATCGAATACAGTATCACATACTCGTATTATTCTCGGTCCCGCACATATCTCATATGCGCTCCTATTTCGTTTCGCTTGAGCCAGGAAACCTCTGTGTAGGACTCTAAAGACTCGTCAATACGCCGGCAGCAGATGATGATCATATCAAGCATCCACAAGCCGCAAGCGGTCTGCTAAACGTAACGGCCACCCGGGTATTGAGCGATCTGAAGATCGACAAGCATGCCCGCTCATACTCCAGTGAATCCAACCAGTAACACTACCGTACAGTCCGGTCTGATCGTCTGATCTGTCGCATATCTTGCCTAGGGGTGGTATACGTCAGACCCCAATAGCTCGATAAGTCGTGTCGATATGAGGTCTATAACTATTCGAGAAACTACAGGTAACACTTACCAGTAAATCTCAGCAACCCTGGCCAGGGATTTCCTGTTATAGCCAATCGAACACAGCACAACATCAACTCCCTATACCGGGAGAGACGAATCCCCTCCTATCGCTCATTGCCTCCATGTGACTCGGGACTGTACCCAAAAACCACCGTTTTGCACGCCCTCTTGTACGTGGTAAGATGGAAATCAAAGCACAGTGGGAACCACACAAGACTCTATGACGATCTCGGGTCAACAGACTACTCTGTACCAGTGTCACCAGAGAACTGCCATCTGACGTGAGGTATAATACCATCTGGGAGTTCTCGGCGAGTCCGTCCAGTGTACCCAGTCTCTACTGAGCACCCGTATATCTCCTCTGATGTCAAACACCAATGGATATGGGATCATCCATCGCCCATCTGTATGGGTCGAGAAGGTACATGCTAGTCTACTCTGGTATATCGATTCCCCATCTCGATACACCCATGACTAGGGACTTTCAAGGATGTACTTATGGACTACCATGTCCCCACTAGTATGATCCGCATCATAGTCCAGATAGTCAAGTACAGATCCTAAGGGCTTTACCAACATGTAACAGAGAGACAATCAGCATACACGTTAAGGTATAGATCAACCAGATAGCATACTATCATGTCGAGCAAGAAAGTCCTCCCTATATATGTCCAAGCATCCACTACAATATACATCCTATGTATAGTAATGGCCTCTAGGGCATACATATAACTAACAGTTGTCGCAATACAGAGGTATTGGATCAACACTGGTAGGAACCACCTAAATTTCTGTGAGGAACTAGTTCATCCATACAGCTTCTTTTGCGGCATCGCAAGCAGCTATATACTCCTCTTCCATCGTTGAGTCGGTTATGGTGTCCTGCTTAGAACTCTTCCAACAGACCGCCTTTCCATTGAGGGTAAAGAGATAACTCGACATGGACTTGGAGTCATCCTTGTCACTCTGGAAGCTGGAGTTGGCAAAGGCCTCGATCTGAAGGTCCTTTCCACCATACACCAAGAACATCTCCTTAGTCCTCCTCAGGTACATGAGAATGTTCTTTACTGCTATCCAGTGCTTCTCCCCTGGGTTTGCCTGATACCGTATTACAACGCTTATTGCGTATGCTATATCTGGTCTGGTACATAAGATCGCATACATTATAGAGCCTACCGCAAAAGCATAGGGTATAATCGACATGTGAGCCCTTTCTAAATCTGTCTTGGGATACATCTCTTTGGAGAGGGTGATTCCGTGACAAAATGGTAGGTTACCGTGCTTAGAATCTTCCATACTGAATCTTTTCAATATGGTGTCTATGTACCTGGACTGCGAAAGTCCGAACATCCTCTTTGATCTATCACGATAGATCTGGATTCCCCAGAATGTAGGTTGCATCACCCAGGCCCTTCATGGAGAACTATTGTGACAAGAATCCTTTGACTGACTGTAGTATAAGAATATCATTTCCTATTAGGAGAATGTCAAACACGTACAAGATGTGAAATACTACAGCTCTCCCTACAATCTTACTATATATGCATGGTTCATCTGGATTCTTGATAAAGTCGAATTCTTTGACAATATCATCAAAACATATGTTCCAACTCCGCGATGCCTGCTTTAGTCCATAAATGGACTTAAGCAACTTGCACACTTTACCGCTGCTCACACTCTGAAAGAATCCCTCTGGTTGATCCATATAGACGCACTATTCCAAATTACCATTTTGAAAAATCGTCTTTACGTCCATCTGCCAGATCTCATAATCGTGGAAGGCAGCAAGGGCAAGACGGACCCGAATGGATTTGAGCATAGCCACAGGAGAAAAGGTTTCGTCATAGTCCAAACCAGGTCTTTAACGAAAACCCTTTGCAACAAGTCTAGCCTTATAGGTTTCAACCTGTCCATCTACACCAATCTTCTTTCTGAAGATCTATTTGCATCCTACTGGTTTTACCCCATCTGGAGCAATGTCTAAAGTCCATACTTTGTTAGTGTACATGGACTTCATTTCGGTCCGCATTGCATCCAGCCATCTTACTGAGTCGCCACTCTAAATGGTTTGCTGGAAGCTAGTAGGGCCATCATTATCAATGATACAATCTTCTCGATCCTCGTCTATGAGAAAACCGTAGTATCTCTCGGGCAGATGAGACTGCCTACTACTTCTGTGGATAGGCGCTGGGATGTCCCTTTCTTTTGAACCTTCTTATTCTACCAAACTTTCAGTAATAGATTGTGGTTCTGGAATTTCTTCCAGTTCTATTATGCTCCCACTCTTCTGATTTTCTAAAAATTCAGCTTCAAAGAAGTGGGCATGACGAGAAACAAAAACCTTTTGTTCCTCGGCGTAATAGAAACAATACCCCTTAGAGTTCTTTGGATATCCCACAAACTTACACTGTACTGAGCGTGCCTCGAGCTTGTCCGCATGCTGCTTTTTAAAAAAAGATGGACATCCCCATGTCTTCAGGTACTGATGATAGGGTTTCTTCCCACTCCACATCTGATATTGTATGGTAGGCAGAGTCTTTGTCGGAATCTTGTTCAAAAGATATGCAGCTGATTCTAGTGGATAACCCTAGAAAGATCGCGGTAACTCAGCCTTACTCATCATGGAACGAACCATATCTAATAGGGTTTGATTCCGCCTTTCCGATACAACATTGTGTTGTTGTGTGTACGGAGGACTAAGCTGAGAGAGAATTCCAATCACTTTTAAGTAACCCAGGAACTCGGCACTTAAGTATTCACCACCTCGATCAGATCTCAGTGTCTTGATACTTTTGCCTGTTTGGTTTCCCACTTCATTCTTGTATTCCCGGAAATTCTCAAAGCCCTTGGATTTATGCTTCATCAAGAAGATATGTCCATGCCTATTGAAATCATCCATAAAAGTAATGAAGTAAGAATGACCACCTCTTGTATGTGTAGACATTGGACCACACACATCGCTGTGTATGAGTCCCAAGAGATCGCTCCCTCTTACTTCGTGTCCAGTAAACGGAGTCTTTGTCATCATTCCCATGAGACAAGATTCACAAGTAGCATAAGATTGATATTCGAACGGATTCAAATATCCTTCTCTATGTAACTTAGTCAACCGTGTTTCATTGATGTGACCTAGTCTACAATGCCATAAGAAAGCCTGATTTTTTTCCGTAGACTTTCTTTTTAGTGTGTTCTGGACATTGAAAACCTGAGCTTGACTCAATACGTATATACCATCATCTAATGTACCGGACCCAATCAGAACTTGATTTAGGTGGATGTGAACCACATTGCTTACGAATGTAAAATCATATCCCTCTCTCGAAAGTGAGGACACTGATATGATATTACAAGTCAAACTAGGTACATACAAACAGTTACGTAGATTCAATATCTGCCCACTTGTCAAACATAGGCGATATTCTCCCACGGATTCAGCGTCCATAATCATTCCGTTCACAACTCTGAGAGACAAATCACCTTCCCTGATAACTCTGCGGTTTCTCAAAGCATGTAATGAATTACAGATATGAGATCCTGGTTCGGTATCTAGTACCCAGGAAGTAGAGTTAATTGACAAACAGTTCTCAATTACAAACACACCCGAGGCCGAAACCACAACATGCTTCGAATCCTGGCTACTGGCTTCCAAAGCCCTGCAATCCTTCTGCCAATGCCCCTTACCACAACAATAGGAACATCCATCCTTACCTACACCAAGTCCCGAAACATTTGCTCTTCCCTTTCTTTCTACTTCACTGACACTGTATATCGGCTTTTTGGAGGTCTTCTTCTTTTCACCCTTTGCTTTCGCCTTGGATGCAGAAGAAGAAGGTCCCCCATTAAGTAGAGCGGGTGTCTCCCTGGTTTCTTTTAGGGTGTAAGTAGAGGGTAGGGATTTTGGAAATAAGTCAGCATATGACCTGTTTCCCAACGTGGTTTCTAGGTCCGTGAGCTCATCAATATATCTAGTCATCGTAAGGACATCGTCCCTTACAGATGACCCGAGAGCCAACCTCGCTTGAAATAATTCGTTCGAGGTCTCATATCTTGCGATACGAGATTGCTCTCCATATAAATCTTTGTTATGGAGGAAGATGGAAACTAAGTCCATCTTCTCGTGCTGCTTCTGGTATACACCATCGACCGAAGCCAACACGAGGCACTTGGCATTTTCACTGTCCTTTTCCCTTGCCTGACGGATATCCATATCCGCGACGTTGGAAACTGGACCTTGGACGGCGGGGCTTCAGTAGTAATAGGGTGGTCCGGCTTGTCATAGGCAATGGACATCTTGACAGATCTTTGCCAGTCATAAAAGTCAGATTCAGTCAACTTGTTATCTAGATGTAACCTAGTCATGTTCACAGGGTCGCTGCAGTTGAAAGAGGCAAGAAAACACTTTAGTATGATGCACTTGCAAGTTTAGATTGGTTTTTAGTTTATCTAAACTGAATGGCTCCAACTGTTTCTCGAATCCTTCCTCTAAGCATAAAAGAAGAATTAGTCAGGACTGATCTCACCGTACAATACTTGCTTAACCGTTTAGCCAGGCTAGTGTCGGTGCTTTGAGGGAGGTTTTACGACACATCGCGAAGTTCCTTAATTAAATAACCATTTTTCTCTGGAGCCATAGCCCCGCTGACACCGTTCTAGACACCTACTTTGTTTATAGCATTGATCGTTAAGTGACGAATCTCCTGATGAGTAGCGGATTGTCACGACCCTAAATAGCACGTGACTGGCCCTTGAATCATATGAAATCTATAGGACCTCATCTAATTCAAGTAAGCCAAAAGCCCAGAAATCTAAAACCATTTTTAAGGAGTAAATACGGAAAACTAGTTTTTTTGAAGTAAAGAAAATATGTTTTAAAAGCAAGGTTTTTAAATAAGTAAGCCGAATATGCATTTTTAAAATCTCTAGTCTTTTCTGAAAATTTCGACAGAGTTTCCTTTTTAAATACTGGCCCCGAACGGGTAGAACAAGAATAATATATATACAATGATAAAAGGCATCCCCAAGCGGGAGCTAGCTCTTCGTCAATTGACGGTCACAACCACGCAAACAGTATAGTATACAACACCAAAGGGCGAGGATCAAAACTCAAAAAGGAAACTTGAAATCAACATGAAAACCATAATACATAATTGGTTTTCTAAGTCTGAAATAATATACATGTTTGGTTGATGGAATTACTAGATACAACTGAATAAAATAAATACAAGGATGGTCACGATGCGAGTGAACCCACCTACCAATGCAATCACCCAGAAAGGAAGCAGTGTGCCAGAAAAGCCGTATTGAAACCTATACGGCAAAACCTGCAAGAACTGTGGCACAACGGTGGTGAGTTGCCAACTCATGAATAGAAAACATCACAGAGCAGAAATCATATGTATGACTCAATCCTAGGTCAATACGATCAATATATATATAAATCTCAAATGAATAAGTCTGAAGCATGAAAAGGTGGCAAAGGAAAACATCTATACTTAAGTGTAGTACCAAGTGCTCGTGCCAGTGCCTCAGGTAACAACATATCATAATGTGAGGTATGATCAATGTAATCAGTGTCAACTATATCATGAAGTCTATGAGTATGTGGATATCATCCAATTATGTGATCGATGTCATCAATGTCAACTATATGTATGTGGATATCATCCAACTATGTGATCAATGTCATCAATGTAAACTATATGTATGTGGATATCGTCCACGTGTCACCCAATGACAACAAGCATCATGCATGTAAATACTGTAAGTCCACGGTAGCACCCCGGCCGTCTAACAGACGCCAAATGCGGAACAAAAAGTTTTTACAAACTGGCGCTATCGCGTACTATCACCCGGATCTGCTATTAAAGCTAAACTAACAAACTACAAAGTGGGTAGAAATGTTATACCGAACGATCCGAGTCCTTCGGTCTTCAACCATCATCCAACGCTTTGTTGCGGCTGCTCCGATCTCCTGAATCTCCAGTCTTCTCGTCCAGGTGGCACCACGTCGATGGATCTTTAAACGGGCTCCCGCCTCTGAACCGAGGCAACTCGATCATCAAGTTTGCAAAAAGAGATGACCAAGATTGATGTAGAGAATGAGTAGAACACTTTGTCTCGTTACGTCCAAAGCTATGGACGAACGGTTAATGAAGTTGCCTTTTAGATCGGGTGAAAATGAGAAATGAGTATCTATCAAATTTCCATGAGTCTAAAACTTTCATAATCTTTTTACAAGCAACCTCCTTCATTTCCCATGAAGGGACGACCACTTTATGGATATGGGGGGTTGAGTGCAGGAGAAGAAATGGTAACCATAAAGATATGATACTTATCAAAACACATAAAGAAAACAATGACTCACTTAAACAATAAATGCAAACCAATGATTCATAAACCTAGGCACCCTTTGCATTAAATGAATCATTAAATGCACTAATGAGTCACTTAACACCTCACCATCCTAGTCACCTTCTAGAAGCTTCCACACTCATCTCAAGAAAAGATAAATCCGCATTTAACCGAATGTTAAAGACGGGCGATAGAAAACTGGAAACTGGCAACTTCCAAAAGCGATCCTGAAATGAATTTCAGGATAACCCCGTATCAGTATGAACATACCAGCATTTGTATTATGACCGAATACAAATGCAACTGAGACAAAAATATTAGATCTACACAGTATAATACTCGGATCCGGCTTAAACCAAAGCCTACCAGTATTATCTGCCCGAAATATGACACGTGCGTAAACGCACGTGCATTTTCCGAACCCTGCCATAAAAAAATACGGCCTCTACAACGTTTCGCCCGAACTTGGGAAACTGTCTGTGGGGAACTCTAATGACTCATCAACATACTGGCACTGGGTATAACCTCTAGCACGTCAGAGATACAAGCTGTACGTAACGGTTGCCTATGTATTGACTAGAAGGGAAGCTGACGAGCGAACTCATCCATAAACCCTACTGAGCCTTACAGTGACAATATCCGTACAGTCCGGTCCGTTCGTCTAAAGAGTATCGCATATCGAGTCTAGGGGGTGGATAAAGTCAGACCCCTAATAACGCGATAAATCGTGTCGGTATGAAGCCCATCACCACCTGAGAAACTACTGATCTAAATCATTAATTCTCCACTAACTCGGTCGAGGATTTCTAGTGATGGCCACCCATGCACTGTGCGACATCAACCCCCAATACCGGGAGAGAGGAATCCCCGACGATCCGCTCACTACCTCCATGTAACTCGGGACTGTACCCAAAAAATACCTGTTTGCACATCTCCTTTGAGCGTAGTAGGGTAGAAATCAAAGCACAGTGGGAACTCACACGAGAAAAATGACGATCTCAGGTCGACAAACTAACCTGTACACATGTCACCTGGGAACTTCTATCTGACGATATGTATAATACCAACTAGCATGTTCCCGGCGAATCCTGTCCGGTGTACTCATAACCCAATGAGCACCTGTATATATCTTAGGTGAACCAACTGACACCAATGGCTTGTGAGACCGGCCACCGCCCCTCGACAGGGTCTCGACTGTATACACTAGTCTACTTTGGAGTATCGTTGCCCTGTCTCGAAACTCCCACGACTAGGGACACTTTAAGGATGTGCTTACAGACCACAGCTCCGACGTATATGTCGCCTTCATACTGCTGGTAGTCAAGCAAGAATCCTATGTGCTCTATCATCATGCAATAGTGAACTAAAGCATGTATACGATGATAAAGACAAACCAGATAGCATACTATCATCTCGAGCAAAACTGTAATATCGGTATAGGTCCTGCCTCAATCATTGCAATCATATACCTGCAATCCAATAATTGACTTTGAGGGCACTATATCCAACAATCTCCTACTTGGACTTAAGGCTAATTATTGCGATGTCGCATACTCACAGCCCATGTGGAACTGAACACCCAACTCCTCTACTAATCAGTTTCACAAAGCTAGTTTGTAAAACTCTTGTGTTCGAGAAATAGCCTCAATGAGTGGATCCGCCTTGATGTTTCTTTCTATGTCTCTCTTAATCTCAAGTTCACGGAGAAAGCCATCTCCCGAATTGAGTAATACCTGTCTTAGAATATGTCTGAATATCTGATGGGACCTACTTCATAAATGAACTCCAAATCCAAACATCTTAGACTTTATTGATAACTGAACCTAATCAGTATCCAGCACCATGCCTCCTACAGTATCCTTTTGGACCACCTGTCCATAATATGGTCCCTTGTCAGAGGGAAAACTATAACTCTGACAATCACTCTGTCATCCATGTCACCTTGGAAGCCTGGAATGATAACCGTCTCCCGAAGGAAGCTGCCGTCATCAAATCCGTAGAACATACACCCATGTTCTAAAACTGCTTCCTTATGTTTCTTTAGGATTGGATTAATATAAACTTATCGCAACTAGTGCAAAAACAACATCTGGTGTAGTACTTGACATCTCATGATTGACTCAATTGCCTAAGCAAGAGATCTGCCAATCATGCAAATCCCTCTCTCCTTTAGTCTGTAAGACACCTTTAGAGAGGGTGACTCCATCACATGCAGGTACACCACCATTCCAGGAGTCATCTAGTCTAAAATACCATTAGAATACTGTCAAAATACCCACATTGGGAAACTACCTAAATCTAGATCTAAAACCATAGATCTAGTAACCAAAATGTCTGATATTATATCCATATCCTTTGTGGAGATACAACTGTGTGACGACAAAAGTACAACCGATCGTAGTATAGGAATTTTACTTCCTACTCTGTGTATGTCTATTAGTTATATGCATGTTCTAGAGGCCATTACTATACATAGGATGTATATTGTAGTGGATACTTGGACATATATAGGGAGGACTTTCTTGCTCGACATAATAGTATGCTATCTGGTTGCTCTTTACCTTAACGTGTACACTGATTGTCTCTCTGTTACATGTTGGTGAAGCCCTCAGGATGTGTACTTGACTACCTGGACTATGATGCAGATCATACTAGTGGGGACATGGTAGTCCATAAGTACATCCATCAAGGTCCCTAGTCATGGGAGTATTGAGACGGGGCATCGATATACCAGAGTAGACTAGCGTATACCTTCTCGACCCATACAGATGGGCGATGGATGATCCTAAATACATTGGTGTTTGACATCAGAGATGATATACGGGTGCTCAGTGGAGACTGGGTACACTGGACGGACTCGCCGAGAACTCCCAGATGGTATTATACCTTACGTCAGATGGCAGTTCTCTGGTGACACTGGTACATGCTTGTCTGTAGACCCGAGATCGTCATAGAGTCTTGTGTGATTCCCACTGTGCATTGATTTCCACCTTACCACGTCCAAGAGGGCGTGCAAAACGGTGGTTTTTGGGTACAGTCCCGAATCACATAGAGGCAATGAGCGATAGGAGGGGATTCGTCTCTCCCGGTATAGGGAGTTGATGTTGCGCTGTGTTCTATTGGCTATAACTGGAAATCCCTGGCCAGGGTTGCTGAGATTTACTGGTAAGTGTTACCAGTAGTTTCTTGAACTGTTATAGACCTCATATCTACACGACTTATCGAGCTATTGTGGTCTGACGTTTACCACCCCTAGGCGAGATATGCGACAAATCAGACGATCAGACCGGACTGTACGGTAAGTGTTACTGGTTGGATTCACAGGAGTCTGAGCGGGCTTGCTCGTTGATCTTCTGATCGCTCAATACCCGGGTGGCCGTAACGTTTAGTAGACCGCTTGCGGCTTGTGGGTGTTTGATATGATTATCACCTGCTGTCGGCGTATTGACGAGTCTTTAGAGTCCTACACAGAGGTTTCCTGGCTCAAGCAAAACGAAATAGGAGCGCATATGAGATATGTGCGGGACCGAGAATAATACGTGTATGTGATACCGTATTCTATTCTCGCGATGAATGTATCGATTGGTTGTATGCGATATAACCTGGTTATCGAATCGAGGATTGATTCGATAAGTCGATACATTGGATATTAGTCGGTCATATGCGATGTGACCAGATCGTTAAATCAAGTGTTGATTTAATGATTTAATTTATAATTATATATTTGATATATTACTTTACATTAACTAATATTGGTTCACTTAAGATTACTTTCTCACTTGAATGTGCACATTGTATATATGATATTGTTTTGTGCACTAGTTTGTATCATGTTTGATGATACATGCAAACTTGGGTGTGTATGATTAAACCATGATTAAGTTAATGGTTAGGGTTTAATTTACTTATTTATTTATTTCTTTTCATTTATATTTGGACAAGAAATGAAATGGTTGCTACTTTTGTTTTTTGTTGATGCTTCATGAAGCTTTGAAAGCTTGACCATTTTGTTTCTTTCCTTAACCCTAACCATTCACCTAACCCTAGTTTATTCTCTACACTTAACCATGGTTGCATTATGATAACCATCACTTGTTTTTCTATTATTCATAATTCTTTTTCATTCTCTTCATCTTCTTCATGAAGAGAAGAAACCATGGCTAGAAAATTCTAAGTGATGATTCCAAGTGAGAAATCCAAATCTAAAGTGAACCCACTTCCTATTTCTTCATCCTCTACCACTTGCCATGTAGTATAGGGTGTTTTCTTCACAAGTTTCATGACTTGGTGATGTTGGAGCTTGATCTTGAGTTGCCTCGACGTAGATCATCTTCGGCATCGAAGTCGACGACCTAGCCCGATCATTTCTCCGATGGAATCAACACTAGAGTCCGAGATCCGATGATCGCAGCGATGGGACACCATCACGGAGCGTTGGAGGTGGAGGACCGGATCTACAAAGGTTGTATTTTCGTTCACTCTTAGTTAAGTTGTTAACTAGTTGCATGTTTCGCCTTAAACTCTAGTCAACGATCGCATTAGGGTTTCTCGGCACCGGAAAAATTTGATTTGGCATGGTTGATGCCTTGTGAGACCTCATTAGCGTGCCTAGGTACCCTACAGTGGTATCAGAGCCTAGCTAGAGTCTTAGGCGATGCGTAGACAAAGTTAAAAAGCCCAAATCGACTAAAGAGCCGCGGAACCGCGGCCCTACCCAGGAATGTGCGGCGGTTCCGCGGCCATATAGGGGCATCTTTTCATTCTCTTTGCACAGTAATTTCTATATGTTAGTGCTGTATTTTCTGGAAATTTTTAATATTTACTCAAGAGTTGAATTTTCTGGGTTGTATTGGGGACTAGGTGTTTCGATCGGGAAGTTTAACTTTGTCTGGGTTTTTCCGGATAATTTTAGAAAATGTTGAAAAGTCCGACCGGATATAAATACCTACTTTTTCCCCTGCCGGGAAATTTCCAAGTGTTGGAACTTTCCGTGGTTTAAAGACGTTTTAAGTAGTGCAAGTAACGCGATGGACCCTCTAGAAGACAACAAACCTTAACTCGATTATGTGACCATCTTGAACTGCCTTTTGAACCTTCGGGTTTGGGGCAGTACGGCGTGCTGCATGTGAGGCGTTGGCTTGACCCTTCTACGGCTGGACCGTTGGTACTGAGGCATGAACTGGATGTTTTTAAACTTATTTCATATGTTGAGCTGTTTCGGGAAAACTTGGGTGTTTAACTGTTTGATCGGAAAGTTTAAAATTTTCTGTTTATCTGGAATGTGATACAATATTTGGAATCCACAAATAGTTATGAGATAACTGAATGAATGTTTTAAACATAGCACTTTAGTCTCACTTGATCGGTTGCCACAGAATTTTGATGCGATCAAAAGTCCGTTGCAATCACGCAGCGTACGCGGATACTCACCGGATAAACTTAATAGACAGCTACACCCCTTAGCCCCGACCAAGTGACTGTAGGAGAACCCCGTCGCCGAAAGTATCCGTTCGGGTGCTCGCGGTAGCGGTGTTCCGCCTTGGTGCACTTCATCGACGGTATCGGGGGTGCGGCCGTCTACTAAAGTTTGCGACGAGTATTTGGTCAGGATGCCGGGAATCCTGTTGAATTGGCCGACTATACATTGAAAAGTGTTTTCGATAATGAGACTAAAATGCGGGGTTTATAATTATTAGGCATGCGATGTCTAAGGAATTCATTTGATTAGGCATGCGATGTCTAAAAATGTTGCGGATTCCAACTGTTGTAGTTTTACACTTTCTTTTCTGCGACCGTAAGTGTAATATGTGATATCGCCGATTTCGTTGTTATATGTCAACGACAATTGGGATGGGCATATTTACTTATGTTGATTACCTTTGATGTTATGTGTTGCTGGATATGTTATATTGGATCGTCGTGTTTGAATAGCCGGGGTTTTTTATGTGGGATGAGTGTTTTTCATTTTCATTCATGTAAAAACTTGTATGTAATATTCTTTTTTTGGGGCACTTCCAGGTTGCGGAAGATGTCACCGTTTGTATATTATTTACTTTTCTGCACTAAGATAGACCCAAGGAGGGGAGCACAAGTAACCGGTTTCTAGGGTCCAGTGGGAGACCATCTTGAGGCGTCGAGTCCGGGTCTCCTAACCCTAGAATTGGTAGGGTTGCTTGCCGCTCTCGTAGGGGTCTAGGGGTGTGGTTTTGGCTATTCATAGCGACCGTGGAATCCGTGTTTTATACTGGCTCGTATTAAAAACACGGACGTCCTAGTATATCCAATATTTCATATGATATTTTCTGCTGCGTTATCTGTGATGTGATCATGTGATATGTTCTGTGATAAATACTGTATATAGTATATACGATATATTATATAGACGTTACTTATGTTTTACACCCGCGCTAGCCCTGCCCCGCTCTGTCGTTAGTTACCTAACCTAACGGTGCACGATGGGACATCGAAACGAATGCGGATGGCATAAGTGTACGTCGTATTTATCTGTGATGTTTAGGTGCTTAAATGATAGGACTTCATTAATGTGATTAATGAAAGAAAAGAAACCTAAGATGTTGTGGAATCGAATTTCTAAATAAAACAGGTAGCTACAGTTCTTGCTTTGCATCGCGGTGTTCCTTGTAGAACATCCTGCACCTTATTCGATAAGGAAAGGACCGAGATCCTTTCACCGGGAGTGACTCCTTTAGCAATAACTGGCAGATGCTACAACCCTCGGTTTGTCTTTTGATAGCTTCTATAGTTTCTGCTTTGTACAGCGGTATATACTGTAAGTCCGTGTTGCCCATCCCGGTGCTTACGGGAGGCGGAAAACATAATAAAAAACGGATTTTTAATGACTTAGGCAACATGGACTTTGCTTGTGAGGATCTTTGCTAAACGAAAACTTGCTAACCCTAACTACAAAGTAGCTAAGTGATGAAAGGTTATACCTTTGGTCTTTAGTCCTTCTCTCCTTGCTCCTAGGAATGGTAGAAAGAGTTCACCTTGCTTGTCTTCTCCCGTCAAAGAAAGATCCACTTGAAAGCCACCACCTTTAGCTTCAACTCCAAGCTAGGAGTAACTAGAGTGCAAGAAATGCTAAGACTTGAACCCTAGAAGAGAGTAGAGAGGATCAAGTGAAGGTTTTTCTCAAGCTTTTTGTTTCTCAACACATGAGAGGGAGAGAGCTTGAGGGAGAGGATGAACAAGAGAGAGAAATGATATGAGAGAATGAGAAAATAATAGAGCTCTTCTCACTAATATGTGTGAATTAATTTAATTGAATAATTAGCTAGATAATTATCATGGTAAATCATGACATGACCATTATCATTTCAAATTGCAAAGATCAAAAAGCATCTTCCAAAAGAAATTATGATGGTCAAAGTGTCAACCTTGGTCAACAAGTCAAAGAAGTCAAAAGGTCAATAACCACAACCATGGATAATTATCAAACTAATTACTAATTAACAATAACACACACATAAATATTAGGGTTAATAAAATGACAATAGCCATTAACCCTAATCAAGGTCCTCTCCCTCAATCTCAAGCAACTGTGCATACGCACCCGCATTCGTGATCCGAGGAACACGAACACAATGAGAAAAACCAATCTCTAATCATATACTAGGATCCGGCTTAAACCAAAGCCCGCTAGTATAAACTGTCCGGACAGCAAACGTGCACAAGTGCGCGGATGCGAACGAACCCTGTCGCAAAACCATGCGACCTCTACTCATTTTGCCTAAAGGCGAATAGCTCTCTGTGTGGGACTCTAAAGACTCGACACTACGCTGGCAGTGGGTTTAACCACAGACCGCAAGCGGCACTAGCTGTACGTAACGGTCCCCAGGTAGATGTCGATAAGAAGACTGACGAGGTGAACCCCATCTGCACTCCTACTGAGCCTGTATGTGACAATCTCCGTACAGTCCGGTCTGTTCGTCTGATACATCGCATGGCGGGCCTAGGGGGGCGGTGAACGTCAGTCCCCTAATAGCGGTACAAGTCGTGTCGGAGTGTAGCCCAGAACACCCTGAGATAACACTGGAAACCTACCAGTATATCTCGCTTGCCCTGGCCAGGGACTACTCGTGTAATGGCTCTCCTGGACACAGCGCGATGTCAACCCCCAATACCGGGAGAGACGAATCCTGTCTAACCGTCACTGCCTCCAAGTGCTTCGGGACTGCACCCAAAAACTACCTGTTTGCACAGCTCCTTTGAGCCGTGGTAGGGTAGTAATCAAAGTGCAGTGGGAACACACTCGAGGCGAAGTGACAGTGTCAAGTCAGCGGACTAAGCTGTACTCATGTCACCTGGGAACTGATAACTGACGATAGGTATATTACCAACCAACAGTTCCCGACGAGTCCTGTCCAGTGTACTCGTAACCTAACGAACACCCGCATACTATCCCAAGTACGACGTACTAACGGCTGTGGGACAGACCGTCTCCCACACTGGGATGAGAAGCGCATACGCTAGTCTACTCCGGAGTATCGATGCCCTGTCTCGATAGTCCAACGACCAGGGACCTGTATAAGGATGTGCTTATAGATTACCCAGCTCCCACGAGTGCGAGCGCCATCACAACGCTGGTAATCAAGCAAAGATCCTAAGGGCTCTACTAATATGTATACCAGCAATATGCTAAAAGAAACACATGCACATATTAAAGCAGAGACAAACCAAGTAGCATACTACCATTTCGAGCAAGATTGTATATACAACTGTGAATATCCCAAGCTTCCATTAAGTAATATACAAACTAGTATGATACAGTAATGGCCTCTAGGGCATATACACTAACAATCTCCCACTTGCACTAAGGCCATGTACTGGCGTATCGAAGACCTATCATCTCGATCAGCCGCTCGAACTGAGTCTGGGGTAGGGCCTTCGTGAATGGATCTGCTGTGTTATCCTCTGATGCAACTCTCCGGACCTCGATCTCCTGGCGATCTACGATCTCCCTGATCAGGTGATACCGCCTTAAGATGTGTCTGGATTTCTGATGGGACATGGGTTCCTTCGCTAAAGCTATAGCCCCGTTGTTGTCGCAATACAGAGGTATTGGGTCAACAATGGACGGAACCACCTGAAGTTCTTTCAAGAACTTCCTCATCCAGACAGCTTCTTTTGCGGCATCAGATGCAGCGATGTATTCCGCTTCCATAGTCGAGTCAGCAACGGTTTCCTGTTTGGAGCTCTTCCAACACACCGCCCCTCCATTGAGGGTAAAGACAAAACCCGACATGGACTTGGAATCATCCTTGTCACTCTGGAAGCTGGAGTCAGCAAAGGCCTCAACCTGCAGGTCTTTTCCGCCATACACCAAGAACATCTCCTTAGTCCTTCTCAGGTACTTGAGAATGTTCTTTACTGCTATCCAATGTTTCTCCCCAGGGTTTGACTGATACCTGCTTACCACACTCAGTGCATAAGCCACATCCGGTCTGGTACACAACATCGCATACATTATAGAGCCTACCGCAGAAGCGTAGGGTATAATAGACATGCGATCCCTCTCCAAATCAGTCTTGGGAGACATCTCTTTGGAGAGGGTGATCCCGTGACAAGCCGGTAGATTACCGCGCTTGGAATCTTCCATACTGAATCTCTTCAGTATGGTGTCGATGTACCTGGACTGCGAGAGTCCTAATATCCTCTTGGATCTGTCACGGTAGATCCGGATACCCAGAATGTAGGAGGCATCACCCAGGTCTTTCATGGAGAACCTGTGTGACAAGAACCCCTTGACAGATTGTAGCATAGGAATGTCATTTCCTATTAAGAGAATGTCATCCACGTATAAAACGAGGAATACTACAGTTCTCGCTACAAATCTACAATAGATGCATGGTTCATCTGGATTTTTGATAAAGCCAAATTCTTTGACCGTCTCATCAAAACAGATGTTCCAACTCCGCGATGCCTGCTTGAGTCCATAAATGGACTTGAGCAACTTGCACACCTTTCCGCTGCTCCCACCCTGAATGAAACCCTCTGGCTGGTCCATATAGACACACTCCTCTAAATGACCATTTTGAAAAGCTGTCTTTACGTCCATCTGCCAAATCTCATAATCGTGGAAAGCAGCGATGGCAAGAAGGATCCGAATGGATTTCAGCATAGCTACTGGAGAAAAGGTTTCGTCATAGTCCAAACCAGGTCGCTGACGAAAACCCTTTGCTACCAGTCTAGCTTTATAGGTCTCAACCTGTCCATCTACACCAATCTTCCTTTTGAAGATCCACTTGCATCCTACGGGTTTTACCCCGTCTGGAGCAATGTCCAACGTCCATACCTTGTTGGTGTACATGGACTCCATCTCGGTCCGCATTGCATCCAGCCATTTTACCGAGTCGACGCTCTGAATGGCTTGCTGGAAGCTAGTAGGCTCATCACAATCCAGGATGCAGTCTTCTCTATCCCCGTCAATGAGAAAACCGTAGTATCTCTCGGGCGGATGAGACTGCCTACTACTCCTGCGGAGTGGCATAGGAATGTCCTGTTCTTTTGAACCTTCTGGTTCCACTAAACTTTCAGTAGTAGTTTGTGGTTCTGGAATTTCTTCCAGTTCTATTGCGCTCCCACTTATTTCTTTTTCTATGAACTGATGTTCTAGAAAGTGGGCATTGCGAGAAACAAGGACTTTTTGTTCCTCTGCGTAATAGAAAAGATACCCCCTGGAGTTCTTTGGGTATCCCACAAACTTGCACAGTACTGAGCGTGCCTCGAGTTTGTCCACATGCTGCTTTTTGACATAAGCTGGACATCCCCAAATCTTCAAGTATTGAAGATAGGGTTTCTTCCCACTCCATAACTCATATGGTGTGGTAGGCACAGTCTTAGTGGGAACACGGTTCAAAAGATATGCAGCTGTTTCTAGCGCATATCCCCAGAATGATCGCGGTAACTCAGCGTTACTCATCATGGACCGTACCATATCCAATAGGGTTCGGTTCCGTCTCTCCGATACACCGTTATGTTGCGGAGTGTATGGAGGAGTATGCTGAGAGAGAATTCCATTCTCTTTTAAGTAATTCAGGAATTCGGCACTTAAGTATTCTCCTCCTCGATCCGATCTTAGGATCTTGATACTTTTGCCTGTTTGTTTTTCTACTTCATTCTTATATTCCTGGAACTTATCAAAAGCTTCGGATTTATGCTTCATTAAGAAGACATGTCCGAATCTTGAGAAATCATCCGTAAAAGTTATGAAGTAAGAAAAACCGCTTCGCGCATGTGTAGACATTGGACCGCACACGTCGCTGTGTACGAGTCCCAAGAGCTCGCTCGCTCTTTCTCCGTGTCCAGAAAACGGAGCCTTTGTCATCTTTCCTTTGAGACAGGATTGACAAGTTGCATACGATTGATATTCGAACGAATCTAAATATCCTTCAGTATGTAACTTAGTCAATCTTCTCTCGTTGATGTGACCCAGTCTACAATGCCATAAGAAAGTTTTATTAATTTCTGGAGACTTTCTTTTGTGTGTATTCTGGATATTGAAAATCTGTGGTTGGTTTAAAACGTATATACCGCTGTTCAATGTACCTGACCCAATTAACACTTGATTAAGGTGAATGTTCACTACATTACTTACAAATGCAAATTCATAACCTTCTTTAGATAATAAAGATACAGAAATGATATTACAGGTTGCATTTGGTACATAATAACAACTACGCAAAACCAAAAAGTGTCCATCTGATAATCCCAGGTGATAGTCCCCCACGGCCTCAGCATCCATGCTAGCACCGTTCGCAACTCTGAGGGTCATGTCACCTGCCTTCAAAACTCTACGCTTTCTCAACGCCTGCAAAGAATTACAGATATGAGATCCTGATCCGGTATCCAATACCCAGGAATTAGAGTTTATTGATAGACAATTTTCAATAACATACACACCTGAAGCTGAAGCTGCAACTCGCTTCAAATCCTGTGTTCTGGCTTTCCAAGCCTTGCAATCTTGTTTCCAGTGACCACTTTTGTGACAATAGAAGCATTCTTCCTTCCCCACCAGCTTCCCCGCTACCTTTGTTGCTTTACCCTTTCCCTTCGTATCCACTTTACCGACACCGCCTCTTGGTTTGGCGGGGGCTTTCTTCTTCTTGCCCTTGGCTTTCGCCCTGGACCTAGAAGAGGAAGATCCTCCTACAAACAAAGTGGATGTCTCCCTACCCTTCTGTAGGGTGCCCTCAGCAGTCCTCAACATGTTCAGAAGTTCGGCAAGTTCAACCTCCTTTCCTTGCATGTTGAAGTTAAGAATGAACTGGGCGTAAGTGGAAGGAAGGGACTGGAGAATCAAATCGGTATAGAGTTCATTCTCCAACATGGTCCCAAGGTCCGCGAGCTCCTCTATGTAGCCGATCATCTTAAGCACGTGGTCCGCTACCGATGATCCGACGGCCAACCTTGCCGAAAAGAGCTTCTTCGACACTTCGTATCTAGCGATACGAGACTGCTCTCCATACAGTTCTTTTGTATGGAGAAATATGGACTCTAGGTCCATATTCTCGTGCCTCCTCTGATGGTCGTTGTCCATCGAGGCTAGTACGAGGCATCTGGCCCTCGCGCAATCTATCTCCCATGTCTTACGGATTTCAACATCCGCGACGCTGGAGGTGGGACCTGGGACAGGGGGAGCTTTGGTGGTAAGTATATACCCCAGCTTGTCATAAGTGATAGCCATCTTGACATTCCTGAGCCAATCTTTGTAGTTTGGCCCTGTCAATATGTTTTTATCTAATAGTAACTTAAGTCCGGTCATCTTGAATGGTCGCTGCAATTAGGAGAGAGAAAAGAAACACTTTAGCATGATGCTCTTACAAGTTTAGAGTGGTTTTTAGTTTGTCTAAACTGGATGGCTCCCACTGTCTCTCGAATCCCTTCTCAAACCGTAAAGAAAAGGATTAGCCGGGATCATTCTCACCGTACAATACTTGCTTAACCGTTCAGCCAGGCCAGTGTCGGTACTTCGAGGGAGGTTTTCCAACGCTTTCGCGAAGTTCCTTAATTAAGTAACCTCTTTTCCCTGTGGGCGTAGCCCCGCTAACACCTTTCTAGGCACCTACTAGGTTTATAGCATTGATCGTTAAGTGAGAGTTTTCCCGAGGAGTAGCATATACTCACAGTAGGATCGGGATCCAAATATCATCGCGTGATAAAGCCGAAGGAATCCTACCAGAATTATCACACTCCAAATGGTATGCAACGCTAGCAAGTTTCAGTACTTATGAAACTCCCGATGTGGATTTTTGCCCCATGCTCTTATGACCTTGGCGTGAGGTCAAAATGTCATAAGTCACATGTCAAGTTCTTCCCATCATTATCCTGGTTAATTTGAACCCACCCGTACCTACCCTTGACGTAGGCCAAAACGGCAGTACGACTGTCTCAAATCAACGCATTCTATCTATGCAACGGATAAATATCCGGTAGCTACCAATCACTATGCCTTGGCGTGAGGTCAAAATACATAGCTTGAATACTACCGAATATTTAACCGAAATGATGGAGGGCTACGGATGGTTTTGGCGAAACCGTGAACGTAGTGAACTTGATATAATCGATGGAACGAGATAGCTTTTAAAAGGAGTGGTTCAAGCTCCGCGTTTAAAAGTTTAGTTTTGAAAAGAACCGAGTGGTTTTCAAAGTGTTCCAATCGACTTTTACTTGGTTTATTTCTTGCATTAGTTCTTTTAATGCGTCCCATCATTTAATCCTACCATTGCAGAAAACAACCAAAATATGACGTACGCTTATGCCATTCGCATTCGCCACGGGGCCCCGTCATCACCCGTTAGGTTACTTAACTAACGACAGAGCGGGGGCTGGGCTAGCGCGGCTGTAAAACATAAGCAAAGCCTAAATAGTTATTATATATAAATATATAGCAATGATAGACATTACAGATCACAGATGAATACATTGGATATACTAGGAATCCGCAATGCGTTCGAGCCTGCAACGCAAAGCGGATTACACGGTCGCGGTGAATAGCCAATACCCCACCCAAGACCCCTACGGGTGCGGCAAACTACCCGCCAAGCACCCGAAGCGAAGCAACCTCCCTCACCACCGTGAGTAGGCCACTCGGCACTTCGAGATACCCGGTAGTTTGTGCACCCCCTCCATGGGTCTATCCTAGGAGCAAAAACAGTAAAAAGAATTATACAATGACGGCTACAACCCCGACCCGGTTGTGCGGCCATACAAAGAATATTATTACATCAATTTACATGTTACAAATGAATGAAAGAAAAACAACGCTCATCTCACATCCACCCCGGCCATTCACCCGCGACAATCCAATCCATTCATATCCACAAACCAATAACAATCACAGATCATGTATAACCCCGACTAATCGTCTTATAGCGATTAGCCGACGTTCAATACATGCAAGCATTACAGATATAACCGATGTAGTTAAAGTGTAGTGAAGTTCCGAAAAATACGGATTTATAGGCCCCCAAAAGTAAATTTTAGTTCTGGAAAATCTGGGCACATATAATATATCCTAAAAATCCCAAAACCAACACAGAAACATACTGCACCAAAAACGATGCAGAGAGGTGACAAGACGGCCGCGCTTCCGCGGCAAGAGCTTCCTTATGCCGCGGAAGCGCGGTCCTCTAGACTCCTCTCTGGTTCGTCTTTGGTGGTATTTCACACAAAACCCTGAGATAATTTTTGAAGTATAAAGTTTTTTATTTTGACCAGAAAAAAAAATTAACAGAAACTAGGGTTTTTCGAGTTTGGTTTTTCGATTTTCCGGTTTCGAAACTTCGTTACACTTAACTATTTAGCTAGTTTAGGTTTAGTTAGTCTCTGATACCACTGTAAGTCCGTGTTGCCCATCCCGGTGCTTACGGGAGGCGGAAAACATAATAAAAAACGGATTTTTAATGACTTAGGCAACATGGACTTTGCTTGTGAGGATCTTTGCTAAACGAAAACTTGCTAACCCTAACTACAAAGTAGCTAAGTGATGAAAGGTTATACCTTTGGTCTTTAGTCCTTCTCTCCTTGCTCCTAGGAATGGTAGAAAGAGTTCACCTTGCTTGTCTTCTCCCGTCAAAGAAAGATCCACTTGAAAGCCACCACCTTTAGCTTCAACTCCAAGCTAGGAGTAACTAGAGTGCAAGAAATGCTAAGACTTGAACCCTAGAAGAGAGTAGAGAGGATCAAGTGAAGGTTTTTCTCAAGCTTTTTGTTTCTCAACACATGAGAGGGAGAGAGCTTGAGGGAGAGGATGAACAAGAGAGAGAAATGATATGAGAGAATGAGAAAATAATAGAGCTCTTCTCACTAATATGTGTGAATTAATTTAATTGAATAATTAGCTAGATAATTATCATGGTAAATCATGACATGACCATTATCATTTCAAATTGCAAAGATCAAAAAGCATCTTCCAAAAGAAATTATGATGGTCAAAGTGTCAACCTTGGTCAACAAGTCAAAGAAGTCAAAAGGTCAATAACCACAACCATGGATAATTATCAAACTAATTACTAATTAACAATAACACACACATAAATATTAGGGTTAATAAAATGACAATAGCCATTAACCCTAATCAAGGTCCTCTCCCTCAATCTCAAGCAACTGTGCATACGCACCCGCATTCGTGATCCGAGGAACACGAACACAATGAGAAAAACCAATCTCTAATCATATACTAGGATCCGGCTTAAACCAAAGCCCGCTAGTATAAACTGTCCGGACAGCAAACGTGCACAAGTGCGCTGATGCGAACGAACCCTGTCGCAAAACCATGCGACCTCTACTCATTTTGCCTAAAGGCGAATAGCTCTCTGTGTGGGACTCTAAAGACTCGACACTACGCTGGCAGTGGGTTTAACCACAGACCGCAAGCGGCACTAGCTGTACGTAACGGTCCCCAGGTAGATGTCGATAAGAAGACTGACGAGGTGAACCCCATCTGCACTCCTACTGAGCCTGTATGTGACAATCTCCGTACAGTCCGGTCTGTTCGTCTGATACATCGTATGGCGGGCCTAGGGGGGCGGTGAACGTCAGTCCCCTAATAGCGGTACAAGTCGTGTCGGAGTGTAGCCCAGAACACCCTGAGATAACACTGGAAACCTACCAGTATATCTCGCTTGCCCTGGCCAGGGACTACTCGTGTAATGGCTCTCCTGGACACAGCGCGATGTCAACCCCCAATACCGGGAGAGACGAATCCTGTCTAACCGTCACTGCCTCCAAGTGCTTCGGGACTGCACCCAAAAACTACCTGTTTGCACAGCTCCTTTGAGCCGTGGTAGGGTAGTAATCAAAGTGCAGTGGGAACACACTCGAGGCGAAGTGACAGTGTCAAGTCAGCGGACTAAGCTGTACTCATGTCACCTGGGAACTGATAACTGACGATAGGTATATTACCAACCAACAGTTCCCGACGAGTCCTGTCCAGTGTACTCGTAATCTAACGAGCACCCGCATACTATCCCAAGTACGACGTACTAACGGCTGTGGGACAGACCGTCTCCCACACTGGGATGAGAAGCGCATACGCTAGTCTACTCCGGAGTATCGATGCCCTGTCTCGATAGTCCAACAACCAGGGACCTGTATAAGGATGTGCTTATAGATTACCCAGCTCCCACGAGTGCGAGCGCCATCACAACGCTGGTAATCAAGCAAAGATCCTAAGGGCTCTACTAATATGTATACCAGCAATATGCTAAAAGAAACACATGCACATATTAAAGAAGAGACAAACCAAGTAGCATACTACCATTTCGAGCAAGATTGTATATACAACTGTGAATATCCCAAGCTTCCATTAAGTAATATACAAACTAGTATGATACAGTAATGGCCTCTAGGGCATATACACTAACATATATGATATATCTTGCACCTTATTCGATGAGGAAAGGGCCGACGATCCCTTCACCGGGAGTGACCCCTTTAGCAAAACTAGAAAAGCCTCAAAAACACTCCATTTCAACAATCATTTGATTCTACAACGATATCAAGTTCATTACGCAATAGGTTTTCAGAAAAACCTGTCGTAGCCCTCCGTCATTTCAGATAAGTAGTAGTTAGTATTCGTGCTGCGTTTGTTGGCCTTTGTCAAGGCGTAGTGTGCGGTAGCTGACTGGTGCTTATCTGCTTATGCATATGATTCAGGTTGGGTTAGGATAGTCGTGCGACCTTGTTGGCCTTTGTCAAGGCTCGTGCGGGTGGGTTTAATTCAATCAGGAAATGACGGGTTGAACTTCACTAGCATCCTATGGTTTGTTGGCCTTTGTCAAGGTCATAGGAGGTTAGGGGCAAAATATTATCGGGAATTTCAAGTGTTGAAATTTGCAATGAGATTGCATACCTTCTATGAGATAATTGGATCCCGATACCCGCTGCGAGTAAGAGTTACTCCTGGGAGAGCTTTACACATTACAATTAGCCGATAAAGTAGGTGTCTAGAAAGGTGTCAACGGGGTTACGCCTCTGGGAAAACGAGGTTTTCATTAATTAGGTTCATGCGAAAGCACGGGGGACCTCCCTCAAAGTACCGACACTGGCCTGGCTGAAAGATTAGCGAACTTGTAGTGTGTAATTAATCCCGGCTAGTCTTTCCTTTTAGGGTTTGAAGGAAGATTTGATAAAAACAGTGGGAGCCATCCTGATTAGATAAAATAATAACCAATCTGATCTTGCAAGAGCATACGCTGAGTGTTTTCTTCTCTCTCTCTCCAGGTAGCGACCATATCACGCCTTAATCAAGATAATAATACGGATGTATTGACCGAACCCGCTTGTTATACTGAGCTGGGGAACGTTGGTCCCGCTCCAACTTATAATTGTTATAAGACAGAGCAGGAAATAGGGGATTACCAGAATTCCCGTGCCGCCCAAACGAAGAGAGTGCATGCTGATGCATCATCTTCGGGTGTGTTCATTACAAAGAACTGTTTCTCAGTATCCTCTACGTCCTGGGTATTAGATACCGGATCAGGATCCCGCAAATGTAATCCGTTACATAGGCCACAGAAAGGTAAAGAACTGAGAACGGGTGATAAGTTTCATGAGACAGAAAACGGGGCAAGTGTTGCAGCCAAGTCTGTTGGTCACTGTCACCCTGTATTACCAATACATTGATTCTGAACGAATGTTATTAGATACCGAACCTGATATACAAAATCATATCAGTCTCCTTATTAGTAAAGATATGATAAAATTTTGTATTGTTGGATAATGTTTTGAACATTTCCTATATCAAAAGTTGATCGGTTCAGGAACGTTATCTAAAAGTATTGATGTTCTAAATCAAACTACAGTTCTTAGTATACGGAACACACAAAAGAGGAAGAGTTCAGAAATGAACGGATCCTTCTTGAGGTATTGTACACTAGGTCATATCAATACGACCCGACTAGCTAAGTTACATATAGATGCATATTTAAACTAGTTTGAATTTACATCTTGTGAAACTTGCCAGTCTTGTCACAGAGATAAGATGACCATAGCTCTGTTTATTGGAAACAGAGAAAGAGTTAGTGAACTCTTGGGATGATACATGTTGATGTATGTAGGTTCCCTGTCTACACATACCAAGACCGGTTCTTTGTATTTCATTACATTCTCTGATAATCTCTCAAGATTCAGACATATGTTCCTGTTGAAACACAAGTCCGAAGCTTTTGAGATATTCACAGAATATAAGTTAGAAATAGAGAACCAAAACGGGTATAAGTATTATGTCCTTTAATGTGATCAAGGAGGAGAGTACTTGAGAACGAAAATCCTGGATTATTCTAAAGGAAAATGAGATTCTCTCTCAGCATTACTCCTCCGTATACACCATAGAACGATGGTATATCGGGGTGGATCAATTGCATCCTATGTGATATGGTGTGCTCTATGATGAGTACTACTGAGTTTCCAATTTCCTTTTAGGGAGTTATGCGCTTGAGAAGCTGCATACCTATTGAATAGGGTCCAAATCAAATCAGTTGCCTACCACTTCATATGTGATATGGAAAGAGAAGAACCCATATCTTAAGTTGGTTAATATTTGGGGTTGTCCGGATTATGTCTAAAAGCAAAATCCGGACAAGCTCGAGGAAAAGTCTGTTATGTAGAACTGGAAAGGTTCCAGCTATATAAACTACAGCAGATAATTTGGTAGAACCGAAGGATTCAATAGTAACCAACGAAGCTCAGCCTCTCCGCCGATCTAGCAGGGTTCCTCACCCACCTGAGAGATACTTCGGTTTCACTATGACAGTGGGAGCGAGGATTGCATCATGAGATGATGACCCAACTAGTTTCGAGCAGGCTATCGAGAGTAGGGACTCTGTAAGAATGGCTAGATACTTAGTGACCTGAGATGGAATCCATGTACACCAACAAAGTATGGACTTTGGTTGCTATATCTGAAGGGTTAAATCCCTATCAGGAGCAAGTATATCTTGAGAAGATTACTAGGTGTAGATGGAAAAGTTGAGACTTTCAAAGCGAGACTTGTTAAAGGTTTTCGTCATCGACCAGGCGTGGATAATGATGAAACCTTTTCTAAGGAGCTATGCTTAAGTCCATCCAGATCCTACTTGCCACGGCCACATACCATGACTACGATATCTGTTGGTTGGGTGTCATGACTGCTTTTCTAAAATGATGTTTCAGAAAAGAGAGTCTGTAAGTACACTGTCAGAGGGCTTCGTAGACAGTGGGAGCAGCGGAAACGTGTGCAAGATGTTTTATGTGATAAAGCAGGCATCGCAGAGTTGGAACATCTACTTTGATGAGTTAGTCAAAGAGTTTGACATCATCAAAAGGGTAGATGAAACTTGTATATACAAAAAGGTAGTAGAGAGTATGGTGGTGATCCTCCTAGAGTACGTGGATGACATACTCTTGATAGGGAAGTAGTTTCCTATGCTACGCTCGATCAATCTTCGCTTATCACAAGGATTCTTCATATAGGATCAAAATGATACCTCCTAATCCCTGAGTTTTCATCTATGAGATAGATGTAATTGGATGCTAGGATTCTCACTAGTAGTAGTGAGATGGTATCAATCGATCCTGGGGAGAATCACTGGAAAGGTTCCAGGGTGATAAGGACGACTGAATGTCAGTCACAGGCATTGTCTTTACCCTCAGTAAAGGGACGGTATGTTGGAAGAGTTCCAAGTTAGATACCGTGGCATACTAGACGATAAAGGCTAGATACATCGCTACTTAAGAGGCATTCTGGATGTATATTAGTTCATGAGATGAACTTCGTTCCTCCTATTGTGTGACAATGGAGTTGTGGCTTATGCCAGGGAACGCCCGTCCCATTAATGATCCAGACATATTCTAAGGCAGTGTCACCTCATCATGGAGATGGTTGATCTCCAGGGGATCGAGGTTAGAAGAGTAGACTCAGAGGACAACACGGCGGATCCACTAACAAAGGCTTTTTCCCAAAGAGAGACTTTTATGGGATGGTTGAGTATGAGATACTGCAACCACTGCTACAGATGGCCCTAGTGCAAGTGGGAGATTGTTAGTTATATGTATGCTCTAGAGGCCATTACTATACATAGGATGTATATTGTAGTGGATGCTTGGACATATATAGGGAGGACTTTCTTGCTCGACATGATAGTATGCTATCTGGTTCCTCTTACCTTAACGTGTACACTGATTATCTCTCTATTACATGTTGGTGAAGCCCTTAGGATGTGTACTTGACTACCTGGACTATGATGCAGATCATACTAGTAGGTACATGGTAGTCCATAAGTACATCCTTCAAGGTCCCTAGTCATGGGTGTATTGAGACGGGGCATCGATATACCAGAGTAGACTAGCGTATACGTTCTCGACCCATACAGATGGGCGATGGATGATCCCATATCCATTGGTGTTTGACATCAGAGATGATATACGGGTGCTCAGTGGAGACTGGGTACACTGGACGGACTCACCGAGAACTCCCAGATGGTATTATACCTGTAAGTCGATGTGCAACACCCCACGACTTGCGGGGAGGCGGAAATATGAAAAACGATCTTGTTCTTTGCTTAAACATCGACTAACCGCATGAATCGAAGCTAAACGATAACAAACAACAAACATAGAAGTTCTAAACTACTATGTAATGGGATTATACCTAAAGAACCGTGTCCTTCATCTTTATGAACTCCACCTCCTCTTTGGCCTTCTCCAAGTAGTAGACGATCCACCACGAGAGCTAAACTCCAAGCTTTGCCTCTAAACTTGAGGCAACTTGGTATCTTTAAGTGCTAATCAAAGTACCTAGATGAAATAGAGTATGGTTATGGATTAAGTAGTCTAACTAATCCTTGTACTCAACACATGAGAGGGGGGGATTAGGGTTTGAAGAGGGAGAGCTTGAGGAGAGAGAAGATGAACATAATAATGAAGTGAGAATAATGAGTTATCATAATATATATCAAGCATTTTATTTTATCAAGAAAAGAAAAGAAAAAGATTTACAACCATGCTTGATAAATATCTTGTGGTGATTCATCTCCATGAGTCATTAAGCAATTATGAAGCATTAATGACATGGATGAATCATCTATATGACTCACTAATCTCATTCAATGCATATGCCACCTAAACCTCCTTAGTCACCATCTTCTAGAAGCTTCTCGCGCAATTACGAGAACGCCCCTCCTATCTGCGAAAAAACGGAAAAACTTTAGACTGTATAAATCCAATAACCGGATACCAGTAACTGGCTTAAACCAAAGCCGACTGGTAAAAACTGTCCGAAAGTCGTACGTGCGTAAACACACGTATGCGTCCGAACCCTTGTCGTAAAACCATACGACCTCTATATCGTTTTGCCCGGAGTAGGGAAACTCTCTGTGTGGGACTCTAGAGACTCGACTACTACGCTGGCAGTGGGTTTAACCACAGACCGCAAGCGGCACTAGCTATACGTAACGGTCCCCAGGTAGATGTCGATAAGAAGGCCGATGAGGAAACCCATCCGAACTCCTACTGAGTCTGATGTGACAATCTCCGTACAGTCCGGTCCGTTCGTCTAAGACTATCGCATATCGGGCCTAGGGGGGCGGCAAGCGTCAGTCCCCTAATAGCGGTATAAGTCGTGTCGGAGCGAAGCCCATTACACCCTGAGAAACTACTGGAACCTACCAGCAAATCTCGCTTGCCCTGGCCAGGGACTTTGCGTAATGGCTCTTTGACACAGCGCGATATCAACCCCCAATACCGGGAGAGACGAATCCTGTCTAACCGCCACTGCCTCCAAGTGCTCGGGACTGCACCCAACTGCTACCTGTTTGCACGACTCCTTTGAGCCGTGGTAGGGTAGCAATCTAAGAACAGTGGGACACACTCGAGGCGAAGTAGCAGTGTCAAGTCTGCGGACTATGCTGTACTCATGTCACCTGGGAACTGCTCACTGACGACTGGTATAAAACCAACCAACAGTTCCCTGTGAGTCCTGTCCGGTGTACCCGTAACCTAACGAGCACCTGCATACTATCTCCAGTACGACGTACTGACGGCTGTGGGACAGACCATCTCCCTAACTGGGATGAGAAGCGTACACACTAGTCTACTCCGGAGTATCGATGCCCTGTCTCGATAATCCAACGACTAGGGACCTGAATAAGGATGTGCTTGTAGACTACCCAGTCCCCACTAGTGTGACTGCCATCACAACGCTGGTAGTCAAGCAAGATCCTAAGAGCTCTATCAATACGTATACTCACATATTAAGATAGAAAAACCAAGTAGCATACTACCATGTTTTAGCAAGACTGTTATATACATGTGAATATCCCAAGCTTCCATTAAGTAATATACAAACTAGTATGATACAGTAATGGCCTTCTAGGGCATAAACACTAACAATCTCCCACTTGCACTAGGGCCATGTACTGGCGTATCGAAGACCGATGATCTCGAGTAGCCTCTCGAACTGAATTTGAGGTAGGGCCTTAGTGAATGGATCAGCAATGTTATCCTCTGTATTTACTCTCTTTAACTCGATCTCCCGGCGATCTACGATCTCCCTGATCAAGTGATACCGCCTTAAGATGTGTCTGGACTTCTGATGGGACCTGGGTTCCTTCGCTAAAGCTATAGCGCCGTTGTTGTCGCAATACAGAGGTATTGGACTAACATTGGTAGGAACCACCTGAAGTTCTGTGAGGAACTTCTTCATCCAGACAGCTTCTTTTGCGGCATCGCAAGCAGCTATGTACTCCGCTTCCATCGTTGAGTCAGCAACGGTGTCCTGCTTGGAACTCTTCCAACAGACCGCCCCTCCATTGAGGGTAAAGACATAACCCGACATGGACTTGGAGTCATCCTTGTCACTCTGGAAGCTGGAATCAGCATAGGCCTCCATCTTGAGGTCCTTTCCGCAGTAAACCAAGAACATCTCCTTAGTCCTCCTCAGGTACTTGAGAATGTTCTTTACTGCTATCCAGTGATTCTCCCCTGGGTTTGCCTGATACCGGCTTACAACGCTCAATGCGTATGCTACATCTGGTCTGGTACATAACATCGCATACATTATAGAGCCTACCGCAGAAGCGTACGGTATAATCGACATGCGTTCCCTTTCCAAATCAGTCTTGGGAGACATCTCTTTGGAGAGGGTGATTCCGTGAGAAGTCGGCAGGTTACCGCGCTTAGAATCTTCCATACTGAATCTTTTCAATATGGTGTCTATGTACCTGGACTGTGAAAGTCCCAACATCCTCTTTGATCTATCACGATAGATCTGGATCCCCAGTATGTAAGTGGCATCACCCAGGTCCTTCATGGAGAATTTCTGTGACAAGAATCTTTTGACTGACTGTAGCATAGGAATATCATTTCCTATTAGGAGAATGTCATCCATGTACAAGACGAGGAATACAACAACTCTCCCTACAATCTTACTGTATATGCATGGTTCATCTGGATTTTTGATAAAGTCGAATTCTTTGATAGTATCATCAAAACAGATGTTCCAACTCCGCGATGCCTGCTTTAGTCCATAAATGGACTTAATCAGCTTGCATACTTTACCGCTGTTCCCACTCTGAATGAATCCCTCTGGCTGATCCATATAGACGCTCTCTTCTAAATTTCCATTTAGAAAGGCCGTCTTTACGTCCATCTGCCAGATCTCATAATCGTGGAAGGCAGCAATAGCAAGAAGGACCCGAATGGACTTCAGCATAGCCACTGGAGAAAAGGTTTCGTCATAGTCTAAACCAGGTCTTTGACGGAAACCCTTTGCAACAAGTCTAGCCTTATAGGTTTCAACCTATCCATCTACACCAATCTTCTTTCTGAAGATCCACTTGCATCCTACGGGTTTTACCCCATTTGGAGCAGTATCCAAAGTCCATACTTTGTTAGTGTACATGGACTCCATTTCGGTCCGCATTGCATCCAGCCATTTTACCGAGTCGCCGCTCTGAATGGCTTGTTGGAAGCTAGTAGGGTCGTCATTATCAATGACGCAATCTTCTCGATCCCCGTCTATGAGAAAACCGTAGTATCTCTCGGGCGGATGAGACTGCCTACTACTTCTGCGGATAGGCGCTGGTATGTCCCTTTCTTCTGAAACTTCTTGTTCTACCAAACTTTCAGTAACAGCTTGTGGTTCTGGAATTTCTTCCAGTTCTACTGCGCTCCCACTCTTCTGATTTTCTAAAAATTCAGTTTCTAAGAAGCGGGCATGACGAGAAACAAAAACCTTTTGTTCCTCTGCGTAGTAGAAGCAATATCCCATGGAGTTCTTTGGATATCCCACAAACCTACACTCTACTGAGCGTGCCTCGAGCTTGTCCGGATGCTGCTTTTTTACAAAAGCTGGACATCCCCATGTCTTCAGGTACCGAAGATAGGGTTTCTTCCCATTCCATATCTGATATGGCGTGGTAGGCACAGTCTTGGTTGGAACCTTGTTCAAAAGATATACCGCTGATTCTAGCGCATAACCCCAGAATGATCGCGGTAACTCAGCCTTACTCATCATGGAACGAACCATATCTAATAGGGTTCGATTCCTCCTTTCCGATACACTGTTGTGTTGTGGTGTGTATGGAGGAGTAAGCTGAGAGAGAATTCCTTTCTCTTTTAAGTAACCCAGGAACTCGGCACTTAAGTATTCACCACCTCGATCAGATCTCAGTGTCTTAATACTTTTGCCTGTTTGGTTTTCCACTTCATTCTTGTATTCTTGGAATTTCTCAAAGGCCTCGGATTTATGCTTCATCAAGAAGATATGTCCATACCTAGAGAAATCATCCGTAAAAGTAATGAAGTAGGAATAACCACCTCGCGCATGTGTAGACATCGGACCGCACACGTCACTGTGTACGAGTCCTAAGAGCTCGCTCGCTCTTACTCCGTATCCAGTAAACGGAGTCTTTGTCATCTTTCCCATGAGACAAGATTCACAAGTGGCATAAGATTAATATTCAAACGGATTCAAATATGCTTCTCTATGTAACTTCGTTAATCGTGTTTCATTGATGTGACCTAGTCTACAATGCCATAAGAAAGCCTGATTCATTTCTGGAGACTTTCTTTTAAGTGTGTTCTGGACATTGAAAACCTGAGCTTGATTCAATACGTATATACCGTCATCTAATGTACCGGACCCAATCAGAACTTGATTTAGGTGGATGTGAACTACATCGCTTACGAATGTAAAGTCATATCCCTCTCTTGAAAGTAAGGACACTGATATGATATTACAAGTCAAACTAGGTACATATAGACAGTTACGAAGAATCAATATCTGCCCACTTGTCAAACCTAGGCGATATTCTCCCACGGATTCAGCGTCCACGCTCATTCCGTTTGCAACTCTGAGAGACAAATCACCTAACCTTATAACTTTACGGTTTCTCAAAGCATGTAACGAATTACAGATATGAGATCCTGCTCCGGTATCTAGTACCCAGGAAGTAGAGTTAATTGACAAACAGTTCTCAATTACAAACACACTTGAGGCTGAAGCCATAACATGCTTCGTATCCTGGCTACTGGCTTCCAAAGCCCTGCAATCCTTCTGCCAATGTCCATTCCCATAACAATAGGAATATCCCTCCTTCCCTTTACCAAGTCCTGAAACTTTTTCTCTTCCCTTTCCTCCTACTTTGCTGACACCGTATATCGGCTTTGTAGAGGTCTTCTTCCTTTCACCCTTTGCTTTCGCCTTGGATGAAGAAGAAGAAGGTCCCCTATTAAGCAGAGCTTGTGTCTCCCTGGTTTCTTTCAGGGTGTAGGTAGAGGGTAGGGACTGTGGAAATAAGTCAGTATATGACCTGTTTCCCAACGTGGCCTCCAGGTCCTTGAGCTCATTAATATAGCTAGTCATTGTAAGGACGTCGTCCCTTACAGATGACCCGTCAGCCGACCTCGCTTGAATTAAATCGTTCGAGGCCTCATATCTTGCGATATGAGATTGCTCTCCATATAAATCTTTGTTATGGAGAAAAAATGGAAACAGAGTCCATCTTCTCGTGCTGCTTCTGGTATATACCATCAACTGAAGCCAACACGAGGCACTTGGCTTTCGCTTTGTCCTTTTCCTTTGTCTGACGGATATCCATATCCGCGACGGTGGAAACTGGACCTGGGATGGCGGGATCTTGAGTAGTAATAGGGTGGTCCAGCTTGTCATAGGCAATGGTCATCTAGACAGACCTTTGCCAGTCATATAAGTTAGATTCAGTCAACTTGTTATCTAGATGTAACCTAGTCATGGTCACAAGGTCGCTGCAATGAGAGAGAGAGAAGAAAACACTTTAGCATGATGCTCTTGCAAGTTTAGATTGGTTTTTAATTTATAAAAACTGGATGGCTCCCACTGTTTCTCGAATCCTTCCTCAAACCATAAAAGAAGAATTAGCCAGGACTATTCTCACTGTACAATACTTGCTTAAACGTTCAGCCAGGCTAGTGTCGGTACTTCGAGGGAGGTTTTCCAATGCTTTCGCGAAGTTCCTTAATTAAATAACCTCTTTTCTCTGGGGGCGTAACTCCGCTGACACCTTTCTTGACACCTACTTGGTTTATAGCATTGATCGTTAAGTGACGAATATCCTGATAAGTAGCATATACTCACAGTAGGATCGGGATCCAAATATCATCGTATGATAATGTTGAAGGAATGCTACCAACATTCATCAAACTCCAAATGGTATGCATCTCTTTGCAAATTTCAGTTTCTTTAGAAATTCCCGATATAGATTTTTGCCCCATGTTCTTATGACCTTGACGAAAGCCAACAAATCATAAAATACATGTCAAGTTCTGCCCATCATTATCTTGTTAATTTGAACCCACCCGTATATACCCTTGACGAAAGCCAACAAGGTTATACGACTGTCCTAAACCAACTCATCTATCTATGCAACAAATGAATACCCTAGCAGCTACCAAACACTATGCCTTGACGAAAGACAACAAACATAGCTTGAATACTACTGACCATCCATAAGAAATGACGGAGGGCTACGACTGGTTTTGGCGAAACCGTGAACGTAGTGAACTTGATATAACCAAAGGAACCTGATAGCTTTTAAAAGGAGTGGTTAAAGCTCCGCATTTAAAAATATCTGTTTTTAAAATTAACCGAGTGGTTTCTTTTAAATTGTTCCAACGATTAAACTTTTTGGTTTATTTTCTTTGGATTATAAATAATGCGTCCCATCATTAACCTATCATTGCAAAAAACAACGAAAATACAACGTCCTCTTATGCCATCCGCATTCGCCACGGGGTCCCGTCATCACCCGTTAGGTTACTTAACTAACGGCAGAGCGGGGGCTGGGCTAGCGCGGGTGTAAAATATAAGTGACGTCTAAATAGCTATCATATATAGATATTGTACATTCGTCAGACGCAATAATAGGCATTCCAGATCACAGATGAACTTTATTGGATTTGCAAGCAATCCGTGTTTGTTTTGAGCCTGCAACAAAAGACGGATTACACAGTTGTGATGAATAGCCATTACCCCACCCAAGACCCCAACGGGTACGGCAAACTACCCGTCCGGCAGTTTGTGCACCCCACCTTGGGTGTGTCCTAGGAGCAAAAACAGTAAAATGAAATAATACAACGGTGGCTACAACCGCAACCTGGATGTGCCCCGCAAAATAATATTACAACAAATTACATTTACATCAAATGAATTAAATAACAACCCATCACATAACCCCGGCTATACATCACAACAGTCCAGCACAGTTCATATCCACAAACAGTAAAATCCATTACAGAAATGTGCAACCCCCTGCCAACCGACATACTAGCAGTTAGGGAAGGTTTACGAACACATTATACAAACACAGATATAATCCAACAAGCAAATACTGTATAATTTCGATCGATTAAACACTTTTAATTTTGCTCCAATACTTCTCTGTAAATCTGAAACCTGAGCAAAAATAAAAACTTCAAGAAAATACCAAATATCACAGAGAAGCAACACAGGAAAATTGGGTTCCTGAATCGCCAACTCGGCGGCGGAATCGCGGCGGATCGGTGAGATCCGCCGCGGTTCTGCGGCGCTTTAGGCGATTCAGGGGCCCAATTTTCTTGGGTGTTCTTCTACTTTCTTTTCAAGCTTTCTGAACATCCCTGAAAAATTTTTGGACTTCATTTAAAAATCGACAGAAACTTGTGATTTCGGGCTTTTCCGGTTTCGTTTTTTTCGTTCGAAATTCATACAAATTTGCAAGTAAGTTATTTATTGTTTAGCGAGGCTCTGATACCACTGTAAGTCGATGTGCAACACCCCACGACTTGCGGGGAGGCGGAAATATGAAAAACGATCTTGTTCTTTGCTTAAACATCGACTAACTGGATGAATCGAAGCTAAACGATAACTAACAACAAACATGGAAGTTCTAAACTACTATGTAAAGGGATTATAGCTAAAGAACCGTGTCCTTCGTCTTTATGAACTCCACCTCCTCTTCGGCCTTCTCCAAGTAGTAGACGATCCACCACGAGAGCTAAACTCCAAGCTTTGCCTCTAAACTTGAGGCAACTAGGTATCTTTAAGTGCTAATCAAAGTACCTAGATGAAATAGAGTATGGTTATGGATTAAGTAGTCTAACTAATCCTTGTACTCAACACATGAGAGGGGAGGATTAGGGTTTGAAGAGGGAGAGCTTGAGGAGAGAGAAGATGAACATAATAATGAAGTGAGAATAATGAGTTATCATAATATATATCAAGCATTTTATTTTATCAAGAAAAGAAAAGAAAAAGATTTACAACCATGCTTGATATATATCTTGTGGTGATTCATCTCCATGAGTCATAAGCAATTATGAAGCATTAATGACATGGATGAATCATCCATATGACTCACTAATCTCATTCAATGCATATGCCACCTAAACCTCCTTAGTCACCATCTTCTAGAAGCTTCTCGCGCAATTACGAGAACGCCCCTCCTATCCGTGAAAACACGGAAAAACTTTAGACTGTATAAATCCAATAACCGGATACCAGTAACTGGCTTAAACCAAAGCCGACTGGTAAAAACTGTCCGAAAGTCGTACGTGCGTAAACACACGTATGCGTCCGAACCCTTGTCGTAAAACCATACGACCTCTATATCGTTTCGCCCGGAGTAGGGAAACTCTCTGTGTGGGACTCTAGAGACTCGACTACTACGCTGGTAGTGGGTTTAACTACAGACCGCAAGCGGCACTAGCTGTACGTAACGGTCCCCAGGTAGATGTCGATAAGAAGGCCGATGAGGAAACCCATCCGAACTCCTACTGAGTCTGATGTGACAATCTCCGTACAGTCCGGTCCGTTCGTCTAAGACTATCGCATATCGGGCTTAGGGGGGCGGCAAGCGTCAGTCCCCTAATAGCGGTATAAGTCGTGTCGGAGCGAAGCCCATTACACCCTGAGAAACTACTGGAACCTACCAACAAATCTCGCTTGCCCTGGCCAGGGACTTTGCGTAATGGCTCTCTGACACAGCACGATATCAACCCCCAATACCGGGAGAGACGAATCCTGTCTAACCGCCACTGCCTCCAAGTGCTCGGGACTGCACCCAACTGCTACCTGTTTGCACGACTCCTTTGAGCCGTGGTAGGGTAGCAATCTAAGAACAGTGGGACACACTTGAGGCGAAGTAGCAGCGTCAAGTCTGCGGACTATGCTGTACTCATGTCACCTGGGAACTGCTCACTGACGACTGGTATAAAACCAACCAACAGTTCCCTGTGAGTCCTGTCCGGTGTACCCGTAACCTAACGAGCACCTGTATACTATCTCCAGTACGACGTACTGACGGCTGTGGGACAGACCATCTCCCCAACTGGGATGAGAAGCGTACACACTAGTCTACTCCGGAGTATCGATGCCCTGTCTCGATAATCCAATGACTAGGGACCTGAATAAGGATGTGCTTGTAGACTACCCAGCCCCCACTAGTGTGACTGCCATCACAACGCTGGTAGTCAAGCAAGATCGTAAGAGCTCTATCAATACGTATACTCACATATTAAGATAGAAAAACCAAGTAGCATACTACCATGTTTTAGCAAGACAGTTATATACATGTGAATATCCCAAGCTTCCATTAAGTAATATACAAACTAGTATGATACAGTAATGGCCTTCTAGGGCATAAATACTAACAATACCTTACGTACGATGGCAGTTCTCTGGTGACACTGGTATAGGTTAGTCTGTAGACCCGAGATCGTCATAGAGTCTTATGTGATTCCCACTGTGCTTTGATTTCCACCTTACCACGTCCAAGAGGGCATGCAAAACGGTGGATTTTGGGTACCGTCCCGAATCACATGGAGCCAATGAGCGATAGGAGGGGATTCGTCTCTCCCGGTATAGGGAGTTGATGTTGCGCTGTGCTCGATTGCTATAACCGGAAATCCCTGGCCAGGGTTGCTGAGATTTACTGGTAAGTGTTACCAGTAGTTTCTCGAACTGTTATAGACCTCATATCGAAACGACTTATCGAGCTATTGGGGCCTGACGTTTACCACCCCTAGGCGAGATATGCGACATATCAGACGATCAGACCGGACTGTACGATATGTGTTACTGGTTGGATTCACAGGAGTGTGAACGGGCTTGCTCGTTGATCTTCTAATCGCTCAATACCCGGGTGGCCGTTACGTTTAGCAGACCGCTTGCGGCTTGTGGGTGTTTGATATGATCATCACCGGCTGCCGGCGTATTGACGAGTCTTTAGAGTCCTACACAGAGGTTTCCTGGCTCAAGCGAAACGAAATAGGAGCGCATATGAGATTTGTGCGGGACCGAGAATAATGCGTGTATGTGATACCGTATTCTATTCTCGCGATGAATGTATCGATTGGTTGTATGCGATATAACCTGGTTATCGAATCGAGGATTGATTCGATAAGTCGATACATTGGATATTAGTCGGTCATATGCGATGTGACCGGATCGTTAAATCAAGTGTTGATTTAATGTATAATTATATGTTTGATATATTACTTTACATTTACTAATATTGGTTCACTTAAGATTACTTTCTCACTTGAATGTGCACATTGTATATATGATATAGTTTTGTGCACTAATTTGTATCATGTTTGATGATACATGCAAACTTGGGTGTGTATGATTAAACCATGATTAAGTTAATGGTTAGGGTTTAATTTACTTATTTATTTATTTCTTTTCATTTATATTTGGACTAGAAATGAAATGGTTGCTACTTTTGTTTTTTGTTGAAGCTTCATGAAGCTTTGAAAGCTTGACCATTTTGTTTCTTTCCTTAACCTTAACTATTCACCTAACCCTAGTTTATTCTCTACACTTAACTATGGTTGCATTATGATAACCATCACTTGTTTTTCTATTATTCATAATTCTTTTTCATTCTCTTCATCTTCTTCATGAAGAGAAGAAACCATGGCTAGAAAATTCTAAGTGATGATTCCAAGTGAGAAATCCAAATCCAAATTGAACCCACTTCCTATTTCTTCATCCTCTACCACTTGCCATGTAGTATAGGGTGTTTTCTTCACAAGTTTCATGACTTGGTGAAGTTGGAGCTTGATCTTGAGTTGCCTCGACGTAGATCATCTTCGGCATCGAAGTCGACGACCTAGCCCGATCATTTCTCCGATGGAATCAACACTAGAGTCCGAGATCCGATGATCGCAGCGAAGGGACATCGTCATGGAGCTATGGAGGTGGAGGACCGGATCTACAAAGGTTGTATTTTCGTTCACTCTTAGTTAAGTTGTTAACTAGTTGCATGTTTCGCCTTAAACTCTAGTCAACGATCGCATTAGGGTTTCTCGGCACCGGAAAAATTTGAATTTGGCATGGTTGATGCCTTGTGAGACCTCACTAGCGTGCCTAGGAACCCTACAATGTCATCTAAATACAAGGACATCATACCCTACTACCTTCTTAACAGATCCATCCCCTATTCTGATAAAGTCAAAGCCATGACAGTCTCATCAAAATTAGATGATCTATCTCCGCTGTAACTGCTAAAGTCTATAAATAGACATAAGCTACTTGCCTACTATGCTTCCGCTGCTCCCACTGACTACGATAACCATCTGGCAGAATAATATATACGTGTACTTCTAAAACTAGTTTAGAACGACGCTATACATATCCTCCTGCCGGGTCTCATATTCTGGAACAACAGTAGTGTCAAGTCTAGGTAAACAAGAACCTCCCTGTCACCGTCCTTGAGGGTACCAGAGTACCTCTCGGGTGTCTGAGGTTACCCTCCATATCTGCGGAGTGGCTAATGGAATGTCAAACCTGATTGAATATATAGGTCCTATTAAATTTTCCGTAATCGTTTGCGGTTCTGGAATCACTTCCAGTTCTACCATACTCCCACTACTGTTTTCTAAAAATATCCATTTTAATAAAACTGTGGCGAGTCAAGAACAATATCACTATTGATCTTCCAAATGGTAGAAATGTCAACCCTCGTCAAAGCCAGGGTCAACCCACAAACTGCCATTACAGAAACGTGCCTTGAGTTATCCAGAGTCTGGTTTTAAGCATAAGCTGGACAACTCCCCGTACCTTAACATCGTTAAGATATGAACCATTCTATATCCAATATAGAAACTTTGGCACTTATTTAATTGGAACCAGATTCAAATCATGCAGTTGTCTCCAGTGCATATCAACTTAATGGAGAGAGGCTAATCAGCATTACTCAACTTAGAAATACATCCAATTATGAGTAACCTGAAAGAGAAACAAGTTTCTCAAAACCATTACTATCAACTGAATACCAGTCACAAGAATCTACATCTTCTATCTCTTTGTAGAATCCCGATACTTGCGATACCTGGTTTTCTACTTTATTCTTATACCCACAACTTCTCAAAACTTAGACATTTTATTTCTACGAAACACTTGTCTAAAAACTAAAGAAGTCATAAGTAAACATAACATAGTACGAGGACCTACCCCTTTGTCTTGACGGACACTGGACAACATACAATACTCTGTATAAGTCCACTGAGTTGAATAACTCAAAACCTTGTGTGTCGTAGGTTGAAAACTGTACCCAGGTGATTTCCTCAAATATCGCCAATTACAACGAATTCCGATATAATGAGGATGATCACATAATTCCCAATAACTTACTCCCACTCATCATCTGTAAAACCATACAGATGTGAGAATCTTACCTGGTAAATACATACCCTGGAGTAAGCATCTAATTGGGAAATCAGTTTTCCTATTAACAATGCACTGAAACATCAAAATGTTTCATAGGGGTATTCTGGTATTCCTAGTAATGCCTCTTCCATAATCCAATTCATGACTTTAACCGTATACTTCATTTCCATCTCTCCAAATCCCTTTATTTTTCTTTATTCATTACCTTCTGTACACCAACGTTAGGCTAAATGGTTTTCTTCCTTCCCTACCGTTCGGCACCAGCCTATGGTTTGGAAGAAGACTATCCAGTAAGCATAATAGGTGCACCCTCCTAATCCTAGGAGTACTCGCAACTTGAGAGAAAGTGATGATAAAAGACAACTGAATAATACCTTATTCTATTTCTCCCGAACTGGGGAAAAAAGCAAAGGTGAAATAGGAGTGGCGATGAAGTACGTGTTTTGGTCGTGAATGATAACAGTCGCAATTTACTTTGCCCTCTTTCTAATCCCTTTATTTTGTCTTTAGCTATTACCTTCTGTAAACCCTACTTAGGCTAATTGGTTTTCTTCATTCCCTACCTTTCGGCACCTGCCTATGGTTTGGAAGAAGACTATCTAATAAGCGTAATAGGTGTACTCTTCTAAACTATGGAGCCCTTGAAACTTCAGAGAAGGTGATAATAAAAGACAACTGAATAAACCAATTCTATTTCTCCTGAACCTGGATCCATCCTCGAAGAAGTCCCTTCGAGTTCGTATATAACCATATGATGGATCTATCCAATGGAAGTGGATGTCCGTAATAATACGGGGTGTTCTGAGAAATACAAAGGGTAAAAGAAGGAGTGGCAATGACTTATGCAACTATAGACAATCCAAAAGCCAGTATTTTAAGAAGGTTCGGTCAACTTGGTCACTGAGTCATAGTCTAGGGTCGGTCAATGGTTGCTGCCAGAGAGAGAGAGAAAAGAAACACTCTGCGTGCACTCTAACCTAGATCAGAATGGTTATCACTTTATCTAATCAGGAAACCTCCCACTGTTATCTCAAATTCTCCTCCAAACCTGATAGAAGAATTAGTCGGGATCACCCGAAGAGTAAACAAACTCATCAGTAAGAATCGGGATCCAACTATCATCGCATGATAACTTGATGGAAGCCACTCAAGTTATCATACTCCAGAAGATATGGGCATGCCTGGCAAGTTTCATGTATCTTTAGAAACTCCCGATATGATTTTTTCCCCATGCTCTTATGACCTTGGCTTTGGTCAAAATGTCATAAGTTACATGCCAAGTTCTACCCGTCACTATCCAGGTCAATTTGAACCCACCCGCACATGCCCTTGATTTTGGCCAAAATGGAAGAACGACTGTCCCAAACCAACTCATCTATCTATGCAACAAATGAATACCCAGCAGCTACCAAACACTATGCCTTGACTTTGGCCAAAATACATAGCTTGAATACTACTGAATACCCAAAAGAAATAATGGAGGGCTACGGCTGGTTTTTGGCGAAAAACCTTTAACGTAATGAACTTGATCTCGTTGAAGGCACCTGATAGCTTTTTATAAAGATATATTGGCGAAAACCTTTTGCTAAAGAGGTCACTCCCGGTGAAGGGATCTCGGCTCTTCCTCGTGGAATGAGGTGCGGGATATTCTAACTGAATACCGCGATGCAAAGCAACTTGTAATCGACTATAGTGATGTTATTACTTTGACGTAAACTTCTTCCCAAGGGATCACTCCCGGTGAAGGGATCTCGGCACTTGCCTCGTCGAATGAGGTGCAGGATATTCCAACTGAATACCGCTATGCAAAACAAAAGGAAACATCTTTGTAATAACACCTTTTAAAATTTGTTCCAATAACATCAAATGTAGGTTTGTTTTACTTGCATGGATAAGAATCAACGCAATCCCATCATTTAATCACACCAGAAAAGAACGAAAAATAAAATGTACATATATGCCATCCGCATTCGCCACTTGGTCCCGTCATCACCCGTTAGGTTACTTAACTAACGACAGAGCGGGAAATAGACTAGCGCGGGTGTAAAACATATACAACATCTAATAGTATATATACCAATATACAATAATCGCTCCAGGCGTGATAATATGCAACATTACAGAAAAGTAATAAGCATCACAGAACAATACAGATAATCTGGGATCCCCGGGTTTCACAGAGCCGCTACTGAAACCCAACGTTCCCCTGGTCGTGTGGATAGCCTGTGCAATGAAACCTAGACCCCTAAGGGCGCGGCAAGTTACCCGCCAAAACCTGAAGCGAGGTACCCCCTACAGCATAGTGAATGGACCGCCCGGCACTTCACGGAATCCGATAACTTGAGCACCCCTCCTTGGGCCAACCTGTACCCCGTACGAGTGCGGCGAATAGTCTGCCAATTCTAGAGTGAGGTCCCTCTGCCTCTCAAAGCCATGAGATACGGACCCGTTGCCCTCCAGAACCCGGCTATTCGTGCACACCACCGTGGGGTAATCCTAGTACAGAAAAGAAAATATATACAATGGGTACATCGACCTCAGCCCGGTCGTGCCCCAAAAGGAATATTATACAAACAGGAAGTGACGGCAGTCCATATGTTGGACGCTCGCCCCGCAATATTAAATGTACAAATAAATCCAAACAGCACTACCATTGCACACTGCTATCCACCATGACATATCCGCAACAACACAGCACAACACAGAACATCAACGCGAATGTCACGTTCGCAAATCCGTCTAAAAGGACTATAGCAATTAGACGCGGTTTACCGCTCGAATGACATTCACGGTCGGAGATATAAAGTAAGTACTGTAAACTAACACGTTTAAATTTCGATCGACAAAATTTCCCAAAGTGGGCCCCACGAACATCTGCTGTACAGTAACAAAATATGGGCCTAAAAGAAATATTCCAGAAACCATAATTTACCAAGTAGAAGACACAGTTGAAATTTGGGTCACTGTTCCTTCAAAATGGCTGCGGATGCGTGGTCAAACCCTAGCTTTGACCGCGGATCCGCGGCAACAACATGGGATCACGTGATCAAATTTCAACTGTCTTCTTAAAAAAGCCTGCTCTATTTTCTGTGACATGCAAAATAATTTTTAGACCCAGTTTATAATCGACAGAAACTTTTGTTCGGAAAAATGTAGTTTTTGAAATTCGGTTCGATCGATGTTTTAAACGTGTTAGCACAAGTTAGTAAAGCTTAATGGTGAGGCTCTGATACAACTGTAAGTCCACGGTAGCGCCCTGGCCGTCTAACAGACGCCAAATGCGGAACAAAAACTTTTTACAAACTGGCGCTATCGCGTACTATCACCCGGAGCTGACATTAAAGCTAAACTAACAAACTACAAAGTGGGTAAAAATGTTATACCGAACGATCCGAGTCCTTCGGTCTTCAACCATCATCCCACGTTTTGTTTCGGCTGCTCCGATCTCCTGAATCTCCAGTCTTCTCATCCAGGTGGTACCACGTCGACGGATCTTTAAACGGGCTCCCGCCTCTGAACAGAGGCAACTCGATCATCAAGTTTGCTAAAAGAGATGACCAAGATTGATGTAGGGAATGAGTAGCACACTTTGTATCGTTACGTCCAAAGATATGGACGAACGGTTAATGAAGTTGCCTTTTGGATCGGGTGAAAATGAGAAATGAGTATCTATCAAATTTCCATGAGTCTAAAACTTTCATAATCTTTTTACAAGCAACCTCTCTCATTTCCCATGAAGGGCCGACCACTTTATGGAGGTGGGGGGTGAGTGTAGGAGAAGAAATGGTGACCATAAAGATATGATACTTATCAAAACACATAAAGAAAATAATGACTCACTTAAACAATAAATGCAAACTAAAGATTCATAAACCTAGTCACCCTTTGCATTAAATGAATCTTTAAATGCACTAATGAGTTACTTAACACCTCACCATCCTAGTCACCTTCTAGAAGCTTCCACACTCATCTCAAGAAAAGATAAATCCGCATTTAACCGAATGTTAAAGACGGGCGATAGAAAACTGGAAACTGGCAACTTTCAAAAGCGATCCTGAAACGAATTTCAGGATAACCCTGTAACAGTATAAACATACCCACATTTGTATTACGACCGAATACAAATGCAACTGAGACATAGATATTATATCTACACAGTATAATACTCGGATCCGGCTTAAACCAAAGCCTACCAGTATTATCTGCCCGAAATATGATACGTGCGTAAACGCACGTGCATTTTCCGAATCATGCCATAAAACCATACGGCCTCTACAACGTTTCGCCCGAACTTGGGAAACTGTCTGTGGGGAACTCTAATGACTCATCAACACACTGGCACTGGGTATAACCTCTAGCACGTCAGAGGTACAAGCTGTACGTAACGGTTGCCTATGTATTGATTAGAAGGGAAGCTGATGAGCGAACTCATCCATAAACCCTACTGAGCCTAACAGTGACAATATCCGTACAGTCCGGTCCGTTCGTCTAAAGAGTATCGCATATCGAGTCTAGGGGGGTGGATAAAGTCAGACCCCTAATAACGCGATAAATCGTGTCGGCATGAAGCCCATCACCACCTGAGAAACTACTGATCCAAATCAGTAATTCTCCACCAACTCAGCCGAGGATTTCTAGTGATGGCCACCCATGCACTGTGCGACATCAACCCCCAATACCGGGAGAGACGAATCCCCGGCGATGCGCTCACTGCCTCCATGTTGCTCGAGACTGTACCCAAAAAATACCTGTTTGCACGTCTCCTTTAAGCATGGTAGGGTAGAAATCAAAGCACAGTAGGAACTCACACGAGACCAATGACGATCTTATGTCGAAAAACTAACCTGTACACATGTCACCTGGGAACTGCTATCTGACGATATGTATAATACCAACTAGCATGTTCTCGGTGAGTCCTGTCCGGTGTACTCATAACCTAATGAGCACCTGTATACATCTTGTTAGTTATATGTATGCCCTAGGGGCCATTACTGTACATTGGATGTATATTGTAGTGGATGCTGGGACATATATAGGTAGGACTTTCTTGCTCGACATGATAGTACGCTATCTGGTTTCTCTTTATCTTAACATGTATAATTTATGTCTCTCTGATTACATGTTGATAAAGCCCTTAGGATGTGTACTCGACTTCGAGGACTGTGATGCGGATCATACTAGTGGGGCCTGGATAGTCCATGAGTACATCCTTGAAATGTTCCTAGTCGAGGGAATATCGAGACGGGGCATCGATATTCCAGAGTAGACTAGCGCATATCTTCTCGACCCATGCGATGGGCGATGGATGATCCCATATCCATTGGTGTTTGACATCGAAGGTGGTATGCGGGTGCTCAGTGGAGACTGGGTACACTGAACGGACTCGCCAAGAACTCCCAGATGGTATTATACCTCACGTCAGATGGCAGTTCTCTGGTGACACTGGTACAGCTTAGTCTGTTGACCCGAGATCGTCATAGAGTCTTGTGTGTCTCCCACTGTGCTTTGATTTCCACCCTACCACGGCTCTACTGAGTTGTGCAAACAGGTGGTTTTTGGGTACAGTCCCGATTCACATGGAGGCAATGAGCGATAGGAGGGGATTCGTCTCTCCCGGTATTGGGGGTTGATGTTGTGCTATGCTCAACTGGCCATAACAGGAAATCCCTGGCCAGGGTTGCTGTGATATACTGGTAAGAGTTATCAGTAGTTTCACGAAAGTTATAGACCCTACGTCGGCATGACTTATCAAGCTACTGGGGTCTGACGTTTACCACCCCTAGGCGAGATATGCGACATATCAGACGAACAGACCGGACTGTACGGTAAGTGTTACTGGTTGGATTCACAGGAGTGTGAGCGGGCTTGCTCGTCGATCTTCTGATCGCTCAATACCCGGGTGGCCGTTATGTTTAGCAGACCGCTTGCGGCTTGTGGATGTTTGATATGATCATCATCCACTGCCGGCGTATTAACGAGTCTTTAGAGTCCTACACAGAGGTTTCCTGGCTCAAGCGAAATGAAATAGGAGCGCATATGAGATATGTGCGGGACCGAGAATAATGCGTGTACGTGATACCGTATTTCATTCTCGCGATGAATGTATCGAATGGTTATATGCGATATAACCTAGTTATCGAATCAAGGATTGACTCGATAAGCCGATACATTAGATACTAGCCGGTTATATGCGACATGACCGGATCGTTAAATCAAGTGTTGATTTAATGATTTAATGTAGAATTATATATTTGATATATTACTTTGCATTAACTAGTATTGGTTCACTTTAAAAGGATTTTCTCACTTGAAATACACAAGTTGTATATGTGATATACTTTTGTGCACAAGATTGTATCATGTTTGATGATACATGCAAGCTAGGGTTAGTGTAAAGAATTAAACCATGGTTGAACTAATGGTTAGGGTTTTGTTTCTTTTCTCTTGCTTTTTTATCTATTTATTTATTTATTTATTTTTGGAAAAGATGAGAAAAGAATGGTTGCTATTTTTGTTTTTAGTTGAACATTCATGAAACTTTGACTAAGTCACCATTCTTGTCTCATGCTTAACCCTAACCATATGAACTAACCATAGTACATTCTCTACACTTAACCAAGGGTTAGTAAATGATAAGTATTGATTTATTTATCTATTTTACATAACTTATCATATCTTCTTCTTCTTCTTGATCTTCTTCTTTCATGAGAAGAAAGCTTGCTACATCAATGGAGATTGATGAAAAAGTGTGAGAAATCCAAAACTAAAGTCTACCCACTTCCTATTTCTTCATCCTCTACCTCTTGCCAAGTAGTATAGGGTGTTTCCCTCACAGGTTTTCTTGACTTGGTGAAGTTGGAGCTTGATCTAGCGATGCCTCGACGTAGATCATCTTCGGCATCGTCGTCGATGACCTAGCCCGTTTCTTCTCCGATGAAGCCGACGCTAGAGCCCAAGATACGATTTGGACAGCGAGGGGACTTCATCACGGAGCCTAGGAGGTGGTGGACCGGATTTACAAAGATTGTAGCCCCTTCCCTTTAGCTATATTTCCATTTACTTGCTTGCATCGCCTTGTTTTCTAGTTAACGATCCGTATTAGGGTTTGTAGGCACAAGGAAATTTTTGAATTGAGCATGTTTGATCACTTGTGAGACTCCATTAGAGTGCCTAGGAACCCTACAATGGTATCAGAGCCTAGCTAGAGCCTTAGGCGATGCGTAGACGGAACTAGAAGTCCGATCGAATCAAAACCCAAACCTAAACATGCTCTCTGGACATTTTTGTAAAATGTGGATTTTTGCAGATTAAAAATATTCAGAAAAATCAGCAGGAAGATCTAAGGATTACTGTAAAATTTGAGGACCTGATTCCATAAAGGCACCGCGGATCCGCGGCATGAGCATGCTCATGCGGCGGTTCCGCGGCCAATTTGTCGTTTTGTGCATCTAATTTTGAACAGTAATTCTTAGTTTTCTGTGCTGGTTTTCCTGGGAATTTTTTAACAATTTTTTCCAGAGTTGCATTTTTGGGTTGTATTAGGGACTCGGTGTTTCGATAGGATTGTCTAATTTTGTCAGTGTGTTTTTCCGGGTATTTTAGAATATGTTAAAAAGTTCGACCGGATATAAATACCCACTTTTTCCCCTGCCGGGAAATTTCCAATTGTTGGATTTTTCCGTAGTTTAACGACGTTCTAAGTAGTGCAAGTAACGCGATGGACCCTCTAGAAGACAACAAACCTTAACTCGATTATGCGACCGTCTTGAACTGCCCTTTGAACCTTCGGGTTTGGGGCAGTACGGCGTGCCACATGTGAGGCGTTGGCTTGACCCTTCTACGGTTGGACCTTTGGTACTGAAGCACGAACTGAATGTTGTTAGACTTGTTTCATGTGTTGAGCTGTATCGGGAAAACTTGGGTGTTCGATTGTTCGATCGAAAAGTTTAGCATTTTCTATTTATCCGGAATGTGATACAATAATTGGAATTCACAAGTAGTTATGAGATAACGGAATGAATATTATAAACATAGCAGTTTAGTCTCACTTGATCGGTTGCCACGGAGTTTTGATGTGATCAAAAGTCCGTCGCAATCACGTAGCGTACGCGGATACTCGCCGGGTAAACTTAATGGACAGCCTCACCCCATAGCCCCGACCAAGTGACTGTAGGAGAACCCCGTCGCCGAAAGCATCCGTTCGGGTGCTCGCGGCAGCGGTGTTCCGCCTTGGTGCACTTTGTCGACGGCGTCGGGGGTGCGGCCGCCTACTAAAGTTTGCGACGAGCATTCGATCAGAATGTCGGGAATCCTGTTGAATTGCCCGACTTGATATTGAAAAGTGTTTTCGATTTTGAGACTGAAATGCGGGGTTTATAATTGTTAGGCATGCGATGTCTAAGTAATTCATTTGATCAGGCATGCGATGTCTGAGGTGGTTGCGGATTCCAACTGTTGTAGTTTTACACTTTCTTTTCTGTAACCGTAAGTGTAATATGTGATGTCGCCGGTTTCGTTGCTATATGTCAACGACAATTGGGATGCGCATATTTACTTACGATGATGACATTTGATGTTATGTGTTGCTGGATATGTTATATTGGATCGTCGTGTTTGAATAGCCGGGGGTTTTTTTATGTGAGATGAGTGTTTTTCATTTTCATTCATGTAAAAACTTGTATGTAATATTCTTTTATTGGGGCACTTCCAGGTTGCGGAAGATGTCACCGTTGATGTATATTATTTACTTTTCTGCACTAGGATAGACCTAAGGAGGGGAGCACAAGTAACCGGGTTCTAGGGTCCAGTGGGAGACAATCTCGAGGAGTCGAGTCCGGGTCTCCTAACCCTAGAATTGGTAGGGTTGCTTGCCGCTCTCGTAGGGGTCTAGGGGTGTGGGATTGGCTATTCATCACGACCGTGGAATCCGTGTTTTATACTGGCTCGTATTGAAGACACAGACGTCCTAGTATATCCAATATTTCATATGATATTTTCTGCTGCGTTATCTGTGATGTGATCATTTGATGTTCTGTGACATATATTATATATAGTATATATGATATATTATATAGACGTTGCTTATGTTTTACACCCGCGCTAGCCCTGCCCCGCTCTGCCGTTAGTTACCTAACCTAACGGTGCAGACGGGACATCGAGGCGAATGCGGATGGCATAAGCGTACGTTATATTTATCTGTGATGTTTAGGTGGACTTAAATGAAGGGATATTCATTAATGAGATTAATGAAAGAAAATAAACCTAATTGATGTTGTGGAATCGAATTTTAAAATAAAAATAGGTGGCTACAGTTCTTGCTTTGCATCGCGGTGTTCATTATAGAACATCCTGCACCTTATTCGATGAGGAAAGGACCGAGATCCCTTCACCGGGAGTGACTCCTTTAGCAATAACTGGAAGATGCTACAATCCTCGGTTTGTCTTTGATCGCTTCTATAGTTTTCGCTTTGCACAGTGATATATATGATATATCCCGCACCTCATTCGACGAGGAAAGGGCCGACGATCCCTTCACTGGGAGTGACCCCTTTAGCAAAACTAGAAAAGCCTCGAAAACATTCCATTTAAAAACCATTTGATTCCGCAACGAGATCAAGTTCAAAGCGTTAAAGGTTTTCACAAAAACCATTCGCAACCCTCCATCATTTTAGGAAGTAGAGTACTTAGTATTCGTGCTGTGTTTGTTGACCATAGTCAAGGCACAGTGTATGGTGGCTAAGTGATGTCTTCCTACACCGCATATGATGCGATTAGTTAGGACAGTCGCGTGACTTTGTTGACCTTAGTTAAGGGTCATGTGGGTGGGTCTAATTAATCACGAAATGACGGGTAGAACTTGACTAGTACTTATAATTTGTTGACCATAGTTAAGGTCATAGGTGCTAGGGGTAAAAACCTTTATCGGGAGTTTCAAGTGTTGAAATTTGCAATGAGATTGCATACCTTCTATGTGATAGTTGGATCCCGATACCCACTGCGAGTAATTGTTACTCCTGGGAGAGTTTTGCACTTTGCAATTAGCCGATCAAGTAGGTGTCTAGAAAGGTGTCAACGGGGTTACGCCTCTGGGAAAACGAGGTTTACTGTAATTAGGTCCGTGCGAAAGCACGGGAAACCTCCCTCAAAGTACCGACACTGGCCTGGCTGAAAGATTGGCGAACTTGTAGAGTGTAATTAATCCTGGCCAATTGTTTTCCTTTTAAGGTTTGAAGGAAGATTTGATAAAAACAGTGGGAGCCATCCTGATTAGATAAAATACATAACCAATCTAATCTTGCAAGAGCGCACGCAGAGTGTTTTCTTCTCTCTCTCTCCTGGTAGCGACCATATCACGCCTTAATCAAGATAATAAAATGGATGTATTGACCGAACCCGCTTGTTATACTGAGCTGGAGAACGTTGGCCCCGCTCCAACTTATAATTGTTATAAGACAGAGCAGGAAATTGGGGAATACCAGAATTCCTATGCCGCCCAAACGAAGAAAGTGCATATGATGCATCTCCTTCGGGTGTGTTCATTACAAAGAACTGTTTCTCAGTATCCTCTGCATCCTGGGTATCTGATACCGGATCAGGATCCCAGATATGTAATCTGTTACATAGGGCTACAAAAAGGTAGAAAAACTGAGAACGGGTGATAAGTTTCATGAGGCAGAAAAAGGGGCAAGTGTTGCAGCCAAGTCTGTTGGTCACTGTCACCCTGTATTATCAATACATTAATTCTGAACGAATGTTATTAGATACCGAACCTGATATACAAAATCATATCAGTCTCTTTATTAGTAAAGAAATGATAAAATTTTGTATTGTTGGATAATGTTTTGAACATTTCCTATATCAAAAGTTATCGGTTTAGGCGCGTTATCTAAAAGCATTAACGTTCTAAATCAAACTACAGTTCTCAGTATTCCGAACACACACAAGAGGAAGAGTTCAGAAATGAACGAATCCTTCTTGAGGCATTGTAGACTAGGTCACATCAATGCGACCCGACTAGCTGAAGTTACATTTTAGATGCATATTTAAATCAGTTTGAATTTACATCTTATGAAACTTGCCAGTCATGTCACAAAGATAAGATGACCTTAGCCCTGTTTATTGGAAACAGAGAAAGAGTTAATGAACTCTTGGGACTGATACATGATGATGTATGTAAGGTCTCCTGTCTACACATGCCAGGATTGGTTCTTTATAGTTCATTACGTTCTCTGATAATCTCTCAAGATTCTGACATATGTTCCTGTTGAAACACAAGTCCGAACCTTTTGAGATATTCACAGAATATAAGTTAGAAGTAGAGAACCAATATACGGGTATAAGTATTATGTCCTATGATGAGATCAGGGAAGAGAATACTTGTGCATGGCATTCCTGGACCATTCTAAAGGAGAATGAGATTCTCTCTCCGTATTACTCCTCTGAATACACCACAGCACAACGGTGTATCAGGGCGGAGCAATCACACAATATTAGATATCGTGTGAGTTACCTATTTCCTTTTGGATGTTATGCGCTTGAGAAGCTGCATACCTATTGAATTAGGTTCGAATCAAATCACTACCTACCACTTCATATGTGATATGGAAAAGGAAGAGCCCATATCTTCAGTTAGTTAAGATTTGGGATTGTCCGGCCTATGTCTAAAAGCAAAATCCGGACAAGCTCGAGGCAAGGTCTGTAATGTAGAACTGGAAAGGTTCCAGCTATACAAACTACAGCAGATAATTTGGTAGAACCAAAGGATTCAGTAGATTCCAACGAACCTCAGCCTCTCCGCCGATCTAGTAGGGTTCCTCACCCACCTGAGAGATACTTCGGTTTCTCGATGACAGTGGGAGCGAGGATTGCATCATAAGATGATGACCCAACTAGTTTCGAGCTGGCCATCGGGGGTAGAACTCTTTAAGAATGGCTGGATACTTAGTGATCTGAGATGGAATCCTTATACACCAACAAAGTATGGACTTTGGTTGCTATATCTGAAGGGTTAAATCCCCATCAGGAGCAAGTATATCTTGAGAAGATTACTTGGTGTAGATGGAAAAGTTGAGACTTTCAAAGCTAGACTTGTTAAAGGTTTTCGTCATCGACCAGGCACGGAAAATGATGAAACCTTTTTCCAGGGAATATGCTTAAGTCCATCCAGATCCTACTTGCCACGGCTACATACCATAACTACGATATCTGGTGGTTAGGTGCCATGACTACTTTTCTCAATAATGTTTTAGAAGAGTGCGTCAATAAGTACACAGCCAGAGGGCCTCGTAGACAGTGGGAGCAGCAGAAACGTGTGCAAGATGCTTTATAGGATAAAGCAGGCATCGCGGAGTTGGAACATCTGTTTTGATGAATGAGTCAAAGAAGTTGACATCATCAAAATGGTAGATGAACCTTGTATAAACAAAAGGGTAGTAGGGAGTATGGTGACGATCCTCGTAGAGTACGTGGATGACATACTCCTGTTAGGGAAGGAGTTTCCTATGCTACGCTCGATCAATCTCCGCTTATCACAATGATTTTCCATATAGGATCAAAGTGATACCTACTAAATCCTAAGCTTTGGATCTATGAGATAGATCTAATTGGATGTTAGGATACTCACTAGTTGTAGTGAGATGGTATCAATCGATCCTGGGGAGAATCACTGGAAGAGTTCCAGGGTGATAAAGATGACTGAATGTCAGTCACAGGCATTGTCTTTACCCTCAGTAAAGGGACGGTATGTTGGAAGATTTCTAAGCTAGATACCGTGGCAAACTAGACGATAAAGGCTGGTAACATCGCTATTGGAGATACTACCAAAAAGAAAGTTTGGGTGTATATTGGTTCATAAGATGAACTAGGTTCCTGCCATTGTATGACAATGGAAGTGTGGCTTCGGCCCTGGAACCCTGGTCCCATCAGTGACCCAGACAAATTCTGAGGCAGCTTCACCTGATCATGGAGATAGTTGATCTCCAGGTTGATCGAGGTTAGGAGAGTAGATTCAGAGGACAACACGGCGGATCCACTCACGAAGGCCTTTTCCCAAAAAGAGACTTTTAGGGGATGGTTGAGTATGTGATACTGCAACCACTGCTACAGATGGCCCTAGTGCAAGTGGGAGATTGTTAGTTATATGTATGCCCTAGGGGCCATTACAGTACATTGGATGTATATTGTAGTGGATGCTGGGACATATATAGGTAGGACTTTCTTGCTCGACATGATAGTACGCTATCTGGTTGCTCTTTATCTTAACATGTATACTTTATGTCTCTCTGATTACATGTTGATAAAGCCCTTAGGATGTAGACTCGACTTCCAGGACTGTGATGCAGATCATACTAGTGGGGCCTGGATAGTCCATGAGTACATCCTTGAAATGTTCCTAGTCGAGGGAATATCGAGACGGGGCATCGATATTCCAGAGTAGACTAGAGCATATCTTCTCGACCCATGCGATGGGCGATGGATTATCCCATATCCATTGGTGTTTGACATCGAAGGTGGTATGCGGGTGCTCAGTGGAGACTGGGTACACTGAACGGACTCGCCGAGAACTCCCAGATGGTATTATACCTCACGTCAGATGGCAGTTCTCTGGTGACACTGGTACAGCTTAGTCTGTTGACCCGAGATCGTCATAGAGTCTTGTGTGTCTCCCACTGTGCTTTGATTTTCACCTACCACGGCTCTACTGAGTTGTGCAAACAGGTGGTTTTTGGGTACAGTCCCGATTCACATGGAGGCAATGAGCGATAGGAGGGGATTCGTCTCTCCCGGTATTGGGGGTTGATGTTGTGCTATGCTCGACTGGCCATAACAGGAAATCCCTGGCCAGGGTTGCTGTGATATACTGGTAAGAGTTATCAGTAGTTTCACGAAAGTTATGGACCCTACGTCGGCATGACTTATCAAGCTACTGGGGTCTGACGTTTACCACCCCTAGGCGAGATATGCGACATATCAGACGAACAGACCGGACTGTACGGTAAGTGTTACTGGTTGGATTCACAGGAGTGTGAGCGGGCTTGCTCGTCGATCTTCTGATCGCTCAATACCCTGGTGGCCGTTACGTTTAGCAGACCGCTTGCGGCTTGTAGATGTTTGATATGATCATCATCCACTGCCGGCGTATTGACGAGTCTTTAGAGTCCTACACAGAGGTTTCCTGGCTCAAGCGAAACGAAATAGGAGCGCATATGAGATATGTGCGGGACCGAGAATAATGCGTGTACGTGATACCGTATTTCATTCTCACGATGAATGTATCGAATGGTTATATGCGATATAACCTAGTTATCGAATCAAGGATTGACTCGATAAGCCGATACATTGGATACTAGCCGGTTATATGCGACATGACCGGATCGTTAAATCAAGTGTTGATTTAATGATTTAATGTAGAATTATATATTTGATATATTACTTTGCATTAACTAGTATTGGTTCACTTTAAAAGTATTTTCTCACTTGAAATACACAAGTTGTATATGTGATATACTTTTGTGCACAAGATTGTATCATGTTTGCTGATACATGCAAGCTAGGGTTAGTGTAAAGAATTAAACCATGGTTGAACTAATGGTTAGGGTTTTGTTTCTTTTCTCTTGCTTTTATATCTATTTATTTATTTATTTATTTTTGGAAAAGATGAGAAAAGAATGGTTGCTATTTTTGTTTTTAGTTGAACATTCATGAAACTTTGACTAAGTCACCATTCTTGTCTCATGCTTAACCCTAACCATATGAACTAACCATAGTACATTCTCTACACTTAACCAAGGGTTAGTAAATGATAAGTATTGATTTATTTATCTATTTTACATAACTTATCATATCTTCTTCTTCTTCTTGATCTTCTTCTTTCATGAGAAGAAAGCTTGCTACATCAATGGTGATTGATGAAAAAGTGTGAGAAATCCAAAACTAAAGTCTATCCACTTCCTATTTCTTCATCCTCTACCTCTTGCCAAGTAGTATAGGGTGTTTCCTTCACAAGTTTTCTTGACTTGGTGAAGTTGGAGCTTGATCTAGCGATGCCTCGACGTAGATCATCTTCGGCATCGTCGTCGATGACCTAGCCCGTTTCTTCTCCGATGAAGCCAACGCTAGAGCCCAAGATACGATTTGGACAGCGAGGGGACTTCATCACGGAGCCTAGGAGGTGGTGGACCGGATCTACAAAGGTTGTAGCGCCTTCCCTTTAGCTATATTTCCGTTTACTTGCTTGCATCGCCTTGTTTTCTAGTTAACGATCCGTATTAGGGTTTGTAGGCACAAGGAAATTTTTGAATTGAGCATGTTTGATCACTTGTGAGACTCCATTAGAGTGCCTAGGAACCCTACACATCTTAGGTGAACCAACTGACACCAATGGCTTATGAGACCGGCCACTGCCCCTCGTCTGGGTCTCGACTGTATACACTAGTCTACTCTAGAGTATCGATACCCTGTCTCAAAACTCCCACGACTAGGGACACTTTAAGGATGTGCTTACAGACCCCAGCTCCCACGTATATGATCGCCATCATACTGCTGGGGGTCAAGCAAGAATCCTATGGGCTCTATCATCATGCAATAGTAAACTAAAGCATTTATACGATGATAAAGACAAACCAGATAGCATACTATCATCTCGAGCAAGACTGTCATATCGGTATAGATCCTACCTCAATCATTGCAATCATGTACCTGCGATCCAATAATTGACTTTGAGGGCACTATATCCAACAAATATCATAAAGCATATGCATGGAAGTATGGGGATGTAAATCACAAGTGTCCCTCGCGACATATCAAAATCATGGAACCTGAGTGTCTAGCATCGACGCTCAAAAACATCATGAAACCTGTGCCTACCATCAGTACATAAATCCTCATATACATAGGGCTCCGTCAATCCGGATCGGCCCACGGGCTCCGTCAGTCCGGATCGGCCCGTCTCATCTCTCAACTCCGGTCGGTATCCTCCAGATATCTGCCGAGCTCAAATACAATCACCGGTAGGTAGTACTCCCCTGCTAGGCTCACCGTCTAACATATACGAGTCTTCTTTCCCCGGGGTACCTCACCGGGTCCACCATGTACCCGCAGACGGTGCCTACCTCTCCTCGAATTGGGTTTCACATGTCGCTCTCAGAATCGAGAAATCACATGGTGGACGCACTGAAATATCATATCAATGGTAATCGGGTTTTTAAAACAATACATACTCTCTTTTGAAATACCCACGCTTCCCAAATCCAGAAATATCATGGAAACAACATATCTCAATGTGTATAATCATAAAGCATGATGTATGCGATATGTAAAAGAAATGTAAGCATATCAGTATATCATGCAACATGGAATAGTAATATGCACATATTTAGGGAAACCGCTCTTTTAAAATGAATCAGTTTTAAAGAGTATCTTATGGTTCCCAAATCTCCAAATCAAGCCAGAATCATCCATGTATGTACAATTACGTATGTATACCAGTAATAGTGTACAACAGGTAGGTGCACAAGTATGAGTGTACAATATGTATGTACACAAGTATGAGTGTACAACAGGTAGGTGCACAAGTATGAGTGTACAATATGTATGTACACACGTATGAGTATATAACAGGTATGTGTACAAGTATGAGTGTACAACAGTGATGTGCACATGTATGAGTGTACAACATATATGTGCACAAGTATGTAAGTGCACAAATATGAGTGTACAGTATGTAAGTACACAAGTATGAGTGTACATTATGTATGTACACAAGTATGAGTGTACAATAGGTATGTGCGCAAGTATGAGTGTACAATATGTAAGTACACAAGTATGAGTGTACATTATGTAAGCACATAAGTATGAGTGTACAATAGGTATGTGCACAAGTATGAGTGTACAACTGGTATATGCACAAGTATGAGTGTACAGTATGTAAATGCACAAGTATGAGTGTACAGTATGTAAGTATACAAGTATGAGTGTACAGTAGGTATGTCATGAGTGTACAATAGTATGAGTGTACAGTATGTAAGTACACAAGTATGAGTGTACAATATGTAAGTACACAAGTATGAGTGTACAATATGTAAGTACACAAGTATGAGTGTAAATTAGGTATGTGCACAAGTATGAGTGTACAATATGTAAGTACATAAGTATGAGTGTACAATATGTATGTGCACAAGTATGCCATGTAAGAGATCATGTCCTGACACAATAATCCTACTGTGTAGAGCCATGGCAATTATCGATGATGAAGTGTGTGAGCCGGCAAGCAGGTGTACGTAGAACATACGCATCATCGATAATAGTGCTGGTGTCCTAACAGCATGGTTTTGATATAACAATAAACATATTTAAACATGCAATGCGAAGCGAATAGCAAGAATATGCGGCAAATGAATAATAAACACAACAGTGCAGAATCTACATCAATGTATATATGTCATACCGTTTTGCCATTTGAAAGAAGACGAATCGGTGATTTTAGGAAAATAAGGGCTACGGTGTTTTAAAGAAAAGATGCGTCTTTTGAAAATATCAGTAGAATCCCTTTTCCTGTCTTTAAAATACTCCCGATTCGTTTGTTTTGTAATAGGTATGACATTGACCTAGCCTAACATCTACTAAGCAAACTACAGATCTAACTAACAAGTCAATCGGGAGGGGTATGGAAACCACCTAATTCTGAGTCGATATATATATATGTGTGTGTGTGTGTGTGTGTGTGTAAATACAATAGTCAGTGATCCCGCCTTAAAGGTACCGCGTACGATACAATATCATATGACATTCTCGAGTCATGAGTGCGGATATATCATCAATAAAGCTCGTACGGTAAATCATCGTACAGCATCCCAAATTTGGGTACGGGACAATATCACATTCATCTCATCAATTATCTGGTATCCTTATCATAATATCTCATGATCTGTGGTACTGATCTAAGTCTAGTACAAACCGATACCATTTATGTAAATGCGTGTGTAAAACACATGTCCAAAGGCCCGCTAAAATCTCATGTCGTATCCCAAATACGAAGCACATCATATCACCGATCTCACGGCACTATGCCCAATCTCATCGACTCATCTCCAAATATCATCCACTATCCTCATCATACAGGTATAAGTATAACCGATACGGTTGTGTGTGTGTGGGTATAACCTATTCTAGGGTTCGCAACTAGGAAACTATACTAGTGTACTTCTAAACCCTAATCTATCCGTAGTACACCTAATCACATCTTGAATATCCAAGTCACACATAACACTATCAAACATATATATATATATAGTATATATCTAGTATACTAAGTATCGAACTGCGGGGGTGCTATACGCCATCCACCTGACTTCCCCCGTAGATATAATCTACTCACCTTGCATCCTGCGTCTCGGTGTCGATGTCGCCTTCATCTTCTTCTTCATGTGGAATCCACATGAAGGTACCTACATAGATAACACAATCAGGAATGCGTATTAAAATCACATCTGGAAAAACCAAAACGACACGCTAAGGCCTATAGGTTGGAACCTATGGACTACGCTTTCAAAACCATCAAACAACCCTCGATATCGTCGTACAAACGTCAAGTGATCGAGGTAAAACACAAATACGCAAATCCAAAATTTAAAATACGGAAAACGTAACCCGAATCAAAACAGCAACTATTGAAAATGGTCTCAGATTTCACCCTAGGTCAAATTGATCAATTTTGCATATGCCAAGTATCTATTTTACTAATTAGGGAATCACAGAACCAACACGAGGCCAAATGGCCTAGGTCTGGCCGCAATTTGCGGCCAGAAGGCTTTTATTTGCGGCCAAGGAATGGAATCAGGGGCTGGGGTCTTTAGGGTATGTTCTAAATCACCTGCATGTATCACTGTCCTTGCAAAATAATTTTCAGGTAGCCCGAGTGTTAGCAGATTTCATTTTACTTCCACAGAATCCACAATTTTCCGATATCGGGTTTTCTAAATCCGTATTCCGGGGTTCTAGTCTGTGGTTTAGGTCAGAATTCTAGCACTAGGGGGTCTGTGTGAGCTCTACTGAGCTTAATTTCACATCACAACTCTCAAAGTTTCCATTAACCCTAACTAGAATTTTCAAAGTTAACCCAAACCACACAATATCGGTTCTAATCTAACATGGGGGTAAAAGTAATGGAAATACTAAGCTAAGAGTTCAGAAAATACCTCATTTGGCAACTCAATAATTTTCTTGAGTTGCCCCCAAGTGTCTAAAATTTGATTTTTCTTGGTCCAATGTGCTTCCCTTGAGCTTGTGCATCTATTTAATGAAATGGGATTTGGGTTTTGAAGAGTTTTTCAAGGTGTTTTGGGGGGTTTTGTAGAGGAGGAGAGAGGGGAAGCAGCAGCAGCAGCTAAGGAAGAGGGAGAGGAGAGAAATGAGTGAAAATAATGATGGGGGAATGACTCAAGACCAAGTCAAAGATGAACCCTCACCTTTCTCTCTCTCACCCATTCTTTCCTTTCTAATTTCCTTCTCTCATCAATAGTAACCCAAAAACAAAAGCCATGCACCCAAAAACATGTAGTAAAATGCAACAAGTGTTAATGAAAAGATATGGTGCATGTGTGCACAAAATACGCTTAAAGCGCGATTAGCGATTTTTAATCGCGATTAGCACTAAATTAGCATATAATTAATCATAAAAGCTTAAAAATTGCATAATTCCAAAAAACACCCTTAGTTTAGTAATTTCCATAAGTTTCCAAATTTTTCCCTATTTATCGGTTTTTAATTATACCGGCTTATTTAAAATATTCAACATTTTATTATTTAATTATAAAAATTCCAAAAAATAATATTTTAATTTTTTTGAAATTTACAATCTTCCCCCCTTAAAGAAATTCTGTCCCCGGATTTAAATTTAAACCACTCAAATACTAAAACATTTCAGTAAAAGACTAAGTCGTCGGGGCTCCGTAATCATCAATGAATAAAACGCATCATAGCGCAATGCATGCGCAAGAACAATGAGCAGATAACTCAAAAACAAAGCTCCGTCAAGCATCCTGCAATCATCGGAGTCATGGTAAAGACACAACTGTCAAATTCAAAACAAAACCAGTATGATATACGCCAAAATTATACATGTAGACATCAAATCTATATATGTAAATAACTGAAGGAAATGCATGCCAAACCTTTTTTAAGCCACTGTGCGATGCACATAACACTGCACAGTGGCGGACGTCTATTGTAGGAAAATAACCATAAATGTATATACCATTTGTTTATTATGTACGTTCCGCCGATTTTGAAAACAATTTAGAAGGGCTTTCTTGCTTTAAACGTTTCGTGTCAATCAGACACGTAGGTAAATATTAAGACTATAGCTCCTTTTTTAGAAATCACTTCGATAACTATTAATGCATGCAAAATATATACAGGTACTGTCCTCTGATTAGTCCTGCTCAGTACGAAACAAATAGCAAATATCATAAAAACGTACTGTTCCATAAGGAATCAACCCAAAATGTATATAAGAATACCCTGTGCGTCTGGTGCGCACGGAAATCAAAATCCATATATGTGCGATAAACGTGCACAGAAACTACATCTAGGTGCAATGGGTGTGCACTAAACATCTGTCATGGGCAACGTGTGTGCCTGACAGCAAAATCAGGTACATCTGACATGCATGAAAATCTCGATTTAGCGCATCTAGTGTGCACCAAAATCGCATCTCATAACATGCGCCCAACATGCGCGAAAATCCAAATCAGTGCATCCATCATACACGAAACCACGAATCCAATATCAAGCGTCGAACATGCGCAAAGTCCAAATCAAATGCACGGAGTGCAAGAAATCAACATCAATATCAGAATCAAAATCGACGGTATACAATACGGCTCAATCAAAATCAGGTATACCGCGGTATATAAGCTTACAACCATGTGCATCAGCGTGGACAAATCAAGTCAAAACACTAAAAGTGCATGAAAACTGTGCCGAAAGCATAAGTCAAATCACATGCATAACATAGGCATGAAATCAAAATCAATATGTCGAATGACATCAAATCGAAGTCAGGTGCAACTGTGGTGCACAAATACGTATCAATACACTGCAAGCATATGTAAGCTATACCAAGTGCAAAAAGCCAAATCGTGTGCATACTACGTGCACAAAATCAACCCAACGGTATAAAAACCATGCAGTCATAAGCATGTGCAACCAAGACACAAAAACGATATCAGGTGCAATAACTGTGCACAAATATGAATATCCAGTAGGTGAAACCATGGTGCACGAAAATAAATATCATGGAACTCGGTCATCAAGACTAAATCATGCGAATAGACCACCCATAATACCGAAATCCAAGGTGACGGATACGTGATAATCAAATCACCAAATCACAAATCATAAATACCGTCGTCGATACATCCTCCTTCCAAGTCGGGAAGGTGTCGGTGCATCCAATGCTAGCAGCGGAAGATATCTACTTGCCTCCTGCTCACGGTCTGGCGTCCTCTGTCTCTGGGCCCTTATCTTCTCTGTGGACTACCAATCTCGCAATTCATCGGCTCATTGGCCATGTCAGGTATGCTAACGGGGACGATTCCGTCCTGGAACTTCTCTGGTCATCTCTCGGTCAATCCTCACGACCACTTATAAAGCAGCACGTCACTGGTGTCGACCTCTGTGTAAGTCCATGCTACTTCTCCCGGTACTTTCGGGCATGCGGAATTTGGTGAAAAACAATTTTCTAGAGGCGGTAACATGGACTCAAAACCGGATCTTTGTTAAACATCTAACTAACAACCTAACTAGGTGTTGTTAACTACTCGGTTAGGGGGCTATACATTTCTTTCTTGAACTCTTTCGTCTTCAAACCTCGATGGTGTACGGATCGGCTTCGCCCCGTCGTCTCCTTGCGCCGAAGATCGATCCACCTGAAAGCTTCTACCTTTGGCTTCTTCTTCGAACTTTGAAGAAACTAGTTCACTCGGTTTGCTAAACCTTGTGAACTAGAATGAGTAGAGGAGAGTGTGTTGGGATTTTTCTCTATGCTTCTTGCTTTTCAACACATGAGACAAGTGAACCATAGACTAAAGAGAGGGAGAGCAAGAGGAAGAAGATGAGAGCTCAAGAACAAGAGAGAGAATGAAAATGATAGAATGAGAAAGACTTTTCTCTCTTGGCTCTCATAATCCAAAGCCATCATAACAAATCATAGCAATCAAGTATTATGTGATGGTTTAAGCTACAATAGCCACATCATTTCATGCACTCATTTTTCACAAGAGAACAAGCAAGTAAAAAGTGTTTGCCATGAAATGATAGCCATTGTCATCATGATGGTCAACTAGTCCAACCTAGTCAACCGGTCAACAAAGTCAACAAGTCAACCAAGTCAACCCCTCAACAACCATGTGACCATAATAATTAATTAATATTATTGTTAATCATATATCATATTCTCATTAGGGTTTAGCAAGAAGTCAATGGTCAACAGTCAACAGTCAACAACCCTAATGAGAATCCTCTGCCTCTGTCTCTCCGTCAACTGTGCATACACACCCGCATCCGCGTTCCGAGGAACACGAATACATACGAGATAAAATCAATCCCAAATCGTACACTAGGATCTGGCTTAAACCAAAGCCCGCTAGTGTTAACTGTCCGGACACTAAACGTGCACAAGTGCACGGATGTGACCGAACCCTCTCGCAAAACCATGCGACCTGTCGCAAAACCATGCGACCTCTACTCTTTTGCCTAAAGGCGAATAGATTTCTGTGTGGGACTCTAAAGACTCGACACTATGCTGGCAGTGGGTTTAACCACAGACCGCAAGTGACAGTGTCAAATCAGCGGACTAAGCTGTACTCATGTCACTTGGGAACTGATAACTGACGATAGGTATAATACCAACCGGCCAGTTCCTGACGAGTCCTGTCCAGTGTACTCGTAACCCAACGAGCACCCGCATACTATCTCCAGTACGACGTACTGATGGCTGTGGGACGGACCATCTCCCACACTGGGATGAAAAGCGCATATGCTAGTCTACTCCGGAGTATCGATGCCCTGTCTCGATAGTCCTGCGACTAGGGACCTGCATAAGGATGTGCTTATAGATTACCCAGCCCCCACTAGTGTGACTGCCATCACAACGCTGGTAATCAAGCAAAGATCCTAAGGGCTCCACTAATGTGTATAGGTGATATACTAAAATAAACACATGTACACATTGAAGTAGAAACAAACCAAGAAGCATACTACTATTTTGAGCAAGATTGTATATACAAGGTGAATATCCTAAGCTTCCATTAAGTAATATACAAACTGGTATGATACAGTAATGGCCTCTAGGGCATATACACTAACACTCTGGTCCTCTGAATGCACATCACACATCTGCTCCTGGGTGCAAATCTTATTGCAGCAGTGTCCTGGAAGGAAACCCGCTCAAGGTCCCTTCTGATCTCGCCTATGCCGAACTGTACGGAGGTTGGTACTCTTGGATAATCTTTTCTCGCTCTCTGGACATCTGCGTCCTCAGCACAGCATTTCCTTGGAAACTGGTCGCATCCTAACACCTCTGTAGACATATCCGACCTTTAATCCTAACGGGGAGTATAAACAGCTCGTCAGCATCTCGCACGAACCTCTTGTCCTACTTGTCTGTATCATTGTTCACTTCGACGTCACGTCTCTATCTGCGCATTACAAATGTTCTCGGCTACGCTCAATTTGAAGTCTCTCATATGGACTCGAAATCATGAACTCGGTATCTGCATCACTCTGTTGAAGATATCTAGCCGAACACGCCCTCAGGAACTCGTCCCAACCTGCGGAGGTATACTCCATACGCGTCCATTCTTTCTCAACTTACAACGCATCTGGTTGAGGTCCTTTATCTGAACCTGGTCAACTATCTCGGCGACGATGCCGAACTCTGGCTTGCTAGGTGTGCGCAATATGACCACTCCTGGGACCAAGTCTTCTCGTATAGTATTCTAGAAAGGTCCTGTCGAGGTCTCTCTCTAATCTCGTTTCTGCCGAATTGCCTGGAAGTTACCACCCTTACTATATCTGTTTCTTGTTCCAGAACGGCTGCATACTCATCGCGACTCCGTCTAGAAGGTATATCAATAATCAACGCCTCTGCATGCGTATCGCATCTCTGATGTTAGTGGAGTGGAACGTCATCTCGTCGAAATTTCGTGCGAACTCTTTACTCCACTCTGTTCCAATGTTGAAACTGAAAGCCTAAGCAATCCATCCTTTCGGAACAGTTGATTCGGACTCGTCTTCTCGTGGCTGCATGGACTGTGCTCCAACAGCTATACTTGTATCTGGAGTCTCCTAAGCAATGTATCCCATCACATGATATCCGAAAGATGTCGAATCATCTAATCGATTTGTCAAAACCTCATAATCCCCCAAGAGATCAACAGCTTGAGTACATTTTAATAGTACTCCAGTACATACCACAGCACCTGTGGACCAACCGTAGAAGGGCAAACCCAAGCCTCACAAATGGCACCGCTAAACTGCCGCAAACCCTAAGGTTCGAAGGCGTTCCATGGTCATTACGTCGAGTTAGGGTTTCATTCTTCTAGAGGGTCCATAGCATTACTTGCATTGTCTTCCGAATACTTTAAACTTGGAAATGGGTTCCTGATATTCGATCGTTTCTATCGACTCTTAATGAATCTGTATGAAGTCGTCTCTAGCTGGAATCAATCTATCTGATGACTTCGCATCGGGGTAAGCGAACGAATCACACGTCTAGTCTTTCCTCCTTGGGTGACTAGCGACCTTCCATCATATCTCTAAGTATATACTCATGCTGCAGTAGCTCCAACATCTGGACAATATCTCATCATTTGCAGCAACAACTGGCTCATTCGTCTGTACGCTGAACAGCGCCTCAATCATCATGAATAAGCGATATATCAATGGTCATCACATTCCGGCTGGCCTCTAGCTGTAGCCTGATCCTCTGGTGCTAATCTGCACGTCCGAGAAATCTCATAAAAGCGATCCGTCAAACGCTCATGGCGTGAAAATACACTAAAACGAAGCCTCTATGCAATCATACGTTTCTGGAATCACGCCCAGGTCAGTCCTCATCCGTGACGAGCTCAAGATGACGCAACTCTAACCGTAGCTCTCTCTGCCCATGCAATCATGGCAGCAAAATCATAACCGATACCGATGAGGATAAATCATAGGAATGAATATAATACTGTGCAAGGAAATGTACATCCTAAGGTTTCTTAATCGGAGTAGCGTATCATAAGTATGCCACGGAACATACGTATGGTACGTCACTCTACTCAAGCTACCTACTCCATCAACCAAGGGTCATCCTACGCGACGAAAGTTCGGGTATAATACCCCCTCGACTAAGTCTAAGTTCCGTAAGGTCAAGCCTAAGTTCCGTATATATATATATAAACGCTCTAGGCTCCGCATAGTCAAACTCAGACTCGAACCGAGGTTAACCTAGCGCTCTGATACTAACTTTGTCACGACCCGAAATAGCACGTGACTGGCCCTTGAATCATATGAAGTCTGTAGGACCTCATCTAATTCAAGTAAGCCAAAAGCCCAGAAATCTAAAATCATTTTTAAGGAGTAAATAGGGAAAACTATTTTTTTTGAAGTAAAGAAAACATGTTTTAAAAGCAAAGTTTTTAAATAAGTAAGCCGAATATGCATTTTTAAAATCTCTAGTCTTTTCTGAAAATTTCGGCAGAGTTTCCTTTGTAAATACTGGCCCCGAACGGGTACAGCAAGAATAATATATATACAATGATAAAAGGCATCCCCAAGTGGGAGCTAGCTCTTCGTCAATTGACGGTCACAACCACGCAAGCAGTATAATATACAATGCCAAAGGTCGAGGATCAAAACTCAAAAAGGAAACTCGAAATCAGCATGAAAACCATAATACTACAACGTGCGACTCTAAGGTCGAAATAATACACAACTGGTTTTCTAAGTTTGAAACAATATTCATGTTTGGTTGATGGAATTACTAGATACAACTGAATAAAATAAATACAAGGGTGGTCATGATGCGAGTGAACCTACCTACCAATGCAATCACCCAGAAAAGGAAGCAGTGTGCCAGAAAAGCCGCAATGAAACCTGTACGGCAAAACCTGCAAGAACTGTGGCACAACGGGGGTGAGTTACCAACTCGTGAATAGAAAACATCTCAGAGCAGAAATCGTATGTATGACTCAATTCTAGGTCAATACGATCAATATATATATATAAACCTCAAATGAATAAGTCTGAAGCATGAAAAGGTGGCAAAGGTAAACATCTGTACAAAAGTGTAGTAACAAGTGCTCGTGCCAGTGCCTCAGGTAACAACATATCATAATGTGAGATATGATCAATGTAATCAGTGTTAACTATATCATGAAGTCTATGAGTTTGTGGATATCATCCAATTATGTGATCGATGTCATCAATGTCAACTATATGTATGTGGATATCATCCAACTATGTGATCAATGTCATCAATGTCAACTATATGTATGTGGATATCGTCCATGTGTCACCCAATGACAATAAGCATCATGCATGTAAATATCATAAAGCATATGCATGGAAGTATGAGGATGTAAATCACATGTGTCTCTTGCGACATATCAAAACCATGGAACTTGAGTGTCTATCATCGACACTCGAAAACATCACGAAACCTGTGCCTAGCATCGGCACGTAAATCCTCATATATATAGGGCTCCGTCAATCCGGATCAGCACACGGGCTCCATCAGTCCGAATTGGCCCATCTCATCTCTCAACTCCGGTCGGTATCCTCCTGATATATGCCGAGCTCAAATACAATCACCGGTAGGTGGTACTCCCCTGCCAGGCTCACCGTCTAACATATACGAGTCTTCTTGACCCGGGGTACCTCACCGGGTCTCCCATGTACCCGTAGACGGTGCCTACCTCTACTCGAATCGGGTTTCACATGTCGCTCTCAGAACCGAGAAATCACATGGTGGACGCACTGAAATATCATATCAAGGGTAACCGGGTTTCTAAAATAATAGATACTCTTTTTTGAAATACCCACGGTTCCCAAATCCAGAAATATCATGGAAACAACATATCTCAATGCGTATAATTATAAAGCATAATCTATGCGACATGTAAAAGAAATGTAAGCATATCAGCATATCATGCAACATGAAATAGTAATATGCACATATTGATGGAAACCGCTCTTTTAAAATGAATCAGTTTTAAAGAGTATCTTGTGGTTCCCAAATCTCCAAATCAAGCCAGAATCATCCATGTATGTGCAATTACGTATGTATACCAGTATGAGTGTACAACAGGTAGGTACATAAGTATGAGTGTACAATATGTATGTACACAAGTATGAGTGTACAACAAGTAGGTGCACAAGTATGAGTGTACAATATGTATGTATACACGTATGAGTGTACAACAAGTATGTGTACAAGTATGAGTGTACAATAGGTATGTGCACAAGTATGAGTGTAAAACTGGTATGTGCACAAGTATGAGTGTGCAATATGTAAGTGCACAAGTATGAGTGTACAATATGTAAGTACACAAGTATGAGTGTACAATAGGTATGTGCACAAGTATGAGTGTACAATATGTAAGTACAAGTATGAGTGTAGATTATGTAAGTACACAAGTATGAGTGTACATTATGTACGTAAGTACACAAGTATGAATGTACAACAGGTATATGCATAAGTATGAGTGTACAATATGTAAGTGCATAAGTCTGAGTGTACAGTATGTAAGTACACAAGTATGAGTGTACAATATGTAAGTACACAAGTACGAGTGTACAATAGGTATGTGGACAAGTATGAGTGTACAATATGTATGTACACAAGTATGAGTGTACAGTATGTAAGTACACAAGTATGAGTGTACAATATGTAAGTACTTATAGGGTTCCTAGGCACACTATAGAGGTCTCACAAGGCATCAACCATGCCAATATAAAAATTTATGGGTGCCGAGAAACCTTAATACGGATCTTTAGACTAGAATTCTAGGCGAAAAACTAAACTAGTTAACTACTTAACTAAAAGTTAGATGCTACAACCTTTGTAGATCCGGTTACCCTCTTCCTTGGCTCCAAGAAGGCATCCTCTCGCTGTCCATCTCGATTCCCAAACTCGAACGTTGGCTTCATCGGAGAAACGGGCGTGCTAGGTCGTCGGCTTTGTGTCAAAGACGATCTACGTCGAGGCATCACAAGTTCAAGCTCCGACTTCACAAAGTGGTGAAACTTGTGAAGAAAACACCCAAAACAACTTGGCAAGAGGTAGAGGGTGAAGAAATAGGAGTTGGGTTCACTTTAGAATTGGATTTCACTCACTTTTGCTCAAGTTGCCATTGATGGCATCTAGTTTTCTCTCTTGAAGAAGAAGGAGAAGATGAAGCTAGAATATGATAAGTCTTATGAAAAAAGAATAATAAAATCAACACTTATCATCTTCTAACCTAGGTTAAGTGTAGAGAATAAACCATGGTCAAATGAGAATGGTTAGGGTTAAGGATGATGACAAAATAGTCACTTTAGTCAAAGCTTCATCAAGCTTCATGAAAGAAACCATTTTGTTATCATATATATTTATTTATCAAAAAGAATAGATAAATAAATAAGTAAATAAATAAAAACCCTAACTATTATCATAACCATGGTTTAAGTCTTAACACAACACCAAACAACATGTATCATCAAACATGACACAAAGAAGTGCACAAAAGTATATCATATATACTTCTTGCACATCGAGTGAGAAAATCCATATAAAGTGAACCAATACTAGTTAATGCAATGCAATATATCAAATATATAATTATGCATTAAATCATTAAATCAACATTTGATTCAATGATCCGGTCATGTCGCACATAACCGACTAGAATCCAATGTATCGATTTATCGAATCAATGATTCGATAACTAGGTCATATCGAATATAACCAATCGAAACATATATCGCGAGAATGAAATGCGGTATCACATACACGCATTATTCTCGGTCCTGCACATATCTCATATGCGCTCCTATTTCGTTTCGCTTGAACCAGGAAACCTCTGTGTAGGACTCTAAAGACTCGTCCATACGCCGTTAGCAGATGATGATCATATCAAGCACCCACAAGCCGCAAGCGGTCTGCTAAACGTAACGGCCATCCAGGTATCGAGCGATCAGAAGATCGACGAGCTAGTCCGCTCACACTCCTGTGAATCCAACCAGTAACACTTACCGTACAATCCGGTCTGTTCGTTTGATATGTCGCATATCAAGTCTAGGGGTGGTATACGTCAGACCGCAATAACCGATAAGTCGTGCCGATGTGAGGCTCATAACGGGTCGAGAAACTACTGGTAACACTTACCAGCAAATCTCTGATCAGCCCTGGCCAGGGACTTCCCTGTTACGGCCAATCGAGCACAGCGCAACATCAACCCCCAATACCGGGAGAGACGAAACCCCTCCTATCGCTCATTGCCTCCATGTGACTCGGGACTGTACCCAAAGACCACCGTTTTGCACGCCCTCATGGACGTGGTAAGGTGGAGATCAAAGCACAGTGGGAATCACACAAGACTCTATGACGATCTCGGGTCTACAGATTAACCTGTACAAGTGTCACCTGAGAACTGCCATCTGACGTGAGGTATAATACCATCTGGGAGTTCTCGGCGAGTCCGTCCAGTGTACCCAGTCTCTACTGAGCACCCGTATACCATCTCTGATGTCAAACACCAATGGATGTGGGATCATCCATGGCCCATCTCATGAGTCGAGAAGCGTATACGCTAGTCTACTCTGGTATATCGATGCCCCGTCTCGATACACCCACGACTAGGGACCTTGAAGGATGTACTTATGGACTACCATGTCCCCATTAGTATGATCTGCATCACAGTCCAGGTAGTCAAGTACATATCCTAAGGGCTTTACCAACATGTAACCATAAGACAGTATAAAGAGACTAGTGTACATGTTAAGATAAAGAGTAACCAGATAGCATACTATCATATCGAGCAAGAAAGTCATCTCTATATATGTCCAAGCATCCAATATAATATACATCATCTGTACAATACTGGCCTCTAGGGCATACATACAACTAACAATCTCCCACTTGCACTAGGGCCAGCTGCTGTAGTATCGCATACCGAGCATCCCGAAGAGTCTCTCAAACTGTATCTGGGGAATGGCCTTCATGAGTGGATCCGCGGTGTTGTTCTTCGTGTCAACCCTCCTGACCTCGATCTCCCGGCGATCAACGATCTCCCGGATCAGGTGATACCGCCTCAGAATATTCCTGGATCGCTGATGGGACCTGGGTTCCTTGGCCAAAGCCACCGCTCCATTGTTATCGCAATACATAGGTATTGGATGCTCAATGGATGGAACCACTCCAAGTTCAGTAATGAACTTCTTGATCCAGACAGCCTGTTTTGCAGCATCGTTGGCAGCGATGTATTCAGCCTCCATCGTCGAGTCTGCCACGGTTTCCTGCTTGGAACTCTTCCAGCTAACCGCCCCTCCGTAAAGGGTAAAGACAAAGCCCGACTGCAACTTAGAGTCGTCCTTATCACTCTGGAAGCTCGAATCGGTAAAGGACTCCACTTGGAGTTCTCCGTTACCATACACCAAGAACATATCTCTAGTCCTTCGCAAGTACTTGAGAATGTTCTTCACAGCTGTCCAGTGACTCTCTCCAGGATCTGCTTGATACCGACTCACTACACTTAGTGAGTATGCAACATCGGGTCTGGTACATAGCATCGCATACATGATAGAGCCTACTGCCGAAGCATAGGGTATCCCTTGCATGCGAGCTCTCTCCAAATCAGTCTTGGGAGACATCTCTTTGGAGAGAGTGAGTCCAGAGATCGTGGGTAAGTTCCCACGCTTGGATTCTTCCATACTAAACCTCTTTATTATGGTGTCAATGTACCTGGATTGGGACAATCCCAATATCCGTTTGGATCTATCTCTATAGATCCTGATTCCCAATATGCAGGAGGCATCACCAAGATCTTTCATTGAGAATCTTTGTGACAAGAAGAGCTTGACCGATTGCAGCATAGGAATATCATTTCCTATCAAGAGTATGTCGTCCACGTACAATACGAGGAAGACAACCTTACTCCCTGCCACCTTCTTGTAAATACAAGGTTCATCTGGGTTTTTGACGAAATCAAACTCTTTGATAACGACATCAAAGCAGATGTTCCAACTCCACGATGCTTGCTTTAATCCATAAATGGATTTAAGCAGCTTGCACACCTTGCCGCTGCTCCCACTGTCTACGAAGCCCTCTGGCTGAGTCATGTACACGCACTCTTCTAAATCACCATTTAGAAAGGCGGTCTTAACATCCATTTGCCAGATTCGTAGTCATGATATGCAGCGATGGCAAGCATGATTCGGATGGATTTAAGCATAGCCACTGGAGAAAAGGTTTCGTCATAGTCCACACCTGGTCTTTGACGAAAACCCTTTGCTACAAGTCTAGCTTTGAAAGTCTCCACTTTCCCATCTACACCAAGTTTCTTCTTGAAGATCCACTTGCTCCCAATGGGTTTTACCCCTTCAGGAGCAACTTCCAAAGTCCATACTTTGTTGGTGTACATGGATTCCATCTCGGACCGCATAGCATCCAGCCATTTCACTGAGTCCCCACTCGTGATGGCCTGCTCGAAGCTAGTTGGGTCATCATCCTCCATGATGCAATCCTCGCTTCCACCATCAATAAGAAAACCGTAGTATCTCTCAGGTGGACGAGAAACCCTACCAGATCGGCAGAGAGGCTGAGGTTCGTCGGGTACTACCTAATCTTCTGGTTCCACTAAATCTTCAGTTATAGTTTGTGTTTCTGGAACTTCTTCCAGTTCTACCTCAGAGCCACTAATCTCTTTTGCAAGAAATTCCTTTTCTAAAAAGGTGGCATGTTGAGCAATAAACACTTTTTGTTGTTCACTGTGGTAGAAGAGATATCCATTTGAATGTTTAGGATATCCCACAAACTTACATAGAACTGACCGTGCCTCGAGTTTGTCTGGATTTTGCCTTTTGACATAGGCCAGACAACCCCATATCTTAACTCGTTTAAGACATGGTCTTTTCCCACTCCATATCTCATATGGTGTGGTAGGTACAGATTTAGTTGGAACTTGATTCAATAGGTATGCCGCTGTCTCAAGCGCATACCCCCAGAAGGAAATAGGTAACTCAGCTGTACTCATCATAGAGCGTACCATATCTAATAGGGTGCGATTCCTCCGTTCCGATACACCGTTGTGCTGTGGTGTATAGGGAGGAGTAAGCTGAGAGAGAATCCCATTCTCTTTTAGGAAGTCCAGGAATTCATTGCTCAAGTATTCACCTCCTCGATCAGATCGAAGGATTTTAATACTTTTTCCGGTTTGTTTCTCGACTTCTTGTTTATATTCTCTAAATTTCTCAAAAGCTTCAGACTTGTGTCTTATCAAGTACACATGTCCGTATCTTGAGAGATCGTCAGTGAATGTAATGAAGTACGAAGAACCATCCCTGGCATGTGTAGACATGGGACCGCATACATCACTATGTATTAGTCCCAAGAGTTCGGTAACTCTTTCTCCGTGTCCCGTAAACGGAGTTTTGGTCATCTTGCCTTTGAGACATGACAGGCAAGTGTCATAAGATGAAAATTCGAATGGTTTCAAATACCCATCCTTATGCAACTTAGTCAGTCGTGTCGCATTGATGTGACCCAGTCTACAATGCCACAAGAAGGATTCGTTGAGTTCAGAACTCTTCCTCTTGTGTGTGTTTGTTATGCTCAGAACTGTTGATTGATTTAGAACATAAATGCCATTGCATAACGTGCCTGATCCAACCAACTTTTGGTTATGGAAAATGTTCATAATATTGTCCTGTAATACAAAATTATATCCCTCTTTACTTAATAAAGAAACCGATATAATGTTGCATATCAGGTTCGGCATGTAATAGCATTCGTTTAGAACCAATGTATTACCAGTTGGTAATACAGGTGATATTCCCCGACAGTCTTAGCTGCAACAATTGCACCATTTCCAACTCTAATGTCTTTATCACCTTCTCTAAGTTCTCTACCTTTCTTAAGCCCATGTAACTGATTACATATATGGGATCCTGATCCGGTATCCAATACCCAGGACGTAGAGCAAATGGAGAAACAGTTCTCAGTAACGAACACACCCGAAGAAAATGCATCAGCATGTACTTTCTTCATTCGGGTGGCATGGGAATCCTGGTATTCCCCTATATCCTGTTCATTCCATAACTCTTATAAGAATGAACGGAACCAACGTTCCCCAGCACAGTATAACATGCGGGTTCGGTCAATACATCCATATTATTATCTTGATTAAGGCATGAAATGGTCGCTACCTGGAGAGAGAGAGAAGAAAACACTTTAGCGTAAGCTCGTGCAAGATCAGATTGGTTATTATCTTATCTAATCAGGATGGCTCCCACTGCTTTTTATCAAATCTTCCTTCAAACCCTAAAAGGAAAGACTAGCCGGGATTAATTACACACTACAAGTTCGCCAATCTTTCAGCCAGGCCAGTGTCGGTACTTTGAGGGAGGTCCCCCACGCTTTCGCACGAACCTAATTAATGTAAACCTCGTTTTCCCAGAGGCGTAACCTCGTTAACACCTTTTTAGACACCTACTTGATCGGCTAATTGTAATGTGTAAAACTCTCCCAGGAGTAACTCTTACTCGCAGCGGGTATCGGGATCCAACTATCTCATAGAAGGTATGCAATCTCATTGCAAATTTCAACACTTGAAATTCCCGATAATATTTTGCCCCTAGTGTGCCATGTGTTAGTTGTATGTATGCCCTAGAGGCCAGTATTGTACAAATGTTGTATATTATATTGGATGCTTGGACATATATAGAGATGACTTTCTTGCTCGATATGATAGTATGCTATCTGGTTACTCTTTATCTTAACATGTACACTAGTCTCTTTATACTGTCTTATAGTTACATGTTGGTAAAGCCCTTAGGATTTGTACTTGACTACCTGGACTATGATGCAGATCATACTAGTGGGGACATGGTAGTCCATAAGTACATCCTTCAAGGTCCCAAGTCGTGGGTGTATCGAGATGGGGCATCGATATACCAGAGTAGACTAGCGTATACGCTTCTCGACCCATGTGATGGGCGATGGATGATCCCATATCCATTGGTGTTTTACATCAGAGATGGTATACGGGTGCTCAGTGGAGACTGGGTACACTGGACGGACTCGCCGAGAACTCCCAGATGGTATTATACCTCACGTCAGATGGCAGTTCTCAGGTGACACTTGTACAGGTTAGTCTGTAGACCCGAGATCGTCATAGAGTCTTGTGTGATTCCCACTGTGCTTTGATCTCCACCTTACCACGTCCATGAGGGCGTGCAAAACGGTGGTCTTTGGGTACAGTCCCGAGTCACATGGAGGCAATGAGCGATAGGAGGGGTTTCGTCTCTCCCGGTATTGGGGGTTGATGTTGCGCAGTGCTCGATTGGCCGTAACAGGGAAGTCCCTGGCCAGGGCTGATCAGAGATTTGCTGGTAAGTGTTACCAGTAGTTTCTCGACCCGTTACGAGCCTCACATCGGCACGACTTATCGGGTAATTGGGGTCTGACGTTTACCACCCCTAGACTTGATATGCGACATATCAGACGAAGAGACCGGACTGTACGGTAAGTGTTACTGGTCGGATTCGCAGGAGTGTGAGCGGGCTAGCTCGTCGATCTTCTGATCGCTCAATACCCGGGTGGCCGTTACGTTTAGCAGACCGCTTGCGGCTTGTGGGTGCTTGATATGATCATCATCTGCTACCGGCGTATTGACGAGTCTTTAGAGTCCTACACAGAGGTTTCCTGGCTCAAGCGAAACGAAATAGGAGCGCATATGAGATATGTGCAGGACCGAGAATAATGCGTGTATGTGATACCGCATTTCATTCTTGCGATATATGTTTCGATTGGTTATATTCGATATGACCTAGTTATCGAATCATTGATTCGATAAATCGATACATTGGATTCTAGTCGGTTATGTGCGACATGACCGGATCATTGAATCAAATGTTGATTTAATGATTTAATGCATAATTATATATTTGATATATTGCATTGCATTAACTAGTATTGGTTCACTTTAAACGGATTTTTCTCACTTGATGCACATTGTATATGTGATATGCTTTAGTGCACTACTTTGTATCATGTTTGATGATACTTGATAATGTGGTTAAGTGTAAAGGGTTAAACCATGGTTAAGTGATGATTAGGGTTTGGGTTTTTCATTTATTTATTTGTTTATTTATTTGGAAAGGATTAAGTTGAGAATGGTGGCTTATTTTGGAGCTATGTTGAAGCTTCTTGAAGCTTTGACAAAGTCCACCATCCTTATCTCATCCTTAACCCTAACCACTCTAACTAACCTTGGTTTAATCTCTACACTTGACCATGGTCAAGATATGATAAGTATTCATATTAGTTTTATTTTTAAAAATAGAAGACTTATCATTCTTGCTTCATCTTCATCTTCTTCTTCTTCTTCAAGCTTGCTACTTTAATGGCAACTTGAGATCTAGTGAGATAAATTCAATTCTAAAGTGAACCCACCTCCTATTTCTTCACCCTCTACCTCTTGCCAAGTTGTTTTGGGTGTTTTCTTCACAAGTTTCACAACTTTGTGAAGTCGGAGCTTGAGCTTGTGCAACCTCGACGTAGATCGTCTTTGACACGAAGCCGACGACCTATTCCGCACGTTTCTCCGATGAAGCCGTCACGAGAGTCCAAGGTTCAAGATGGACAGCGAGAGGATGCCCTCGTGGAGCTAAGGAAGTGGGTATCCGGATCCACAAAGGTTGTAGCATCTTAACTTTAGTTAAATTGTTAACTAGATTTATTTTTCGCCTAGAATTCTAGCGACGATCCGTAGTCTAGGGTTTCTCGGCACCATTTTTTTGAAATTGGCATGTTCGATGCCTTGTGAGACCTCACTAGGGTGCCTAGGAACCCTACAGTGGTATCAGAGCCTAGCTAGAGCCTTAGGCGAAGTCTAGACAGAGTTTGAAGTCCGGACGAACCCGAAACCCATATACCCATGAGCTCTCTGGAAATTTTCTAAAATCTGGGATTTTTTAATATTAAAAATGTCTAAAATATTCAGTAAAGAATTATAAGAATTACGATGCAAAATATTTCACATGAACAGTTCCTTAAGCCGCGGAACCGCGGCAGAAGCATGGCTTCTGCCGCTGTTCCGCGCTCAAAAGGTGACGTCAGCCATACTTAATTGCACAGTAATTCCTGATAAATTCTAATGAGTTTTCTGGGTATTTTTAAATTGACTCTAAGATTGAGTGCTCTGGGGTTAAATTGGGAATCGACGATTCGATCGGAATCTCAAACTTTGTCTAAGTGTTTTTCCAGATAACTGTAGAATATGTTAAAGAGTTCGACCGGATATAAATACCCAAGTTTTCCCCTGCCGGAATAATTCCAAGTGTTGGATTTTTCTGTGGTTAAAAGACGTTCTGAGTAGTGCAAGTAACGCGATGGTCCCTCTAGAAGACAACAAACCTTAACTCGATTATGTGACCGTCTTGAACTGCCCTTTGAACCTTCGGGTTTGGGGCAGTACGGCGTGCCACATGTGAGGCGTCGGCTTGACCCTTCTACGGCTGGACCGTTGGTACTGAGGTATGAAGTGAATGTCTTTGAACCTATTTCATGTGTTGATCGGTGTCGGGAAAACTTGGGTGTTCGAATGTTCGATCGGAAAGTTTGATATATTCTATTTATCCGGAATTGGATACAATAATTGGAATTCACAAACAGTTATGAGATAACTGGATGAATGTTATAAATCTAGCAGTTTAGTCCCATACGATATTGAAAAGAGTTTTCGATAATGAGACTAAAATGCGGGGTTTGTAACTGTTAGGCATGTGATGTCTAAAGAGGTTGCGGATTCCAACTGTTGCAGTTTTACACTTTCTTTTCTGTGACCGTAAGTGTAATATGTGAATCGTCGGTTTCGTTGCTATATGACAACGACAATTGGGATGCGCATATTTACTTACGTTGATGACATGTGATGTTATGTGTTGCTGGATATGTTATATTGGATCGTCGTATTCGAATAGCCGGGGGGTTTTTATGTGAGATGAGTGTTTTTCATTTTCATTCATGTAAAAACTTGTATGTAATATTCTTTTATTTGGGGCACTTCCAGGTAGCGGAAGTTGTCACCCTTTGTATATTATTTACTTTTCCGCATTAGGATAGACCCAAGGAGGGGAGCACAAGTAACCGGGTTCTGGGGTCCAGTGGGAGACCAACTCGAGGAGTCGAGTCCGGGTCTCCTAACCCTAGAATTGGCAGGGTTGCTTGCCGCTCTCGTAGGGGTCTAGGGGTGTGGGATTGGCTATTCATCACGACCGTGGAATCCGTGTTTTATACTGGCTCGTATTGAAAACAGGACGTCCTAGTATATCCAATATTTCATATGATTATTCTGCTGCGATATCTGTGATGTGACTCTGTGATGGATATAGTATATAGTATATATGATATATTTTATAGACGTTACTTATGTTTTGCACCCGCACTAGCCCTACCCTGCTCTGTCGTTAGTTACCTAACCTAACGGTGCACGAGGGGACATCGAGGCGAATGCGGATGGCATAAGTATACGTCATATCTATCTGTGATGTTTAGGTATTTAAATGATGGGACTTCATTAATGTGATTAATGAAAGATAAGAAACCTAAGATGTTGTGGAATCGAATTTTAAAATAAAACAGGTAGCTACAGTTCTTGCTTTGCATAGCGGTATATATGATATACCCCGCACCTTATTCGATGAGGAAAGGACCGAGATCCCTTCACCGGGAGTGACTCCTTTAGCAATAACTCGCAGATGCTACACACTCGGTTTGCTTTTGACTGCTTTTGGGTTTTTGCTTTGCACAGCGATATATATGATATATCCCGCACCTCATTCGATGAGGAAAGGGCCGACGATCCCTTCACCGGGAGTGACCCCTTTAGCAAAACTAGAAAAGCCTCAAAATCACTCCATTTTTAAAAAAAACTTCATTTGATTCTACAACGATATCAAGTTCATTACGCTCATGGTTTTATGAAAACCTGCGTAGCCCTCCGTCATTTCAGATAAGTACTAATTAGTATTCGTGCTACGGTAGTTTGGCATTCGTCAAGGCGTAGTGTACGGTAGCTAACTAGTATTTATCTGCTTATGCATATGATGCAGATTGGATTAGGGTATTCGTACGGCGTTGTTTGGCATTCGTCAAGGGTCGTGCGGGTGGGTTTAATTCAATCAAGAAATGTACGGGTTGAACTTGACTAGTAGACTATGGGTTGTTTGGCATTCGTCAAGGTCATAGAACACTAGGGGTAAAATATTATCGGGAATTTCAAGTGTTGAAATTTGCAATGAGATTGCATACCTTCTATGAGATAGTTGGATCCCGATACCCGCTGCGAGTAAGAGTTACTCCTGGGAGAGTTTTACACATTACAATTAGCCGATCAAGTAGGTGTCTAGAAAGGTGTTAACGAGGTTACGCCTCTGGGAAAACGAGGTTTACATTAATTAGGTTCGTGTGAAAGCACGGGGGACCTCCCTCAAAGTACCGACACTGGCCTGGCTGAAAGATCGACGAACCTGTAGTGTGTAATTAATCCCGGCTAGTCTTTCCTTTTAGGGTTTGAAGGAAGATTTGATAAAAAGCAGTGGGAGCCATCCTGATTAGATAAGATAATAACTAATCTGATCTTGCACGAGCTTACGCTAAAGTGTTTTCTTCTCTCTCTCTCCAGGTAGCGACCATTTCATGCCTTAATAAAGATAATAATATGGATGTATTGACCGAACCCGCATGTTATACTGTGCAGGGGAACGTTGGACCCGTTCTATCTTATAAATGTTATAAGACTGAACAGGAAACAGGAGAATATTTGGATTCTCAAGACGCCCAAAAGAACATGCATGTTGATGCATCTTCTAAAGGTATGTTAGTTATTGAGAACTGTTTCTCAGTTCACCCTACGTCCTGGGTATTAGATACCGGATCAGGATCCCACATATGTAAACAGTTACATGGGCTACGAAAAGGTAGAGAACTGGGGAAAGGTGATCATTCCGTTCAAGTTGGGAACGGTGCATGTGTTGCAGCCAAAGCAGTTGGCGAATATCACCTAGTATTACCAAGTGGTGATACAATAATTCTGAATGAGTGCTATTATATACCGAACATGATGTGCAACATTATATCAGTTTCTTTATTAAGTAAAGAATGATATAATTTTGTAGTAAAGGATAATGTTATGAACATATTCCTAGATCAAAAGTTGATTGCATCAGGTTCGCTACATAATGGCATATTCATTCTAAATCAAAATACAGCCATCAATATACAAAACACACACAAGAGGAAAAATTCAGAAATGAACGAATCCTTCTTATGGCATTGTAGACTTGGTCATATCAATGCGACACGACTGGCTAAGTTACATAAGGATGGTTATTTGAATCCGTTCGAATTATCATCTTATGATACTTGCCATTCATGTCTCAAAGGAAAAATGACCAAAGCTCCGTTTAGTGGACACGGAGAAAGAGTTACTGAACTCTTAGGACTGATACATAGTGATGTATGCGGTCCTATGTCTACACATGCCAGGGATGGTTCTTCCTACTTCATTACATTCACCGACGATCTCTCTAGATACGGGCATGTGTTCCTGTTGAAACACAAGTCTGAAGCTTTTGAGAAATTCAGAGAATATAAGCACGAAGTAGAGAACCAAACGGGCAAAAGTATTAAGATCCTTCGATCTGATCGAGGAGGAGAATACTTGAGCAATGAGTTCCAAGATTATCTAAAAGAGAATGGGATTCTCTCTCAGCTTACTCCACCTTATACACCACAGCACAACGGTGTATCGGAACGAAGGAATCGCACCCTATTAGATATGGTGCGTTCAATGATGAGCACAGCTGAGTTACCTATTTCCTTCTGGGGGTATGCGCTTGAGACAGCCATACACCTATTGAATATGGTTCCTACCAAATCAGTGCCTACCACTCCATATGAGATATGGAGAGGGAAGAGACCATCTCTTAAGTATGTTAAGATATGGGGTTGTCCAGCCTATGTCAAAAGACAAAATCCGGACAAACTCGAGGCAAGATCGGTCTTATGTAAGTTTATAGGATATCCCAAAAATTCACAAGGGTATATCTTCTACCACCCCGAGGAACAAAAGGTGTTTGTTTCTCGACATGCCACTTTCTTAGAAAAAGGTTTTCTTATGAAACAGATTAGTGGCATTGAGGTAGAACTGGAAGAAGTTCCAGCAACACAAACTATAACAGAAGACTTGGTGGAACCAGAGAATTCAGTAGAACTCAACGAACCCCAGCCTCTCCGCCGATCTAGTAGGGTATCTCGTCCACCTGAGAGATACTACGGTTTTCTCATTGACGGTGGAAGCGAGGATTGCATCATGGAGGATGATGACCCAACTAGCTTCGAGCAGGCCATCACGAGTAGGGACTCAGTGAAATGGCTGGATGCTATGCGGTCCGAGATGGAATCCATGTACACCAACAAAGTATGGACTTTGGACGTTGCTCCTGAAGGGGTAAAACCCATTGGGAGCAAGTGGATCTTTAAGAAGAAACTTGGTGTAGATGGGAAAGTGGAGACTTTCAAAGCTAGACTTGTAGCAAAGGGTTTTCGTCAAAGACCAGGTATGGACTATGACGAGACCTTTTCTCCAGTGGCTATGCTTAAATCCATCCGGATCATGCTTGCCATCGCTGCATATCATGATTACGAAATCTGGCAAATGGATGTTAAGACCTCCTTTCTAAACGGTGATTTAGAAGAGTGCGTGTACATGACTCAGCTAGAGGGCTTCGTAGATAGTGGGAGCAGCGGAAAGGTGTGCAAGCTGCTTAAATCCATTTATGGATTAAAACAAGCATCGCGGAGTTGGAACATCTGCTTTGACGTCGTTATCAAAGAGTTTGATTTCGTCAAAAACCCAGATGAACCTTGTATCTACAAGAAGGTGGCAGAGAGTAAGGTTGTCTTCCTCGTATTGTACGTGGACGATATACTCTTGATAGGAAATGATATTCCTATGCTGCAATCGGTCAAGCTCTTCTTATCACAAAGATTCTCAATGAAAGATCTTGGTGATGCCTCCTGCATATTGGGAATTAGGATCTATAGAGATAGATCCAAACGGATTTTGGGATTGTCCCAATCCAGGTACATTGACACCATACTAAAGAGGTTTAGTATGGAAGAGTCCAAGCGTGGGAACTTGCCCACGATCTCTGGAGTCACTCTCTCCAAAGAGATGTCTCCCAAGACTGATTTGGAGAGAGCTCGCATGCAAGGGATACCCTATGCTTCGGCAGTAGGCTCTATCATGTATGCGATGCTATGTACCAGACCCGATGTAGCATACTCACTAAGTATAGTGAGCAGGTATCAAGCTGATCCTGGAGAGAATCACTGGACAGCTGTGAAGAGCATTCTCAAGTACTTGCGAAGGACTAGAGATATGTTCTTGGTGTATGGTAACGGAGAACTCCAAGTGGAGTCCTTTACCGATTCGAGCTTCCAGAGTGATAAGGATGACTCTAAGTCGCAGTCGGGATTTGTCTTTACCCTTTACGGAGGGGCGGTTAGCTGGAAGAGTTCCAAGCAGGAAACCGTGGCAGACTCGACGATGGAGGCTGAATACATCGCTGCCAACGATGCTGCTAAAGAGGCTGTCTGGATCAAGAAGTTCATTACTGAACTTGGAGTGGTTCCATCCATTGAGCGTCCAATACCTTTGTATTGCGATAACAATGGAGCGGTGGCTTTGGCCAAGGAACCCAGGTCCCATCAGCGATCCAGGCATATTCTGAGGCGGTATCACCTGATCCGGGAGATAGTTGATCGCCGGGAGATCGAGGTCAGGAGGGTTGACATGAAGAACAACACGGCGGATCCACTCACGAAGGCCATTCCCCAGATACAGTTTGAGAGACTCTTCGGGATGCTCGGTATGCGATACTACAGCAACTGGCCCTAGTGCAAGTGGGAGACTGTTAGTTGTATGTATGCCCTAGAGGCCAGTATTGTACAGATGTTGTATATTATATTGGATGCTTGGACATATATAGAGATGACTTTCTTGCTCGATATGATAGTATGCTATCTGGTTACTCTTTATCTTAACATGTACACTAGTCTCTTTATACTGTCTTATAGTTACATGTTGGTAAAGCCCTTAGGATTTGTACTTGATTACCTGGACTATGATGCAGATCATACTAGTGGGGACATGGTAGTCCATAAGTACATCCTTCAAGGTCCCTAGTCGTGGGTGTATCGAGATGGGGCATCGATATACCAGAGTAGACTAGCGTATACGCTTCTCGACCCATGTGATGGGCGATGGATGATCCCATATCCATTGGTGTTTTACATCAGAGATGGTATACGGGTGCTCAGTGGAGACTGGGTACACTGGACGGACTCGCCGAGAACTCCCAGATGGTATTATACCTCACGTCAGATGGCAGTTCTCAGGTGACACTTGTACAGGTTAGTCTGTAGACCCGAGATCGTCATAGAGTCTTGTGTGATTCCCACTGTGCTTTGATCTCCACCTTACCACGTCCATGAGGGCGTGCAAAACGGTGGTCTTTGGGTACAGTCCCGAGTCACATGGAGGCAATGAGCGATAGGAGGGGTTTCGTCTCTCCCGGTATTGGGGGTTGATGTTGCGCAGTGCTCGATTGGCCGTAACAGGGAAGTCCCTGGCCAGGGCTGATCAGAGATTTGCTGGTAAGTGTTACCAGTAGTTTCTCGACCCGTTACGAGCCTCACATCGGCACGACTTATCGGGTAATTGGGGTCTGACGTTTACCACCCCTAGACTTGATATGCGACATATCAGATGAAGAGACCGGACTGTACGGTAAGTGTTACTGGTCGGATTCGCAGGAGTGTGAGCGGGCTAGCTCGTCGATCTTCTGATCGCTCAATACCCGGGTGGCCGTTACGTTTAGCAGACCGCTTGCGGCTTGTGGGTGCTTGATATGATCATCATCTGCTACCGGCGTATTGACGAGTCTTTAGAGTCCTACACAGAGGTTTCCTGGCTCAAGCGAAACGAAATAGGAGCGCATATGAGATATGTGCAGGACCGAGAATAATGCGTGTATGTGATACCGCATTTCATTCTTGCGATATATGTTTCGATTGGTTATATTCGATATGACCTAGTTATCGAATCATTGATTCGATAAATCGATACATTGGATTCTAGTCGGTTATGTGCGACATGACCGGATCATTGAATCAAATGTTGATTTAATGATTTAATGCATAATTATATATTTGATATATTGCATTGCATTAACTAGTATTGGTTCACTTTAAACGGATTTTTCTCACTTGATGCACATTGTATATGTGATATGCTTTAGTGCACTACTTTGTATCATGTTTGATGATACTTGATAATGTGGTTAAGTGTAAAGGGTTAAACCATGGTTAAGTGATGATTAGGGTTTGGGTTTTTCATTTATTTATTTGTTTATTTATTTGGAAAGGATTAAGTTGAGAATGGTGGCTTATTTTGGAGCTATGTTGAAGCTTCTTGAAGCTTTGACAAAGTCCACCATCCTTATCTCATCCTTAACCCTAACCACTCTAACTAACCTTGGTTTAATCTCTACACTTGACCATGGTCAAGATATGATAAGTATTCATATTAGTTTTATTTTTAAAAATAGAAGACTTATCATTCTTGCTTCATCTTCATCTTCTTCTTCTTCTTCAAGCTTGCTACTTTAATGGCAACTTGAGATCTAGTGAGATAAATCCAATTCTAAAGTGAACCCACCTCCTATTTCTTCACCCTCTACCTCTTGCCAAGTTGTTTTGGGTGTTTTCTTCACAAGTTTCACAACTTTGTGATGTCGGAGCTTGAGCTTGTGCAACCTCGACGTAGATCGTCTTTGACACGAAGCCGACGACCTATTCCGCACGTTTCTCCGATGAAGCCGTCACGAGAGTCCAAGGTTCAAGATGGACAGTGAGAGGATGCCCTCGTGGAGCTAAGGAAGTGGGTATCCGGATCTACAAAGGTTGTAGCATCTTAACTTTAGTTAAATTGTTAACTAGATTTATTTTTCGCCTAGAATTCTAGCGACGATCCGTAGTCTAGGGTTTCTCGGCACCATTTTTTTGAAATTGGCATGTTCGATGCCTTGTGAGACCTCACTAGGGTGCCTAGGAACCCTACACCATGACCTTGACAGAGGTTAACAAATCATAGTGCACTAGTCAAGTTCAACCCGTCATTTCTTGATTGAATCAAACCCACTCGCACGACCCTTGACAGAGGTCAACAAGGTCGTACGACTACCCTAATCCAATCACATCACATGCTTTGCAGATAATTACTAGTTAGCTACCGCACACTACGCCTTGACAGAGGTCAACAAACGCAGCACGAATACTAAATAGTCTTTATCTGAAATGACGGAGGGCTACGACAGGTTTTTCTGAAAACCTATTGCGTAATGAACTTGATATCATTGTAGAATCAAATGAAGTTTTGAAATGGAGTGATTTTGAGGCTTTTCCAGTTTCTCTAAAGGGGTCACTCCCGGTGAAGGGATCGTCGGCCCTTTCCTCGTCGAATGAGGTGCGGGATATATCATATATATCACTGTGCAAAGCAAAACCCAAAAACAATCAAAAGCAAACCGAGTGTGTAGCATCTGCCAGTTATTGCTAAAGGAGTCACTCCCGGTGAAGGGATCTCGGTCCTTTCCTCATCGAATAAGGTGCAGGGTATATCATATATACCGCTATGCAAAGCAAGAACTGTAGCTACCTGTTTTGTTTAAAATCTGATTCTACAACATCTTAGGTTTCTTTTCTTTCATTAATCACATTAATGAAGTCCCATCATTTAAATACCTAAACATCACAGATAAATACGACGTACAGTTATGCCATCCGCATTCGCCTCGATGTCCCCTCGTGCACCGTTAGGTTAGGTAACTAACGACAGAGCAGGGCAGGGCTAGTGCGGGTGCAAAACATAAGTAACGTCTATATAATATATCATATATACTATATATAGTATCTATCACAGAACATCACATGATCACATCACAGATATCGCAGCAGAAGAAACATATGAAATATTAGATATACTAGGACGTCCGTGTTTTCAATACGAGCCAGTATAAAACACGGATTCCACGGTCGTGATGAATAGCCAATCCCACACCCCTAGACCCCTACGAGAGCGGCAAGCAACCCTGCCAATTCTAGGGTTAGGAGACCCGGACTTGACTCCTCGAGTTGGTCTCCCACTGGACCCCAGAACCCGGTTACTTGTGCTCCCCTCCTTGGGTCCATCCTAATACGGAAAAGTAAATAATATACAAAAGGTGACAACTTCCGCAACCTGGAAGTGCCCCAAATAAAAAGAATATTACATACAAGTTTTTACATGAATGAAAATGAAAAACACTCATCTCACATAAAAAACCCCCGGCTATTCAAACACGACAATCCAATATAACATATCCAGCAACACATAACATCACATGTCATCAACGTAAGCAAATATGTCCATCCCAATTGTCGTTGACATATAGCAACGAAACCGGCGATATCACATATTACACTTACGGTCACAGAAAAGAAAGTGTAAAACTACAACAGTTGGAATCCGCAACCTCTTTAGACATCACATGCCTAATCAAATGAAATAATTAGACATCACATGCCTAACAGATATAAATCCCGCATTTTAGTCTCATTATCGAAAACTCTTTTCAATATCATGTGGGACTAAACTGCTAGATTTATAACATTCATTCAGTTATCTCATAACTGTTTGTGAATTCCAATTATTGTATCACATTCCAGATAAACAGAAAATGTTAAACTTTTCGATCGAACAGTCGAATACCCAAGCTTTCCCGATACAGCTCAACACATGAAATAAGTCTAACAACATTCAGTTCGTGCCTCAGTACCAACGGTCCAGCCGTAGAAGGGTCAAGCCAACGCCTCACATGTGGCACGCCGTACTGCCCCAAACCCGAAGGTTCAAAGGGCGGTTCAAGACGGTCACATAATCGAGTTAAGCTTTGTTGTCTTCTAGAGGGTCCATCGCGTTACTTGCACTACTTAGAACGTCGTTAAACTACGGAAAAATCCAACACTTGGAAATTTCCCGACAGGGGAAAAATTGGGTATTTATATCCGGTCGAACTTTTTAACATATTCTAAAAATTATCCGGAAATACACAAAGACGAAATTTGATACCCCGATCGAAACACCAAATCCCCAAAGCAACCCCAGAAAATTCAACTCTTGAATAATTATTAAAAATACCCAGGAAAATCACCACTGGAAAGTAAGAATTACTGTGTAAAATTCTTTAAATATTGAGGCCGTACGACCGCGGATCCGCCGCATGAGCCATGCTCATGCCGCGGATCCGCGCTGGGTTAGTGGAATTACGCTCACGAATTTCACAGTAAACCTTATAATTTCCTGCTGATTTTTCTGCATATTTTTAATATCGAAAAACTCCAGATTTTGGAAAAAGTCTAGAGAGCATGTTTGGTTTAGGGTTTCGGGTTCGTTCGGGCTTCAAATTGCGTCTAGGCTTCGCCTAAGGCTCTAGCTAGGCTCTGATACCACTGTAGGGTCCCTAGGCACACTATAGAGGTCTCACAAGGCATCAACCATGCCAATATAAAAATTTATGGGTGCCGAGAAACCCTAATACGGATCTTTAGACTAGAATTCTAGGCGAAAAACTAAACTAGTTAACTACTTAACTAAAAGTTAGATGCTACAACCTTTGTAGATCCGGTTACCCTCTTCCTTGGCTCCACGAAGGCATCCTCTCGCTGTCCATCTCGATTCCCAAACTCGAACGTTGGCTTCATCGGAGAAACGGGCGAGCTAGGTCGTCGGCTTTGTGTCAAAGACGATCTACGTCGAGGCATCACAAGTTCAAGCTCCGACTTCACAAAGTGGTGAAACTTGTGAAGAAAACACCCAAAACAACTTGGCAAGAGGTAGAGGGTGAAGAAATAGGAGTTGGGTTCACTTTAGAATTGGATTTCACTCACTTTTGCTCAAGTTGCCATTGATGGCATCTAGTTTTATCTCTTGAAGAAGAAGGAGAAGATGAAGCTAGAATATGATAAGTCTTATGAAAAAAGAATAATAAAATCAACACTTATCATCTTCTAACCTAGGTTAAGTGTAGAGAATAAACCATGGTCAAATGAGAATGGTTAGGGTTAAGGATGATGACAAAATAGTCACTTTAGTCAAAGCTTCATGAAGCTTCATCAAGCTTCATGAAAGAAACCATTTTGTTATCATATATATTTATTTATCAAAAAGAATAGATAAATAAATAAGTAAATAAATAAAAACCCTAACTATTATCATAACCATGGTTTAAGTCTTAACACAACACCAAACAACATGTATCATCAAACATGACACAAAGAAGTGCACAAAAGTATATCATATATACTTCTTGCACATCGAGTGAGAAAATCCATATAAAGTGAACCAATACTAGTTAATGCAATGCAATATATCAAATATATAATTATGCATTAAATCATTAAATCAACATTTGATTCAATGATCCGGTCATGTCGCACATAACCGACTAGAATCCAATGTATCGATTTATCGAATCAATGATTCGATAACTAGGTCATATCGAATATAACCAATCGAAACATATATCGCGAGAATGAAATGCGGTATCACATACACGCATTATTCTCGGTCCTGCACATATCTCATATGCGCTCCTATTTCGTTTCGCTTGAACCAGGAAACCTCTGTGTAGGACTCTAAAGACTCGTCAATACGCCGGTAGCAGATGATGATCATATCAAGCACACACAAGCCGCAAGCGGTCTGCTAAACGTAACGGCCATCCGGGTATCGAGCGATCAGAAGATCGACGAGCTAGTCCGCTCACACTCCTGTGAATCCAACCAGTAACACTTACCGTACAGTCCGGTCTGTTCGTCTGATATGTCGCATATCAAGTCTAGGGGTGGTATACGTCAGACCCCAATAACCGATAAGTCGTGCCGATGTGAGGCTCATAACGGGTCGAGAAACTACTGGTAACACTTACCAGAAAATCTCTGATCAGCCCTGGCCAGGGACTTCCCTGTTACGGCCAATCGAGCACAGCGCAACATCAACCCCCAATACCGGGAGAGACGAAACCCCTCCTATCGCTCATTGCCTCTATGTGACTCGGGACTGTACCCAAAGACCACCGTTTTGCACGCCCTCATGGACGTGGTAAGGTGGAGATCAAAGCACAGTGGGAATCACACAAGACTCTATGACGATCTCGGGTCTACAGACTAACCTGTACAAGTGTCACCTGAGAACTGCCATCTGACGTGAGGTATAATACCATCTGGGAGTTCTCGGCGAGTCCGTCCAGTGTACCCAGTCTCCACTGAGCACCCGTATACCATCTCTGATGTCAAACACCAAGGGATGTGGGATCATCCATCGCCCTTCTCATGGGTCGAGAAGCGTATACGCTAGTCTACTCTGGTATATCGGTGCCCCGTCTCGATACACCCACGACTAGGGACCTTGAAGGATGTACTTATGGACTACCATGTCCCCACTAGTATGATCTGCATCACAGTCCAGGTAGTCAAGTACATATCCTAAGGGCTTTACCAACATGTAACCATAAGACAGTATAAAGAGACTAGTGTACATGTTAAGATAAAGAGTAACCAGATAGCATACTATCATATCGAGCAAGGAAGTCATCTCTATATATGTCCAAGCATCCAATATAATATACATCATCTGTACAATACTGGCCTCTAGGGCATACATACAACTAACAGTACTCAAGTATGAGTGTACATTAGGTATGTGCACAAGTATGAGTGTACAATATGTAAGTACACAAGTATAAGTGCACAATAGGTATGTGCACAAGTATGCTATGCAAGGGATCATATCCTGATGTAATAATCCTACTGGGTAGTGACATGGCAATTATGATGAAGTGTGTGAGCCGGCAAGTAGGTGGTGCTGGTGTCCTAACAGCATGGTTTTGATATAACAATAAACATATTTAAACAAGCAATGCGATGCGAACAACAAGAATATGCGGCAAATGATTAATAAACACAACAGTGCAGAATCTACATCAATGTATCTATATCATACTGTTTTTCCATTTGAAAGAAGACGAATCCGGGTTTTTAGGAAACTAAGGGCTACGGTGTTTTTAAGAAAAGATGCGTTTTTTGAAAATATCCGTAGAATCCCTTTTCCTGTCTTTAAAATACTCCCGATTCGTTAGTTTTGAAATAGGTATGACATCGGCCTAGCCTAACAGCTACTAAGCAAACAACAGATCTAACTAACAAGTCAATCGGGAGTGGTATGGAAACCACCTAAATCTGAGTCGATATATGTGTGTGTGTGTGTGTGTGTGTGTGTGTGTGTGTGTGTGTGTGTAAATACAATAGTCGGTGATCCCGCCTTAAAGGTACCGTGTACGATACAATATCATATGACATCCTCGAGTCATGAGTGCGGATCTATCATCAATAAAGCTCATACGGTAAATCATCATACGGCATCCCAAATTTGGGTACGGGTCAATATCACATTCATCTCATCAATTATTTGGTATCCTTATCATCATATTTCATGATCTGTGGTACTGATCTAACTCTAGTACAAACCGATACCATTTATGTAAATGCGTATGTAAAACGCACGTCCAAAGACCCGCTAAAATCTCATGTCGTATCCCAAATACGAACCACATCATATCACCGATCTCACGTCACTATGCCCAATCTCATCGACTCATCTCCAAATATCATCCACTATCCTCATCATACAAGTATAAGTATAACCAATACGCATGTGTGTGTGTGGGGGTGTAACCTATTCTAGGGTTCGCAACTAGGAAACTATACAAGTTTACTTCTAAACCCTAATCTATCCGTAGTATACCTAATCACATCTTGAATATCCAAGTCACACATAACGCTATCAAACATATATATATATATATATAGTATATATCTAGTATACTAAGTATCGAACTGCGGGGGTGCTATACGCTATCCACCCGACTTCCTTCGTAAGTATAATCTACTCACCTTGCATTCTGCGTGTCGTTGTCAATGTCGCCTTCATCTTCTTCATCATATGGAATCCACATGAAGGTACCTACATAGATAACACAATCGGGAATGCGTATTAAAATCACATCGGGAAAAACCAAAACGACACGCTAAGGCCTATAGGTTGGAACCTATGGACTACGCTTTCAAAACCATCAAACAACTCTCGATATCGTCGTACAAACGTCAAGTGATAGAGGTAAAACACAAATACACAAATCCAAAATTTAAAATACGGAAAACGAAACCCGAATCAAAACAACAACTATTGAAAATGGTCCCAGATTTCACCCTAGGTCAAATTGATCAATTTTGCAAATGCCAAGGGTCTATTTTACTGATTAGGGAACAACAGAACCAACACGAGGCTAAATGGCCTAGGTCTGGCCGCAATTTGCGGCCAGAAGGCTTTTATTTGCGGCCAAGGAATGGAATCAGGGGCTAGGGTCTTTAGGGTATGTTCCAAATCACCTGCATGTATCACTGTCCTTGCAAAATAATTTTCAGGTAGTCCGAGTGTTAGCAGATTTCAATTTACATCCACAGAATCCACAATTTTCCGATATCGGGTTTTCTAAATCCATATTCCGGGGTTCTAGCCTCTGGTTTAGGTCTAAATTCTAGCACTAGGGGATTTGTGTGGCCTCTACTGAGCTCAATTTCACATCACAACTCTCAAAGTTTCCATTAATCCTAACTAGAATTTTCAAAGTTAACCCAAACCACACAATATCGGTTCTAATTTAACATAGGGGTAAAAGTAATGGAAATACTAAGCTAAGGGTTCAGAAAATACCTCATTTGGCAACTCAAGAATTTTCTTGAGTTGCCCCAAATGTCCAAAATTTGATTTTTCTTGGTCCAATGTGTTTCCCTTGAGCTTGTGCATCTATTTAATGAAATGGGATTTGGGTTTTGACGAGTTTTTCATGGTGTTTTGGGGGGTTTTGTGGAGGAGGAGAGAGGGGCAGCAGCAGCAGCTAGGGAAGACGGAGAGGAGAGAAATGAGTGAATATAATGATGGGGGAATGGCTCAAGACCAAGTCAAAGATGAACCCTCATCTTTAAATCTCTCCCCCATACCTATATATTATATTCTTTTCTTTTCTTTCTAATTTCCTTCTCTCATCAATAGTAACCCCAAAACAAAAGCCATGCACCCAAAAACATATAGTAAAAATGCAACAAGCGTTAATGAAAAGATATGGTGCATGTTTGCACAAAATACGCTTAAAGCGCGATTAGCGATTTTTAATCGCGATTAGTGCTAAATTAGCATATAATTAATCATAAAAACATAAAAATTGCATAATTCCATAAAACACCCTCTTTTTAGTAATTTCCATAATTTTCCAAATTTTTCCCCATTTATCTGTATTTAATTATACCACCTTATTTAAAATATTCAATATTTTATTATTTAATTATAAAAATTCCCAAAAATAATATTTTATTTTTTTTTGAAATGTTACACGGATACTCACAGTAGGATCGGTATCCAAATATCATCGTGTGATAATGCTGAAGGAATACTACCAACATTATCAAACTCCAAATGGAATGCAACATTAGCAAGTTTCAGTTTCTTTAGAAACTCCCGATGTGGATTTTTGCCCCATGCTCTTATGACCTTGATGAAGGCTAACAAATCATAAGTCACATGTCTAGTTCTTCCCATCATTATTCTTGTTAATTTGAACCCACCCGTACATACCCTTGACGAAGGCCAACAAAGTAATACGATTGTCCCAAACCAACGCATCTATCTATACTACATATGAATACCCCAGCAGCTACCAAACACTATGCCTTGACGAAGGCCAACAAACATATCTTGAATACTACTGACCATTCATATGAAATGACGAAGGGCTACGATTGGTTTTGGCGAAATCGTGAACGTACTGAACTTGAAATAATCGAAGAAACCTGATAGCTTTTTAAAAGGAGTGGTTAAAGCTCCGCAATTTTAAAATAACCGAGTGGTTTCTTTTAAATATGTTCCAACGATTCAGCTTTGGTTTGTTTTCTTTGTATTAATATAACGCGTCCTATCATTTATCCTATCATTGCAGAAAACAACGAAAATACAACATCCTCTTATGCCATCCACATTCGCCACTGGGCCCCATCATTCACCCGTTAGGTTACTTAACTAACGACAGAGCGGGGGCTGGGCTAGCGTGGATGCAAGACATAAGCAACGCCTACTAGATATCATATATAGATATTGTACATTCGTCAGACGCAATAATAGGCATTCCAGATCACAGATGAACTTATTGGATATACTAGGAATCCGCGTTTCGTTTGAGCCTGCAACAAAAGATGGATTACACGGTCGTGATGAATAGCCAAACCCCACCATAGACCCCTACGGGTGCGGCAAACTATCCTCCTAGTACCAGAAGTGAAACAGTCTCCCTTAACGACGTGAGTAGGCCATTAAACATTTCAATGTACCCGGTAGTTTGTGCACCCCATCTTGGGTCTATCCTAGGAGCATAAAACAGTAAATGAAATAATACAAAGGTGGCTACAATCTCAACCCGGATGTGCCCCGGAAAAGAATATTACAACATATTACAATTTACATCGAATGAAAGATAAAAACTCTCATCTCAAATCCCCTGCTATTCATCCACGACAATCCAATGAAGTTCATATCCATAAACCAATATCCATTAAAGAAATGTGCAGCCCCCAACTAACCGACATACTAGCAATTAGCGGAGGTTTACGAACACATTAAACATCACAGATAAAACATGATTAGTATATAACTTAGAATTTCGATCGACAACCTTTTTCCGTGTCTACCCCAAATGCAAGCCATCACTGAAAAAACCTTTGCAGAAACAAAATATACAGGAAAACAGAACACCCAATGTCACGACCCAAAGTTCGGCCTGTGACCGTCACTTAACCATGTAATGTCCACAGGCATAACGCGACTATGTAAGCCGAAACCCAGAAATCAAAAACCATTAAAAGTAGTGAGTGTTGAAAACATTGGTTTAAAACATTTAGAAAACTCAAGTAAAAATCATTAAAGTTTGAGTTATTTACTTAAAAATTTCGGCAGCACCTCCTTTATAAAAACCAGCCCCGAAATCGGGTACAAGACATAATATAAGTAAAATGACATACAATAAGAATAAAGCATCCCTAAATAGGAGCAATCACGCCTAACGGTGGAAACAACCACCACAATAATAATATACAACGCCGTAGCGAAGAATGCACAAAATAAGTGAAGACAACATCATGAAGGATAAAACTGCATAAATAAAGTCGGCTCACACGAGCTCGACACCAGAGTACAAAATAATATACATCGTCCTCACAACTGGTCTCTAAGTCAATACATGAAATAGTAGATGGAGAGTACTAGATACAAGAGTGTGTACAAATGGAAAATAAACGGATACCGCAAACCTACCTATCAGCAAAATGGCTCACACGCCAACTGCAGTGGCTTCCGTAGCAAAAGATACAAGAGATAGCCCTGCCACAACTACTCTGAGTGTTGACCCGCAAACACTGTGGCACAACGGGGGTGAGTTGCCAACTCATGAATAGTAGATAACATATAAAGGTAATCGCGAGTATGCACGTACTGCGATACTCTAACATGTGCAATCAGATAACATCTATATGATGAGCTGGGTACGCAATAATCATGCATAACAAGTGCAATCTAATAACATCTATATGATGAGCTGGGTACGTAATAATCATACAAAGTACTCTATCAGGTACTACGACTACATGATGCAATGCATAACAATGAATGCTGAGCATGGGATAAAAATATCATCTACATGGATCATCAACGTGGAAAACCCCGGTGTCTACCAAAACACCCAGAAATCCCGATAACTCAGGCACCGTCACTCTATCCGGCCCTCAATCCTGTAAATCTTATAGAAGCAGGGTGCCCAACATCGGCAACCGAAAACATCATGAAATACTCGTGTCCAGCATCGACACGCAAATCCTCATATACCGGGCTCCGTCAGTCCGGATCAGCCCACGCGCTCCGTCTGTGGAATCGGCCCTCGGCCCCGGTAGTACAGGTCGGCCCGTATCCATCTCTCGACTCTGGTCAGTATCCTCCGGATAACCGCCAGGTCCAACCAATCACCGGTAGGTAGTAGTCCCATTGCCAGGCTCACCGTCTGTATACACAACATCCCTTTCTTTCCCCGGGGTACCATACCGGGTCCACCATGTACCCGGAATCGGCCTCATCCACCTCCTTGATTCGGATTCACATGTCACACATCTCAGAACCGAGAAAACGCATATTGGACGCACTGAAATATCATATCAAGAGAAACTGGGATTTTAAAAGAGTGCATATTTTCTTAAAATAATAACACGGTTCTCAAATCCAGAAATCACACGAATCCAAAACTCAATGCGTAAATCTATGCAATGTGTCGTATGCCACTAAGAGTAAAAAGGGAAAACCGCTCTTTTAAATGGATTCAGTTTGAAAATATCTCATACGGTTCCCATTTTATAGAAATCAAAGCCAATACAATCTATGTATGTGAAATATGTATGTATATAGGTATGGATGTGCAAGTGGATATATACGCAAGTATTAGTGTACCAATGTATATGTGCTCCAATATGGATATACAGTGTGTATGTGCGCAATATGGATATATCAATGTATGTGTGCACCAATCTGGATATACACTGTGTATATGCGCAATATGGATATATCAATGTATCTGTGCACCAATATGGATATACAGTGTGTATGTGCGCAATATGGATATATTAATGTATGTGTGCACCAATATGGATATACCATGTGTATGTGCGCAATATGGATATATCAAAGTATGTGTGCACCAATATGCGACAGAGTCAAGTCTAATCATGAATGATGCGGTAATCAAAATGATGTATGGTTCGTAGCAATCCTATAGTGTGAGTGTCATGGCAATCAGTAACGGTGTGAGTGTAACATACAAATAGTGCTCGTGCAGCTTGAATCGTTAGTGACAGTGCGGTGTTACATAACTACTATTTCTATATGCACAAAATATGGGTATGATACAATAGTTGTCATGACCCGAAATTGGCACGGGACGGCCCTAATGCTACGCAACGTCTACAGGCGTAACGTAGTAAAAGAAAGCCAAAACCCAGCAATTTAAACCATCAAAAGTAATAAGAAAGTGATAATAGTATTTTCAAAACCTTTGAAATCACAACCTAAATTCTTTAAAGTCTCACTTTTATTCCTTTAAAATTTTGGCAGCACTCCCTTTGTAAAACAAGCCCCCAAGGGTACAGCATAATATAAGTAAAAGCATCCCAAACGGGAGCAAAATCCACGCCAAACGGCGGAAAAAAACCACCACAAAAGGTATACGACGCCGTAGCGAAGAAATAAAAGACGATATAAATAAAACTGCATAAAAACATCCAAGTCACAAAATAATATACAATATCGTCCTCACATCAAGTCTCTAAGTCATACAAGATAATGGTAGATGGAGTGTACATGATACAACGAATATACAACAAGCAACATTGGATAACCGCAAAACCTACCTAAGAAAAACTACACACTGTCAGGCGAAGCGGTATCCGCAGCAAAGATGATACGATGGATGAAAATAGCCCTACCTCTGACTATCCTAAGGAACACCTGCAAAACACTGTGGCACAACGGGGGTGAGTTGCCAACTCGTGAATAGTAAATAACATATGCAGGTAATCGCGAGTATGTATGTACAGCGCGAATCTAACATAAGCATCTAATAGCAGTGAATGGTCATATGTAATGCAAAAATCATGAAAAGTACACTAGCAGGTACATTTAATACATGAAATAATAATATGACGATATATATGTAACAGCCGTGTAAGGTACTCTACCAGGTACTACAAGTACATAAAGTAATTATATGACAATCAGTATACAATAATCATGCAACAATGATATGAAAAATTATATATGCAACAGTCATGAAAGGTACTCTAACATGTACTACTAATACATGATTTAATGCAAATAAATAAAGGTATGTAAATGCAACAGTCATGAAAGGTACACTAACAGGTACTACTAATACATGAAGCACTGCATAAACAATAAATATAGAGTATGGAATGAAATATGTCATTTCCACGGAATCTTGACATCGTGGTAGGATCAAAATCCATTAAGACAATCCAAATCCCAATTCCTCAATTCAGCCCCAAATTGGTTATCATATCATATAAGTCTCACAAATCCTGAATGTACCTATCAAATAAATCTTATATATCCTGAATGTACAAAATCAGCAATCTCATAAATATCATGTATCCAATATCAAATGAATCACCTATATCCCAAATCCAATATCAAATAAATCTCTAACATCCTAAATTTATTTGCATGAATAAATATGATGATGTATATAAATTGATATCAATACAAATTTATTAGCTTCCCATTCCACTAATATATGTGTAAAGGCATATATAACAGCATCCCATTCCACTGTTATATATACTTAGAATAAAACATCATGAAAACAATGTGTCAAGTATCGACACAGAAAGGCTGATCTATCAGGTGCTGTCTCAATGACTGGCACCCTGATAGGTACGTATCATACGCTATCCTGAAAGCACGAGTGCCTAGCTCTGACCCTCGCCTCTTGACGTATCCATACGCGCATGACACCCGTCAGTATCCCCATGATAACCGCCGAGTCATTGGTAATGTCACCGGAAAGTATGATTCCCCTACCAACTCATCTCATCACTGAGATTCTTGCCCCGGGGTAACTCCGGGCCCCACCATGTACCCGCAAACGGCTCCCTCCGTTCCTCGCATGGGGTATATATATATCCGAACCGATAAATCTCACGGTGGCTGCTGAAATATCATATCAAGGAAAACCGGGTTTTTCAAATAATGCATAATTTCATGAAACTACCACGGTCCCCAAATCCAGAAAATATCATGAAAAATCTATATCTCAATGCGAAAATCCATGAATATAATATACGCAACATTAATCTGAAATGCGAGCATATAAAGGAACAGCCGCCATTTAACTGCAACAAGCTAACATATAAATCATGCGGTTCCTAATTTCTCCAAGTCTATATAACATCAAGTAAAGGTAAACATGTAGTTATAAACAGGTATATGTGTAAACATAAGATATAGCAAGGTATATGTATCTACCTATGAGTAATGATATAATATACCCCCTGGGTATAAGTGAAGTATGTGTGCAAGGTATACCTATAGCTATGTCATGAAGTGTGTATGTACCTATAGGTAATGATGTAATATATCCCCTGGGTATAAGTGAAGTATGTGTGTAAGGTATACCTGAAGCTATGTCATGAAGTGTGTATGTACCTATCGCTAATGGTACAATACTCTATATGTATACAGGTAACTAGCACGTAAATATGTCAAGGCATATGTGTAAGCATGTTGGTATACAGGTATGCTATATATATCATATGCGATAAGAAATATGAATCAAGGTCACAGTGTCCCTAACCAAACATTATCATATCTATATGTGGGTTGTGCGTGACATGGCAGTTATTGATGGTGTGTGTGGCATACAATCAGTGCTCGTGCAACATGAGCCGTCAATAATAGTGCAGTGTCTTAAGGATTCTATTCCAAGCACAACGATTTACTAAACCGTAGGGTAAATGCGCAATTCTAAATATGACATAGAATATGCGACAAGTTAAGTCATTTCTAGCCCAGACGTATATCGCCATGCGGGCGATTCCCCTGTAGATGTTAAATCTACTCACCAACGCTCCTGGCTAAGTGAAGCCAATCACTTGTTTTCCCCTTGTAGAAGTGTCTGAAGTCCCCGCCTGTGAACCTACCATATCAAAACAATAAAGCAAGTATATATTAATAAAAGACCCAAACACGCACAAACTACATTTTACCGACGCAACCACACAAAACATACTCTCAAGTGTTCGTATTGTGGCTATCGTGTGTAGCGACACGATGAAAACAACCTAAAAGCAAAATCACACAAAGTGCACGATCCGTATCGTATAACGTATCACGCGGACACAAAATATTAGATTATAGGAAAACGATCCCAGACTTTTCATACTGCAATTACTAAAAAAGTAAACAATACCAAACACCCTAACCAACAGCAGACAATTACCCACAAAAACCAAACCCCAACACTTCCCTCAATAGCCGGCGTCGCCGGAATTTTGCCTTGGGTCGCCGGCCATGGCCGGTAGGGTGGTGCTCGTGTCTCAGGTGGTGCTCCAGGGTCACTAGTACATCACTAAAATTTTGTTTGGTCACTCACTAAAATTTCTAGGTCACAGCAGTTCTCAGAGGTTGAAAAAGACACTAAAAATACGATATTTCACAAATCGATTACTTTAAGTGTCCTACGCTACAACCAATGAGCTGCACAACATAAAAACTCCTATTTAACAGAGTAGAGATTATACCTGTCAAAGCTAGCTCCCAAGATCCAAGCCTTCCTAGCTCCAAGATGCTAATTCAAGACTTGGGGTATTTTTGTGATTTATTTGGGAATTTTGGAGATTTATTGGCTTGGATTGATGCAAAAATGGAAGGGAAAGATCAAGAGCAGAAGGGGGAAGAGGGATCTCGGCCAAGGGAGAAGGATGGAGAGTTGTGTGGAGTTTCCTAGCTATTTCTCATGATAAATGCACATAAATGCATTCACACACACACACATGCACCTCTTGAAATTCTTTTCTTTTCTTTAAAACATTAAATCCTTTTCACACAAGAATATCTAGATATGATAAAGAGGTTTTGTTTTACTCAAACTTGATTTATTTGAAAAGATTCCAATTCTGGAGAAATTTCCCAAAATGTAAATACCACATTAAAATAATATTTAAATTGGGAAAAAACAAATGGAACCAAAATGTCTCATATAACCCCAAAGCTTGCACACTAGTTTTACTTTAGCTAAACTAGGTGCTGGTAAGTTTATACGGGCGTTTGATCACTGTCGGGTTAAAACAGAAAATACCGACAATTTTACCCTAAAACGGAAAAATTTCGCATAACGATTTCTAGAACGTTACAATCTCCCCCTTATAAAAATTCGTCCCCGAATTTAAAATTCGCACTAAGCGTACCTCCAAAGAAAAGAGTACAAAACTCCCAAATCTCGCTCGCAGCCTCCCAAGTGGTCAACTCACTATACGGCTATATCCAAGAAAACCCTTCATAGATGTCAAGACCCTTGACCAAAATTTCTCCACCTGCCGAGCCATTAACACAATTGGCTGCCGGTGAACGAAAAGATCGCATCCAAGCTAAATGGTCTGATGCTTAATCATGTGAGAAAGGTCATGAAGGTATTTGCAAAGTATCTGCAAAGTATCAACACAAGGAATACAGGGTGAAAACTCAATAATCTGGGTAGAAATGCCAATTTAAAGGCAAGGAAACTTACTCACTAAAAGGATCTCAAAAGGACCTAAAATCCTGGAATAACCTCCCCAAAACTCAACACGTAATTCATCGAAAAATCCGTAGGAATACATGATCTCCCACTGCGAACCCAAGTCTGCGACCACTATGGTCGGCATAAGACCTCTGTCCGCACAGGACTGTCATCATCCTGACCTAAACAAACTGGATCATTTCCGAAGTCTCTAGACTAGCTGGAGTCCAAAAATCCTATTTACGCAGAGTCAGAAAAACAGAATGGTGATCGACACGACCTAACAACTAAACCTAAAGGTTGCTAATTGGAGTAACTCCTGATATCAACTATCGAAGGAGAACCCTAACAATGGCGAGTGACAATCCCCAACCGCCGACAACAATTATTACATACGCACAAGCATATCCTCTAGAGTCGGTATAGCCCACTCTCACAAAACCATCATCCTGCGGATGGAAAAGCGGAGCTAAAGCTCAACCAGTACCCAAGGCTTCCTGAAGTTCCTGCCCCAGACGGCAAACGAACAGGGTGCCTTCATTGGATACGATCCATGAAGGAACTCCGTCCAACGCACAACTTAACAAAGGCAACTGAGCAAACCGAGTATAACTGGACGACAACACCCGAATAGAGTCACACCCTTACTAAACCTGGGTAGACACCATAACGAAATTCATGGAGATCTGCTCCCATTCCAACTCCGGAACGGTTAAAGGTTGCAACTATCCAGCCGGTCTCAGATGCTCAACCAAAGCACACAACAAGACATACACGTTGAAACGAAACCCGATACTTCTCTTTACATCCCTGCCCACCCGTAACTATCTCATAAGTCACGTCAAATGTGGGTGGAACTTGGATGAACACAGAGAGTTGACAGATGTGCTTGCTCTAGGATTTCGAGTCTCTACCCAATAGTATCAGGTACAAAAACGCGTCCCTAAACTTAGCACACCCTTGTCACAATCAAGGACTCTGAATCATTACCCAGCCGAGTATGCTCAAGTATGCTCAAGTATCTCTGACGAACGAGCGTCGGCGGGCTGTGTCTCGCGAAAGCGATTTAGGAAAAGTGGTCGGGCGTGGACAAGAGCAGGCTGTCCCCTCAGTGGAGGCGAACTTAAGCTGTACTCAACGATCGAATAAGAACTGTAAATCTGTAGAAGACTATCTCAACAATCAAACCCGCGACAGGAAGATGTACATTAAGCTCTGGTGGTCCGTGAAAATCTGACACGACTCCCGAACAAGTAGTGTCTCCAAATCTCCAACGCAAGACTACCGCGGCCATCTCCAGATCATGAGTGGGATATCCTGCTCGTACTTCCACCAGAGGTAGGGAAGCAAAAGCGATAACTCTATATTGTTACCTCAGTACACAATCGAGCCCCACTCACGAAATATTACAGTTAAACAACAAAGTCGGCCGAACCAGAAGCAAAGAAAGAAATGATGCAGTTGTTAACCGAGTCTCCAACTGCTCGAAAACTCTGCACGCATGCCTCAGTCCAAAGAAAAGAAACCTCCATTCCGGTCAGTTCAGTCAACGGTGCAGTACTACACTAGCAATCCTGCATGAAACGGCGGTAAAAACCTGCTAAGCCCAAAAATCTGCGGACCTCCGTCCTGCACACAAGTCTGGGCCTAAGCTGTACGGCCTCGATCTTCCTCGGATCCATACGAAAACCGTCTCCCATAACTAAAAGACCTAGGAGTCAACACAAACAAGCCTGAAGGAACACTCCGAGAATCTAGCTAACCGCTGGGGCTCTCTCAATGTCTGCAAAACAAATGCTCAAGTGCTACTCCTGTCCCTCAAGACACATTGAATAGACCAGAATGTCATCAATAACACAACAATAACAGGTTGAGAAACGGCCTGAAGAAATCAGGTTAATCATATCTACAAATGCTGCTAGGGCATTGTGAGTCCAATGACACCACCAAAACACAAAACGCCCGTAGCACGCACAAGGCAGCCTTCGGAATGTCATCACTCCGAACCCGCAACAATGATGACCTGATCCGAAACAAACTTAGAAAATGTCTCGCACTCGTGAGCTGATCAAGAAATCGTCAATGCGAGGTAAAGGATACCTATCCACACCGTAAGCCGATTAAATTGACGATCAATCAATACACAACCTCAAACTGCCGTCTTTCTCCTTGACGAACAGAAATAGGAGCTGCCTAATGCGAAACACTCAGACGCACAAACCCCCCAACAAAACAACTCTGCAGCTGATCCTTAAACTCCTTAAGCTTCGCCGGCTCACCTGGAACAACGTCGGAAAACTCTCACACGAAAGAAAACCGGTCCAACAAACCCATTGTGGCTACGGTATCACGAACGAACGCCAAGAATCCTCGACATCTCCTCAAAAGCCGACTAGCGAAAAGGATGAATTCAAGCTGTGAGAGGCGGCACAACTGTCCCCTACACAACAAGAACTGACTTGCCGGGAAAACAAAACCTGACTGTTTTCTCGCGGCAGTCCACAGACGCCTATCACGTAGCTAACCAATCCGTGCCCAGGAGAACGTCAAATCCAACATCTCTAGAAGGATCCCGGTGATGGACGAATCTCTATCTCCTATCCGATTGGCAAGCGATCGAAATACGTGTCGCGCAACAAAAGAATCGCTGACAGAAATTAACATAACTAACGACTGATCTAGCTAACACTACTCTCGTCCTAAACCTCTGCTACTCCCGCGATGGTCATAGAAACTGTCTCGACGACTAAGCCTCTGTCTCTGAACCGGTGCCTTGGTACGAGTCCTCCACGGTTCCGGAACTCCCAAAGTCTCTGGAATACATGTCTCGTCAACTAGGGCTGCATCCACTGGTGCTATGTAGGTGACGGAATGATGCATGCTGATAGCAACAGGGGTGACAATCTCCTGTCGCTGCGCTCGAATGGCCTCAACCAACGAACTCATCGTCTGGCGCATGTCCTGCATCTCTGCCACAAACCTAGCAATACTATCTGTCGAAGGAGGATCCGTCAGCACCTGTGCAATAAGCGTGCCATCTTGGTCAGTCCTTGTCCTACCCGAGTCAATTCTGACCTCGGCCCTCGCTTCAACCTTTCTGAGTCCCCATAGTCGTCGGCGGCAAAGGCTATAAATAGAGATAGGATTCGATATGAACACGGAAATCAAATCACAAGGATATGAATCATCAAGGAAGGAATTTCAAACAATTTGTAGTTAGGTCACTTGAGGCGGAGCACCGCAACGTGACTATGCTGCAGACATACACACACTACGTTACTCTGTTTAAGCTACCTACTCTATCATACCAAGGTCATCTTACACTCCGAAAGGTAAAAACCTAGCGCTCTGATACCAAATTTGTCACAACCCGAAATTGGCACGTGATGGCCCTAATACTACGCAACGTCTACAGGCGTAACATAGTAAAAGAAATCCAAAACCCAGCAATCTAAACCATCAAAAGTTGTAAGAAAGTGATAATAGTATTTTCAAAACTTTTGAAATCACAACCCAAATTCTTTAAAGTCTCACTTTTATTCCTTTAAAATTTTGGTAGCACCCCCTTTGTAAAATAAGCCCCCAAAATGGGTACAGCATAATATAAGTAAAAGCATCCCAAACGGGAGCAAAATCCACGGCCAATGGCGGAAAACAACCACCATAAAAGATATACGACGCCGTAGCGAAGAAATAAAAGACGATATAAATAAAACTGCATAAAAACATCCAAGTCACAAAATAATATACAATATCGTCCTCACATCAAGTCTCTAAGTCATACAAGATAATGGTAGATGGAGTGTACATAATACAACGAATATACAACAAGCAACATTGGATAACCGCAAAACCTACCAAAACAAAACTGCACACTGTCAGGCGAAGCGGTATCCGCAACAAAGATGATACGATGGATGAAAATAGCCCTACCTCTGACTATCTTGAGGAACACCTTCAAAACACTGTGGCACAACGGGGGTGAGTTGCCAACTCGTGAATAGTAAATAACATATGCAGATAATCGCGAGTATGTACGTACAACACGAATCTAACATAAGCATCTAATAGCAATGAATGGTTATATGTAAAGCAAAAAACATGAAAAGTACACTAGCAGGTACAATTAATACATGAAACAATAATATAACGATATATATGTAACAGTCATGTAAGGTACTCTACCAGGTACTACAAGTACTTGAAGTAATGATATGACAATCGGTATGCAATAATCATGCAATAATGATATGAAAAAGTATATATGCAACAGTCAAGAAAGCTACACTAACAGTTACTAGTAATACATGATGTAATGCATATAAATAAAGGTATGTAAATGTAACAGTCATGAAAGGTACACTAACAGGTACTACTAATATATGAAGCAGTGCATAAACAATAAATGTGGAGTATGGAATGAAATATGACATTTCCACGGAATTCTGACATCGTGGTAGGATCAAAATCCATTAAGACAATTCAAATCCCAATTCCTTAAGTCAGGCCCAAATTGACTCTCATATCATATAAGTCTCACAAATCCTGAATGTACCTATCGAATTAATCTCATATATCTGAATGTCCAAAATCAACAATCTCATAAATATCTTGTATCCAATATCAAATGAATCACCTATATCCCAAATCCAATATCAAATAAATCTCTAACATCCTAAATATATTTGCATGAATAAATATGATGATGTATATAAATTGATATCAATACACATTTATTAGCATCCCATTCCACTAATATATGTGTAAAGGCATATATAACAGCGTCCCATTCCACTATTATATATACTTAGAATAAAATATCATGAAAACAATGTGTCAAGCATCGACACAGAAAGGCTAATCTATCAGGTGCTGTCTCCATAACTGGCACCCTGATAGGTACGTATCATACGCTATCCCGAAAGCTCGAGTGCCTAGCTTTGACCCTCGCCTCTCGACGTATCCATACGCACATGACTCCCGTCGGTATTCCTATGATAATCGCCGAGTCATTGGTAATGTCACCGGAAAGTATGATTCCCCACTAACTCATCTCCTCACTGATATTCTTGCCTCGGGGTACCTCCAGGCCCCACCATGTACCCGCACATGGCACCCTCCGTTCCTCGCGTGGGGTATATATATATCCGAACCGATAAATCTCATGGTGGCTGCTGAAATATCATATCAAGGGAAACCGGGTTTTTCAAATAATGCATAATTTCATGAAACTACCACGGTCCCCAAATCCAGAAAACATCATGAGAAATCCATATCTCAATGCGAAAATCCATGAATAAAATATACGCATCATAAATCTGAAATGCGAGCATATAAATAAACAGCCGCTATTTAACTGCAACAAGCTAACATATAAATCATGCGGTTCCTAATTTCTCCAAGTCTATATAACATCGAGTAAAGGTAAACATGAAGCTATAAACAGGTATATGTGTAAACATAAGATATAGCAAGGTATATGTATCTATCTATGAGTAATGATGTAATATACCCCCTGGGTATAAGTGAAGTATGTGTGTAAGGTATACCTATAGGTATGTCATGAAGTGTGTATGTACCTATGAGTAATGATGTAATATACCCCTTGTGTATAAGTGAAGTATGTGTGTAAGGTATAAGTGTAGCTATGTCATGAAGTGTGTGTGTACCTATCGCTAATGGTACAAAACTTTTTAGGTATACAGGTAACTAGCACGTAAGTTTGTCAAGGCATATGTGTAAGCATGTAGGTATACAGGTATGCTATATATATCATATGCGATAAGAAATATGAATCAAGATCACAATGTCCTTAACCAAACATTATCATATCTATAAGTGGGTTGTGCGTGACATGGCAGTTATTGACGGTGTCTGTGGCATAGAATCGTGCTCGTGCAATATAAGCCGTCAATAATAGTGCAATGTCCTAAGGATACTAGTCCAAGCACAACGATTTACTAAACAGTAGGGTAAATGCGCAATTCTAAATATGATATAGAATATGCGACAACTTAAGTCATTTCTAGCCCAGACGCATTACGCCATGCAGGCGATTCCCCTGTAGATGTTAAATCTACTCACCAACGCTCCTGGCTAAGTGAAGCCAACCACTTGTTTTCCCCTTGTAGAAGTGTCCGAAGTCCCCGCCTGTGAACCTACCACATCAAAACATTAAAGCAAGTATATATTAATATTAGACCCAAACACGCACAAACTATATTTAACCGACGCAACCACACAAAACATACTCTCAAGTGTTCGTATTGTGGCTATCGTGTGTAGCGACACGACGAAAACAACCTAAGAGCAAAATCACACAAAGTGCACGATCTGTGTCGTATAACGTATCGTGCGGACACAAAACACTAGATTATAGGAAAACGATCCCAAATTTTTCATACTGCAATTGCTAAAAAAGTAAACAGTACCAAACACCCCTAACCGACAGCAGACAACTACCCACAAAAACCAAACCCCAATACTTCCCTCAATAGCCGGCGTCACCGGAATTTCGCCTTGGGTCGCCGGCCATGGCCGGTAGGGTGGTGCTCGTGTCTCAGTTGGTGCTTCAGGGTCACTAGTATATCACTAAAATTTTGTTCGGTCACTCACTAAAATTTCCAGGTCACAGCAGTTCCCAGAGGTTGAAAAAGACACTAAAAATACGATATTTCACAAATCGATTATTTTAAGTGTCCTACGCTACAACCAACGAGCTACACAACATAAAAACTCTTATCTAACAGAGTAGAGATTATACCTATCAAAGCTAGCTCCCAAAATCCAAGCTTTCCTAGCTCCAAGATGCTAATTCAAGAATTAGGGTATTTTTGTGATTTATTAGGGAATTTTGGAAATTTATTGGCTTGGATTGATGAAAAAATGGATGGGAAAGATCAAGAGCGGAAGGGCGAAGAGGGATCTCGGCCAAAGGAGAAGGATGGAGGGTTGTGTGGAGTTTCCTAGGCTATTTCTCATGATAAGTGCACATAAATGCATTCACACACACATGCATGCACCTTTTGAAATTCTTTTCTTTTCTTTAAAACATTAAATCCTTTTCACACAAGAATATCTAAATATGATAAAGAGGTTTTGTTTTACTCAAACTTGATTTATTTGAAAAGATTCCAATTCTGGAGAAATTTCCTAAAATGTAAATACCACATTAAAATAATATTTAAATTGGGGAAAAAACAAATTGAACCAAAACGTCCCATATAACCCAAAGCTTGCGCACTAGTTTTAATTTAGCTAAACTAGGTGCTGGTAAGTTTATACGGGCGTTTGATCATAGTCGGATAAAACAGAAAATACAGACAATTTTACCCTAAAACGGAAAAATTTCGCATAACGATTTCTAGAACGTTACAATAGTACATATGCACAACTAATAAACATATAAATATATACGCGACTACAATATCCTATCAAGCCCTGACGCTTAACGCCAGATGGGCGATTTCCCCGTAGATGTTAAATCTACTCACCGTGATCTCGTGCTAAGTGTAGCTGACTATTTGCTTCCCCTTCATTGCGGTGTCCGACGTGCCCGCTTGCGAACGTAGAAATTACACAAAGAATACAAATAAGCTAAAATCCTACAAAAATACGATATCGAAACCAAACGAGACCCTCGCGTCGCGAACTAAACGCGTGTGTATCTGATACGCCAAAACGTGTGTATACGCGTCTGAAACTACCCCGACACGTCGCGACATGCAGGAATCACCAAACCCACTCACAAAACGTACGTGTCGCTCAAGCTCAAAAGTATAGGAAATACAGTATTTAGTTCCAGATTTTCTCTCGAGTGAAAAAGTAAAAAGTTGCATATACCAAAAACCTTGAATATACAGCAGACTCCCCAGAAAAAACCCAGGCACCTAACTCCCCCCTCCGGCCGTAATTTGCAGCCAGAACGAATTTTTCGGCGACCGGGGTTGGGAATTATGGTCTCGTGCTCCGTGTGTGTGGTCTAGGTCTAGTGTACAAGCCCCAGTAAACTCAGTTTTTTGCTGAAGCAACCGGGTCAACAGCAGATTTTAAAAAGGCTAAAATTTACATTAAAACTTTAAATTACACTAAATTGAAACCCTATGGTATTTTAGTGAAATCTGGGGCAAGACTTGGTTTACATGGCCTTAAAAACACTTAGTCAAGCTATACTAACCATAAAGATCCTCACTTGGCCAAATCTCCACTTAAATCACCATTCTAGCACTAAAATCACACTAAACACTAACTTTAGCTAACTAACTACAAGCAAGCAAAGAAAGGATTTGAGTTTAAGAAATTACACCCCACTTGATCCTAGTATGAAGGAAGAAGGAGAAGAAGAAGAGAAAGAGGAGCTGTTGCAATTGCTGCTGCTGTTGCTGATGATGATGCTGATGCTGCTACTACTGCTTGCTGTTACTGTTGTTGCTTCAGCTGCTGCTGCTGCTGATGGTTGTTGTTGTTGCTGTTGCTGTGGCTTCTGCTGCTGCTGCTGCTGGTGTGGGTGTGTGTGAGTGAGAGGGAGATAGATGTGAGAAAGAGTGTGTGAGTGTTTGAGACAAAAGAAATGAGGGGTATGAGAGTCAACCCTCCCTCTCTCTCCTCATTAATTACAAGCATGGCTCACCCAATCATGCTCTATCTCTCTCTCCAAGTCAACCCACAAAGCTAAATATAGTTTATTATATAAAAAAACTAATACTCTTAATTAATTCATATTAACCTAATTAAATGGGTTAGTCCACCATGGTTGTCTAAACATGGTTTAACCAGATACTTAGCCCTAGTTAACGTGCACATGTATGTGCAAGCCTAATTAAAATCTAATAAAATATTCATTAATTTTGAAAAAAATATTTGAAAGTCGTTTTGGTAAACTTTTTACTAAATACCATACATTAAAGTATAATTAGCCACTAATCACAGTTTAAGGTGTTACAATCTTCCCCCCTAAAGAAATTCGTTCTCGAATTTAAAAATATAGCGACGCATACCTTCAAAGAGATGAGGGAATTTCTTCCGCATCTCGCCCTCGGCCTCCCATGTGATCTCTTCACCATTTGGGCTGCGCCAACCCACCTTCACAGATGGAAAGACCTTTGATCGAAGCTTCTTCACCTGCCGGTCCAATATCACTACTGGCTGCTCGGTTAATGAAAGATCGTGCTTGAGCTGAACGGTCTGATGTTGAATAATGTGAGAAGGGTCATGCAGGTATCTGCGAAGCATCAACACGTGGAATACAGGGAGAACAAACGGAAAGTCGGGTGGAAGAGCCAAACGATATGCCACTGCGCCCACACGCTCGAGGATCTCTAAGGGACCTATAAATCTGGGGCTAAGCTTCCCTTTCCGTCCAAATCTCATCACGCCCTTCATTGGGGAGACCCTCAGAAAAACGTGATCGCTAACCACGAACTCGAGTCTGTGACGGCGTCTGTCATCATACGATTTCTGCCTGGTCTGAGCTGTCCTCATCCTAGCTCGAATCAACTGTATCTTCTCGGTTGTCTCTTATACGACCTGCGGCCCCGAAATACTTCTCTCACTGAGCTCTGTCCAACAGACGGGCGATCTACATCTCCTCCCATACAAGGCCTCGAAAGATGCCATCTGAATAGTATCCTAGAGACTATTGTTGTAGGAGAACTCCACCAAGGGTAAATGATGATCCCAGCTACCACCAAAGTCTAAAACGCACGTTCGGAGCATGTCCGCGGGAGTCTGAATAGTCCGCTATGACTGGCCGTCGTTCTGCGGATGAAATGTTGTGCTGAAACTCAAGCGGGTGCCCAAAGACTCCTGAAGCCTCTGCCATAGTCGGCTGGTAAACTGGGTGCCTCGGTCGGATACGATACATGTCGGGACTCCATGCAGTCGTACGATCTCGTCGATGTATATCTGGGCATACTGAGCAAATCCAAAAGTGGTCTTCACCGGCAGGTAGTGAGCTGCTTTCGTCAATCGATCCACGATCACCCAAATGGAGTTATACCCTCGACTAGTCCTGGGTAGACCCACAATGAAGTCCATAGATATCCGCTCTCATTTCCACTCCGAAATGGGTAACGGTTGTAGCTCTCCCGTGGGCCTCTGGTGCTCGGCCTTAACTTGCTGACAAGTCAGGCATCTCGACAAGAAGTCTGTGACGTCCCTCTTTATCCTGTCTCACCAGTAAACATCTATCATATAATGGCACATCTTGGTGGAACCCGGATGAACACTGTACACCGATCGATGTTGTCACGTCCCGAAAGTACGGAATATGATCGGCACTTAAACTAGAAACGTCTCAAGGAGTACGTATTCTAAGTAAGCCGAAAACCCAGAAATCCAAACCAAGAAAAGTAGTGGAGTGAAGGAAAAACCATTTTAAATCAAATAGCTTGCAACATGCGCCGAAATATGCATTTTAAAATCATAAGTCTTTTCTAAAAATTTCGGCAGAGTTTCCTTTGTAAAATTTGACCCCAAACGGGTACAAAACATGATAAAGCATATATAATAGAAAATGCATCCCGAAGCGGGAGCTAGCTCTTCGTCAATCAACGGTCACAACCACGCAAGCAATAATATACAACGCCTAAAGGCGAGGATCACAACAGAAAAGGAAACTCGGACAGCATGAAACCCAGAGAAATATAACACGCGATTCTAAGGTCGAAAGAACAAACAAAACTGGTCTCTATCTCAAATAAATACATGTTTTGGTTGATGGAACTTCTAGATACAACTGAAATATAATATACAATGTATAATGATGGGTGCGATACAAATAAACCCACCTACTAGCAAGTTACACGGAAAGAAGCAGTGCCAGCAAGCCGTAAAGAAACCTGTACGGCAAAAACCTGCAAGAAGCTGGGGCACAACGGGGATGGGTTGCCAACTCGTGAGTAGAAAATCATCTATGAACAGAAATCGCATGTTTGACGCAATCTTAGGTCATACGATCATAATATATCCTCGAATATATAACCAGCAGCCTATAACAATTGCTAGGGTATACCTCTAAACAACGGTAATACCAAGTGCTCGTGTCAGTGCCTCAGGTAGCAATATATCATATGGATGAGGTATGAATGCATGAAAAGTATGATGAAGTATTTAAATTGATATCAATACACATATATTAGCATCCCATTCCACTAATATTGGTGTAAGGGCATATATAAGAGCGTCCTCATCCCCTGTTATATATACATATGAAGTATGATCAATGTAATCAATGTCTGTATATATGTGGATCCCGTCCACGTGTCACCCCATGACAATAAGCATCATGCATGTAAATATGAGGATATAGTCAAAATCATGGAAAACCATCATGAAACCTGTGCCCAGCATCGGCACAAAACATAGCCTCAATCTCAATATCTCAATGCCTCTGTTCCTCAATATCTTAAAATCCCAGATAAATCTCACTATCTTGGGCGCCGTCAATCCAGACCGGCCCCTAATATCCATCTCAAGACCACGACGGTATCCTCCGGATATCCGACGCGTCGGGTAAAATCACCGGTCGGTAGTGCTCCCCTGCCAGGCTCAACGTCATCATCTGCGATCCTCTTGCCCCGGGATACCGCACCGGGTCCACCATGTACCCGAAACGGTTCCTCCACTCCTCGAACTCGGGTTTCACATGTCGCTCTCAGCACCGAGAAAACACATGGTGGACGCACTGAAATATCATATCAAGGGTAACCGGGTTTTTAAAACAATTACATAATCTCTTTGAAATATCCACGGTTCCTAAATCCAGAAATATTATAGAAACAGCATATCTCAATGCGCATAATCAGGAAGCATGATGTATGTGACATATAAATGAATTGCATGTAAAACAGTATATCGCGCAACATGGAATAATAGTATGCACATATAAAGGTCATATCCTGATGCAATTATACTACTGTGCAGTGACATAGCAATTACCGATTAAGATGTGTGTGAGCCGGCAAGTAAGTGTACGTGGTACATATGCATCATCGGTAATGGTGCTGGTGTCCTAACAGCATGATATCAACAATGCAATTTGGAATAACAATATAAGTATGCGATGCGGAGCGAACAACAATAATGCGCGGGAGCTGAATACAAACCGCCTAACCTCTGAGTCGATACATACATACATATATATATATATATATATATATATATATATTAGTCGGTGATCCCGCCTCGATAATATCACATCCGATACCATATCTCTATAATCAGTTATTCCCAAGTTAAGAGTGCGGATCAAACATAAAAATATAAATCGTACGTGAATCCGTCGTACGGCATCCCAAATCCGGGTACGGGTCGATATCACATTCATCATATCATTCATCTAGTATTATCTTTATCAAAAATCATAATTCAGGTACTGACCTTTGTCTAGTACAATACTAATATCATCAATATATCTATGATCTGACTACTGATCAACAGTCTCAACCAAACCGAAATCATCGTCATATATCATAAAGAGGTATGCATTGCCTAATACGACCTATTTTAAACATCTTATCATATCATATAATATCTCATATCACGATCACATGTCATCCATTTATATATATGTCACTATTCTCATGGCATCGTCATCCAAGGATCCGCTATAACATCAGGACGTATCTTAAGTACGAATCCTGCCATATCACTGATATCATAACCTCAGCTCAAATATCATTGACTCATATCAATCCCAAGTATCATCCTCAAATCCGTATGTGAACACATAGTCCCATACCCATGTGAACAAATAAGTATATAGAATCCCATATATGTACATGCGAAAGAACTGATGTATGCAAGTATGGGTGAGTGTGTGTATGTGTGGTGCAACCACTACTCTAGGGTTTCGCAACAATATACCAAATATCCATCATAAACATCAATAATTTCCAAACAACATATCATAATTGTATGTGTGTATACGCATCCGTATACATCACCACGAACTGCGGTGGTGCTATACGCTATCCTCCCGACCTCTCCCCGTAGATATAAATCTACTCACGTTGCTTTATACGCACTGATGCCGACGTCGCCAATTGCATCTCCAACGCGTCGACGTCACATGGGGTACCTACAAAGATATCACAAATGCTAAAGCACATGAAAACCATGTCGGAAACCAAAACGGTACACGCTACGCCCATAGGTAAAAACCTATAGCCTCGCGTGCAAACACAGCCAATAACCCTCTGCCGTTAGCGTTCAAACGCCACCCGACAGACACGAATCACCAAATACCAAAACCTATGCTAAAACATGTCGTAAATCATGCGTCAACTAAAGAAAATCAACCCAGATTCTAGCCTGATTGGAATAAGACAAAACTGCACATGCCAGGGGTCAAGTTTATAGGGTAAAAGGCTACAGAACAAAAATTAGACGGTTCCCTCCTGCTCTGGCCGCAAATTGCGGCCAGATGGGTTAAATCTGCGGCCTGGGGAAAGAAGTGGGGGCCAGGGTTTTGTAGGGTGGTTCCAGGGTGCCTGCACAGCATACTGCCAAGTCAATTTTATTTCATGGGTCTCGGTTTGAAAGCAGATTCTAGAAAGGTTAAAAAGTCGACAAAAACGCTAAACGACACGAATCGAACAAATCTGGTATTTTGGTGAAATCTGGAACAAATCTTGTGTTATCTGGTCTCAACAGCACCTAATAAGGCTATACTAACAATCAAAACCATCACTTGGTCAAGTCTCACTCAAATTTACCTAAAAGTAGCACTAACTCACATAATAATGCTAAATTTCAGCTTTAACGACCATAATCAAGCAAGAAAGAAGTTAGGTTGCAAGATTATACCTTAAGGAATCCTAGGATGTAGGAGAAGAGAGGAGGAAGAAGGAGAAAGGGGCTGTTGCTGCTGCTGAGCTGCTTCTATTGTTGTTGCTGCTGGTACTCAGGCTGCTGCTGCTTGCAATATGTTCTCTGTTTTCTTTTTTCTTTTTTTGTTACAGCTGCTACTGCTGTGGCTGTTGTTTTGAGGCTGAAATTGTGGTTGATGTAGTATATTTGATGATGGTGTGTGTGGATGAGTGAGAGGGAGAGATGTGAGTGAGATGAGAGTGTGAGAGACAAGAAAAAGTTTTGAAGTGAAATGTAGTTAACCCCCATCATCCTCTCTCTTCATTAAATGATAGACATGGCACATCCATCATGCCCTCTCTCTCTCTCTCTCCACTACACAAGTCAACCCTCACCCTAATCACCTTTAAACAAAACTAAAAACCCTTAATTAACCCAATTAACTTAACCAAATGGGTTAGACCGCCATGGTTGTCTAAACATGGCTTAACCCTTGCTAACTTGCACATGTATGTGCAGTCGAGATAAAATTCTAATAAAATATTCATAAAACCAGATAAAATATTTAAAAGCCGTTTTGGTAAACTTTTTACCAAAAACCCCACATTAAACACAATTACCACCAAACAAAAACTCAGGTGTTACAATCTTCCCCCCTTAAAAAAAATTCGTCCCCGAATTTAAATTTAAACCCCTAAATTCTAAAACATTTCAATAAAATGTCCAAGTCAACGGGGCTCCGAAATCATCAATACATAAAACGCATCGTAGCGCAATACATGCGCATGAGTAATGAGCAGATAACTCGAAATCAAAACTCCGTCAAGCATCCCACAATCATCGGAGTCAAGGTGAAAATACGAATGCTAAATCGAAAGCAAAACCGATATGCTATAAATCGAAACTATACATGTAAATATCAAATCTGTACATGTAAATATCTGAAGGAAGTACATGCCAAATTCTTTAAAGTCGATGTGCAATGCGCATAACACTGCACAGTGGCGGACGTCTCTATAAGAAAATAGCCATATACGTATATATCTTTTGTTTAATATATACGTTCTGCCGTTTTGAAAACAATTTAGAAAGGTTCCCTGTTTTAAACGTCTCGTGTCATATCGGGCACGTAGGTAAATACTGAGCTATAGCTCGCTTTTCGGAAATCCCTTTGAAATCTATCAATGCATGCAAAATATGTTCAGGTACTGTCCTCTGACTAGTCCTGCTCAGTATGAAAACACATAGCAAATATCATAAAAACATACTGCTCTATAAGAATCTATCCCAAAAAGTGCATATGGGTACTACGTGCGTCTGGTGCGCACGGAAATCAAAATCCATAAATGTTCCATACATGTGCACAGAAACAACATCTAAGTGCATCGGGTGTGCACGAAGCATCTGTCATAGGCTACGTGTGTGCTTGACAGCAAAAACAGGTGCATCTGACATTTACGAAGAATCTCGACTTAGTGCATCTGGTGTGCACCAAAATCGTAACACATAACATGTGCCCAACATGCGCGAAAATCCAAATCAGGTGCATCTATCATGCACGAGATCAATATCGAGCATCACAATCGAAATCAAGGTCTAGTGCATCTAAGTGCATAAAATACGAATCACTGCACTGCAAGCATATGTGAACTATACCGAGTGCAAGAACCAAATCGAGTGCGTACATATGCACAAAATCAACTCAACTGTATGAAACCGATAAAATTATAAACATGTGAAACCAAGGCACGAAAACGATGTCAAGTGCAACAACTGTGCGAAAATCGTAAATACTCAGTAGGTGCAACCATGGTGCCTGAAAACAAATATCATGGAACTCAATCATCAAAAGCAGTCATGCGAATAGATCGCCCAAAACATCGAAATCATGTACGACGGAATAGTTCCGCTCAAGCACATCCTCCAGGAATCTCTGGCCAACAGTCGTGGTCACTCATAGCATATCTCATCGACGATCCTGAACTCTGTCCTGCTGGTGTGCGTAACATGACCGGTCCTGGGTTCAAGTCTTCTATGTGGATTACCAATCTCACGATCCATCGGCTCATCGGCCCTGTCAGACGTGCTAACAGGGATGATTCCGTTTTAGCACTTCTTTGGTCATCTCTCGGTCAATCATCATGACCACTCGTAAAGCAACCTGTCACTGGCGTCGGCCTCTGGCTCTCTGAATGCACGAGACACATCTGATCCTGGTGCAAATATCATTGCAGCAGTACCTGGGAGGAATCCTGCTTACGGTCTCTTCCATGTCTCATCTCTGCTAACTATCCGGAAGTCATCATCCTTTACTATATCTGCTTCTTGATCCGGAACGGCTGCATACTCATCACGACTCCTTCTGGAAGGTATATCCAAGTACTACGCCTCGGCATGCGTATCGCATCTCTGACGTCGGCGGAGTGGAATGTCATCTATCCAGATCTTGTGCGAACATCTTACTCCACTTTTCTCTAATGTCGACTGCTTCGGACTCGTCTCGTCGTGGCTGCATGGACTGAGCTCCAACGGCTATCCTCGTATCCGGAATCTCCCAAGAAGTGCATCTCACCACCTAGCATCCGAATGAAGTTGAGCTATCCGATCAATTTGTCAAAACCTCATCATCCCCCAAAAGCTCAACATCTTGGGTACAGTTTAATAGTATCAAGTACATACCACAACATCGATGGTCCAGCCGTAGAAGGTCAAACCCAAGCCTCACTAATGGCGCCGCGGAACTGCCGCAAACCCTATGGTTCAAAGGCTTTCACACGGTCATTAAGTCGAGTTAGGGTTTCATTCTTCTAGAGGGTCCAAAGAATTGCCTGCATGTCTTTCTGAATACTTTAAACTTGGAATAATAGGTTTCTGAGATTCGATCGTCTCTGTCGACTCTCAACGCCTTCGCGTGAAGTCGTCTCTAGCTGGAATCAATCAATCTGATGACCTCGCATCGGGGTAGCGAACGAACCACATGTCCTAGTCATTCATCCTCGGTGACTAGCGACCTTCTATAATCTTTTAGTACAATCTCATACTGCAATAGCTCCAACATATGGGCTATATCTCGTCGTTCGCAGCAACAACTGGCTCACTCGTCTGCACGCTGAACAGTGCCTCAATCATCACGAATTAGCAATACACCAACGGTCATCAAAATCTGGCTGGCTTCTATCCTTGGCTCAATCCCCTGCACGTCCGAGTAACCTCATACAGTGATCCATCAAACGCTCGTGGCGTAAAACACAATCAAAAGACACATCTCTACAATCGTGTGTCACCGGAATTACGCCCTGGTCAGTCCTCGTTCGTGACGAGCTCGTGCTGACCGCAACTCTAGCCGTAGCTCTCCCTCCCCGTAATCATGGCAGCAAAACCATAACTGGTACCGTTGAGGCTAGATCAGGAATGAATATAATACTGAACAAAGAAATGTACATCCTAAGGCTTCCTAAGTGGAGTGGCGTATCGTAAATAAGCCGCGGAACATACCCATGGTATGTCACTCTACTTTAGTCACCTATTCCATCAACCAAGGGTCATCCTACGCTTCGAAAGTAAAACCTAACGCTCTGATAACAACATTGTCACGTCCCGAAATTACGTCCCGAAAGTACGGAATATGACCGGCACTTAAACTACGAACGTCTCAAGGCGTATGTATTCTAATTAAGCCGAAAACCTAGAAATCCAAACCAAGAAAAGTAGCGGAGTGAAGGAAAAACCATTTTAAATCAAATAGCTTGCAACATACGCCGAAATATGCATTTTAAAATCATAAGTCTTTTCTAAAAATTTCGGCAGAGTTTCCTTTGTAAATACTGACCCCAAACGGGTACAAAACCTGATAAAGCATATATAATGGAAAATGCATCCCAAAGCGGGAGCTAGCTCTTCGTCAATCGACGGTCACAACCACACAAGCAATAATATACAACGCCTAAAGGTGAGGATCACAACAGAAAAGGAAACTCGGACAGCATGAAACCCCGAGAAATATAACACGCGACTCTAAGGGCAAAAGAATAAACAACTCTGGTCTGTATCTCAAATAAATACTTGTTTTGGTTGATAAAACATCTAGATACAACTAAAATATAATATACAACGTATACTGATGGGTACGATACAAATAAACCCACCTACTAGCAAGTCACCCGGAAAGAAGCAGTGCCAGCAAGCCGTAATGAAACCTGTACGACAAAAACCTGCAAGAAGCTGAGGCACAACGGGGGTGAGTTGCCAACTCGTGAGTAGAAAAACATCTACTAACAGAAATTGCATTTATGACGCAATCCTAGGTCATACGATCATAATATATCCTCGAATACATAACCGACAGCCTATAATAATGGCTAGAGTATACCTCTAAACAACGGTAATACCAAGTGCTCGTGTCAGTGCCTCAGGTTGCAATATATCATATGGATGAGGTATGAATGCATGAAAAGTATGATGAAGTATTTAAATTGATATCAATACACATATATTAGCGTCATATTCCACTAATATTGGTGTAAGGGCATATATAAGAGCGTCCTCATCCCCTGTTATATACACATATGAAGTATGATCAATGTAATCAATGTCTGTATATATGTGGATCCCGTCCACGTGTCACCCCATGACAATAAGCATCATGCATGTAAATATGAGGATATACTCAAAATCATGGAAAAACATCACGAAACCTGTGCCCAGCATCGGCACAAAACATAGCCTCAATCTCAATATCTCAATATCTTTGTACCTCAATATCTCAAAATCCCAGATAAATCTCACTATCTAGGACGCCGTCAATCCAGATCGGCCCCTAATATCCATCTGAAGACCACGACGGTATCCTCCGGATATCCGACGCGTCGGGTAAAATCACCGGTCGGTAGTGCTCCGCTGCTAGGCTCAACGCCATCATCTGCGATCCTCTTGCCCCGGGGTACCGCACCGGGTCCACCATGTACCCGAAACAGTTCCTCCACTCCTCGAACTCGGGTTTCACATGTCGCTCTCAGCACCGAGAAAACACATGGTGAAATATCATATCAAGGGTAATCGTGTTTTTAAAACAATTACATAATCTCTTTGAAATATCCACGGTTCCCAAATCCAGAAATATCATAGAAACAATATATCTCAATAAGCATAATCAGGAAGCATGATATATGTGACATATAAATGAAATGCAAGTATAACAGTATATCGTGCAACATGGAATAATAGTATGCACATACAAAGGTCATATCCTGATGCAATAATACTACTGTGTAGTGACATGTCAATTACCGATGAAGATGTGTGTGAGCCGGCAAGTAAGTGTACGTGGTACATACGCATCATCGGTAATGGTGCTGGTGTCCTAACAGCATGATATCAGCAATGCAATAGGGAATCACAATATAAGTATGCGATGCGGAGCGAACAATAATAATGTGTAGGAGCTGAATACAAAACACAATGATAGCTAAACTGTATCTAATGTCATAAGAGTCATATAGCTACACCAACTATAGGGCTGAACTAATAGGCTAACTGAAGGTAAGGGAAACGGCCTAACCTCTGAGTCGATACATACATATACATATATATATATATATATATATATATATATATATATATATATATTAGTCGATGATCCCGCCTCGATAATATCACATCCAATACCATATCTCTATAATCAGTTATTCCCAAGTTAAGAGTGCGGATCAAACATAAAAATATAGCTCGTACGTGAAACCATCGTACGGCATCCCAAATCCGGGTACGGGTCGATATAACATTCATCATATCATTCATCTAGTATCCTCTTTATCAAAAATCACAATTCAGGTACTGACCTATGTTTAGTACAATACTAATATCATCAATATAACTATAATCTGACTACTGATCAACAGTCTCAACCAAACCGATATCATCGTCATATATCATAAAGAGGTATGCATCGCCTAATACGACCTATTTTAAACATCTTATCATATCATATCATATCTCATATCACGATCACTTGTCATCCATTTATATATATGTCACTATTCTCATGGCATCGTCATCCAAGGATCCGCTATAACATCAGGACGTATCTCAAGTATGAATTCTACCATATCAATGATATCATAACCTCAGCTCAAATATCATCGACTCATCTCAATCCCAAGTATCATCCTAAAATCCGTATGTGAACACATAGTCCCATACCCATGTGAACACATAACTATATAGAATCCCATATATGTACATGCGAAAGAACTGATGTATGCAAGTATGGGTGAGTGTGTGTATGTGTGGTGCAACCACTACTCTAGGGTTTCGCAACAATATACCAAATATCCATTATAAACATCAATAATTTCCAAACAACATATAATAATTGTATGTGTGTATACGCATCCGAATACATCACCACGAACTGCGGGGGTGCTATACGCCATCCACCCGACTTCTCCCCGTAGATATAAATCTACTCACTTTGCTTTATGCGTGCCGATGCCGACGTCGACATTTGCATCTCCAACGCCTCGACGTCACATGGGGTACCTAGAAAGATATCACAAATGCTAAAGCACATGAAAAATATGTCGGAAAACGAAACGGTACACACTACGCCCATAGGTAAAAACCTATAGTTTCGCGTGCAAACACAACCAATAACCCTCTACCGTTGGCGTTCAAACGCCACCCGACAGACACGAATCACCAAATACCAAAATCCATGCTAAAACAAGTCGTAAATCATGCGCCAACTCAAGAAAATCAACCCAGATTCTACCCTGATTGGAATCAAACAAAACTGCACATGCCAGGGGTCAAGTTTATAGGGTAAAAGGCTACAGAACAAAACGAGACGGTTCCCTCCTGCTCTGGCCGCAAATTGCAGCCAGAAGGGTTAAATCTACGGCCTGGGAATAGAAGTGGGGGCCAGGGTTTTATGGGGTGGTTCCAGGGTGCCTGCACAGCATACTGCCAAGTCAATTTTATTTCAGGGGTCTCGGGTTGAAAGCAGATTCTAGAAAGGTTAAAAAGTCGACAAAAACGCTAAACGACAATGAATCGAACAAATCTGGTATTTTGGTGAAATCTGGAACAAATCTTGGGTTATCTGGTTTCAACAGCAACTAATAAGGCTATACTAACAATCAAAAGCATCACTTGGTCAAGTCTCACTCAAATTTACCTAAAACTAGCACTAACTCACATAATAACGCTAAATTTCAGCTTTAACGACCATAATCAAGCAAGAAAGAAGTTAGGTTGCAAGATTATACCTCAAGGAATCCTAGGATGTAGGAGAAGAGAGGAAGAAGAAGGAGAAAGGGGCTGTTGCTGCTGCTGAGCTGCTTCTATTGTTGCTGTTGCTGCTACTCAGGCTGCTTGTAGCGTCTTGAAAAGTCGTTTTGGTGTTTTCCTGAAATTCGGTGAAAATTCGGTATTTTTCCGAAAACCGTCTTTCTCGATATTTTGCAGTTTAGGGCTAATTATACTTAAAGTGGATAGGTAATTACTTGTTTTTAGTGACTAATGAGTTAATTATGAAATTTTGGTCATTTAAAAATTTTTCCCTATTTTTCAATTTTTTAATATTATTTTAAGCCGGTAAGAAAATACTTTAAATAAGCGATAAATACAAATTTTTCCGGGCTAAATTTAATCTCTAAAATTATGATAATTATATTCTAGTGATAACATGAATTTTTAGTAATTTATTTTGATTTTTAACCAATTTTTATGAATTGAAACGAAATTTTTGATTTTTGGGCTAAAACTTGCAAATTTTGAGTTGTAGGGGGCCTTTTTGCATAAAATTTCTTTTGTAAAACCCCTCTATCTTTTCCCTCAGCCCAAGTCTTGGCCAAGACCAGAAAATTCTGACCTCTCTCTTTCTTGAGTTGTTTCTTAAGTTATTTGATAGTTTATGGATTTAATTTAAATAAAATGGTTAATATATGATACTTTTGACTTTAGAAACTTGACCAAGACTTTTCCTCACTTGCCCACACCCCCCACCTTACCTCCAACCTGGCCGAAACTGAACCCTCCCCTTCTTCATCTTTTTCCTTTTCATTTTTCTTCAATTTTCTTCAAAAAAATTGCAAGAAAATTCAACAAATATCCATAAATCCTTCTCTTTTTCAACACAAAATCCTTATGCTACCTCTTCTCAAGCCTAATATGGTTGAAATCATGTGGAAAGGAGGCATCTTTGGAGGAAACCTTCTTGCTTGATCTAGTGATCAAGAGGTATAAATTTCCATCTTGTTAAATTCCTTGTTTAAGTGCTTATGTGTTATGGGTTAGTGTTAATTTAGTGTAGTTAATCTAGTTTCCTTAGATTTTGTTTGAAAAATGAACTAGGTTTTGAACCATGATAATTTAATTAAGTTGTTATTTTGTTAATCTAGTTGTTAATGACTAACCTATATAGTTACCTTGTTGTTGTAGTTTCAACTTTGCTAAATTAGTTAACTTTTGAAATGTGAAATTGTTATTTTAGGATTTCAAGAAAAGGTTTTTGTATGGAATTGGTATTTGAAACTTGATTAGTGAGTTGTTTAGGGTTTAGAAACCCTTATTTAGTTGATTAAACCTAATTTGTTAACTAGTATTTTGCTAACCTAAATCTAAGAGATGAACTTGCTAATTGGGGTTGATATTAGTGTTAATTAAGTTTTTCAAGTATGGTTTTTGATTTGCAATGGCTATTTATAAAATCAAGAAAAGGTTTTGTTATGTAAATTAGGTTTTTAAGCTTAGTCAATGGTTTAGAAATTGTGTTTTGGCTAACTTTTTGGTTAGTTTGGAATGTTGGCGTTGGATGGTGTTGACTTGTCGCTATATTGTCGATGTTTGCATCAAATTGCAATTAGTGCTTACTAGTTTTTACTAAAATTTTGTGATGAGTTAATTGTGGCATCTTGATGATTTTGTTGGCTTGTCCTACGACTTTTAGGATGCGTGAGTGCGGTTTTTGGGTAGTCGGGTTTTAGTTTTGCCGGGTGACCCAAAATCGGCGTTTTTCGGCAGTTTTTGCGATTTTCGCGTGTGTCCGCGCACTTTGTGCACGTTGTACCTAGCTAGCGAACTTTAGTAGTTTCGTTGGGGTTTGCGTCGTTCTTGATACGTAACCTTATAATTGGTAATGATGTAAATTCCAGGTTCGGTCGCGAAAACGTCAGACGCGGCGCGAAAGGGAAAGGCGGTGATTGGACACAGCTAGCCAGGGATCCCGGTGAGTAGATTTAACATCTACGGGGGGACGATCGTTTGGATGGCGCAAGTCGCCCGATAGATTTAGTAAACTGAAAATAAAATAGTAAACTGGATAACCACTTGTGACATTAGAATAATAATACTGGCATGATAATTGCTGCAATTAGATCAATATGTTATACCCATATACGCAAACTCAATTGTAGGACACATGCACCATTACCAGGTTTTTATATGCAGCACGAGCACTATTCATGTTTACACACACACCGTGGTAATTGCCATGCCACCACACTAGATAACATTTAAATTTAAACCTTTTACTAATTGATACTTAAACTGGTGCTATTGCCTTTAATTCCTTAAAATGAAACCGTAGAATTGCTATTCATGTGCATGTACTTCATCATATTAATTGTTCATGCTTAATCCATTAATCACACATCGCAACTTGATTATTGATATCATATGCATTCATTATCACTGATATATGCACTTATGAGGATTTCTTGAGATTTTATGATATTGCTGGATTTCGGGGGAAAGCCGCAAAATTTCCAAACTTATGATATTTTTAAAACATGTAAATTGCGGTTTTCTAGTGATGTAAGTGTCGTCCACCATGAGTTTGCTGTGGCTTTGGAAATCCGTGTCGAGGAGTGGAGGAACCGGCACGGGTACATGGTGGGCCCGGTAAGGTACCCCGGGGCAAGAGGAATGTGGTGATGACGTTGAGCCTGGCAGGGGACGGATTACCTACCGGTGACTGTTTGGGACGGCGGATATCCAGAGGATACCGACCGTGGCCGCTAGATGATGAGATATTGATATTTGAGATGGGTCAGCCGGACGGCTGAGGCCAGCGATACATTTATGAGATTTGAGACAGCTTTTGGGGTGTCGTTGCTGGACACCGGTTTTCGTCGATTCATTGACATTTGCTGGCATTCTAAAAGAGTTTCAAAAACAACATCTGATAAAATATTTTTATATATAAACCTATTGAGACCTCAGATATTCATGTTGCATACATATTCGTACACTGATGTTGTATACACACCTGCTAGTATATCCATATTGCATACATACTCGCCATTATGTCCTGCCTTACCTGTATATAGATGCTAGGATGCTTGTGTGCATGCATTCGATAGCCTGTGTAAATGTTATTTATTACTCACGAGTTGGCAACTCACCCCCGTTGTGCCATAGCCTGTTGCAGGTCCGCTCCGTCAGATTAGTAGCAGCGGGTGCGCTTGCTTCTTTTGCCTGGACTCGAGATTTGCTCATAGGTGGGTTATGTTATTTTTTGTACCACCTTGTATATTCTTGTATCTAGTGTACTCCATCTACTGTTCTACCAGATTATTGTATATTGACCTAGAGATGAGACTGTGAGGTTTGTGGATTTTATACTGTATTTGGGGTCGAGCTCACTTGAGCCGACATGCTACTTTTTCATGCTTCCTTATGCTTTATTATGCTTGTTGTCATTTACATTGCGTGGGATTTGTGACCGCCGTATGGCGAAGAGCTAGCTCCCGCTTGGGGATGCCCTATTTTGTGGATTCATGTATATATTTTGTTGTACCCATTTTTGGGGGCCAGTATTTACAAAGGAGACTCTGCCGAAATTTTCGGAAAAATTAGTATTGTTTTTAAAAGGGGTTTTATATGACTTATTTGATAAGCTTGCTTTCAAATGTTTGGGTTTTCTTCACTCTTTTGCTTAATTGGTTTTGTTTTCTGGGCTTTGGCTTACTTATTTTACGGACGCCTTTAGACGTTTCGTAAACTTAAGTGCCAGTCACGTTCCGTACCCTGCGGGTCGTGACAAAGTTGGTATCAGAGCGATAGGTTTTACCTTTGTGAGTGTAGGATGACCCTTGGTAGATGGAGTAAGTGACTTAAGCAGCGTAACGTAGCGTGCGTATGTCCGCGGCATACTTACGATACGGTACTCCGCCTAAGTGACTTTAGGATATACTTGCTTGAAAAATTCCTTCTTCAACTCCGTGTATCCTATGATCCTATTGCACTGTCCTTATTATCCTTTTCCTGTACCAGCCACTATGCCGCCGAAGGCTACGAGGGCACAGAGGGCTGCCTTCAGAGACGAGATTCGAGCTGGCTCGTCAGAGACAGGACTGAGCAGGGTGGTATGCCTACGCCGCAGGGACAGACTGATCCGCATTCCCCAGGTCGCATGGATAGGCTTGAGTCCGGTATGGAGGAGCTGCGACAGATGATGGGAGGCATGCAGGAGTTACGACAGATGGTGGAATCGTTAGTAGAGGTCAATCGAGCACAGAGATCGGATATTACTCCCCCTGCAGTCGTTTCGAGACCGAGTCGGATTCGCACTGATATGTTAGCACCTAGGAGGGTTCGCAGAGGCCGTGGTGGATTCTTTAGGGGCCAGTTATATCGCCTTCACCCATATGGTCAGCAGCCATGGTTAGGATGTTTTTGGTGTGGTAGCCTGCATCATCGTATCAGAGACTGTCCGGTGAGACGACAGGGAGCAGCGACAGTTCCGCATGTGACCCTACCACCATCACCACCCCCTCCTCAGAGAGCCCTACTTTCTACCCCAGGCGATGCTCCACGCCAGTTAGGTGCACCGAGAGGTCGTGGACGTGGCGGTCCTGTTCAGAGAGGACGAGGAGGCAGAGGCCGAGGTCGAGGTCAGCCCGCTATCGGTGGAGGACAGGCCCGAGTTTTTGCTTTGACACAGCAGGATGCGCAGGCATCCAATGCCGTCGTGACAGGTACCTTGCCAGTTTGTTCTTTCGACGCACGGGTATTATTCGACCCAGGTTCCACACATTCGTACGTATCTACACACTTTGCACCGATGTTGGGCCGTGAGTCGTCGTCGTTAGATCAGCCGCTTGTTGTTGTTACTCCGGTAGGTGAGTCGTTTGTCACTCGGTTTGTATTTCGTTTGTGTTCCGTTCGTATCGGGGAGAGGGATTCATCAGTTGATTTGATACTCCTCGATACGTTGGACTTTGATGTGCTTCTGGGCATGGATTGGCTAGCCACTTGTTATGCTTCGGTGGACTGCCGTGAGAAGGCAGTCAGTTTTAGCTTTCCGGGAGAGCCAGTCCTTGTTATTCAGGGAGACCGTCGTGTCGCCCTTCCCAGCTTAATTTCGTCTCTTCGCGCTGGTCAGCTCTTGCGGAAGGGATGTCAGGGATTCTTAGCGTTTATTTGTGATACTCGAGCTGCAGAGGTTCCGTTGGACCGGGTCCCGATAGTTTGTGAGTTCCCTGATGTCTTCCCTGATGAGCTACCTGGGCTACCGCCTGAGCGCGATGTTGAGTTCTGCATTGATTTGATTCCCGGTTCGGGGCCTATTTCTATACCACCGTATCGGATGGCCCCGGCAGAGCTTCGAGAGCTGAAGGAGCAGTTGCAGGATTTGTTGGATAAGGGGCTTATTCGACCGAGTGTTTCTCCGTAGGGTGCTCCGGTCCTGTTTGTCAAGAAGAAGGATGGAAGTTTGCGCTTATGTATCGACTACCGCCAGCTGAACAAAGTTACCGTTCGGAACAGATATCCGTTGCCGCGCATTGATGATTTGTTCGACCAACTTCAGGGTGCGGGGTATTTTTCGAGGATCGACTTGCGATCAGGATACCATCAGCTGCGAGTTCGACAGGAGGATATACCGAGGACAGCTTTCCGTACACGCTATGGCCACTACGAGTTTTTGGTGATGTCGTTCGGACTCACCAACGCCCCAGCAGCATTCATGGATTTGATGAACCGTACATTCAGGCCGTATCTTGACTTGTTCATCATCGTGTTTATCGACGATATCTTGGTGTACTCCCGGAGCAGAGAGGAGCACGAGCAGCACTTGCGGATTACATTACAGACTCTGAGGGAGCACCAGCTGTTCGCGAAGTTCTCCAAGTGTGCTTTCTGGCTGGACAGCGTCGGATTCTTGGGTCACGTGGTTACGAGAGACGGCATTTGTGTGGACCCGAAGAAGATTGAGGCTGTTCAGCAGTGGCCCCGACCTACATCGGTTACTGAGATCCGTAGTTTTCTAGGCTTGGCGGGCTACTACAGGCGTTTTGTTCAGGACTTCTCCCATATAGCTGCACCGTTGACCAGTTTGACCCGGAAGGGAGTTCCTTTCGTCTGGACAGAGGAGTGCGAGCGCAGTTTTCAGCAGCTGCGGACATGTTTGACTACGGCGCCGGTATTATCTTTACCTTCGGGATCAGGCGGATTTGTTGTCTACTGTGATGCTTCGCGAGTGGGATTAGGATGCGTTTTGATGCAGCATGGCCGGGTGATCGCTTATGCTTCTCGGCAGTTGAAGAAGCATGAACAGAACTACCCCACTCATGATTTGGAGATGGCTGCAGTGGTCTTTGCACTGAAGATTTGGCGACATTACCTTTACGGCGAGTCATGTCAGATATTCACCGATCACAAGAGCTTAAAGTACATATTTCAGCAGCGAGACCTGAACCTCAGACAGCGTCGTTGGATGGAGTTGGTGAAAGACTACGACTGCGAGATCTTATATCACCCCGGCAAGGCGAATGTGGTGGCAGATGCGTTGAGTAGGAGGCCCGGGGGTAGTCTATCCTTTTTGCGCGCAGTGCAGAGGCAGTCGTCAGCAGATTGGCAGATGTTATGCGACAGCCGAGTTGAGTTCGAGTTCACTCAGACAGGGGGACAGCTCGCGCATGTTCGTGCACGCCCACAGTTGCTTGACCGTATATATGAGGCACAGCGTAGTGACGACCGTTGCTCAGAGATCATGGCACAGATGGGACAGGGCAGATTTTCCGAGTTCATGGTTGACGATCAGGGGATTTTATGATATGGATCTAGACTGTGCGTACCAGATACTGATGGATTACGGCGCGACATTCTTGAGGAGGCACACCGATCAGTGTATAGTGTCCACCCCGGTTCCACCAAGATGTACCATGATATGAGAGAGACCTACTGGTGGGACAGGATGAAGAGGGACATTGCGGAGTTCGTTTCGAGATGCCTGACTTGTCAGCAAGTCAAGACCGAGCACCAGAGGCCCGCAGGAGAGCTACAGCCGTTACCCATTCCAGAGTGGAAATGGGAACAGATTTCGATGGATTTCGTTGTGGGTCTACCCAGGACCAGTCGAGGGTACGACTCCATCTGGGTGATCGTGGATAGATTGACGAAAGCGGCCCACTTCCTTCCAGTGAAGACGACTTTCAGCTTCGCTCAGTATGCTCAGCTCTATATTGACGAGATCGTGCGACTACATGGCGTACCGACTTGTATCGTGTCAGATCGAGGCACTCAGTTCACCAGCCGACTTTGGCAGAGACTTCAGGAGGCTTTGGGCACTCGTTTGAGCTTCAGCACAGCGTTTCATCCGCAGACAGACGGACAGTCAGAGCGGACCATTCAGACTCTCGAGGACATGCTCAGAGCGTGCGTTTTAGACTTTGGGGGTAGCTGGGATCGTCATTTGCCTCTAGTGGAGTTCTCCTACAACAACAGCTTCCAGGATACTATTTAGATGGCACCTTTCGAGGCATTGTATGGGAGGAGATGCAGATCGCCCGTTTGTTGGACAGAGCTCAGCGAGAGCAGCATTTTGGGGCCGCAGCTTGTTGAGGAGACGACAGCGAAGATACAGTTGATCCGAGACCGGATGAGAGCGGCTCAGAGCAGGCAGAAATCGTATGCAGACAGGCGCCGTCGCAGATTAGAGTTCGCAGTTGGCGACCATGTTTTTCTGAAGGTCTCACCGATGAAGGGCGTGATGCGTTTTGGGCGAAAGGGGAAGCTTAGCCCTAGATTCGTAGGTCCCTTCGAGATCCTCGAGCGTGTCGGCGCTGTTGCATATCGTTTGGCTCTTCCACCCATCTTTCCCGATGTTCACCCCGTCTTCCATGTTTCGATGCTCCGCAAGTACCTTCACGACCCTTCGCATGCGATTCAGCACCCGACAGTCCAGCTAGAGCGCGACCTTTCCTTTGCAGAGCAGCCGGTGGCCATCCTGGATCGGCAGGTGAAGAAGTTGAGGTCGAAGATTATACCAACCGTCAAGGTCCTTTGGCGTAGCCCGAGCAGCGAGGAGGTTACCTGGGAGACCGAGGGCGAGATGAGGAAGAAATATCCCCATCTCTTTGAAGGTACGCGTAGCTATATTCTTAAATTCGGGGACCGAATTTCTTTAAGGGGGGAAGATTGTAGCGTCTTGAAAAGTCGTTTTGGTGTTTTCCTGAAATTCGGTGAAAATTCGGTATTTTTCCGAAAACCGTCTTTCTCGATATTTTGCAGTTTAGGGCTAATTATACTTAAAGTGGATAGGTAATTACTTGTTTTTAGTGACTAATGAGTTAATTATGAAATTTTGGTCATTTAAAAATTTTTCCCTATTTTTCAATTTTTTAATATTATTTTAAGCCGGTAAGAAAATACTTTAAATAAGCGATAAATACAAATTTTTCCGGGCTAAATTTAATCTCTAAAATTATGATAATTATATTCTAGTGATAACATGAATTTTTAGTAATTTATTTTGATTTTTAACCAATTTTTATGAATTGAAACGAAATTTTTGATTTTTGGGCTAAAACTTGCAAATTTTGAGTTGTAGGGGGCCTTTTTGCATAAAATTTCTTTTGTAAAACCCCTCTATCTTTTCCCTCAGCCCAAGTCTTGGCCAAGACCAGAAAATTCTGACCTCTCTCTTTCTTGAGTTGTTTCTTAAGTTATTTGATAGTTTATGGATTTAATTTAAATAAAATGGTTAATATATGATACTTTTGACTTTAGAAACTTGACCAAGACTTTTCCTCACTTGCCCACACCCCCCACCTTACCTCCAACCTGGCCGAAACTGAACCCTCCCCTTCTTCATCTTTTTCCTTTTCATTTTTCTTCAATTTTCTTCAAAAAAATTGCAAGAAAATTCAACAAATATCCATAAATCCTTCTCTTTTTCAACACAAAATCCTTATGCTACCTCTTCTCAAGCCTAATATGGTTGAAATCATGTGGAAAGGAGGCATCTTTGGAGGAAACCTTCTTGCTTGATCTAGTGATCAAGAGGTATAAATTTCCATCTTGTTAAATTCCTTGTTTAAGTGCTTATGTGTTATGGGTTAGTGTTAATTTAGTGTAGTTAATCTAGTTTCCTTAGATTTTGTTTGAAAAATGAACTAGGTTTTGAACCATGATAATTTAATTAAGTTGTTATTTTGTTAATCTAGTTGTTAATGACTAACCTATATAGTTACCTTGTTGTTGTAGTTTCAACTTTGCTAAATTAGTTAACTTTTGAAATGTGAAATTGTTATTTTAGGATTTCAAGAAAAGGTTTTTGTATGGAATTGGTATTTGAAACTTGATTAGTGAGTTGTTTAGGGTTTAGAAACCCTTATTTAGTTGATTAAACCTAATTTGTTAACTAGTATTTTGCTAACCTAAATCTAAGAGATGAACTTGCTAATTGGGGTTGATATTAGTGTTAATTAAGTTTTTCAAGTATGGTTTTTGATTTGCAATGGCTATTTATAAAATCAAGAAAAGGTTTTGTTATGTAAATTAGGTTTTTAAGCTTAGTCAATGGTTTAGAAATTGTGTTTTGGCTAACTTTTTGGTTAGTTTGGAATGTTGGCGTTGGATGGTGTTGACTTGTCGCTATATTGTCGATGTTTGCATCAAATTGCAATTAGTGCTTACTAGTTTTTACTAAAATTTTGTGATGAGTTAATTGTGGCATCTTGATGATTTTGTTGGCTTGTCCTACGACTTTTAGGATGCGTGAGTGCGGTTTTTGGGTAGTCGGGTTTTAGTTTTGCCGGGTGACCCAAAATCGGCGTTTTTCGGCAGTTTTTGCGATTTTCGCGTGTGTCCGCGCACTTTGTGCACGTTGTACCTAGCTAGCGAACTTTAGTAGTTTCGTTGGGGTTTGCGTCGTTCTTGATACGTAACCTTATAATTGGTAATGATGTAAATTCCAGGTTCGGTCGCGAAAACGTCAGACGCGGCGCGAAAGGGAAAGGCGGTGATTGGACACAGCTAGCCAGGGATCCCGGTGAGTAGATTTAACATCTACGGGGGACGATCGTTTGGATGGCGCAAGTCGCCCGATAGATTTAGTAAACTGAAAATAAAATAGTAAACTGGATAACCACTTGTGACATTAGAATAATAATACTGGCATGATAATTGCTGCAATTAGATCAATATGTTATACCCATATACGCAAACTCAATTGTAGGACACATGCACCATTACCAGGTTTTTATATGCAGCACGAGCACTATTCATGTTTACACACACACCGTGGTAATTGCCATGCCACCACACTAGATAACATTTAAATTTAAACCTTTTACTAATTGATACTTAAACTGGTGCTATTGCCTTTAATTCCTTAAAATGAAACCGTAGAATTGCTATTCATGTGCATGTACTTCATCATATTAATTGTTCATGCTTAATCCATTAATCACACATCGCAACTTGATTATTGATATCATATGCATTCATTATCACTGATATATGCACTTATGAGGATTTCTTGAGATTTTATGATATTGCTGGATTTCGGGGGAAAGCCGCAAAATTTCCAAACTTATGATATTTTTAAAACATGTAAATTGCGGTTTTCTAGTGATGTAAGTGTCGTCCACCATGAGTTTGCTGTGGCTTTGGAAATCCGTGTCGAGGAGTGGAGGAACCGGCACGGGTACATGGTGGGCCCGGTAAGGTACCCCGGGGCAAGAGGAATGTGGTGATGACGTTGAGCCTGGCAGGGGACGGATTACCTACCGGTGACTGTTTGGGACGGCGGATATCCAGAGGATACCGACCGTGGCCGCTAGATGATGAGATATTGATATTTGAGATGGGTCAGCCGGACGGCTGAGGCCAGCGATACATTTATGAGATTTGAGACAGCTTTTGGGGTGTCGTTGCTGGACACCGGTTTTCGTCGATTCATTGACATTTGCTGGCATTCTAAAAGAGTTTCAAAAACAACATCTGATAAAATATTTTTATATATAAACCTATTGAGACCTCAGATATTCATGTTGCATACATATTCGTACACTGATGTTGTATACACACCTGCTAGTATATCCATATTGCATACATACTCGCCATTATGTCCTGCCTTACCTGTATATAGATGCTAGGATGCTTGTGTGCATGCATTCGATAGCCTGTGTAAATGTTATTTATTACTCACGAGTTGGCAACTCACCCCCGTTGTGCCATAGCCTGTTGCAGGTCCGCTCCGTCAGATTAGTAGCAGCGGGTGCGCTTGCTTCTTTTGCCTGGACTCGAGATTTGCTCATAGGTGGGTTATGTTATTTTTTGTACCACCTTGTATATTCTTGTATCTAGTGTACTCCATCTACTGTTCTACCAGATTATTGTATATTGACCTAGAGATGAGACTGTGAGGTTTGTGGATTTTATACTGTATTTGGGGTCGAGCTCACTTGAGCCGACATGCTACTTTTTCATGCTTCCTTATGCTTTATTATGCTTGTTGTCATTTACATTGCGTGGGATTTGTGACCGCCGTATGGCGAAGAGCTAGCTCCCGCTTGGGGATGCCCTATTTTGTGGATTCATGTATATATTTTGTTGTACCCATTTTTGGGGGCCAGTATTTACAAAGGAGACTCTGCCGAAATTTTCGGAAAAATTAGTATTGTTTTTAAAAGGGGTTTTATATGACTTATTTGATAAGCTTGCTTTCAAATGTTTGGGTTTTCTTCACTCTTTTGCTTAATTGGTTTTGTTTTCTGGGCTTTGGCTTACTTATTTTACGGACGCCTTTAGACGTTTCGTAAACTTAAGTGCCAGTCACGTTCCGTACCCTGCGGGTCGTGACACTGCTCCTGCTTGCAATATGTTCTCTGTTCTCTTTTTTTGTTGCTGTAGCAGCTGCTACTGCTGTGGCTGTTGTTTTGTGGCTGAAGTTGTGGTTGATGTAGTATATTTGATGATGGTGTGTATGGGTGAGTGAGAGGGAGAGATGTGAGTGCGATGAGAGTGTGAGTACAAGAAAAAGTTTTGAAGTGAAATGGAGTTAACCCCCATCATCCTCTCTGTTCATTAAATGCTAGACATAGCACATCCATCATGCCCTCTCTCTCTCTCCTCTACAAAAGTCAGCCATCACACTAATCACCTTTAAACCAAACTAAAAACCCTTAATTAACCCAATTAACTTAACCAAATGGGTTAAACCACCATGGTTGTCTAAATATGGCTTAACCCTAGCTAACATGCACATGTGTGTGCAGTCGAGATAAAATTCTAATAAAATATTCATAAAACCAGATAAAATATTAAAAATCCGTTTTGGTAAACTTTTTACCAAAACCCCCACATTAAACACAATTACCACTAAACACAAACTCAGGTGTTACAGATGTGCCTCCTAAAGAATCTCACGCCGCAGTCCCCCAGCATCTGGTACGCACAGTCTAGTCCCAAATCGTAGTATCCCCTAATCATTAATCATGAACTCGGAAAATCTGCCCTGTCCAATCTGTGCCATGATCTCTGAACAACGGTCATCACTGTAATGTGCCTCATGTATACGGTCAAGCAACTGTGGGCGTGCACGAACATGCGCAAGCTATCCCCCGATCGGAGTGAACTCGAACTGCACTCGGCTGTCGCATAAAATCTGCCAATCTACCGACGACTGCCTCTGCACTGCGCTAAAACATGATAGACTACCCCCGGGTCTCCTACTCATAGCATCCGCCACTATATTTGCCTTGCCCGGGTTGTAAAGGATCTCACAATCGTAGTCCTTCACTAACTCCATCCAATGGCACTGTCTAAGATTCAGGTCTCGCTGCTGAAATATGTACTTCAAGCTCTTGTGATCAGTGAATATCTGGCACGACTCGCCGTATAGGTAATGTCACCAGATCTTGAGTGCAAAGACCACTGCATCCATCTCTAAATCATGAGTGGGGTAGCTCTGTTCATGTTTCTTCAGCTGTCGGGAAGCATACGCGATCACCCTGTCGTGCTGCAACAATACACACCCTAGCCCCATTCGAGAAGCGTCATAATAGACTACAAATCTGCCCAATCCCGAAGGCAATGATAACACCGGTGCCGTTGTCAAACGAGTCTGCAATTGCTGAAAGCTATGCTCGAACTCCTCCATCCAATCAAAAGGAACTCTCTTCCGGGTCAACCTGGTCAACGGTGCAGCAATACAGGAAAAGTCCTGCACAAATCGTCTGTAGTAGCCGGCTAGTCCTAGAAAGTTGCGGATCTCTGCAACTGATGCTGGCCTAGGCCAATACTGAACGGCCTCAATCTTCTTCGGGTCCACATTTATACCATCTCACGTAATCACGTAACCCAAGAAATCTACGCTGTCAAGCCAGAACGCGCATTTAGAGAATTTTGCGAATAGCTGGTGCTCCCTCAAAGTCTGCAATGTGATCTACAGGTGCTGCTCATGCTCCTCTTGGCTCCGGGAATACACCATAATGTCGTCAATGAATACGATGATGAACAGATCAAGATACGGCCTGAAAATATGGTTCATCAAGTCCATAAATGCTGCTGGGGCATTGGTGATTCCGAATGACATCACTAAAAACTCATAGTGGCCGTAACGCGTGCGAAAAGCCATCCTCGGAATATCCTCCTGTCGAACCCGCAACTGATGGTAGCCCGATCGGAAGTCGATCCTCGAAAAGTATCACGCACCATGAAGATGGTCGAACAAGTCGTCGATGCGTGGTAAAGGATATCTGTTCCGCACGGTAACCTTGTTCAGCTGGCGGTAGTCAATATACAAGCGCAAACTGGCATCCTTCTTCTTGACAAACAGGACTAGAGCACCCCAAGGAGACATAATGGGTTGAATAAGCCCCTTATCCAGCAAATCTTGCAACTGACCTTTCAACTCTCTAAGCTCCGCCGGGGCCATCCGATAAGGCGGAATAGAAATAGGCCCCGTGCCAGGAATCAAGTCAATGCAGAAAACAATATCGCGCTCAGGCGGTAGCCCAGGAAGCTCGTCAGGGAAAACATCAGGGAACTCACTAACAATCGGAACCTGGTCCAACGGAACCTCTGTAGTTATTGTATCGCAAACATAAGCTAGAAATCTCTGACATCCCTTCCTCAAAAGCTGTCCAGCGCGAAGAGAAGAAATCAAACTGTAAGGGGCGGCACCACGTTCCCCCTGCACAACAAAGGCTGACTCGCCAGGAAAACAAAACCTAACTGTCTTCTCACGGCAGTCCACTGATGCATAGCACGTGGCTAACCAATCCATGCCCAGAAGAACGTCGAAGTCCAACATCTCAAGAAGGATCAAGTCGACAAGCAACTCTCTCTCGCCAATACGGACAACAAACGATCGGAACACGTGTCTAGCAATAAACGACTCGCAAACAGGAGTGGTCACAGTAAGCGGCTGATCAAGCAAACCAGACTCTCTACCCAAACTCGGCATGAAGTGTGTGGAAACGTACGAGTGCGTGTATCCCGGATCAAACAACACGTGTGCGTCAACAGAACATACTGAAAGGGTGCCTGAGACCACTGCATTGGATGCCTGTGCATCCTGATGCGTTAAAGCGAAAACCCATGCCTGTCCTCTACCTGCGACTAGCGGTCCCCTACTAGAACCTGGCTTTCCTCTGCTGGCAGCTGGCTGTCCTCTTCCTCGGCCACCTCGTCCTCTATGAGCAAACCCTCCATGACCATGACCTCTCTGTGCATGAGTCTGACGCAAAAGCAACAGTAGGTACAATAGGCAACGCCCTCTGGGGTGGAGAAGGTGGAAGTGTGACATGTGGTATGGCTGTTTCTCCCTCACGTGGCTCCGGACAATCTCGCACACGATGATAAGTACTCCTGCATCGGAAACATCTAGATAGTGCCGGCTGGCCTTCCTGGGGATAAGAGCTGAATAGCATACCTCATCCCGATCCTCCGCTACCCCCCGTACCTGAACGGAACCAGTCGTGGCGCCTAAACGGCTGTCTCTGTACTGACGTATCTGTACGAACTCTCTTCGGCTCAGGAACTACCGATATCTCAGCAAGGCGCTCCTCGACAAATAAGGCTGCGTCTACAGCTACTACATAAGTCTCGCAATGCTGGCGCAGATCGTCAGAAAGAGTGGGGTAAGCAAGCTTCGAACAAACCTCTTGAATCGTATCTCCTCAGTAGCCACTAAATACGGGGCATAAACAGATAGCTCGGTGAACTGCACATCATACTTCGCTACCGTCATATCCGGCGTCTGGCGTAATGACTTGAACCTGCGCGCTCGGGCATCCCTGACACTCTGGGGAAGGAAATGGGCTGGAAATACCGTCACAAACTCGGTCCAGGTCATAGGAGGAAGACCTGCTGGTCGGCCCTTTTCAATCGACTAGCACCACTTCTGCGCAAGACCTTCCTGGCGAAAGCTCGCGAACTCCACCTATCTCGCATCTGAGTGAACGACATATCCGGGCCATCCTATAGATAAATGACTGTGGGTCCTCGGCCGCATCGGTGCCTGTGAAGACCGGAGGCTTCAACCTCATAAACTCTGATGCAATACCGTAATAACCGCTGTAGCTGCAGAGGCAACTGCCTGTACTGTAGGTACCATTGCTTTCCCCATAACGGGTGGAACTACCTCTGGTCGCTGCGCTCGAAGCGCCTCAACTAACGACCCTATCATCTGGTGCATCTCCTGCATACCGGCCCCTAGCATCGCGATCTGGTCTGCCGAAGGAGGAACAGTCTCCTCTTGTACAATGGGTGTACTGCTCGGGTCAGTCCTCGTCTCAGACGAGTCAACTCTAATCTCGGCTCTCGCGGCCGCTCTCTGCGCCTTCGTAGTCTTCGGTGGCATAATGGCTGAAAAGAAAGTAGGATTCGATAAGGATACGGAAATCGAATCACAAGAATGTTCATAATCATGAAGGAATTCCAATCAATAAGTCCTAAGGTCACTTAGGCGGAGTACCGTATCGTGAGTATGCCGCGGAATATACACACGCTACGCCACTCTACTTCAGCTACCTACTCCATCATACCAGGGTCATCCTACACTCCGAAAGGTAAAACCTACGCTCTGATACCAACTTTGTCACGACCCAAAGTTCGGCCCGTGACCGGCACTTAACCACGTATTGTCCACAGGCATAACGTGACTAAGTAAGCTGAAACCTAGAAATCAAAAACCATTAAAAGTAGTGAGTGTTGGAAATATTGGTTTAAAACATTTAGAAAACTCGAGTAAAAATCATTAAATTTTGAGTTATTTACTTCAAAATTTCGGCAGCACCTCCTTTATAAAAACCAGCCCCGAAATCGGGTACAAGACATGATATAAGTAAAATGACATACAATAAGAATAAAGCATCCCCAAATGGGAGCAATCACGCCTAACGGCGGAAACAACCACCACAATATAATATACGACGCCGTAGTGAAGAATGCACAAAATAAGTGAAGACAACATCATGAAGGATAAAACTGCATAAATAAAGTCGGCTCACACGAGCTCGACACCAGAGTATAAAATAATATACATCTTCCTCACAACTGGTCTCTAAGTCAATACATGAAATAGTAGATGGAGAGTACTAGATACAGGAGTGTGTATAAATGGAAAATAAACAGATACCGCAAACCCACCTATCAGCAAAACGGCTCACACGTCAACTGCAGTGGTATCTGTAGCAAAAGATACAAGAGATAGCCCTGCCGCAACTACTCTAAGGGTCGACTCACAAAGACTGTGGCACAACAGGGGTGAGTTTCCAACTCGTGAATAGTAGATAACATATCAAGGTAATCGCGAGTATGCTCGTACTGCGATACTCTAACATGTGCAATAAGATAACATCTATATAATGAGCTGGATACGCAATAATCATGCATAACAAGTGCAATCTAATAACATCTATATGATGAGCTGGGTACGCAATAATCATACAAAGTACTCTATCGGGTACTACGACTACATAATGCAACCCATAACAATGAATGCTTAGCATGGGATAAAAATATCTTCAACCTGGATCATCAACGTGGAAAATCCCAGTGTCTACCAAAACACCTTAAAATCCCGATAACTGAGGCATCGTCACTCTATCCGACTCTCAATCCTATAAATCTCATAGAAGTGGGATGCCCAATATCTGCATCCGAAAACATCATGAAATACTCGTGTCCAGCATCGACACGCAAATCCTCATATACCGGGCTCCGTCAGTCCGGATCGGCCCACGGGCTCCATCTGCGGAATCGATTCTCGGCCCCGGCAGTAAAGGTCGGCCCGTATCCATCTCTCGACTCTGGTCAGTATCCTCTGGATAACCGCCAGATCCAACCAATCACCGGTAGGTACTAGTCCCTCTGCCAGGCTCACCATCTGTATACACAGCATCCCTTTCTTGCCCCGGGGTACCATACCGGGTCCACCATGTACCCGCAATCGGCCTCATCCAACTCCTCGATTCGGGTTCATATGTCACACTTCTCAGAACCGAGAAAATGCATGGTGGACGCACTGAAATATCATATCAAGAGAAACCGGGGTTTTTAAAACAGTGCATATTTTCTTAAAATAATACCACGGTTCTCAAATCCAGAAATCACACGAATCCAAAGCTCAATGCGTAAATCGATGCAATGTGTCATATGCCACAAAGAGTAAAAAAGGAAAACCGCTCTTTTAAATCGATCCAGTTTTGAAAATATCTCATACGGTTCCCATTTTCTAGAAATCAAAGCCAATACCATCCATGTATGTGAAATATGTATGTATATAGCTATGGATGTGCAAGTGGATATATACGCAAGTATGAGTGTACCAATGTATATGTGCACCAATATTTATATACAGTGTGTATGTGCGCAATATGGATATATCAATATATGTGTGCACCAATCTGGATATACAATGTGTGTGTGCGCAATATGAATATATCAATGTATGTGTGCACCAATATGGATATACAGTGTGTATGTGCGCAATATGGATATATCAATGTATGTGTGCACCAATATGGATATACAGTGTGTATGTGCACAATATGGATATAACAATTTATGTATGCACCAATCTGGATATGCAATGAGTATGTGTGCAATATGGATATATCAATGTATGTGTGCACCAATATGGATATGCAATGTGTATGTGCGCAATATTGATATATCAATGTATGTGTGCACCAATATGCGACAGAGTCATGTCTAATCATCAATGTTGCGGTAATCAAAATGGTGTATGGTTTGTAGCAATCCTATAGTGCGAGTGTCATAGCAATCACTAATGGTGTGAGTGTAACATACAAATAGTGCTCGTGCAGTTTGAACCGTTAGTGACAGTGCGGTGTTACATAACTACTATTTCTATATGCACAAAAGATGGGTACGATACAATAGTACATTTGCACAAGTAATTTACATATAAATATATACGCGAATACAATATCCTGTCAAGCCTTGACGCTTAACGTCATACGGGCGATTTCCCCGTAGATGTTAAATCTACTCACCGTGGTCTCGTGCTAAGTGTAGCCGACAACTTGCTTCCCCTTCTTTGCGGCGTCCGACGTGCCCACCTGTGAACCTAGAAATTACACAAAGAATACACATAAGCTAAAATCCTACAAAAATGCGATATCGAAACCAAACGAGACACTCGCGTCGCGAACTAAACGCGTGTGTATCCGATGCGCCAAAACGTGTGTATACGCGTGTGAAACTACCCCGACACTTCACGACACGCAGGAATCACCAAACCCACTCACAAAACGTACGTGTCACGCAAGCTCAAAAGTATAGGAAATACGGTTTTTAGTTCCAGATTTTTACTCGAGTGAAAAAGTAAAAAGTTGCATATATCAAAACCCTTGAATATACAGCGGACTCCCCCAGAACATACCCAGGCACCTAACTCCCCCCTTGGCCGCAATTTGCGGCCAGAACGAATTTCTCGGCGTCCAGGGTTTGGAATTATGGTCTCATGCTCCTTGTGTGTGGTCTAGGTCTAGTGTACAAGCCATAGTAAGCTCAACTTTTTCCTGAAGCAACCGGGTCAACAGCAGATTTTAAAATGGCTAAAATTTACATTAAAACGTTAAATTTAACTAAATTGAAACCGTATGGTATTTTAGTGAAATATGGGGCAAGACTTGGTTTATATGGCCTTAAAAACACTTAGTCAAGCTACACTAACCATAAAGGTCCCCACTTGGCCAAATCTCCACTTAAATCACCATTCTAGCACTAAAATCACACTAAACACTAACTTAAGCTAACTAACTACAAGCAAGAAAAGAAAGGTGTTGAGTTTAAGAAATTATACCCCACTTGATCCTAGTATGAAGGAAGAAGGAGATGAAAAAGAGAAAGAGGAGCTGTTGCAAATGTTGCTGCTGTTGCTGATGATGATGCCGATGCTGTTGCTACTGCTGCTGCTGCTGCTGATGATGATGATGATGGTTGTTGTTGTGGCTTCTGCTGCTGTGGGTGTGTGTGAGTGAGAGGGAGAGAGATGTGAGAAAGAGAGTGTGTGAGTGTTTGAGACAAAAGAAATGAGGGGTATGAGAGTCAACCCCCCTCTCTCTCCCCTCATTAATTACAAGCATGGCTCACCCCATCATGCTCTCTCTCTCTCTCTCCAAGTCAACCCACAAAGCTAAATATAGTTAATTATATAAAAAAAAAAACTAATACCCTTAATTAATTCATATTAACCTAATTAAATGGGTTAGTCCAGCATGGTTGTTTAAACAAGGTTTAACCCCATACTTAGCCCTAGTTAACGTGCACATGTGTGTGCAAGCCTAATTAAAATCTAATAAAATATTCATTAATTTTGAAAAAATATTTGAAAATCGTTTTGGTAAACTTTTTACTAAATACCACACATTAAAGTATAATTAGCCACTAATCACAGTCTAAGGTGTTACACCCAAAAATAAGACAAACTGTGTAAATACGAGTCAACTCGGAGTCGACTCGGACGCGGATCCGCGGCGTTTTGCACCAATCCGACGTGCTTCCGCGGTCGTCTTACCGAGTTAGCAACTCATATTTCTCCAGTATTCTTAGAATTACCTGCTGTGAATTTTCATGCCTCTTAAATAATTTTTCGACAGGTTTAAAATCGACAGAAACTTAAGAGGTCCGGGGTTAAGTTTTCGTGTTTTTCCGACCATCGAAGTTCTAATTAGTTGCTAACAAGCTAGTAAAGGTTTAGTAGGCTCTGATACCACTGTAAGTCCATGTCACACACCCCACATGTTCGCAGGGAGGCGGTATATATGAAAAACAATTATCAAAGCTTCGTAACAGGACTTGAGCACACGGATCGTGTCTGAACCATTACTAGCAAACTACGAGAGGTTTAACTACTCTGATTCGAAGTTATACCTCACGTTACATGTCCTTCGGGTCTTCATCATTGTCCTCCACACCTCATCGGCTCTATGGAACATCGGTACCTCAACGGCCTCCTCGAGTCAAAGACGATCCACCCGAGAGTCTATAGTCCGAGCTTCTATCTCGAATCTGTGATAACTACGGCTTCTAGTTTGCTAATCTAGAAGTCTTAGAGGGTGTAGAGTATTTAGATGGATTACTTAGTCACTTAAACCCTAGGATTCTCAACTCGTGAGAGCTTTAGGGTTTGAGGAAGAAGATGAAGACTTAAGGAGAGAGAAGTGTTTTGTGATTAATCAAATGAATAATACTCATACTAGAATAATATGAAGCATAATAATATCTCTCTTGATAATATCAAGATAATATCTAGCATGCTTTATTTAATTTTAAGGGTGAATCATCTCATGAGCTATTAAGCATTTAATGAAACTTACACCTCATCCTCCACCTTATTTAGTTTAAATCATAAAAGAAATAAACAAAAATGAGTCACCCCTTCTAGAAGCTTCCCGTCAAATTACGAGACTGTCCCTCCCATCCGTATTTCCGAAAAACACGGATAATCTTTGACTGAATAAATCCATCTATATAATACTAGAATCTAACTTAAACTAAAGCCCGCTAGTATTACCTGCCCGATCATAGTACGTGCACAAGTGTACGTAAGTGATCGCGGCCCTGCCGTAAAACCATACGGCCTCTACACCTTTTGCCCGGTGCAGGGAAACTCTCTGTGTGGAACTTTAAAGACTCGACACTACGCTGCCAGTAGGTTTAACCACAGGCCGCAAGCGGTACTAGATGTACGTAACGGTCCCCAGGTAGATGTCGATAAGAAGGACGATGAGAAAACCCATCCGAACTCCTACTGTGCCTGTATGTGACAATCTTCCTACAGTCCGGTCTGTTCGTCTAGGACTATCGCATAACGGGCCTAGGGCGCGGTAAACGTCAAACCCCTAATAGCGGTATAAGTCGTGTCGGAGTGAAGCCTATTACACCTTGAGAAACTATTGAAACCTACCAGTAAATTTCGCTTGCCCTGGCCAGGGACTTTGCGTAATGGCTCTCCATACACAGCGCGATATCAACCCCTAATCCCGGGATAGGCGAATCCTATCTAACCTCCACTGCCTCTAAGTGCTTCGGGACTGCACCCAACTACTACATGTTTGCATGACTCCTTTGAGCCATGGTAGGGTAGTAATCTAAGTACAGTAGGAACACACCCGAGGCGAAGTAGCAGTGTCAAGTCGACGGACTAAGCTGTACTCATGTCACCTGGGAACTGCTATCTGACGATGGGTATAGAACCAATCTATAGTTCCCGGCGAGTCCTGTCCGGTGTACTCGTAACCTAACGAGCACCTGCAGACTATCTCCAGTACGACGTACTGATGGCTGTGGGACAGACCATCTCCCCATGTTGTGATGAGAAACGTATACACCAGTCAACTCTGGAGTATCGATGCCCCGTCTCGAGAATCTTACGACCAGGGACCTGTATAGGATGTTGCTTATAGACTACCCAGCCCCCACTAGTGTGACTGCCATCACAACGCTAGTAATCAAGCAAAGATCCTAAGGGCTCTACTAATATGTATAAGCGATATATTAAAAGAAACATATGTACATATTAAAGTAGAAACAAACTAAGTAGTATACTACCAATTTTATCAAGATTGTCAATACAACTGTGAATATCCCAAGCTTCCATTAAGTAATATACAAACTAGTATGATACAGTAATGGCCTGTAGGGAATAAACACTAACACAATCAAATGGCTCCATTGCTGGGGATCGTGTGCTAATTTGTTCACTTTTGTTAATTGAGTTGAAAATTTTATTGTTCCATCAGAATTTTTAGATCTAAATTCGCATCAAGCGCTTAATGATTTGTTGTGATTTTTGCGAGGGAATCTGGAATCATCGGAGCAAAAAGAAAAATATTCAGATCATTTGAGGAAGTCCAGTGGAGTAAAAGAAGCATCTGTACCAAATTTTGTGCAGAAATCTCTTCAACGCACCGTGGAACCGCAGCCATAGCAAGCATTTCGCGGCGGATCCGCGGTGATCTTGAATCTTTAGAATTCCATTTCTCTATGGTAACTTCTATACTTTCTTATCTCCTCCCTGCTCTGTCCATTAATCAATTTCTGCAGGATTCTTTGCAAAAATTCGCAGCACCACAAAAAGAAAATTTTTGCGTGTTTGATCTTGGTTGTTTGCATTTTTAACACGGAAATTAAGAGGGCAAAGACCTAATTCAGATTAGGTAGGGAGTTCATTACCCTTCCTAAGCCCCAAAAATCCGAAACTTGCATCCGCATCACCCTCATTAACTAAAAAAGATCAAGACAAGACTCTAAGGACCGTCGTGCTCAATTAGGACAGAAGGAGGTCGTAGGTAATCTATTGCTTATCCGCGTTTCTTTTGTGGTGTCTAAGGCAAGTGTGTTTAAGGCAAGTGGTTACTGAATTAGGCCCACTACTTACGTAGTGGAGAATCTCCCACTTACCTGGCACTTACCTGGCCAAAGTAGGGGTAAAGAGGAAGTAGATGATCTATCTTGCGACTTGTCATCTGGAAGTCTAGGAGCGGTCTAGAGACTTGACCTAGGTGACCACTAGAATTAGGGTTACTTGTGCATTGTTTGTGTGATTTTTCAAAAATCCGTATTTTTTCAAAACAAACACCAAATCATCTTTTCTCTAATTATCACTCAACGCTGCCACTTGTGCTAAACCATTTAGTGCATGCTCGGCTGGACACGGGATTCTAGTGCCCGTCTTGTCCGCGTTCCTCCTATCGACTCCGAAGTCGGTATTTCAACATCTTCTTTTTCTTCACCCACTACCACACCCACATCGATGGATGATTCTCCATCGAACTTCTTTAACACTACTCTGCCACCGTCCGCAGTTGCGCAGAATCTGCCCCGCATGTCTCTTCAAGAGAGATGCTACCCTATGCGAGGTCCTCTTTCGACCTGTCTCACCATTCCACCATACAATGGGGACAATTTTGAAATTAAACCACAATTCATCAATCTTTTACCTAAATATCACGGTCTCGAGTCTGGAGACGCATACGTCTTTGTTACCAAATTTGAAAATGTATGCGCTATGATCGGTACTTCACAGCTTTCTGTGGATGCTATGATATTACGTCTTCTCCAATTCACTTTGTGTGATATAGCCGAGAAGTGGCTTTATAACACGGCCACACATTCTATTTCAAATTGGGGAGAATTCGTAATGGCTTTCCTAAAGAAATTCTACCCCAATCATAAGACAGCTCGAGTCCGTAGCGAAATAAATCAATTTACCCATCTTCCAAATGAACCATTCTCGAAGTGTTTTGAACGCTTCAAGGATCTGTTAGTTCAATATCCTCATCACGGAATTCCTACATGGGATCTGTGCAGAATCATATATGAGGGCATTAATCCTACAACAAAACAGACCCTTGAATCCATGTGTCAAGGCACCTTTATGAATAAAGATGATGGTGAATCCTGGAGATATTTAGAAGATTTCGCTGAAAAATCTTTCCAGTGGGAGAGTATAAGTCAACCATCGTCTAGGGGTGGTAACCACCAATCGGATGTTTCCATAGGAGTTGGAGCTGAAATGGCAGCAATGCAAAAGAAACTTGAAGCTATGGAACATAAATTTTTAGCAGCTGCCCTAAATCAGATGTCACTATCCAAAACTGTCAGTGGATGCTGTTCTGGTCCATCTCATCTTACGGAAGAATGTCCATTGAATTCTCCGTTTCAAGATCATGAGCATACCAATGCTGCTTTCTAACAAAGTCCAAGAAACGATCCGTTTTCTTCCACTTATAATCGGGGTTGGAGGAATCACCCTAACTTTGCTTGGAACCAACAACAAACTCAAAACACGGTTCCAAACCAAAACAACTTTCAAAGGGTCCCTCCACCACAACAGCAACCACTTCAAATAAGTCAGAACCCCTACAAATCACAAAACTTTCAAAATCCGGTCAACACACCTGCACCATATAACAATTCTTTGCAAATGTCCGGTACTGATAACTCCCCTCCACTCGAACAAACCATGAATTTGCTTCTGACAAATATCTTGCAAGTTTCGGCTGAGATGAAGTCATCCGTCGATAAAATTCAAAAAAACTCTGAGTCCCAAAGTGAGAGTATTAAATCGATGGAAGCACAATTTATACGTATAAATGCCGAATTGAGTGCTAGAGAGAAAGGGAAACTTCCAGCTCAACCTTTACCAAATCCTGGCTATTCACATCATGTGAACGCTATCACCACATTGAGATCTGGAAGAGTGCTTGGCAACCATGTCGGTGAAGAGATTAATAATAATGAAGAATCAATCGATGATACCCCGGCTGAGACTTTTCCTTCCACTTCTACTTCTACTTCTGAACCCAGTTCATCTAACCCACCATTTTCTCCCGAGCCTATTCTCCGTTTTCCCCAAGGTTCGAACCCTCAGCAGACCTCTTTTAGTCCACCAAAGGGAATCCCCACTCCTATTCTTGGATCTTTCCTACCCACACGATCTTCTCCAATGTTGGACCCAGTTCTTACTGCTAAAGCTCCTTATCCGAATCGGTTAAGGGGAAACAGACCAAGTCCGCAAATGGAGAAGATCACTGAAATCTTTAAGCAAGTTAACATCAATATCCCTCTTCTAGATGCTATACAAAAAGTCCAGGCTTATGCGAAAATTCTCAAGGACTTGTGCACTAGGAAGAGGAAGACTCAAGTGCCTAAAGAAGTGTTTATGTAGAGTACTGCAGACACAGCTTTTCCCCAACAATTACCTAGAAAACGTAAGGACCCTGGCCGTCCTACAATTTCTATTTCTATTGGTGGTAAACACATTAACCGTGCTCTACTTAACCTTGGCGCAAGTGTTAACCTGCTTCCTTACTCGGTTTATGAGCAGTTAGGGACCGGAGAGTTGAAACCATCTAACTGCACTCTCCAGATGGCCGACCGATCAATCACCAAACCTAGGGGTGAGCTGGAGGATGTGTTAATAAAAATCGGGGAATCTGTATTCCCTGTGGACTTTATTGTTCTTGATACACAGCCTGTAGTGAAACCACGGAATCAAATTCCGGTGATTCTTGGTCACCCTTTTTTGGCCACTTCCAATGCTATAATCAACTGTCGTAACGGCTTTATGATCCTATCCTTCAGGAAGATGTCAATTGAAGTTAACATTTACAAGTTAGGAAGTGTACCCTCCGAACCTTCTGCTCAGGTCCGTTTTGTCGAATTAATGGATGTCGACAATAGAGAATTTGACGAACCACATGATACTGATCTTGACTCTTTTCATATGTTGTTTTTTGACGCAACTATATATCATACACATACGGACTCTTTGTTAGTGTATATGCCCTAGGGGCCATTATTTTATCATACTAGATTGTATATTACTTAATGGAAGCTTGGGATATTCACAGTTGTATATACAATCTTGCTAAAAATGGTAGTATGCTACTTGGTTTGTGTCTACTTTAATATGTGCATATGTTTCTTGTAACGTATCACTTATACATATTAGTAGAGCCCATAGGTTCTTTGCTTAATTACCAGTGTTGTGATGGCAGTCACACTAGTGGGGGCTGGGTAGTCTATAAGCAACATCCTATACAGATCCCTAGTCATAGGATTATCGAGACAGGGCATCGATACTCCAGAGTAGACTAGTGTGTAAGCTTCTCATCCCAGTTGGGGAGATGGTCTGTCCCATAGACATCAGTACGTCATACTGGAGATAGTATACAGGTGTGTTGAAGATAGTGCCCTCAAAGTCAATTATTGAATTGCAGGTACGTGATTGTAATGATTGAGGCAGGACCTATACCGATAAGACAGTCTTACTCGAGATGATAGTATGCTATCTGGTTTGTCTTTATCATCGTATACATGCTTTAGTTCACTAATGCATGATGATAGAGCCCATAGGATTCTTGCTTCACTACCAGCAGTATGATGGCGATCATATACATGGGAGCTGGGGTTTATAAGCACATCCTTAAAGTGTCCCTAGTCGTGGGAGTTTCGAGACAGGGCATCGATACTCCAGAGTAGACTAGTGTATACAGTCGAGACCCCGACGAGGGGCGGTGGCCGGTCTCACAAGCCACTGGTGTCAGTTGGATCACCTAAGATGTATACAGGTGCTCATTGGGTTATGAGTACACCGTACAGGACGCGCCGGGAACATGCTAGTTGGTATTATACATATCGTCAGATAGCAGCTCCCTGGTGACATGTGTACAGGTTAGTTTTTCGACCTGAGATCGTCATTTGTCTCGTGTGAGTTCCCACTGTGCTTAGATTACTACCCTACCACGCTCAAAAGAGTTGTGCAAACAGGTTTTAGTTGGGTACAATCCCGAGCCACATGGAGGCAGTGAGCGGATCGTCTGGGATTCGTCTCTCCCAGTATTGGAGGTTGATGTCGCACAGTGCACGGGTGGCCATCACTAGAAACCCTCAGCCGAGGTAGTGGAGAATTACTGATTTGGATCAGTAGTTTCTCAGTTGGTGATGGGCTTCATACCGACACGAATTATTGCGTTATTAGGGGTTTGACTTTATCCACCCCCTAGATTCGATATGCGATACTCTTTAGACGAACGGACCGGACTGTATATACATTGTCATTGTCAGGCTCAGTAGGGTTTATGGATGAGTTCGCTAGTCAGCTTCCCTTCCAATCAATACACAGGCAACCGTTACGTACAGCTTGTACCTCTGACGTGCTAGAGGTTATACCCAGTGCCAGTGTGTTGATGAGTCATTAGAGTCCCCTACGGACACTTTTCCAAGTTCGGGCGAAACGTTGTAGAGGCCTTATGGTTTTATGACAGGGTTCGGAAAATGCACGTGCGTTTATGCACGTGTCATTTTTTCGGGCAGATAATACTGGTCGGTTTTGGTTTAAGCCGGATCCGAGTATTATACTGTGTAGATATAATATCTTTGTCTCAGATACATTTGTATTCGGTCGTAATACAAATGCGGGTATGTTTATACCATTACGGGGTTATCCTGAAATTCATTTCAGGATCACTTTTGGAAGTTGCCAGTTTCCAGTTTTCTATCAGCCGTATTTAACATTCGGTTAAATACGGATTTATCTTTTCTTGAGATGAGTGTGGAAGGTTCTAGAGGCTTCTAGAAGGTGGTGACTAGGCTTCATGACTCATTAGTGCATTTAATGATTCAATTAATACATGATGACTAGGTTTGAAGGTTCATTGTATGCATTGATTATGTTCATACTATGTGTCATGGTGATTCATCATCTCATTTAATCTTATGGTCACCTCCTAGCTCCTACACTCACCCCTTCCCCTTTATTTAGTGGCCGGCCACCCTTGGTGAGGGATCATGGTTGCTAGAAAAAGATTGATATAGTTTTGGACTCAGGGAAATTAGATAAGCCTCATTTCTCATTTCACCCGATTCCAAAAGGCAACTTCATTAACCGTTCGTCCATAGCCTTGGACGTAACGAGACGAAGTGTTCTACTCATTCTCTACATCATCTTGGTCGTCTCTTTTAGCAAACTTGACGATCGAGTTGCCTCGGTTCAGAAGCGGGAGCCCGTTTAAAGATCCGTCGACGTGGTGCCACCTGGACGAGAAGATTGGAGATTCAGGAGATCGGAGCAGCCGCAACAAGCGTGGGATGATGGTTGATGACCGAAGGACTTGGATCGTTCGGTATAACAGTTTTACCCACTTTTTAGTTTGTTAGTTTAGCTTTAATGGCAGATCCGGGTTATAGTACGCGATAGCGCCAGTAGTAAAAAGTTTTTGTTCCGCATTTGGCGTCTGTTAGACGGCCGGGGCGCTACCGTGGACTTTCAGTGGTATCAGAGCCTCACCATTAAGCTATACTAACTTGCGCTAACACGTTTAAAACATCGATTGAACGGATTTTCGAAAACCGCAAATTCCAAGTTCACAGTTTCTGTCGATTTTAAATCAAGTCCAAAAATTATTTTGCATATCACAGAAAGTTGTGCAGGGTTTTATAAGCACGTGGTACAAATTTGGGCACGTGACCCTTCAATACCGCCACGGGATCGCGGTCAAACCTAGGGTTTGACCGCGCCTCCGCGGCCAGTATATGTGATCACTGCTCCAAATTTGCACAGTAGCTTATTCACTGGAAATTGTGGGTTTTGGTAATATTCTTTGTGGCCCAGATTTTGTTACTGTACAGCAGATGTACGTGGGGCCCACTTCGTGATATTCAGTCAATCAAAATTTAAACTTGTTAGTATGCAGTATTTACATTATATCTCCCACCGGGAATGTCATTTGATCGGTAAACCGTGTCTGATTGCTATAGTTCTTTTAGACGGATTTGCGAACGTGACATTCGCGTTGATGTTCTGTGTTGTGCTGTGATGTTGCGGATATGTCGTGTTGGATAGCAGTGTGCAATGATAGTGCAGTTTGGATTTATTTGTACATTTGATATTGCGGGGCGAGCGTCTAACATGTGGACTGCCGTTACTGCCTGTTTTGTTGGGTTAACCTAGCACCTCATGAAGGGTTTGGAAGCATCACATGTACCAAAGATGGAATTTTTAGGGTGCTAAGTTAACAAACAAAGAATCGTTCCTAGAAAAATTAAGGTTTCTAAAACTACACTCCATCACAAGGAGGTTAAGCTAGGGTTTTGAGAGTACAGCCTTTGTAGCTCCCTACACTAGACTCCTCGGCTACTTGGGGTTTGGAAAAGGTCTGCTTGAACTCCTCTAGATCCACGATGATCCACCCGGAGTCTGCTTTGTCCAAGCTTGCAACTTCACAAGATCAAGAATGAAAATGGAAGCTAACACTCTAGACAAGTGGGCAAGACTTGTGTAGAATGATGTTGTGGATGCTTTTCTCACTTCAAAATCCTAACTTGATGAGTGATTTTCTCACTAGAGAAATCTAGGGAGCAAAAGATGAAGGAGGAAGAAGATGATGGCTTTTTTTAGAGCAAGAGAAAAGGATAACTCATCACAAAGAAATAGAAAATATATGTATTTATATTTTCCACTTCTCATCTCAAACCATGGTTAAACAATGAATATATTATTGAATTTGAGTTAAAACACAAAAGGAAAGTTAACCCAAGGTTAAAAGGTGGGTGAGGATGGTTAGGTCAAAGAAGAGTGTAGAAACAAATCCATGATAACCATTTTCCATTTTCATTTTGTTTTAAATCAAATGCAATAAAAATCCATATATAAAACCATAGTGTGAGTCTTATATTGCCACCATTTTCCACGTATGTACGACCATGAAGGATGTATGTATGTATGTATGTATGTGTGTATGCATATCAATATGTGCATGAATCCAAAAAAGAAAACATACATGCATGCATACATCCATCAAATACAAGAAAGGATTTCTAGTGAGAAACTAATGGTTAAATGATAAATCAACACTTGATTTATCAGTCCGGACATATCACATATAACCCTAACCAAAAGCAAGCCGCCCGATTAATATACGGTATCTCATACGCGCATCTTAGCCGGGCCCATACGCATATCGCATACGCACTCCACAACGTTTCGCCTGGACTAGGTAACTCTTTTCTGGGACTCTAAGACTCGTCAATACGCCGGCAGTGGGTGATGATCATATCAAGCGCCCCCAAGCCGCAAGCGGTCAGCTAAACGTAACGGCCACCCAGGTATTGAACGATCAGAAGAGAACAAGCGAACCTGCTACAACTCCCGTCGAGCCTACCGGCAACACTTCCCGTACAGTCCTGTCTCCTCGTCTGATATGTCGCATATCAAGTCTAGGGGTAGTAAACGTCAGACCCCAATAATCGATAAGTCGTGCCGATGTGAGGCTCATAACGGGTCGAGAAACTACTGTTAACACTTACCAGCAAATCTCAGAATCAGCCCTGGCCAGGGACTTCCCTGTTACGGCCAATCGAGCACAGCACAACATCAAACCCCTATACCGGGAGAGACGAAACCCCTCCTATCGCTCATTGCCTCCATGTGACTCGGGACTGTACCCAAAAACTACCGTTTTGCACGCCCTCATGGACGTGGTAAGGTGGAAATCAAAGCACAGTGGGAATCACACAAGACTCTATGACGATCTCGGGTCTACAGACTAACCTGCACAAGTGTCACCTGAGAACTGCCATCTGACGTGAGGTATAATACCATCTGGGAGTTCTCGGCGAGTCCGTCCAGTGTACGCAGTCTCCACTTAGCACCCGTATACCATCTCTGATGTCAAACACCAATGGATATGGGATCATCCATCGCCCATCTCATGGGTCGAGAAGCGTATACGCTAGTCTACACTGGTATATCGATGCCCCGTCTCGATACACCCACGACTAGGGATCTTGAAGGATGTACTTATGGACTACCATGTCCCCACTAGTATGATCCGCATCATAGTCCAGGTAGTCAAGTACACATCCTAAGGGTTTTACCAACATGTAACTATGAGACAATATAAAGAGACATGTATACATGTTAAGATAAAGAGCAACCAGATACAATACTATCATATCGAGCAAGAAAGTCATCTCTATATATGTCCAAGCATCCAATATAATATACATCATCTGTACAATACTGGCCTCTAGGGCATACATATAACTAACATGTTTGTATAATATTCTTTTGGGGCACGACCGGGTTGAGGTCGATGTACCTGTTGTACCTATTTTTATTTCTGTACTAGGTTTATCCCGCGAAGGAGTGCACGGATAGCCGGGTTCTGGAGGGCAACGGGTCTGTATCTCATGGAATTGAGAGGCAGAGGGACCTCACGTCAGAATTAGCAGACTATTCGCCGCACTCGTAGGGGGTACAGTTTGACCCAAGGAGGGGTGCTCAATTTACCGGATTCCGTGAAGTGTTGCGTGTTCCATTCACTATGCTGTGGGGGACTACATCGCTTCAGGTTTTGGCGGGTAACTTGCCATGCCTGTAGGGGTCTAGGTTTCATTGCACATGCTATCCACACGACCTGGGGAACGTCGGGTTTCAGTAGCGGCTCTGTGAAACCCGGGGATCCCATATTATCTGTATTGTTCTGTGATGCTTTTTACTTTTCTGTAATGTTGCATATTATCATGCCTGGAGTGATTATTTTATATTGGTATATATACTATTAGATGTTGTATATGTTTTACACCCGCGCTAGTCCAGCCCCCCCTTTGTCATTAGTTAAGTAACCTAACGGGTGATGACGGGACACAGTGACGAATGCGGATGGCATATACGTACATTTTATATTCGTTCTTTTTTGGTGTGATTGATTAATGGGACTGCGTTGATTCTTATCAATGCAAGATAAAACAAACCTATATTTGATATTGTTGGAAGAAATTTTAAAAGTGTTATTACAAAGACGTTTCTTTTTGTTTTGCATAGCGGTATTTAGTTGGAATATCCTGCACCTCATTCCACGAGGCAAGGGCCGAGATCCCTTCACCGGGAGTGACCCCTTGGGCAGAAGTTTACGCCAGGGTAGTAACTTCGCTATAGTCGATTACAAGTTGCTTTGCATAGCGGTATTCAGTTAGAATATCTTGCATCTCATTCCATGAGGAAAGAGCCGAGATCCTTTCACCGGGTGTGACCTCTTTAGCAAAAGGTTTTCGTCACTATATTTTTATAAAAAGCTATCAGGTTCCTTCAACGAGATCAAGTTCATTACGTTAAAGGTTTTTCGCCAAAAACCAGCCGTAGCCCACTGTCATGTCTTATGGATGGTCAGTAGTATTCAAGCTATGTTTGTTTGGCCAAAGTCAAGGCATAGTGTTTGGTAGTTGCTGGGTGTTCATCTGTTGCGTAGATAGATGCGTTGGTTTGGGACAGTTGTATTACCTTGTTGGCCAAAATCAAGGGTATGTACTAGTGGGTTCAAATTAACCTGGATGATGACGGGTAGAACTTGGCATGTGACTTATGATGGGTTGGCCAAAGTCACGATCATAAGAGCATGGGGCAAAAATCATATCGGGAGTTTCAAACATACAGGAAACTTTCCAGGCATGCGCATACCTTCTGGAGTGTGATAACTTGAGTGGCTTCCATCAAGTTATCATGCGATGATAGTTAGATCCCGATTCTCACTGATGAGTTAGTTTACTCTTCGGGTGATCCCGACTAATTCTTCTTTCAGGTTTGGAGGAGAATTTGAGATAACAGTAGGAGGTTTCCTGATTAGATAAAGTGATAACCATTCTGAACTTGGTTAGAGTGCACGCAGAGTGTTTCTTTTCTCTCTCTCTCTTTGGCAGCGACCTTTGACCAACCCTAGACTATGACTCAGTGACCAAGTTGACCGAACCTTCTTAAAATACTGGCTTTTGGATTGACTATAGGTGCAGAAGTCATTGCCACTCCTGCTTTTAACCTTTATATTTCTCAGAACACCCCGTATTACTACGGACATCCACTTCCATTAGATAGATCCATCGTATGGTTATATACGAACTTGAAGGGACTTCTTCCAGGATGGATCCAGGTTCGAGAGAAACAGAATTGTTTTATTCAGTTGTCTTTTATTATCACCTTCTCTCAGGTTGCGAGCGCTCCTTAGTTTAGGAGAGTACACCTATTACGCTTATTGGATAGTCTTCTTCCAAAGCATAGGCAGGTGCCGAAAGGTTGGGAATGAAGAAAACCAATTAGCCTAAATAGGGTGTACAGAAGGTAATATGTAAAGACAAAATAAAGGGATTAGAAAGAGAGCAAAGTAAATTGCGACTGTTATCATTCCCGACCAAACCACGTACTTCATCGCCACTCCTTTTTCACCTCTGCTTTTTCCCCAGTTCGGGAGAAATAGAATAAGGTATTATTCAGTTGTCTTTTATCATCACCTTCTCTCATGTTGAGAGTACTCCTAGGATTAGGAGAGTACACCTATTATGTTTACTGGATAGTCTTCTTCCAAACCATAGGCTGGTGCCGAACGGTAGGGAAGGAAGAAATCCATTTAGCCTAACGAAGGTGTACAGAAGGTAACGATTAAAGACAAATAAAGGGATTTGGAGAGATGGCAAAGAAATATACGGTTACTGTCATGAATAAGATTATGGAAGAGGCATTAGTAGGAATACCAGGATACCCCTACGAGACATTTTCATGTTTCAGTTACACTGTGCATTGTTAAAAGAAAACTGTTTTCCCGATTAGATACTTACTCCAGGGTATGTATTTACCAGGTTTCATTCTCATATCTATATGGTTTTTACAGATGATGAGTGGGAGGAGTTATTGGAATTAGGTGATCATCCTCATTATGTCGGAATTCGTTGTAATTGGTGATATTTGAGGAAATCACCTGGGTACAGTATTTCAACCTACGATGCACAGGTTTTGAGTTATTCAACTCAGCGGACTAATACAGAGTATTGTATATTCTCTAGTGTCCGTCAGGACAAAGGTATAGGTCCTCGTACTATGTTTTGTTTACTTATGACTTCTTTAGTTTTTAGAAGTGTTTCGTAGAAATACAATGTCTAAGTTTTGAGAAGTTGTGGGTATAAGAATAAAGTAGAGAACCAGGTATCATAAGTATCGGGATTCTTCAAAGAGATTGAAGATGTAGATTCTTGTGATTGGTATTCAGACAATAGTAATGGTTTTGAGAAACTTGTTTCTCTTTCTGGTTACTCATAATTGGATGGATTCCTAAGTTGAGTAATGCTGATTAGCCTCTCTCCATTAAGTTGATATGCACTGGAGACAGCTGCATGATTTGAATCTGGTTCCAATTAAATTAGTTCCTCTATTTCTATATTGTATATAGAATGGTTCATATCTTAACGATGTTAAGATACGGGGACTTGTCCAGCTTATGCTTAAAACCAGACATTGGATAGATCAAGGCACGTTTCTATAATGGCAGTTTGTGGGTTGACCCTGGCATTGACGAGGGTTGACATTTCTACCATCTGGAAGATCAATAGTGATATTGTTCTTGACTCGCCACAGTTTTATTAAAATGGATTTTTTCAGAAAACAGTAGTAGGAGTATGGTAGAACTGGAAGTGATTCCAGAATCGCAAACGATTACAGAAAATTTAATAGGACCTATATATTCAATCAGGTTTTGACATTCCAATATCCACTCCACAGACATGGTGGGTAACCTCAGACGCCCGAGTGGTACTCCGGTAGCCTCAAGGACGGTGACAGGGAGGTTCTTGTTTACCCAGAATTGACACTACTGTTGTTCTAGACTATGAGACCCGGCAGAAGGATAAGTATAGCGTCGTTCTAAACTAGTTTTAGAAGTACACGTATATATTATTCTGTCTGAGGGTTATCGTAGTCAGTGGGAGCAGCGGAAGTGTAGTAGGCAAGTAGCTTATGTCTATTTATAGACTTAAGCAAATATAACAGAGATAAAATCATCTAATTTTGATGTGACAGTCATAGGTTCGACTTCATCAGAATAGGGGATGGATCTGTTAAGAAGGAAGTAGGGTATGATGTCCTGGTATTTGGATGTCATACACAGAGTACGAAGTAAAATTTGTTAGTTGTATGTATGCCCTAGAGGCCAGTATTGTACAGATGATGTATATTATATTGGATGCTTGGACATATATAGAGATGACTTTCTTGCTCGATATGATAGTATGCTATCTGGTTACTCTTTATCTTAACATGTACACTTGTCTCTTTAAACTGTCTTATAGTTACATGTTGGTAAAGCCCTTAGGATGTGTACTTGACTACCTGGACTATGATGCAGATCATACTAGTGGGGACATGGTAGTCCATAAGTACATCCTTCAAAGTCCCTAGTCGTAGGTGTACCGAGACAGGGCATCGATATACCAGTGTAGACTAGCATATACGCTTCTCGACCCATGAGATGGGCGATGGATGATCCCATATCCATTGGTGTTTGACATCAGAGATGGTATACGGGTGCTCAGTGGAGACTGGGTACACTGGACGGACTCGCCGAGAACTCCCAGATGGTATTATACCTCACGTCAGATAGCAGTTCTCAGGTGACACTTGTGCAGGTTAGTCTGTAGACCCGAGATCGTCATAGAGTCTTGTGTGATTCCCACTGTGCTTTGATCTCCACCTTACCACATCCATGAGGGCGTGCAAAACGGTGGTCTTTGGGCACAGTCCCGAGTCACATGGAGGCAATGAGCGATAGGAGGGGTTTCGTCTCTCCCGGTATTGGGGGTTGATGTTGCGCTGTGCTCGATTGGCCGTAACAGGGAAGTCCCTGGCCAGGGCTGATTAGAGATTTGCTGGTAAGTGTTACCAGTAGTTTCTCGACCCATTATGAGCCTCACATCGGCACGACTTATCGGTTATTGGGGTCTGACGTTTACCACCCCTAGACTTGATATGCGACGTATCAGACGAACAGACCGGACTGTACGGTAAGTGTTACTGGTTGGATTCACAGGAGTGTGAGCGGGCTAGCTCGTCGATCTTATGATCGCTCAATACCCGGATGGCCGTTACGTTTAGCAGACCGCTTGCGTCTTGTGGGTGCTTGATATGATCATCATCTGCTACCGGCGTATTGACGAGTCTTTAGAGTCCTATACAGAGGTTTCCTGGCTCAAGCGAAACGAAATAGGAGCGCATATGAGATATGTGCGGGAGCGAGAATAATGCGTGTATGTGATACCGCATTTCATTCTCGCGATAAATGTTTCGATTGGTTATATTCGATATGACCTAGTTATCGAATCATTGATTCGATAAATCGATACATTGAATACTAGTCGGTTATGTGCGACATGACCGGATCATTGAATCAAATGTTGATTTAATGATTTAATGTATAATTATATTGATATATTACTTTGCATTAACTAGTATTGGTTCACTTTATATGGATTTTCTCACTTGATGTGCAAGTTGTATATGTGATATACTTTTGTGCACATATTTGTATCATGTTTGATGATACTTGATCATTTGGTTAAGTGTGAAGAATTAAACGATGGTTAAATGATAATTAGGGTTTTGCCTTATCATTTATTTATTCATTTCTTTATTTATTTCATTGGATAAATGAAAATAAAATGGTTTGTTTTTGTCATGAAGCTTGTTGAAGCTTCATGAAGCTTTGACCAAGGAGACCATTTTGTCTTCATGCTTAACCCTAACCCATCCACTTACCATGGTCTATTCTCTACACTTAACCCTAGTTAGAATATGATAAGTATGGTTTTCTTTTTCATTTTAAAATATACTTGTCATATTCTTTTCTTCTTCTTGACCTTCTTCTTCAAGAAAGAAACCTTGATGCCATCATTGGCAACTTGATTTCTAAAGTGAGAAATCCAATTCTAAAGTGAACCCACCTCCTATTTCTTCACCCTCTACCTCTTGCCAAGTTGTTTTGGGTGTTTTCTTCACAAGTTTCTCAACTTGGTGAAGTTGGAGCTTGAACTTGTGCAACCTCAACGTAGATCATCTTCGGCACGAAGCCGACGACCCATTCCGCTCATTTCTTCGATGAAGCCGATGCGAGAGTCCGAGATCCAACTAGGACAGCGAGAGGACGCCTACGTGGAGCTTAGGAAGTGGAGAAACGGATCTACAAAGGTTGTATTTCCATTCTCTTAGTAAAGTAGTTTACTAGTTGCATCTTTCACCTAGACATCTAGCTAACGATCCGTAGTCTAGGGTTTCTCGGCACCGTAATTTTTGAAAATGGCTTGGTTGATGCCTTGTGAGACTTCTTGAGAGTGCCTAGGAACCCTACAGTGGTATAAGAGCCTAGCTAGAGCCTTAGGCGAAGTCTAGACGGAGTTTGAAATCCGAACGAACCGAAACCCTAACTCACAAAATGCTCTCTGTACATTTTCTAAAATCTGGGATTTTTCCAAATTAAAAATATGCAGAAAAATCTGCAGGTGATTCTAAGAGTTACTGTGAAATTCGACAGCCCAAATCCACCAAATCGCCGCGGTTCCGCGGTATGAGCATGGCTCATGCGGCGGTTCCGCGGCCGTACGGCCTCATTAAACAAAGAATTCTGCACAGTAATTCTTAGTTTCCAGTGCTGGTTTTCCTGGGAATTTTTAAAATTTATTCAAGAGTTGCATTTTCTGGGGTTGTTTTGGAGCTTTGATAGTTCGATCGGATTATCAAATTTCGTCTATGTGTATTTCCGGATAATTTTTAGAATATGTTAAAAAGTTCGACCGGATATAAATACCCAATTTTTCCCCTGTCGGGAAATTTCCAATTGTTGGATTTTTCAGTAGTTTAACGACGTTCTAAGTAGTGCAAGTAACGCGATGGACCCTCTAGAAGACAACAAACCTTAACTCGATTATGTGACCGTCTTGAACTGCCCTTTGAACCTTCGGGTTTGGGGCAGTACGGCGTGCCACATGTGAGGCGTTGGCTTGACCCTTCTACGGCTGGACCGTTGGTACTGAGGCACGAACTGAATGTTGTTAGACTTGTTTCATGTGTTGAGCTGTATTGGGAAAACTTGGGTATTCGACTGTTCGATCGGAAAGTTTAACATTTTCTGTTTATCTGGAATGTGATACAATAATTGGAATTCACAAACAGTTATGAGATAACTGAATGAATGTTGTAAATCTAGCGATTTAGTTTCACTTGATATTGAAAAGAGTTTTCGATAATGAGACTAAAATGCGGGGTTTATAACTGTTAGGCATGTGATGTCAAAGTATTTCATTTGATTAGGCATGTGATGTCTAAAGAGGTTGCGGATTCCAACTGTTGTAGTTTTACACTTTCTTTTCTGTGACCGTAAGTGTAGTATGTTCATATCGCCGGTTTCGTTGTTATAGGTCAACGACAATTGGGGTATGCATACTTACTTACGTTGATGACATGTGATGTTATGTGTTGCTGGATATGTTTTATTGGATCGTCGTGTTTGAATAGCCGGGGTTTTTATGTGAGATGAGTGTTTTTCATTTTCATTCATGTAAAAACTTGTATGTAATATTCTTTTATTTGGGGCACTTCCTGGTTGCGAAAGTTGTCACCTTTTGTATATTATTTAATTTTCCGCATTAGGATAGACCCATGGAGGGGAGCACCAGTAACCGGGTTCTGGGGTCCAGTGGGAGACCAACTCGAGGAGTCGAGTCCGGGTCTCCTAACCCTAGAATTGGCAGGGTTGCTTGCCTCTCTCGTAGGGGTCTAGGGGTGTGGGATTGGCTATTCATCACGACCATGGAATCCGTGTTTTATACTGGCTCGTATTGAAAACACGGACGTCCTAGTATATCCAATATTTCATATGTTTCTTCTGCTGCGATATCTGTGATGTAATCATGTGATGTTCTGTGATGGATACAGTATATAGTATATATGATATATTATATAGACGTTACTTATGTTTTACACCCGCACAAGCCCTGCCCTGCTCTGCCGTTAGTTACCTAACCTAACGGTGCACGAGGGGACATCGAGGCGAATGCGGATGGCATAAGTGTACGTCGTATTTATCTGTGATGTTTAGGTAATTAAATGATGGGACTTCATTAATGTGATTAATGAAAGAAAGAAACCTAAGATGTTGTAGAATCAGATTTTAAACAAAACAGGTAGCTACAGTTCTTGCTTTGCATAGCGGTATATATGATATACCCTGCACCTTATTCGATGAGGAAATGGACCGAGATCCCTTCACCGGGAGTGACTCCTTTAGCAATAACTGGCAGATGCTACACACTCGGTTTGGCTTTGATTGCTTTTAAGAGTTTTTTCTTTGCACAGTGATATATATGATATATCCCGCACCTCATTCGACGAGGAAAGGGCCGACGATCCCTTCACCGGGAGTGACCCCTTTAGCAAAATTAGAAAAGCCTCAAAATCACTCCATTTTTACAACTTCATTTGATTCTACAACGATATCAAGTTCATTACGCAATAGGTTTTCAGAAAAACCTGCCGTAGCCCTCCGTCATTTCAGATAAGAACTGTTTAGTATTCGTGCTGCGCTTGTTGGCCTTTGTCAAAGGCGTAGTGTGCGGTAGCTGAATAGTGCTTATCTGCTTATGCATGTGATGCAGATTGTTTCAGGGTAGTCGTACGACCTTGTTGGCCTTTGTCAAGGGCCGTGCGGGTGGGTTTGATTCAATCAAGAAATGACGGGTTTGAACTTGACTAGCATCCTGTGATTTGTTGGCCTTTGTCAAGGTCATAGAACACTAGGGGCAAAATATTATCGGAAATTTCAAGTGTTGAAATTTGCAATGAGATTGCATACCTTCTATGAGATAGTTGGATCCCGATACCCACTGCGAGTAAGAGTTACTCCTGGGAGAGTTTTGCACATTGCAATTAGCCGATCAAGTAGGTGTCTAGAAAGGTGTCAACGAGGTTACGCCTCTGGGAAAACGAGGTTTACATTAATTAGGTTCGTGCGAAAGCACGGGGGGACCTCCCTCAAAGTACCGACACTGGCCTGGCTGAAAGATTGGCAAACTTGTAGTGTGTAATTAATCCCGGCTAGTCTTTCCTTTTAGGGTTTGAAGGAAGATTTGATAAAAACCAGTGGGAGCCATCCTGATTAGATAAGATAATAACCAATCTGATCTTGCTCTAGCATACGCTAAAGTGTTTTCTTCTCTCTCTCTCCAGGTAGCGACCATTTCATGCCTTAATCAAGATAATAATATGGATGTATTGACCGAAACCCGCATGTTATACTGTGCTGGGGAACGTTGGTTCCGTTTTTTCTTATAAGAGTTATAGGAATGAACAGGAAATAGGGGAATACCAGGATTCCCATGCCACCCGAATGAAGAAAGTACATGTTGATGCATTTTCTTCGGGGTGTGTTCGTTACAGAGAACCGTTTCTCCATTTTCTCTACGTCCTGGGTATTAGATACCGGGTCAGGATCGCCATTTATGTAATCAGTTACATGGGCTTAGGAAAGGTAGAGAACTTGGAGAAGGTGATAAAGACATTAGAGTTGGAAATGGTGCAATTGTTGCAGCTAAGACTGTAGAGGAATATCACCTTGTATTGCCAACTGGTAATACATTGGTTCTGAACGAATGCTATTACATGCCGAACCTGATATGCAACATTATATCGGTTTCTTTGTTGAGTAAAGAGGGATATAATTTTATATTACAGGACAATGTTATGAACATTTTCCGTAACCAAAAGTTGGTTGGATCAGGCACGTTGTGCAATGGCATTTATGTTCTAAATCAATCAACAGTTTCTGAGCATAACAAACACACACAAGAGGAAGAGTTCAGAACTGAACGAATCCTTCTTGTGGCATTGTAGACTGGGTCACATCAATGCAACACGACTAGCTAAGTTGCATAAAGATGGATATTTAAATCCGTTTGAATTTTCATCTTATGACACTTGCCAGTCATGTCTCAAAGGCAAGATGACCAAAACTCCGTTTACGGGACACGGAGAAAGAGTTACCGAACTCTTAGGACTTTATACATAGTGATGTATGCGGTCCTATGTCTACACATGCCAGGGATGGTTTTTCATACTTCATTACATTCACTGACGATCTCTCTAGGTTCGGGTTTGTGTTCCTGATGAAACACAAATCAGAAGCTTTTGAGAAATTTAGGGAATATAAACAAGAAGTTGAGAACCAAACCGGAAAAAGTATTAAAATCCTTCGATCTGATCGAGGAGGAGAATACTTAAGCAATGAATTCCTGGACTTCCTAAAAGAGAATGGGATTCTCTCTCAGCTGACTCCTCCATATACACCACAGCACAACGGTGTATCAGAACGGAGGAACCGCACCCTATTAGATATGGTGCGCTCTATGATGAGCACAGCTGAGTTGCCCTATTTCCTTCTGGGGTTATGCGCTGGAGACAGCAGCATACCTATTGAATCAAGTTCCATCTAAATCTGTACCCACCACACCATATGAGATATGGAGTGGGAAGAGACCATGTCTTAAACGAGTTAAGATATGGGGTTGCCCGGCCTATGTCAATAGGCAAAATCCAGACAAACTCGAGGCACAGTCAGTTCTATGCAAGTTTGTGGGATATCCCAAACATTCACATGGATATCTTTTCTACCATACAGAGGAACAAAAAGTGTTTGTTTCTCGGCATGCCGCCTTTTTGGAAAAGGAATTTTTTGCAAAGGAAATTAGTGGCGATAAGGTAGAACTGGAAGAAATTCCGCTACACAAACTCAAACTGAAGATTTAGTGGAACCAGAGGATTCAGTAGCTCCCGACGAACCTCAGCCTCTCCGCCGATCTAGTAGGGTTCCTCGCCAACCTGAGAGATACTACGGTTTTCTCATGGATGGTGGGAGCGAGGATTGCATCATGGAGGATGATGACCCAACTAGCTTCGAGCAGGGCCATCACGAGTAGGGACTCAGTGAAATGGCTGGATGCAATGCGGTCCGAGATGGAATCCATGTACACCAACAAAGTATGGACTTTGGAAGTTGCTCCTGAAGGGATAAAACCCATTGGGAGCAAGTGGATCTTCAAGAAGAAACTTGGTGTAGATGGGAAAGTGGAGACTTTCAAATCTAGACTTGTAGCAAAAGGTTTTCGTCAAAGACCAGGTGTGGACTACGACGAAACCTTTTCTCCAGTGGCTATGCTTAAATCCATCCGGATCATGCTTGCCATCGCTGCATATCACGACTACGAAATCTGGCAAATGGATGTTAAGACCGCCTTTCTAAATGGTGATTTAGAAGAGTGCGTGTACATGACTCAGCCAGAGGACTTCGTAGATAGTGGGAGCAGCGGGAAGTTGTGCAAGCTGCTTAAATCCATTTATGGATTAAAGCAAGCATCGCGGAGTTGGAACATCTGCTTTGACGTCGTTATCAAAGAGTTTGATTTCGTCAAAAACCAGATGAACCTTGTATCTACAAGAAGGTGGAAGGGGAGTAAGGTTGTCTTCCTCGTATTGTACGTGGACGACATACTCTTGATAGGAAATGATATTCCTATGCTGCAATCGGTCAAGCTCTTCTTATCACAGAGATTCTCAATGAAAGATCTTGGTGATGCCTCCTGCATATTGGGAATCAGGATCTATAGAGATAGATCCAAACGGATATTGGGATTGTCCCAATCCAGGTACATTGACACCATACTAAAGAGGTTTAGTATGGAAGAATCCAAGCGTGGGAACTTACCCACGATCTCTGGAGTCACTCTCTCCAAAGAGATGTCTCCCAAGACTGATTTGGAGAGAGCTCGCATGCAAGGGATACCCTATGCTTCGGCTGTAGGCTCTATCATGTATGCGATGCTATGTACCAGACCCGATGTTGCATACTCACTAAGTGTAGTGAGCAGGTATCAAGCTGATCCTGGAGAGAGTCACTGGATAGCTGTGAAGAGCATTCTCAAGTACTTACGAAGGACTAAGGAGATGCTCTTGGTGTATGGTAGTGGAGAACTCCAAGTAGAGTCCTTTACCGATTCCAGCTTCCAGAGTGATAAGGACGACTTTAAGTCGCAGTCGGGTTTTGTCTTTACCCTTTACGGAGGGGGCGGTTAGCTGGAAGAGTTCCAAGCAGGAAACCGTGGCAGACTCGACGATGGAGGCTGAATACATCGCTGCCCCACGATGCTGCTAAAGAAGCTGTTTGGATCAAGAAGTTCATTACTGAACTTTGGTTCCATCCATTGAGCATCCAATACCTTTGTATTGCGATAACAATGGAGCAATGGCTTTGGCCAAGGAACCCAGGTCCCATCAGCGATCCAGGCATATCTGAGGCGGTATCACCTGATCCGGGAGATAGTTGATCGCCAGGAGATCGAGGTCAGGAGGGTTGACACGAAGAACAACATGGCGGATCCACTCACGAAGGCCATTCCCCAGATACAGTTTGAGAGACTCTTCGGGATGCTCGGTATGCGATACTACAGCAGCTGGCCCTAGTGCAAGTGGGAGATTGTTAGTTGTATGTATGCCCTAGAGGCCAGTATTGTACAGATGATGTATATTATATTGGATGCTTGGACATATATAGAGATGACTTTCTTGCTCGATATGATAGTATGCTATCTGGTTACTCTTTATCTTAACATGTACACTTGTCTCTTTAAACTGTCTTATA